>CM070722.1:4917182-5517182 GCA_036346275.1 Otatea glauca | reverse complement strand
TCAATCTCATCGTGTGATCCCACATGACACACAAGTTCATAATATTGTTCCATATTCCATTAATCAAGATTAATTATCAATGATTCTGACACATGTGATGACGTGGCATGACTAAGCAACTAATACGGACTAATCCTCCAATGTTGATTATAATTATTAACCAACTATATTTAACCAATCTAGGGTGACAATGGATCATGGCATACAATGACAAGGTAGGGTGTAGATCAATCTGGTACATTAGCTAAGCCCAATCTAATTTAAAACAATTGTATATTTGAAACATATGCAATAGGGTAAAAAAAACATAGCAATTTTATAAACATGGGTTCAACATTATCAAAGCACAACTTGCCTTGGAATAGGTCCTGATCTGGTTCTGGAACTTGCTCTTAAGTTGCTGGATCTTCCTCCGAAACGTCGCACAATTCAACGTCTACGCGTACCGAAGAAGAAAAGCAAATAAATACTAAAACAGAGAGCAATTGAACTCCAAAAATAAATAAAATTTACCATTAAATAGATCTCAATTTTACAAATTTTTAGAAATTTGAATCACTCAAATCCGAGTTAAATTGCAAAAGATATAGCCTTTTAAAGTTTGAAATAAATACTGAAATTGCTAAAATCAGAAAATCGGAATTAACAGATTTATTTTTATACTGAAAAAGCGATTATTGCGTCATCATGGCGTCACAAGGGCGTCGGCTGGCTGGACCAATCGAGCACGACCGTGGCCTGGTGCATAGACACGGTGCACGGACCTCCTCACAGTCTCGTGAACCGGCGTATGGCGCCTCGGTGCTCATGCCCGCCACGCGGCATGATCTGTTGATCGCCCGCGCGGTTCGATCTAATCCACGAAACACGATCGAAAGGCCCGGTTGTTCGCGGCGTGGCGGAACCTCACCCCTCCACTCTGGTCGGACGGCCCACGGTTCACCGCCGACAATGGCGGCGCCGCCACGAGGCTTTACCGGACATGGAGAAGATGACAACCCGGCGGCGATCCGGCGGCGTTCGGCGGCGAGACCTTACCGATTCGGCGCGTAGCTTCTCGGTGAACCCGGATCTGGGACCAGCGGCGGAGAATGGCTCGGCGGCGGCGTTCTCGATCAAAACTCACGGCGGCGCGTCCACGAACTGCGGCGAGGTCTGGCGGTTGCTCTTGGGGCGTTCGCCCAAGGCCTATGGCGTTCAAGCGGCGACCTAAGTCGACCTAAGTCGGCGGCGAACTTCGCGATGAACTTCGGAATCCGGCGACGCAGCGGAGGCGAACTCCGATGTCCATCCGATCTTCAATCAGCGGGCGAGATCTCCCGAGGCGTGGTACAATCCGGCTCGGATCGATATCTAACGGCGGCGATTAATTCCTTTCCCAAACCGGTGCGACTTAATCTTGGCCGTCAGATTCGATCCTACGGTCAAGCTGGGGCTAGGGTTTGGGTTTCTACGCGATTGCTTCGGCCGTCCGATGCAAGATCAAAGGCAGCGGTGCATACCTTAACTCATGGGCCAACTGGGCCGCATGGCCACAAACTACACGCGCACTGTGTTGGGCTCGGCCCAACACTGTTCCCAGAGATTTTTCACCGATTAAACCTTTAAAATAATTCTAGAAATTTACTTAATTGTTTTTAGGCAAATAAATAATCAGGAAAAATCCCAAAAAATTCTCAAAAATACTTCGAGACATTCTGGACTCAAATAAAATATTTTTGGCAAAACTTTATTTTAACTTTGCACATATTTAAATAGATTTGAACAAAAGGCAATAAACTTGATTTGAAATTAATTCAAATAACTCCAGAAAAATCCAAATAAATTCCAGAAAATCATAAATGCACTTTTAAGCAATAAAATAATATATAAGCAAATTTTTGGGATGTTACATTATCTCACTAAATTCGTACCATACATATACATGGTCACTATACCTTTTTTTTAAAAAAATGAGATCATGGCTGCTTTACTAGCTCTGTAATCCGGAGGTTGGATCATTTGTGCAATAGTTTCTTGAGGTTGTCTTAGACAAACCAGATGATATAGTTTTTTTTAGCATAGAATAGCTTTGGCAATTATTGTTATTTCCTAGTTTTTACATGCATTTTCAGTTCATTCATGTTGGATAAAAATATTGAATACAAAGGTACAAATATTTCGAAGTATAAAAAATCTGCTATGTTAAAAATACAACACTAAACCCTACACGAAATGATTCAAGTCCTTGCTAATCATTCAAGTGCCATAGTCTATTAAGAAAATCTCACATTCACATCCGTCATCACGTTTAACCCATTGTGTTTGTCTTTCTCCAGTGACTTCACATGATCTAAACAGAGCGGTTTCAGATCGGGGAATTCAGGATAATCCATTCGTTCATACAAATGGAGTGGTATATCCTAAACACTTATTAACGAGACAACAAGTGATATTTTTTAAAGTGCGAACGAATGCAATATTATATCATAAATTTTTCCTTTCAGATCAGGCTCAGATGAAATCACAAACTTTTGGTGGGAAAAGAGGCATTGCCGCATTGGATAAACCAACATCATCTGGATAGTTTCGTGTGGCGTGACAACCAGAAATCGAGGCGACGAGAAAGCGTTGCTGATTTAACAAATTTGAATTTGGATGCATGCAGCAAGGCCAATTAATCAGAAGATTGGAAGGTAAGAATTTGCTGCTAATAGCTGTAGCTCGAGGTTTCCACCCTGCGAGCTCACTGTCATAATCTGGATACTCTTGTTTACATTTCTCTCAGTAAGCAACCATCAGACATGCCTTGTGATCATAAATTGATTTGTTTCAGAATTTCGGTGTAAATTTTGTTTTGTTGTGTACTTGTTCGTAGCAAGAGTTGTATGGAAATGGTTGTACCGAAAAGAGCTATGCTTCGTGCACGGTATTTTCTTTATAGGATTTTATTTTAAAAAATAAGATGGAGGATGCTTATCTGGTTAGGTTTAGATTTGGTCGTAGTATCAAGTAAGCTAAATTTATCTACAAAGACATTGACCCAAACCACCACTTATTTATAAATCTATAACACCAATTAAGGCTTCGTTTGGAACCAATTTTTTGTCCCAATTTCTACAGAAAATGGTCAGTTTCGAAAATTTCATGTAAAGTTCATGCGTCTCGAACCGATCCTAGGCTTGAGCTAGTTTAGCACCAAGCTAGGTCAGACCAACCTTGCTCAGGTCCTAGGATTATAATGCTTAGGAATATAATGTTTACTTGCTGCACTCTTGTACCGTAACAGGTGGCCGGCTGTGCGACGCCTCGGCCGACTACAGGAGCAGCATTAGAACTACCACAGTGGTTGGAAGAAGGCTATTTTTGTAAAATAAAAATAAGTGTAAGAGGGCCAGTTAAGCCAAGGCCTCTCAGAAACCATCCTGCCTTATTCTTAGTGGTGAAAACGGGTCGGATACGGGCGGATATTGTTTTTCCCGTATCCTAACTCTTTTTTTTCGGATTCGGAACCGGATACGGGCTAGCCGGATCTAGATACGAATTCGGATAATTCGGGATACGGATACGGGTCGGATATGTGATGGATTCAGATCGGGAACGGATAGAAATATACGGATAACACACGCATACATTGAGTAATTTTAAGTGAATCAAATCACATAAATATATGACAATAATAGCATGTTATATATCAAGTTATATGACATAAATATATGACCATAATAGCAAGTTATTTGCTCCATTTTCATCCCTACATGGAGCGACAAATTAATTAGTCACAATAAACGGAAATTAATTAGTCATGATGAGTCCCTAATGACATGCTCCTGCCGCTTAATGAAGGCAAGTTTTGAGCAGCAAGCCACTAGTGTGATGTACTACTGCTAGTCGACTTGACAGAATCTAACAAAAGCAAAACTAAAAAGAAATAGATGATGCATGTAACTTACAGGCTACAACAACACTGACCAACCTTCCTTTAGGATACAAATAAACATAATGCTGACTGGGTACATTCCAACCACAAAAATGAAAGTAAATTAACTAGAAAGCAACGACGAATCTAACTCTGCGGAAGGATGAACCACATGAATGATATAATCATTTATCCACCACCGACAGAATGAAACAGAACAAAGCATGGCCATAATACAAACCAGTCGATTAACTAACAACGCAAAGCATTTCTGTGGGCATTACACATTAATAGATAATTATGTCTTTATGCCACTCATACATTGAACAATACATAAAGTGCAAGACAGCAACCATCATCCAGGGAAGGCGATCTTCGTGTAGCCGAACAGATTCCAACCGCACATAGTTGCAAGTGAGAAGAAAGTCATGAGTGACATTAAAAGAACTACAAAATTGTGCAAGAATAAAACAAGAAGATACTTTTAAAGAAAAAGATAATAAAATCAGAAAATCCAGTATAGTAGTAAGCAGTCAGGCAAGAGCTGTCTAAAAGCCTAGGCAGTAGCATCACATGTAATAAAAAGCCATTTTAAGTACAAAATGTCAATGCAAGCTTAATGTGGCTTCACATGGAAGCATTGAAATGAATTGCTTCACATGGCAAGAACTGATCATAGTAAATGCCGTCCAAAACAATATCTAAATATAAATTTTAAAAGGAAATCACTACAGGAATAGTTTAGATTTTGGAGTTAGAATCCACCCTTGTGAAAATTCAATGCCAAGCATAACTCAAAGTTAGGATGCACCAACAAAAAAACTCAATGTAAGGCAAGATTTTAAAATAAGATCCAACGGACACTGCAAGGCAGAATTTGAACCAGTTCTTTTCTGGACTCCTCCTCAATCCTCATCATCAGCTATTTCTTCTTCATCCTACAATTTTGTTATGCCAAACTATAAATAAACATATAAGTTAGTAGCAAATGCTAACTAAAGAAGTAAAGAGTGCCATACCACAATCACCGTATTCCCAATAAGGGTTTCCACAATCTCAAGACCATTGATTATAGATGCAACCTTGTTACTAGAATCTGGAAATTTTAAAGAAATATACATCAGTAACTAATAGACTTTCTTACATAATTATATTATAGACCGAGAAACAATATAATCTATCACCTTTTCTAGATGCTTTTACCCAATCCTTGGTACAGATCAATGCCTCTACAATCTCAGGGTATAGGCGACTGCGAAATGGATCAATGACACGTCCACCAGCACTAAACGCAGATTCAGAAGCAACAGTTGACACTTGCATGGCCAACACATCACGAGCAACTTGTGATAGAATAGGATATACATCTTACTGATTTTTCCACCATGACAAAATATCAAATTTGTGATTGGATTTAGCAAGCCTTAGTGGTGGTTCTGCCATGTATTTATCCAAGTCATTTGCATCACCTCGATCTATCCCATGTGTATCATATAAGAAGCTCTCAAGTTCATCATTTTCTTCTTCCATAGAGTCCTCTTTTGGTTCAGAAGTCATATTAGGTGCACTAGTACTCTTTGAGTAAGAAGAAGCATATGTATCATACAACTGCTTGACAACTTTATTTAATTCTTGCAAACCACTGCAATGGAGAGCCCTTTACAGCTACTACAAATGATCGAATATGATGAACTGCAGATGAAATTTCTTGCAAACCATCTCTAGCAACAAGATTTAATATGTGATTACCACATCTTGCATGGAAGAACATCCCATCACATATTAGGGGACTTTGTGTTTTCAGTTCAGCAATTACATTTTTAACACACACTTCATTTGATGATGCATTGTCCAAAGTTAGAGAAAATAGTTTCTTCTCAATGTACCATCTCATAATGCTAGCAGTAAATGCTTCAGACAGCTTAGCACCCGTGTGCCGACCTCCTACATGCATGAAATTGATAATTCTTTTCTGAATGCACCAGTTGTCATCAATCCAACGAACAATTACACACATATATCCTTTGTTCTGATTTGATGTCCACATGTCCATAGTTGTGCTAAAGCGGCACTGAACAGATTTAAAACATTCAAGCAATTTATTCTTTTCTTCTACAAAGATATCCATTAGTTCCTTCCTAACAGTGACATGACTCTTGATTGGAAAGTTGGGACGCAAAGATTTGATGAACTCAACAAAATATTCATGCTCAACAATATTGAAAGAATACTCATGCATGATTATGGCCAAATAAAATTTCCTCAAGCTGATTTCTTGGTCATACCTGTAAGGCTCAACCGCACTTGAACCATCCTCATAATTCTTTTCTAGTTTCAGCTGCTGTTGGTCTGGCTTCAAGTTATGTTTGTTCTTTAAATGGTTCCAGAAGACCTTTGTACCATTGGCACTCTCGCGTCTAGCCTTGTAAACACAATGGTTGCATTTGGCCCACTCTTGAACAACATTTTTGCCTTCTTGCGTAGTTGTCACAGAATACTTGGTGTAGTGATCCCAGACACGTGATGTACTCTTCTTCTGTCTCTTTACTTGAGGCTCATCATCTGTCCCTTCCACTTCCACCATAGCAGTAGGGTTTGTATCTCTTGTGCCACTAGGCCCACTACCCATGCTTGGAACAGCTTGATTTGGTGTTGTCGATGATACACTTACACTTATACTTGCAGTAGCACTTGATGCAGATGCCATGTTCTTCCTAGTATAGAAAAAAATCATTGAAAAAAATCTTTGAGTTGGTCTCACCAAAATCATATTAACAAGCTAGATATGAAACATTGAAATATATGACAAGCTAGATATGAAACTTAACCTTCAGTCCTACCAAAATCATATTAACAAGTCTAAATGATCCCCTGAATTTAACCTTCAGTCCTACCATTGTTCAACTCATTGATTATAGCTTACTGACTCATCAATTCGACATGAGCATAGTTAATATAGGAAGTTCAAAGCATTAGTCAGGTTCACCTGAAGTGTCCATCTTAGTCAATTTTTCTTCCTCACAAGGATGAATAACATTAACTAAAGCAAGACGTTTCCTAGCTAGAACATTGCCTAATGCCAGGCAGGGTCTTAAGTCACCTCAAGTTCTAGTCAGCCAGCTTAGTCAGGACTCAGGACAAGCAAAAATCTTAATTGAAGCCCTTTCTCATATGGGGCTGAGCATTGTTCAGTTGGCTAGGGTGGGTTAATTAACAAGCTCGATGACAACCTTTGAATAGGGACTCAAGGCCTCAGGTGGCTCAATCATGTATATAAGCAACCTACTTCACTTTCAGACATAGATGGCTCAATCACCAATCCTACAAAAACTCAAGACAGTCATTTGACTCATTTCCACTTTCTGATTGAAACAACTAAAACCCAATTTGGTGGATATCGCACACTGCACAGGTAAAAGGAGACCTACCCTGCCATTAATATGTGAATCTTTAAGCCTGAATATATGCAAATAAAATAATCAGAAGATTCTAATAAATTGGTAGATATATGCTATTTTGACTTCAGCTCCCAATAACTAGCACTGTTTCCTTAGGCTAATTTTGTTTGTCCTGTGAAAACTGTCCTACACTGTAAGGATACTACAGAGTAAATTGCACTTTTTATGGCAGGCACTTGACACATTTAATACAGCAATTGTATCTCCAATTTATTATGCAATGTTCACAACACTTACAATACTGCAAGTGTAAGTCCTAAACTACTAGAGAATCTGAACTTTTGTAGCTAATTCTAGATGAAAAGTTACAGTCCTAAACTTGAACTCATGGAAGATTTTATTCTTGATAGAAAAATATGTCTATCACTACTGTATTGTTCTCTTCAGTATCACATATTCACATATTAACATATATATCCAGATTCTAGAGCAAAAGTTGATAGCAATGAAGATACACACTTCATAGAAAAGGGAGATTGGGAGGAAAGACAAGCGAACCGGAGCTCCTCGCGGTGGTCGGCGGTGGAGGAGGGGTTGGCGCGCCCAAATGCGGAAGCAGACGGTGGTGCAGAGCCGCCGCCAGGAGGTGTATGAGGAGCACTGATGTCGTCGGGGGGAGGGGGTGTGCTGGCGGGGGGCAGTCGCCGCTAGGGGTCGAGCCGCTCGGGGGAGATAGTGGCCGCCGGGGGGAGATCGTGGCTGCCGCGGGGAGCGCCGATCGAGTAGTCAGGGAGATTACCACCAAGGGGAATCGTGGGGGAGCGCCGGCGCTGGACGAGCCATCGAGGGAGTTGGATCTGGGAGGCCAACACTAAGTCGCCACCAAAGGAGTCGGGGGAGACCGGGAGAGATTCCGATCTGCTGCTTGGGTTAGGGACTTGGGGGATTTGCCGATTTGGCACTGAGAGAAGAGAATCCGAGACGAGAGTCACGAGACGACTAGACGACTCAGAACTCAGAAGTCATGCCAAATCGGATATCCGTTTTCTGACCCGTATTTTTCAGATAGCGTACGCTCCGAATCCGATCCGATATCCGTTTTTAAATATCCGGATCTGAATCTGACCCGATATCCGTTTTGCTTACCAGATCCAGTTAAAATCGAATTCGGCTCCGGATCGAGCGAGAACTATCCGTCCCGTTTTCACCCCTACTTATTCCTCCTCGCTTGTCTCAAACTCCATCCTAAAGCTCTCCTCACCGTTTATATGTACTCCACTCCCCAACCTCATACCTAGGACCTTAATTCCTTTCACCTTGACCTCTGTTAAACACAAAGCAGGGAGAGACACTCTGCACAGCTAGCTTCAAGCATCCATCCATGGCGCTCAAGCGCAAGTCGTCTCCCATCACATCCGAGATTTCCTCCAACGACCATCACACGCGTCACTCCTCACGACCGCTGCCAGCGTCACATCTGCAGCTGCGACGAGGGGGTTGTGGGTGGAGACGGTGGCCTCTGCCACTATTACAACACGATTTATATTAGACGTCCTTACTGATGGTTTTGACAAAAACAATTAGTGATGAGAATTTTTTTGTAAATAAGTATAGAGTGCCCCGACCCATTTAGTGTTTTTAGGATTTGCTGAGTTATTTTTGAGGTGACTGTGATTGAGAGGCAATTTGGTGAAAGAAGAACGTGAATTTGAAAGAATGATTGTAGATCCTTTTGTTCTTTGTGATTTAAGGTTAGTAATTGGTTCTAATTGCATTATATTCAAGATCTAGCTTGGTAAAGAAAGAATTAAAGATGGTTTAGATCTAACTTGGTGTAGATCCATTTATTCTTTGTGATCTAAAGTAGTAATTGGTTCTAATTGCATTATACTCAAGATGTAGCTAGCTAGGTAAATAGAGAATTGAAGATGCTAGGTTTAAATGTAGCTTATATGTAGAATATTGTAAATCCGTTTGTTCTTTAGATCTAGCATGGTTTATGATTTAAGGTAAGGTTTTGACTAGTTAATCTGTGCTCCAATTTAAGAATGTGTGCATATGCACTCCTAGTGTACTTAATTCATTATTTAACACTTATTGTTATATATGTAGCGTAGATGGACCGAAAGTAGATGTACGCTGAGAACCGTGTGAATATCGACTACATTAACAACATCTCCTCTTTTAGAAGAGCTGCAGAAAAAGATTCAACAAAAGACAGAAACAAATCCACTATTGGTTTTACGTCAAGCAATACGTAGAGTAACAAAGGAGAATATGTTGAACAAGATGGTAGAATTTATGCCTTGTTTATGCATTAACTACGAGAATCTGATGATATTTTGAAATTCAGCGTAGATCGAAGCACACTTAATTCTAAGGGGTTTTAAAAGGGTATAAATGTTGGACCAGTCACAGTGAAGAGCAGGTTATATAGGAAGCAAATAGTATTAACATCATTGACAAAGTCAACGACACGCCAAGTGATATCGATTGTGCTTTCGATGAGGATAGGTTTCACGATGACAATCTAGATCAGGTGCTGCGCGATGTAGGAGGAAACCGTGATAAGTATTAATTAACACCTATCGACGCCACTAATTAATCGATCACCATCCAGCCCAGAACCCATGAACTTAATTATCCCGGTCTCCGCGCACAATTACAGCATATACAATCAGTCACTCAGCTGAAGAGGTTCAGCAGCGTCGGCGCCGCCACGGCCTCCGCGTCGGCGCTGGCCAGCTCCTCGCACGTCGTCGTCGAGTACTCGTCCGACGCCCCGCCCCGCCTCCCGCCGGCCAGCGGCGACAACGGTGTCAGGCAGAGGTCTAGCTCGCAGGAATGCGGCACCGCGGGCAGCTGTTTGGCCTGCTGCTGCTGGCCGCCGGCGCCGCCGTTCCTGCTGCGCTTCCTGGAGGGCGCGGAGGAGGAGTTCTCGGGCGAGGAGTGGAGGGAGGAGGAGCTGCCGACGTTGCCGTAGAGTCCGGCCATGTCGCGGTCGGTGAAGGCAGCAGGCACGGCGGAGAGCGGTCGGAGGGACTCGCCGAGGAGCACGGCGTCGGCGGCGGCCTGGCAGAGGTCCCAGTTGCCGGTCCACATCAGCCCGATAGCGCCGCTCACTGGGCTGATCGTGCGACCGCACGCCTCGTACAGAAGCGACCGGAACAGCGCTACAATGCAATAACCATCCATCGTACACGCCTGGTTAATTCATCTATTACTACTAATTAGCTATGAAATTAAGTTGCAAGCATCGAAACGCATGCGTAAATTACTTTGCACTTATCGAAATATTATGTCTGTAGACTAATCTATGTTTGTTTACTTTTGTTAATAACCTAGATTAATTATTTAACATGAAGGATCCAAAGATATTACTCCATTTGTTTAAAAATATAAGATTTATAGTTTGAATGATTTTGTTTAGAAGTATAAGCTTGTTGTAACACCCCGAAAAATACAATAAAATAAAAATGAATATTTTAAATTTGAATATGTTTATTTCTAAGTTTTATTGGCATTATTTATTTTTATTGAAATTTCCTGGATTTTTGTATTGAATGAAAAATCAAACAAATAGAATTAAAAAATGGATAATGGTAAAAAGATAAAAAGGTAAAAGTAAAATTTTGGAAAATTTACCATTAAACCCTAACCATGCTGGTAAGTCAGTAAATCCAACAAGTAAAAATTTTATGCACACAAAAATAAATAAATAAAATGAGTGACATCTCTTTTGACTAGAAACAGTGTAAGTCAGAATTAATGTAAAATATTATGAATTTATATAGAGCCATAAAAATTACCATAACACCCTCAGAGTAGAAGCTATCTCTGGTAAAAAGTTCAGGAATTTATCATGTCACTTAGACCTCCTAACAATTCAAAAACAGAGGCTTCAAAAATCTGTAATTATCATGTCAGAATTTATATAAAATAATTACCCAATATTTTGACTTGAAATTTTTATAGCGACATCCCTAACCTAAATAGAACGCGTTATAAAATTTTAAAAAATAAATAATACCATTTGAACCCTTAAATAAATCAAATACCGAAATGAAAATTTTGGCTGATGCACAGTGTCAGAATTCTAATTAATTAATTATAGGATATTTTGGTCCGACAATTTTACTGAAGTATGAAAACTACCAGGAGACCTCAGTAAAAAAGTTTCGTGATTTTTCAACTTGAGTTGATAGCCAAATCAATGCGAGTACTAGCTGTCCGAGCTGAAACTTATCTCTTATCTCATCTTCCACCTCTGACGTGTGGGCCCGATCGCTGTGCTGCAGCCGTTTACTGGAAGCAACGGGAAAGCCTCTCAGCCTCTGCCCGGTGGTATCGGTCCCGGTTGTCAGTCAGCCATCCCGTTTTCTCCTCCTCCTTTCTCTTCCTCTCTCCCGGCCGAGACACGCGCGCCGCCCTCTCCCGTGAGTCTTCGCCGCTCTTTGCGTCTCAGCAACAGCCGCGCTGCCCATTCAATCACCCGCTGCCACGGATCGCCCTTGGCCTATCCCGCACTATACCTGGTCTTTTCCCTATCGTCTGAGCCAGTGAGACTCTTCGCGCCGTCTCACCAAGAATGCGCAGAACTGCCGCAACTTTAGCCGTGTGTTCAAACCCTGTGTTGCTGGCTATAAATACCAGATAAGCGTCACTCTAAGCCCTCCATTTCTCAGCCATTCACTGACCAGAGCGCAAAAAGCAAAAGCTCTTCTCTTCCGCCATTGTCAGTAGATCCTGAGCTTGAGGTCCTGAAGCAATTCGCCTCACTGAGTAAGCCATTTTCGAATTCCTCCAGCCTGAAGCTCCATTAGGACACCCTAACCACTCCTCGCCTATCAATCGCAGCTCCGGTTAGTCGAATCACCGTCGCCGCGAGCGCCTTTCTTCCCCACGGCCGGCGCTCGGTGGCGGCCCAACTCAGCGCTTCTCCGATTGAACAAACTGCCAAAATGGAACCCAGGTGACTCACTGATGCTCAAACCGTTACTCATTCGAGCCGAGCCTAACTCATCTTCTTCCCCGGCGAGCCGCGCCATTTCCTCTGTCGAAGGTCTCCGGTGGCAGCCCTCTTCGGCCATCGCCGGAGGTGATTGACCCCACCATCGGGTGCGCCGTGGCCAGCTGGTGCTCGAGGTGCCCTCGGTCGAGCCTCTCCGTCGCCGTAGCTTCGCCGGCGGCCACCCCTAGTCAAGGCTCTATTCGTCTTCCACTGCGCGGTGGGCCCGTCCTGTCAGCCGTGTGAGTGTCCTCAGCCAAAGCGGTAAAAGGCGCTTTCCTGTTGAGAAAGCGTATTTTAGGAATTTCCAGGATTTTGTATACCGAGTTAATTCAAATACTTGTAACTTTTGCATTATAACTTCAATTTGAGTGAAACAAAATCCTAAAATCATATAAAATCAGGTAGTTTCATAATATGCAATAATATTTTGAAAATGATCATTTGATGAATTTGAAATTCAAATTTGAGTAAAAGGCCTAAAGATATGCTTTATATAAAAATTCTGCAAACAAACCTAGAATTTAATTAAACCAATTTTAGTGAGATCCTTATGCTTCCATAAGTTCAAATATATAAGAATTATTAAATTTCATTTATGTTTGAACTACTTTCTATTAAAGATTGCATTCAATACATTAGAAATTCAAATAAGCCTAACTTGAATAAAAGAAATATGAAATAAGAAAAATTGATTTCTAAATACTAGTGTGTCAGTAGAATACCTGAATTTACCAAAATAATTAAGAAGTAAATTTGATTTGAACTATCTTTAAAAATATAAAATAACCAAGGTGCAAAATGTACATATATATGCATAGAAAATTAAATAGTTAAAATATGGATCAAATGAATTCAAATAATCACCAAACCAGTTTTGTTATACTCCTTACATTACAAAGATTCCAGATGTATAATAATATTTAAGGTTTACGATGGAAAACAATAAATGTTTAGTAGTCGAAGTATTAATACTCGTATAATTTGAATAGTTATAACTTTCACAAATGGACACTAAATTTGACAAAACCAATTCTTAATAACTTGAAAATAATGTCCTTGCTGTTTGTGTAAAAATATCTTATGTTTGCGCAAAGTTGAAATAAGATCATGTTAGACCCTGATGATTACTTATAAGGAAAACATCTCGGATAAAAGCCAATTATCGCAAAATCAACTTTAAAATACTCTTAGAGTCATACCCTGTTAATGCCTGAAAAATGGGTAGATTATCTTATAGGGTGTAGTCGCAATCTTATACCAAAAACTGAATCTTTATCGTGTAGTTATAAAAACGCTTAAGCATTTTCAACAACCCGTAGAATATCTCGTATAAGTGCAAAAATTATGAAAATCAGTTTAGAAATGTTCTTCAAAGTATATACTATACTTTTCCGAAGAAATAATCTTGTTTCATCATGTTTGGCATATAAATCAGGTTAGCCAAATAACCCTAAGTGTTATGTTTAATGAACTTCATAATATGAATAAGTGAGTCTTGTAATAACGAAGAAGTTTGTAGTTAATATATTTGTATCACCAGAACCTTCTTAAAAACCATAAATAAATCCAGTAACCTAGCTTAACATATCTAACTTATTCAAATTGCTTTTTATGCAAAATCACTTAAGGAATTAAGTACTATTCACATAACCACTTTAATTTGTGTTTTACTTCTTTTAATCTAAATAATTTTAGCCTCTTGAATTCGTAAATCAAGAATAGATAATCTATCAAAGAAACCATGTTTTGTTCATCATAAGTTATTAATTATATGAATGCGGTTTTACCTAAATCTTGAGGTCTTGTAATCATTAATCCAAACCCTAAATCATTCCTATTTTCTGCAGTGAATCTTTATTTGATTTTCTGTCTGTTTTCTTTTTGCCCTTATTAAAGTTGGATTTTTGCTATATTTCCGATTGATCGATGTGTAGAATCCGACGTCCCTTCTTCCGTCGTTGCCTCTGTCAGTCATGGCCTCGTCTTCATTGTAAGCAATAAATAAGCAAGGCAAGCACCCCCTTTGATCATCTTGATCCCAGTATTTAATTTGCATTGTGTTTATTAAAATGTTTCATGCATGCATTTATTTTCTGTAAATTCGCTATTTTGTGGTGTTGGTAGTTATACCTGTTGTCTCATGAAACTTCCTTGATAAGTATGAACATGTGTACCTTGATAACCATAGATTGAGCTTAGACAATTACTTAATGTCATCATGGGTGTATGCGATTACATTTTATCCATGCTTAGCCATGCTTTTAGAACTAATGAGGTTGATGATCGGATCAAAATTTGTTTCTTGAGAAATGGAAAATGTTGGAAATGAGGCTGTTGGTTATGGGTATTTTAATTAAAAACCCAAAATAAAATTATGGTTTTGATGCGGGCGAATATTGGCAATAGCCGGAGGTGTAGAGGGATTTGCACGTAGTGTAGGGTGGAGTATCGCCCGTGTAGGATTAAGGACCGAACTTAGTGTTGTATGATCCAAGATAATCCGTACAACCACAAGTGTTTGTATGGGAAAACCTTAAACCAATTAAATTATCTAGATTAACTTTGCACATTGGTAGGCTGAAGTAGTACGGGCTCTCCTTTCGAGGTTTGCTCTACGAGGTGCCCACACCGAGGTGTTGGGAACAACACTTACCAATATAACGGTGTACGCCATGTTTATGGAAAGTTCCAACATTTCTATGCTCTGAGTTCTTCCAGCATAGCATGGGTTCTACGTCCCGGTGCTAGTGCAAAGTTAACTTAGATAATGTAAAGGTTTTCGTCATGAACATTTTGACCACACGCCAAAGGTGCGTGAAACATGCGGCGAAAAGAAAAAGTCATGACTTGTGGGTAAAGTTGTACACCTCTGCAGAGTGTAAATCTAATCGATTAGCCGTCCCCTCGGTCATGGGAAACTTGGTGAACTTGCACTAGTTAAATGTTTTGATATTTTCTAAAAATGGGTTTAGTTTGGAACCTGTTTAGCAACTGTTGCTTTATGTCAAAGGGCCGACATTGTTGGATTCCATTTCTGGATTACTCGATGCTCACGAAGGGTTGTGAGTATTACTTATGCTTTACTTATTTCATATAAGTTAACTTGCTCTTACAAATTCCGTTTACAAATAATTTGATTTTACAATATCAATTCTGATTTATGCAAATTAACTGTAGTAGCCTCCTTTGAAATGGTCTGCATATATTATAGGTTTTGCTAAAGTCTTGCGGTGTACGAAAGTACTCACCCTTGCTTATATGTTGTTTTTAGGTGGATAAGTTAGCGAAGCTTCGAAATTATCTCTTTCGTCGCAGGTTGCGGGATTGTCTTCGTCGTGTTCTTTCTAGAGTTTATGCTTTGTCAGTTGCCTGCGGGTTGGATGGGCACACTACAAGACTTTGCTTCTTTTGCTGCTGTAATCTCTGAGTGGTAAAATTTTCTCTGTATAATAGTTTCCGCTTAATATTTGTTGTATGGTTGTGGTTCCAATTGGTGTGTATGTGCGTACTAGCTACTGATCATAGGACTAGTACGGAATGCACATTAGATTTCCAATTTTGCTTGTATGCGAAAATAGGGGTCGTTACACTTGTATTAGATTTAATGAAGCTTTTCTCACTATACATCTATTTATTTTCTCTCAACCATATGAATTTATGTATTACAAGCTATATAAAATATTATTCCTCATCTTTTAAGATAATTAAATGGAGGTATCTAGATTATTTTCTTTTATACATTTCTCAATTTTAACGCAACCTTAATCTTTATATAAAATCAAAATACGACTTAACTTTATAAACGAAGGAAGTAATTGACCCGATGGTAAAAGTTATAAGAAAATAATATAAATTAATTACCATAAAATATCTCTTAGCACTACAGTTTAAATAAACGGGCTTGTTTGTTGAAGTACAATTGGGCACAGCTAAAAGATTCTCCTCTAGTTTGTCCCACGGACATGTCGAAAGGCCGCGTACTGTCCAAATGAATACTATAAACAATAATAATATTATAATGCTGCCTAGGTAACATAGGTCATGTCTAGTCATCAGTTAACAGAGGGCTTTACTAAATTGATCCCTCTACATTATTTTTATATATTTAATCTCTGTTTAAACGAAATTGTAAATCTAACCTATTGACGGTGAAAAGAGTAGAATATAATATAAGAGCATAACAGGTCTAACTGATATGTCGATTCCGTTGAAATGTGGACCAAACATGTAAAAAAAATAGACTGAGGGAAAAAAAAGCCAAACTTCCGGTTAACATTGTTCGTCTAAGATAAACCCAAAGTGGGGAATTCTCTAGTTTCTACTGCTTTTTTTACAAGTTGCCTCGCGCTTCTACTGATCACTGAGGTATAGCACAGCTAGGATAATATTGAGCACTATATCATTTACTGTAATCAACAATGCCCTCCTAGCTAGTAAACCTAGCAAACTTATGTTTTTAAAATTTGACAGCCTAGCTAACTTCCGCTGTTTGAGCCGCTTTTTCGAAACGGATATCTGAATTGCTTAATTAGTATGTAATATGGCTGCAGTTTCACAACTTAATTAGTAGAGGCAATTAACTGAGATATACAGTACGAGCTACAAGGAGTACTATCTGCGTTTGTACGCCTGCATACATACACGTATGCGCTGGGCAGGTGTGTATTCGTAGACAGGTACCTGGGCGGTGGTGTAGCGGGACGGCGGCGAGCGATGCGACGAGGCCGGCGCGGCCGAAGAACTTGGCGACGAAGACGGTGGCGTTGGCCTGCGGCTGGGGGCCGTCGATCCACTCGATGCTGGGCCGCAGCACGCAGGCGTCGCTGCAGCCCTTGCGCAGCACGCGGCAGCCGTTGCAGCTCATCACTACCCCAATTCACCTCAATTCTCCTCAGTCCTCACCACCAGCTAGCCGTCGTGCGCACGCAGACACAGTCACAAAGCTCACTTGATCTTTTCCAGAGTGGAACCCTAGCTACCTTGACGTGTCGGCGAACGAGAAGAGTAGTCGTAGCTGTAACAACAAGGATGCTAATTAGCTAGCTAATAACAGGAGCAGCTTGAGAGCCGAAGCGGCCGATGCGCAGATATACAAGTAGAGGCGAGCGAGGTGATGCAACTGCCAATGAGCATGTCCTCTTCTCCCAAGTGGCTGGGGGCCAAGGAAGCCATTTGGTTCCAATGACACGGGCGATTGGCGCCTCCATGTTGCCGCAATGGCATTAGTGTCACCTCTGCCGGATCCTCTACGCACCGACCAGCACACCTCGTTAGCATACAAAAAACTGTGAGCTATTATGCGGCTGGGGAAGGAAGGCTCGGTTGCTGAGTTCCCTGCTGCACCATATATGATCTATACTAAAATATGCATGACTTTTTTGATTATGCGCTATAGTGAGATTAGTAAATGTACGAAGTTATGTGTATTGGTGAACAATTATGTGCACGCTTGTGATCTGAGGGGAAGAAGATATGTGAGAAAGACGATATGGTTGTCAAATTGAAGAAGACGACAAATATGTGTTGACCAATCAGAGTTAAAATTATTGTGTTTACCAAACCTTTTCATCGTAGCTCCAGACGGCAAGCAGGACAAAGTGGAGAGAACGCTACCATCCTTTGGTTTGTAGGCGAGCGGTGAGGGCTGGTGCTAGCTGATATGGAGGACAATGATCAAGTTAGTTTTTAGAGAGCAGAGCCCGTGATTGGCGAGAGGTGGCTCGTTAGGATAGGCAGGGCTAATCTTAAAAAAGAAAAATTGCTAGAAAATCCTATATTATTCTAAAAAAAGATAAAATCTTGGCCGTTCAATCTCCTTAATCATTTTCATCCACGGTTTAGATATATTTATCTATTCATAAGAAATATATGCTAAATTATAGTACCATATGGAAGGAAAACTTTAATTTCCTTATCTACTCGTCACATCTTCAAGCGCCTAATAAAGGAGCAATGACCTAGAAATAGAAAGGAAGATGAGAAGATATTATTGCATGCGTTACAGATTAGATCTATTTAGAGAAATTACTCGGATGGATGACCAGTTATTATATACTAATTCTAGTAGGATTACATTTTCTAGGAAATTCGCATTGCTCTATCTCAACTTGCACATTTCTTCTGGAAACCTCGTTGTTAAACTATTAGGTACATGAGGCCATGCTCGCAAACCGAAACAAAACACGGAATGCTGTGGAGGTAGAGAATCCGAGGCCCAATGGTGTTGAATATGGATGTTTTGATTAGTTTAAGCCATGGAAGAGGGGTTGTGGATACTGGATAGGAACAAAGGAGGCAAAGCTGAGAGAGAGAGAGAGAGAGAAGGAAAAGCGAGGGAAGAGCGGATGGCCAATTCAATCATTCGCATGCTGGCCCTGCCCTTTCGCTGCCGTCAAGAGCTGAGGTCGCTCTACCTCGACCACCTCTTGGCTCTTGCTCCTTTCAACAAATCAACCCCAAAAAGGCTCCAGCTCCTCAGCTTGGCCCTGCGATTCGATTCACTTATGAATTCGCTCCGTCTGCTGAACCGTGGCTTCTCTTTCTCTCCCGTGCATCTGGCGCAGGTGCTATTATAATCTTTTCTTTTCCTTTCGGCCGCCTATATATTCCTTTCTATGTTATTACAAGCTGGGGATTTGTTAATTCAGGTGGATGGCTTTAGTTTGGAGGAGTGGCCTTCTGCGGTCCCCGTTCGTGGTCGAGTGCGGCGTGACGAATGCCGGCGGGCAACGGAAAGGGATGGGATGGAATTTAGTTAGAATTTAGAGTGTCCGGTGCAAGTACATCAACCACGTCTTGCTTGTACATGGCTTTTTTTAAGGGTATAAAGGGGATGCACACACTACACATATACACGTGCGTGTCCTCTATACACTCTTAAGTAATTAATTAGAGGCTTTAAGACCTTCGTAGCGTGAGAATACGTTGTCCCACTTAACACGCACGCGCGATTTAATTAGTGAGCACCCGCGTCAACCACCGTTCGAACCCGGGTGGGCAGGCTTGCCAACCGAGCTACGGCTCAGTCTCACGTGCCTACGGTTTTACTGCAAGCGTATCCTCTACCTCTACTTACATAGAGACATCACGGCGATTTGAGCGTTGGGTTCGAAGACAACGGTCCAGATGTTAGCCACACAGTAAGCGAGAAGGCAAATTAACCTCTTGGATTAATTCCTTACATACCACTAGAATTTAGGGAAATATCTGAATATATCACTAACATGTGAATTTGTGACAATGAGTGATATATAAGAGATGAAGCAAACTTTTTGTGGAATGAATTGCCCCAAATCTCTTCCTCCTTAATTTGCTGCTTTCAAGGTACGAGAAGAGAATACAAACTTGCAGCCTAAAACGATAAACCATACCAAAATATAAGAGAATCATCTTACATTCGACACGATAAAGAATGGCAGTTACCAAGAGGGCCAAAGGATCAAATTGCACAAAAACATACCATCAACCCACATGAACCATTAAAAACAGGTTAGGTCTGTTTGTAACTATTAGCAACACAATTTAGCAAGATATGATCAATTTATCAGGTTTAGGATAAAAAGGATGTTTTTGGCTGATATTGGTAAAATAGGATAAAAAGGATTTTTTTTTTGGCTAATATTGGTAAAATAGGATAAAAAGGATGTTTTTGGCTCATATTGGTAAAAAAAAGGAAAAGTTAAGTTAAATATAGAATTATGACCGATATTGATTCAAAGATGAAATTGTATCCGTACAAAGGCCGATACGGGTTATGGTTGGCAACGCATTGGAGAAAGATACAATCAGTCGATGCACTATAAAATAGGATCAAGGGCAAGCAAAAGAAACAACCTCAACCAATCAAACAACTCGCATCTACTTTTTGTTTACTTTCCTCTCAACTAGGAGTAGCTTCGTAATTTAGAATCTTCCTTGTAACCAATTTTGATCAAAAAAGTTGCATATTATTGATTATTGATCTTACTCGATTACACCAGGTTTGATTTTCTCCGATCTTGTTGCGCATCACCTTCTTTAGAAAATTCTACCTTTACCAACTATCTAATCAGTCCTGTTTAGATTTATTGTTACTCTTAATTTGATCGGTTTTTTATAGCTATTTAGATCTTTGCCGATTGACATATTATATCGGCTTTGAGCGTATATTTTTCCATCTATCTTTCCGATTGTAGGATCAAATCAGCTATCACACCTCGAACCAACTTGAACCTGGTGTTCTCATGTGTTTGAACTGATTAATCCGTCATCGTATTTTTCGACGCCAACACAATTTTGGCACGCCTGGTGGGACCCGATACCTTCTTCTGGGAAATCGATTCTGCCGTCCGATCTCAACACTGAAGCTATAATCATCCCAACATTGGACGATTTGACACCTGAACAGCACAAAGAGATCGAAGATTGAAAAACCGCGCTCGAGGAGATGATGCTAAGTTGTTATTAAAAACCCGATATGGTGTCACTCAGAAAACCACATTGCCAACAGTCAACCCTCTCAGTGATGCAAGGATTACTAATGCATCGGTAAGTCAATACATGCCTGCACAAGCTAAATTATCTGCTATGATTAATCAATCTGTGCACCATGCTTTGATTAACCAATCATCGGCTTTAGTTACAACTCTCAAGCCGATGATAGCTAATAGTGTTAAGACTATAGCTCAAGAGTCGGCATCGGCTGGAAGCCTACTCGATCCAATGCAAACCTTACCGAATTATCCTATTTATTCGGTAGCACCAAACACGCAAAGCCCGGTGATAATGGCTGATCCTAAACCGTCGACTGCGATTCCGCCTCTTACTATGATGCCAACCTAGCCGACTGTAATACTACCGCGAGATCCTTGTACAAATGGGGTTGTGCATTATCAAGCATATACCGATGCCGCTAAGTTGGTTACACCAGCCAACTTACCACCATCGGCTTCGTTTTATGCTTTTCCCCAATTGGTCCCACAACTGATTGAACCGCCTAGGCATTCGCAGTACGCTGAGCCGATCCCGTAGAGGAATATGGCTCCATAAAAGGTTGTAACATACTCAGAACCTTTTGTTCCAGTACCAGAGCCGATTGCTAGGAGAAACAACATAGGTTATGAGCAATCTGGTCAGTTTCCATCAGCTTAGGCAACCTATCAACCCGAGCTTGCGCTCGGGGGGCAGAATGCCAATTAAGAGTATAATTGGCAAGCTTCTAATGCTGCATCGGCTAATGCAGTGAATTGGACCAATTAGATATCTGCCATATTGCGGCATATAGCATAAAGGAAAGGTCATCGGCTATAGGAAACCATACCTTCATTACATTGATCGGATGACTTACCCTAATAACTTCAAAGTTCCTGATTTTGCAAAATTTTCGAGGAATGACTCCGTCACCACTTTAGAGCACGTCAGACGTTTTATCGCGCAATACGATGAAGCTGCTGGGTCCGACAGATTAAAAATTAGGTTATTCCCATTATCTTTGTCAGGAGCTGCTTTTACATGGTTCACGAGCTTACCCCCGAATCCGATCAAGTTTTGGACAGATTTGGAGAGCTGATTCCATGAGTACTTATTATCTGGAAGTCTGTAGAATAGAATTTCTAACTTGAGTTCTGTTCGCGAAAAATTTGAGGAATCGGTAACATATTATATTAAGAGATTTAGAGAAGTAAGAAATCGGTGTTTTAGTGTCACTTTACCTGATAACTAATTAGCCGATTTAGCCTTCCAAGTGTTAATTCCCCAGCTGAATGAGAAATTTGGCGGGAAGAAATTTATTGATTTGAGCCATCTATTGCATAAGGTATCGGCTCAAGAAAGCTATTTTACCGATAATAGAGGCTTCAGGGATAAGTTCAAGGCTAATAAGAATAACAAGGATAAGGATAAAGCCAAAGTTGACCTCGTCGAATAAGGCTCAAGTGATTTATCTGAAGACGACAAGGCTGAGATAAACATAGCCGAATTGGTTAAGGGGTCTAAAAATTCCTTGGTCTGTTCTTGGCTCAAGCCGACTAAAAATAAGTTGGAAATAAAATATGCTTTTGATGTCTCTAAATGTGATCGTATTTTTGATCTATTGCTGCAAGAAAAGATTATACGGTTGCCTCAAGGACATATTATACTGTCGGCTAACGAAATTAAAAAGCGAAGGTATTGCAAGTGGCATCATTCTTTTTCTCAAAATACTAATGATTGCAATATTTTTTGATAGCAGATACAGTCGGCTATAGAAGATGCCCGACTCAAGTTTGTAGAGGAGCCAACAATGCTATTGGACGCTAATCCTTTTCTGATTAATATGGTTCAATGTACTGGAAAAGGAAAAGAACCAATACAAGATATGGGATCAAAAATCGCACGTCATGTTAACATTCAGTCGAGCTCAAGAGGCAAGGAGACCGTAAAGATCACAGTCAGCTCAATTCAAATAGAAACCGACCGTGAAGGGAGAAGTTCAAGGACTATTAAGCCAAAAGGAGACTTGCAGATCAGCAAGTGGTATAAGACTGAGAGAGCATCGCCATCACACAAACCGATTCATAAGCCAAAACCAACTTTCTCCCAATTATTCAAAAAGTATGAAAGAAGAAGCAACATGGCGCGTTATCCTGCACGTCGGCCAGATAATATGTACTAGCCCGATAATTTGGAAAATGCTCACCAACGATGCTCCTTTTGGCAATTCAGTTGGGAGAGGGAGTCAACTCTATCGTCACTGTATTCATGTCCGATGGAACATTATCCGCTTCAACATGACTGCCAACAACGGTCGGCTAAAGATAGAATATCTGAGCTGATGCAGGGCTATCATAAAATCCATAAAGGATCGATCCATGAAAGAATTTTCAGGCCGATCCGGTCGCCAGCGTGAGTGGATGAAGGGTCAAGTTCTACGACCCAGGTCAATCTGACAGGAAAACTACGTGAACCGATTGAACCTAAACTTAGATGGTGTCCTCCGGGGTTTAGCTGATCATAACGCAGACGACTTCAAAGGCTAAAGACCTAGGAGATGAGAGAGGCCAAGCAAGAAAACCAAAGAGATGAATAACTCAATGAACTTCGGCTGATTAAATTCGCTAAGAAAGAGTGGAGGAGAAAAGAACTGGTTGAAGAAGAATTTGATTTAGCTGATGATCTGGATTCACCTGTGATTCGAGATGACTCTCCACCTCCAATAGACATCAACATGGTATTCACTTTGCCGACCGAATTCAAGATAAGTAATGTATTGGCCAAAGAGACGTTTGTTCAATTGTACTTGGGGGCTCAAGATGCAATATTTGAAAAATCTCAAGACGATCATCGACATCTGAAGCTATTATGTTTGAAAGGGCATATCAATGGCAAGCCAATATCAAGGATACTTGTTGATGGAGCAACTGTCAATTTGATGCCCTATACCACTTGCAAGAAGTTGGGTAAGTCCGAAGATGATCTTATTAAAACTAATATGGTTTTAAATGACTTCATAGGCGATCCCACTGAAGCAAGAGAGATTATGATAACAGAGTTAACAGTCGGCAGCAAAACATTACCAATTGTATTTTCATGGTTGACACCAAGGGTAATTACAACGTTCTGTTAGGGCAAGATTGGATTCACGCCAATTGATGTGTCCTGTCGACCATGCACTATATGCTCGTCCAATGGAATAGGGACGAGGTCGAGGTGGTTCAAGCTGATACATCGGCTCATATCGCCATGGCAAGTTCAGACACAAATTGGCAACATGAAGAAGTCGAATGTATATCGGGTAAAGCCTTAGATGATTGCAATTTCATTTGTATCAACAAATCAGGGCTTATTCCGATCAACGTAAGGTCAAGCACACTTGATCGGATAGATGAAATTTTGCAACGATGGAGTCCAAATCGGCAATAAAAGCTTTACAGGATAAAATGTGAAGCTATCATCTGACAACAGATAGCTATGAGGCCATTGAAGATTTCCATGTAATCGACAAGTTAGGCCAAGATTTCACGTCGACTGATTTGCTAAAAGAAGTAGATATAGGTGATGGTAATAAAAAAGACCAACTTTTATTAGTTCAAAATTAGCCACAGATTATAAAGAAAAGTTGGTCAGGATATTAAAGAATTATAGAGATTGCTTTGATTGGGAATATCACGAGATGGCTGGTTTAAGCCAAAAACTTGTTGAGCATTGATTACCTATAAAACCAGGTTATCAACCATTTAAATAGTCTCCTAGATGATTTAATCCAGTCTTATGTACCATTATAAAAGAAGAAATTGAGTGATTATTGGAGGCTAAATTTATCAGGCCATGCCGATATGCTGAGTGGGTTTCAAATATCGTTCCTGATATGAAGAAAATGGCAAACTCAGGGTGTGTGTTGATTTTAGGGATTTGAATAAAGCCACACCAAAGGATGAGTTCCCAATGCCAATAGCTGATATGCTTATCGACGTAGCATCAGGAAATAAAATTATTAGTTTTCTTGATGGTAATGCTGAATATGACCAAATATTTATGGCAAAACCAATATACCAAAAACAGCTTTTAGGTGCCCTCGTGCTCTAGGTTTGTTTGAGTAGGCAGCGATAACGTTCGGCTTGAAAAATACTGGTGCAACATATCAACGTGCCATGAATTTGATTTTTCATGATTTAATATGCCATATTGTGAAAATTTACATCGATGGTGTTGTTGTAAAATCCGAAGAGGATTTGCAGCATCTGGCAGATTTAGAAACAATATTAAAAAACACAAGGGCACATGGTTTAAAGATGAATCTGTAAAAGTTTGCTTTTGGAGTGTCGACTGGGAAGGGTTTGGGCTTTATGGTTCATTAAAGAGGAACTGAGGTTAATCAAGAAAGGGTCAAAACTATAGCCAAAACTAAGCTACCAGCCTGCAAGAAGGATTTACAAAAGTTGATCGGTAAGATTATTTACGGTGATTTATTTCAAATTTGTCTAGTCATATTAGTTCATTTACTCCACTGTTGAAATTGAAGGATAATTAAGGCTTTGTCTGGGGAGCCGATCAACAGAAAGCTTTCGAAAGCATAAAGGATTATTTTTCTAATCCTCCAGTTTTAGCTGCACCTCAAAAAAGTATAGCATTTAAATTATATATATCGGCTGAAGAGGCAACAATTGGAGCTGTTTTGGCACAAGAGATTGACGGTAGAGAGTGGGTTATTTTCTACTTAAGCCAATGGTTGATTGATGCAGAAACCAGGTACCCTTTTGTAGAAAAACTTTGCTTATCATTATATTTTGCTTGCACAAAGTTAAGGTATTATATTTTAACATCGGCTTGTAAAGTTATTTGTAAAATTGATATTATAAAATATATGTTGTCAGCTCCAATTTTGAGAGGTCGACTTGGCAAATGGGCCTATACGTTCATCACGTTTGATCTAACATATGAATCGGCTAAAGCTGTTAAGGGTCAAGTGATTGCTGATTTTATAACAGGATAGGAAACTGTTAGAAATGCCGATCTAATATTTGTTGCCCCTTGGCAACTGTTTTTTGATGGATTAGTGTGTCGAAAGGGCGATGGTATCGGAATAGTATTGATTTCACCAAAAAGATATAATTTTGAGTTCGTATTCAGGCTGAATTGCAGATGTTCTAATAATCAAGCCGAATATGAAGCATTGCTTAAAGGCCTACAGCTACTCGATAATATCAGAGCTGATTCTGTTGAGGCTTATGGCAATTCTTTGTTGGTAGTCCAGCATATTAAGGGAGAATACAATTGCTATGATGAAGTTTTGGTCAAATATTTGGAGCAGTGTCTCGCTGTAATCGGCTCATTCACTTCTTTCTCCATCTGTCATATTCCTCGTGAGTTAAATGACAAAGCCAACTTGCTAGCTCAACAAGTATCGGGCTATAAAGTTTTTGGCCGATTAGAAGAATTCGAGCCGATAGACAAAATGATCATTTGTGTTACCACTAGTGACTAGAGAACAAAAATAGTGGAATATTTAACTGATCCCTCAAAACCTACTGATCGGAGAATCAAGCAACAGTCCCTAAAGTATGCCTTCTTTGAAAATGTGCTATATTATCGAACTTCAGAGGGTTTGTTACTAAGATGTCTTGAAGCCGAAGAGGCTAAAGTGGCCATAGGGGAAGTACACGAAGGTATTTGTGGATCCCATCAATCGGCTCACAAAATGAAATAGTTGTTAAGACGTACTGGATATTTATGGCCGACAATGCTGGAAGATTGCTTCAAATATTATAAAGGATGCCAGACTTGTCAAAAATTTGGCAACATACAATTAACTCCAACATCGGCTTTGTATCCATTTATCAAGCCTTGGCCATTTAGAGGATGGGGGATAGATGTAATTGGACAAATATTTCCTACGTTAAGCAAAGGCCATACATTCATATTGGTTGCGACCGATTATTTTTCTAAGTGAGTTGAAGCAATCCTGCTCAAAAGGGTTACAAGAGTTGAAGCTATCGGCTTTGTTACAGAGCACATTATCCATCAATTTGGAATTCCACAAACTATTACAACCGATCAGGGCACTGTGTTTATATTCGATGAGTTTCAATGTTTTGCTAGAAGTTTGGGTATAAAGTTGTTGAATTCGTCACCTTATTATGCTTAGGCTAATGGTCAAGCCGAATTGTCAAATAAAATGTTGATCAAATTAATCAAGAGGAAAATTGAAGAAAAGCCGAGGAATTGGCATGTGACGTTATCGGAGTCGTTATGGGCCTATCGGATTGCGTACCATGGTGCGGTGAAGTAATCGCCTTATCAATTGGTTTATAGACAAGAGGTTGTGTTACCCTTGGAAATCAGTATTGACTCCGTACGAACGGCCAGACAAAATGGTCGATTTGGCATAATTGCATTTACATACACTAGATCGGCTTAAGAAGAATAAGGAAAGAGTTGTGAAGGATTATAATAAAAATTTAATGCCTAAGTCGTTGTTTGAAGCTAATTTGGTTTGGAAAACTATTTTTCCTGTCAGCTCTAGAGATAATCAATTTAGCAAATGGTCTCCAACGTGGGAAGTGCCATATAAAATTCATCCACTTGTAGATGGTAATTCTTATATTTTGGAGATGCTAGAAGGTGTGGTGTTTTCTAAGGCGATTAATGGTAAGTTCTTGAAAAAGTATCACCCAAGTATTTGGGTTGTCTCTTAATCGGCTAGGTATAGCTATCGGTCGTCAAAGGCCAAATTAACTCGTTGCAGTTAATTCTAGCTTTAGACTAAAAAGTAATCTATAATCGATTATAGAACATCACACTTAGTAGAAAAAGGATTAAAGCATAAATAATAATCGGTTAAACAGCCAATTATAAATATTATAGAGTATTCAAAGTTGTTTTAAGCCAAGTTTCCTCCATTACAAACATTTATGATATTAAAGCAAGCCGATTATATCTCTAAATTGTTCAGTTTAGCTCTGAGAGCCGACAATGCAACAACAGCCTTGACAATGATTTGTTCCACTTCCTCGAGGATCTTGTTGTCTTCTTCTGAGCCCGAAATGGGAGCAATCTTTCCAGACTGTTTTTTGACCGATGCTATGGCCATGCCCAGACCAACCTTCTAGTTCTTCAATGCTGATGTTGTGATTGTTATATGCTCTTGTGCTTCGGCCAGGGAGGTATTAACTTTGGCCAGCTCCTCTTCCAAGGATTTTTTGGCCGATTCTAGCTTGAGTACCATCTCCTTGGTGGCCTTCAGATATTTGGATTCTTCATCATATTTGGCCTTCAGAGTTTTTGTGTTGGCTAATAACTTATCAAGTAGCTTCTGATCTTCGCATTGCGTTGCCCGATGAGCTATTCTTGCCTTCGTCGCCTCCACCGCATCATTCTTCGCATCGAGGTGGCATACCTCTAGCAAAGCAGCCATCGCCTCCTCTGGAAGATTGGTTTACACCATCGCCATGGCATCCCGCAGAGGTTGGGCATTCTCAAGTAGATTGGCCGACGTGGTAAAGAGCAACTTGAAAAAGTTGTTCAATTTTTCTACCATACCCTGGGCCGAAGTAACTTTAGCTGTTGCATCCTTTGAAATGGCTATAATCTTTTGAATCTCCTCTGGGAAGCTGTCCACACCCAAGTCAACTTCGTCCTCAATGTCGGTGAAAGACCATGTGGAGGTCTACCTATTTTTGTGATGAGTAATTGACTGTATTTGAGCTTGTGGTGCATAAGTTTGAGTTTGATTTGGAAAGTTTGCAAATTAGTTGTGAACTGGTTGGGACAGTTTGTAAAATGGTTGGGACTGGTTGTGAACTGGTTGGGAAAGATTGTAAACTAGTTGGGACAAATTGTGTATCATTCTGGCTATATGTTGATTTGATTGCATATATTGTTGGACATTTCTATGTGATGTGTTTTCCTTATCTATGATGGTTGCAGGACTTTAGAGCTAGGTCATGGTGAGGCGGAGGAGATCGAAACTAGGCTGGGAGAGCTATGGTCTAGATGTTCAAGGTGTCGTCAAAGATGACTGAGGCCAGGGAGTAGCTGCAAGCCGAGAAAACAAGTGGATGGTGCAGATACTAACTTTAGCCCTACTCAAGTGAATGAGGATTGTTGGATCACAGGTTCGCGAGTGGAGTAGTGGTTAAGTTAGTGGTGCCCTGAGAGGTATGTGTCAAAACCAGTTATGTTGTTGGGTTTCGGGTCAGCCCATGTATGGTTGAGTGAGTTAATCCCAGCCCTTGATAAGGTTCCTTATGAGAGAAGGAAGTCATCCAAGGGTGGAGATTACTCAGGTTAGGCTATAAAATAGAGGGGTGGAGGGATACCTCACCCCTGAGTCTTTAGAGAGGATTTTTGGTTTTCCTTTTGCTCATGTGAGCTCTGCCCACCTAGTAGTGTGGCTTTGTAAACCTTCCTCTCAAAGCAATGCAAGATTTAATTTCTTTCTATTCTAAAATTTATTATACTTCTTGCATTTTTGCTCATTGCACTTTGGATTTGCCTCCCCTCCTTCTAAGTGCTTTCGGATCTTGTGCCAAGGATGAAAGATTGCTGGATGAATCTTCTATAGATCATATCCCAATCATCTAAACAATCTACAACCTTTTCTTTTCAGTTTTTGTAAGAAACCGATCTTTGTGCTTGGTGAAGAAAGATCCTTGTAGATCGTGTTCTTGTTTGTTTGAAGGGTTGTCCATTGGTGTTCTTACTTGCTGTGATTTGTGGGAGGTCATCTAAGATCATCCTGATCATCAATTCCCTATGAGCAAGCTAAGGGTGATGTTTGTGTTTTTGACCCGGTTTTGGTGCAACATTCATTAAACTGAAAAAAGGTTGGAACTTTGACATCAATCCTTGCTATTGAAGGTTGGAATAGGTCCCCGACATCCATAAGAAGGTGCACATAAAGTTTCACAGGTTTTGTATCAGCCGATCAAAAGTTACATCAATTGTTGTTTTTGAGATCACACTGTTTTTACTATTCATCCAAACACTGTTCATCTGAGCACTATTGACCAAAAACTATTCATCCGAGCACTGTTCACCCTGAACACCGTTCATCTGACCAGTGTTGTTGCCTAGTTCGTAGTTACTGTTTCATCCGACCAGTGCAGTTTGTACTGTTCATCTGACCAGTGTAGTTTTATATTATTTATCTGAGCACTGTTCATCTGACCTCCTGGTCTGGGGGGTACTGTTCATCCAATCACCTGTTTGGATTGTAAAGTGATTCGATCTGTTCTCTTGGTTGTTTGATTTTTAGGGTTCTATTCACCCCTATCTAGTTGCCTTTTTGGTCCTACAATTAGACCAATCGAATTCGAGCACATTGGTTACAGATTCGATCGGCTTACCACTTGCCTTCGTAATAGTAGGAGCGGCAGTGGTGACTGGTGCAACTTTAGGAATTGTAGTTGTTGGCGTCGGCTGTGATGGAGGAGGGAAGTCCGCTTTAGCTGGTAGATCGACTATGACATCGGCTGTGAATGTTGGTGGAGAGAGAGTAGGCTACAAGAAATATCATAAGTCTTGTTAGCTGATTCAATAGAAATTATGTTGCAAATCAGTATAAAAAAGATCTTACCTAGCCGGTGCCTGAGGCATGTGGAGAGCTTTCGCCCGATTGCTCCTGGGGCTTACTACCTCTGCTGGCCAACACCTTCTTGTTGGGTCGGCTACGTTTCTTTTCTGTTGAATAGTCGGTTAAAAGAATTAGTAAATGGAAAAATGATAGAGGTGTGAAATGAAGTTGATAAATACTTACTTGGTTGTTGTTTGTCCACGTCAGAAAAGCGATAGGGATTGAATACCTAGGGTACCCGAGGTATACCCTGATAGAGCAGTCAGACGCGGCCATTTAGTGGCTTGGCCGGTGCTCGATGGGTTAGAGGCGACCTTCTTGCCTGCTGTTTTGAATTGCAAAATAAGAGGATAAGTCGATCAGAAAAAATTCAGAGATGTTTGGGTGTTAAGTAACAGAAATGTACTTTAGCCGATACCTCGCTAGTGATGTTAACAAAGCTCGTGTTAGTATAACCTGATGAGCTAGCTTCATCGCTAGAACTCGAGCTGCTACTAGTGATGTTAGCTATTGACGATGGTGGAGGAATTCGGGAAAAATCCAATAATAATAGCTGATACACTTCGTGTTGATGGGTATAAGCCTTCACGGATAGCCGACCACTAGCTTGTGAAATTTCCTGCCCCTCGAGTGTGTAAAAAGAAGTGTGGCAGATTTTTGAGTTGAAGGTCGTCGGCCATATGAAGAGCAGTATTGACCCCAGATGAATTGCGGATATGCTCCCTTGGTTGAAGCCGATCGAATAATTGAAAGCTTGGGGGAACTTGTACAACCCTAGCTGTCTTGAGTATACCGATGGGTGATAAAACTCATAGGATAGTTGATAAGTCCGATTCCTAGTATGCAAGCCGACAGAGAATACGCTTAGAGAGGAAGATATTATATAACTAAAATGTTTCCTCAACCATGCAATGGCTGTCGGCTAATAAATGAAGAAATGAAGGGCACGGGTAATCATTATCGTCTTTATAGCTGAAGAAGTCGTGCTGGTTGAAGCCCTTGATATTAAGCTGAAGGAAGAAAGTCAGGTATTTTCTTGAGCTAATAGGGGTGATCTTGGCTTCGTTCCCAAAGCAAAGGATGAATCTCTCCCTATAAGATCGGCCATTTTTATACTCAATTTCTTGACTTTCTGGAGTTTCTTCTCGGGAAAAATGTGTCTCATCAGCGGGATGAAGTTGGAATGATCGGCTGAATATGCAGTACAGCCAGGTCTGAATGAATCATAAAGGACCTCCTACATTACCAACAGTATATGATCCTACTCCGGTGAATAGCTGACTGCGGATAATATGCATCATCTGATATACAACGCCAAGGAACATTTTTTCTAAAGCTAGCTGACGGCCTTCTACCAGTTAATCGACAAGAACTTGATAGACTTGAGTGGGTCCGAGAGAGGCACCGCAAAATAGGAATCGGTCAAACTACATGTTCAAAAATGATGCATGTTCTTTGTTGGACATTGGGCCAATTTCTTTGTTATTGCTGATGTATTTACTCCAGCCTTCCCTCTTGGCATGGATTAGCTTGTACTATGGTTTGGCGCTAAAAGCCGACACTTGTTCTCCATCAGTCCTGTGACAACAGAGCTTTGCAATGTCTAAAAGTGTTGGGCCGATTAGATCAGTTTTAAATATGAAAGCATTAAAAGTGTCTGACCAGAAATAGCAGGTCGTGGCCACTAAGAGCTCGTTGACCTCTGGATCGAATAGGGATAAGGGGAGACACTCTGCTATTCCCATCCGCTCCCATTCAACCACTAGCCGATTGTACTAGTCCCTCCAACCCTTTAGCGCTGTCGGCCAGGCCCTAAAACTCTTACTCCATCCTTTTATGTTGTACTCGGGGGCCGATAGGGGAAGACGAGGTATCTCTTATTCTATTACGACCGATGAATTGAGACTTCCTACCGTCCCTAGGTAAAATTGGTCATTACTGCTTGATATGGGGATGAGTACCTGACTGGGATCCATTGAGTTGATCTGATGAGTTGTGCAAGCTGACAGAGGTTGCAGAGCAGGAACTTGATGTATGGAAGATGAAGATGAAGCCGATAGCTGAGGGTTCGAGAGCTTGAGCACGTAAAAAAATGGGTGAATGGACCTCATGTTTATAGGGGATTAAAAAGGGTGAAAAGGCGGGAAGCATTTTTAGCGATTCGTGTGCGGCTAATGGTGAAGGTACGCGTCTCAAGATTTTACGGCGCCATAAGTAGAGCGGTTACCAATAATGATATTGTGCTAAGTCGATGATGATAGAAGCCGACGAAGAAGATTTTTGGAAGATAACATATTATCCCCAAAAATAGAGACATATGTTAGCACCAGAATTTGGCAAGACATGTCCAAGTTAAAGATAGAATTATGACCGATATTGATTCAAAGATAGAATTTTATCTGTACAAAGTTCGATACGGGTTATGATTGGCAACGTATCGGAGAAGGATACGATCGGCCGATACACTATAAAAAGGGATCAAGGGCAAGCAAAAGAAACAATCTCAACCAATCAAACAATTCACATCTACTTTTTATTTACTTTCCTCTCAATTAGGAGTAGCTTCGTAATTTAGAATCTTCCCTGTAACCGATTTTAACCAATAAAGTTGCGTATCACCGATTGTTGATCTTCCTCGATTACGTCAGGTTTGATTTTTTCCAATCATATTGCACATCGCCTTCTTCGGAAAAATCTACCTTTACCAACTATCTAATCAGCCTTAATAGGCTGTTTAGATTTGTCGTTACTCTTGATTTAATCGGCTTTTTATAGTTGTTTAGATCTTTGCCGATTGACATATTATATTGGTTTTAAGCCTATATTTTTCCATCTATCTTGCCGATTGTAGGATCAAATCGGCTAACACACTCTGAACCAACTTGAACTTGACGTTTTCGTGTGTTTGAACCGATTAATCCGTCGTCATATTTTTCGACACCAACAGTAACACAAAAATTTCACTTAAAATAGTTCGGTTGCTGCGTGAATCAGAATGATCCCCGTGTCTTAAACGGGCCACAGTATTTTTCTACTCGGATTTTAAGTAGATTTATAGACACTTGACCGGCAAGGTAGGCGTCCACTGCAGCCAGTTTAAAGACCTGTACTTTCTTTATATTGCCACAAAAAAAATTACAGGATTATGTCATGAAACGTTCCTCAACACATCACCAATGACCAAACCCCAATGGCAATTACAAGCATTCTAACACTACAAAATCATCATCGGCGCTCGGACGACAAGTCAGTAGTATTCCAAATTCTAAGCTTGCTATTCTCATATAACGGCAAATGGAAGCAAGAACAGAACAAAACCATGGCCATGATTCTGTTACCACCAGCCACTAGGGCACCGAATGCCTCGTGTTCCGCAACGGTGTGGACTTCACCTCCTCCGGGTTGACGGACCCAGGGCTCTCCGACGCGTCTGAGCTGCTGTTCTCACCGTCGTTTGTTTTCCCGGACCAGAGCTTGCTTAGTATCTTCTTCGGCATCAGCATTCCCTTCGTCTTACCGGCACTCTTGTTGTCGCCGTGCTTGTTGATGTCGCTGCTGCCACTGCTCCTCTCGCTGCTACCGCTGTTGTTGGCCAGCCTCATCGACCTGAAAGAGTTGATGTCACTGGATGTTGGGACTCCACTACATTCCTCTTCGGTTGTCGTTGTGGCAGCTGACCTGGAGCTGCCATAGGAGTTGCCATTCTCTCTAGGAAGAAGCGAGTGAGCAGCGGTGGGAAACTCAGCTGCAGTTTCCATCCTTCCAGAAGCAACAGATGCTCGAATTTGCTCAAAGAAGAGAACCTGCACAACCACACGCAGAGGAAGGCGTTCGTTCTGCACAGCGTGCATGCACGCATCTTGGGACAGCTTCTTGCAGTCTATTAATCCGCATAATCTCTTCTTTTCGCTCTTTGATAGGCTGGGGTGCTCCTGTAAGCATGGAAAGGGCTGTAAGTTTTGACCTCCAACAACACAAGTACACAGTGGAAATAGCAAGTCATGCATTTGTGTACATTACCTTGAGATACATGTCAATGGCACAATATAGCTCATCGTGCATTTGTCGGGATGAAGCAGACACCATTTCAGCAAGAGCAATGAACTTTGAAAGAGGCAGGTTGGGGTCTCTAGCAATCTCAGCAAGATACCCATCGATCAGCTTTGCAACTGCCAGCTTTGATGTGCTGGAAACAGAAGTAGGGTTCTCGACCTCCACAATTTCTTCATCATCTTGAAAATTTGTCTTACTATGATCACTATGCTGCACAAACTCCTCCACTATTGCCGTGATCAAGTCTACATTATATACAGCGCTTTCGCAAGTATTCGCTGGTATAAGAAGGTCCAAAACTGCAGCACCATCCAATTGTGTGCCTATTCTCTTGATCAAGTTATCGCGATAAGACTCCCCAGATTCCAGCAAGCATGCAGCTCTTAGAAGCTTAAGAAGAAAGCCACATGACACTGAACCTTTCTCAGTGGGCAACAGAAATATGATGGTTTCGAGAACTGCATGACGTTTTGTGCAATCAACTCCATTGCTCACAGCATCTTCTAGGGAACCAAGCAGTTGTCGGTATGCATAGGCTCTCAGAGCTTCTCCAATTACTATACAAGGTGTTCTTCCCTTTGACTTGATTGTCGTGATCACACCCTTGTACAAATTCACGTCAAGTTCGCAAAGGTCCTCAACCCACCAGTCGTTAGGGACTACCTGTTGCTTCCTGACGCCGTTCCAATGAGAATCGAGGCCATTCTCAGATGGGAGTTTCTTTCTGTTGTAGGTGTATGACCACTCAACCTCCAATGGATCAATTGACACTTTCGACGCAATAGAGTCGATGCAGTGGTTGATTACCTTCAAATTCTCAGAACATGGTAGTAACGACTTTGTGCTTTGTAGGACTATGATTGAGTCCTTCCAGGTGCGAAATATGCTTGATGTCAAGAACACATCAATTTTGTAGATAAGGTTTCCTTTGTCAATGGTCTCAAACATTTCTAGATACTCAGCTGCGCAGCGAGCAGCAAGGACAGTATACGCATTGAGTGTTACAATCATGCCGTAACAGAACTTAGCACAAATTTCAAACGCTGAAGGTCCACCAGGGATGTCAGAGATATCTATCTCATCGTTGCTTTCCTCATTGCTTGAAGCTACTAATCTTTGCAAGCGGGCACTCTTTGACAAAAGAGGAAACTGCAAATAATTTGCACAACCATGTGAATAATTTTTTTTCCTATTTACATAGAAAGCATCTTAACAAGTTGATTAACATAAAACAAAGCTACATTAGATAAGAATAATCATCTAAGCAAACCATTCTAATCAATCATATGGCATAAAACACATGTATAAACAAATCCTTCCGTTGCAATACAAAAATATAGGCTAAACACAGAATGGAAACTTTCAAAGTTTTCAAGCACTTCCAAGGTTCAAACCATGGTTTGTATATGACATAATTGTTCATTGAAGATGGTTCACAAGGTTCTAAAATTTTTGAAACCAAACAAAGTTATAAAATGTTGCTTAATCAAGGGCTTCCTAAAAAAATGCACCACCCCCAAAAACAAGGATGTGGTGCTCCAATAAATAAATCATAAAAACACATAAAAAGGATTGTCATCATAAGCATACCTTATAATTTCAGGTGGAATGAAACATAAATTATCTACAATAAGGGCTAGTTTGGCAGTGCTGTAGAATTTATTTAGTTATACAAAATGTTTACAAATTCTAGTAAAACATTTATTTTACAGATCTAAAAGAGAGTAATTCAATTAATTTATACTCCCTCTAGTCACAAATAGTTGTCGTTTTGGACATAGATGCAATCAAACTTTCGAAACTTTGACTATCAATATCATTTAAAATTTTTAAATTGCATACATGAAAGTCATATGAGTAGATTTGTCTTGAAAAATACTTTCATAATATTATAATCTTATTGGGTTTTATAAATATATTATAATAGAAATTAGTGGTCAAAGTTGTGTTCTGGAGACCGTGCCGATGTCCAAAACGACAACTATTTGTGACCGGAGGGAGTACTTATTGACAACAAGTAGTTCAATAAAAGTGCTTTTAAAAAGTCACCACATGTCAAACATACCATGAGAATACTAATGTGTACGAATAAAAAAGTTGGTACCTTGTGAAGATAAAATTTGACATCTCCTATGGAGATAGCAATGTCAGTAGCCAGCTCCGTCGCAACAAATCTGAAAAGCATGTTATCGCATTTAACATCAGCATCAAAGCTACCCACTATAGGTAGAGGATAAGCACAATACAGAAGTGAATTGAGACGAAGAAAATGCACAAATCAATTATCTAATAAAAACAGGTGAAACATTAGAAGTGCTGATCACAGTTCACTTAACCTGAATATATCCAGAAAAAAACAAAAGTAATGAACAAATTCCAAATAGCCACATATTTACATACATTACATTGCACAATTTCCCTCCATCCCTCTCTTGATGTGGATACATGTCATAGCTATATTATGCATAAACCAACATAACTAGTGCATTACCTAGATGTGAAAATACGAGGATATTCAGATGGTACCAGTGCCATGTTATTACTTGATGAACAGTACATATCATCCCCCTCCTCACACACACACACAAAGTACAAGACAGTACATATCATGATATGAAGACTTATGTGCATCCTTACAACAGAATGGCAAATGTACAATATGTGAAGATATTGGATGGTAAACAGAATTACACAATGAGTGAAGTTAGCACAGGTCATAAAGTGAGCCACATTAATAGTAAAAAAAGATGGTCACAGATGTTGGGAGAGTAAAAATCTTGTCTTACAGGCCACAAAAGATGGTAAGGTAAATTCACATAATCCAAAATAACGAACAACGCAGAATTGAAATGACATGATGAAACCAAATCCCCACCCACCGAATCAGCTAAAAGTGAGGTAACGAGTGACAGAGCATTTGGCTAAGTAAAGTACCACAAGCAAAGCTAGAAAAAGGTGAGAAAAGCAACCTGACGTCTAGTAGCAGTGTGCGTGAATGGTATGACTAATTGAACTGATAAGTGGTCCTAGAACAATGATTAAACAACAAATTGGACGTAGCAAGGCAAGGCGAACTTAATTGAGCTCCAAGAATTTAATTTACATGATGGACCACAATGTCACCAACCAATCCACTCATCTAAAAGATGAACACAGAATAAATTAAGAAAGGCAGTCCTGTCCGTAAATTTTCACATGCCCTCAAAGTACAGAGGAAGCTTAAGAACATATGCCACCAGCAAGAATCACAGAATAAATTAAGAAAGGCAGTCCTGTCCGTAAATTTTCACATGCCCTCAAAGTACAGAGGAAGCTTAAGAACATATGCCACCAGCAAGAATCAAGTACAAATTAACCTATAAAGAAGATCAGTTGGATAGTTAGTTATCTGAATGTCATCATAAGATGTACTACTTAGCATGCCAGGCAGCCAGTTTCGTTAAGATTGTTAAATCTGAAAGCAAACCAAACCCTAGTGCAAATGTTTTAAAATTAGGTACACATGCTACAGATAAAATAGTGGAAGCTATGAAACTTGGATTAGTTATATAGCTTTGAGAAGATGGAACTAATCCAACAGATATTTGTTACAAGGAATAAATTCAAAGCCTCAGTTGGCAGCTGCTGTCCTAATAAAGAAATGAGTGGAAATACGAATTTGTAAAAGTAATTATCAATATTTCAAAATTATTGCAAGTTTCCTGCAGACTCCTAAACTCAAACTAATTGATAGCACTGATAGAGTATGCTCACTTTTTTTTCTTCTGGTTGAAATGGAGCACAGAAAACTCAGAACTAGGTCCTCTTTCCCCCACACAGCTAATTAAGTTCTGACCATGTATGACTAATTTACCAGTATAATTTGCGACTTTGTTGATTTGGACTTTATTTCAGGAAACAGTCAAAAGTAGATCCCCTCGAACTTGGCTGAATTGCAGATTCGAGACGCATATTAAGACAAGAGTTATTCCAGGAAAATGGGCACACGCAAAAATTAGCAATGTGGAAGCCCTATTTCTATGGAGTGAAATGGATCTTATAATACCTTGCACAACGCACTAGAACAGTTCATGAACAAGCAATCCTTGCAATGAAACGGTTGTGAAGTGGAGCAAATCAATAAGAATACAGTGCAGAACGAGCACTAAAGAAATTTAATATCTCTGGAATCTGTAAAAAGACTCTGAACAAGAACAGAAACGAATTAACTAACCTGACATTGCTGCCCTCTGTCTGAAAGACATCCGGCTTCGATCCAAGCTTCATATGCTTCATTGTGCCACACAGAAAAATAACCTGAAGATCCCCTCTTTTCTTTTTGTTCTCTCTAGCTCTTCTCCTTTCCCTTCCTTCTCACCGGTCACCAGCCACCACCAAACGGGGAACCAAGAAGAAATACCACAACACTTCACCCATCAAGAAAGTACCAAACCGGTGGTCACTGCCATGTGAGTGCTTACCAAGCCCAAAGGACAAGACCAACAACTAGTGATAAAGATCCAGGCCGAACTGTCCCCCTTGCCCCGCGGCAGAGTCCCCACCAAATCTGGCCAAGAACCCAGCCCCCCCCCCCCCCCCCACCCCCCTAGATCAGTAAACTACTCGGCAGTTGCATCAAGATCTGGGTCCGGGAGGGCACAATGTCAAGAGGCCAAGAACAAGAGCTCCTCCTCCAAGCTGAATCATACACGCAGAGGAAGCAGCAGCATCTGCAAAGCACAAAGGCAGCATCTTGGGGTGAGGGGACAGTATGAATAATTGGTGAGACAATGTTGGGAGATCATGGGAACAAGCACCAGTGAGGGGAGGAATCTTATCTTGGTTAAAATTGCAAGCAAGCGACATAAATTGCAAGATGGAATTTTTTTAAGGATCTAACACATGATGCAGTCAAACAGTGTTTCTCGAAAAACAAAATAAACAAGGCAGTCAAGCAGGGATTAAAGAATTGCAATCCATACACCACAGTTTTTTTTTTTTTTTTGCAACAAGATCGGAATGTGCATAAGAAAATTCAGAGATATATTTTTGGTGATTTTAGTGAGGAAAAGAAAGACTTGTAAATCCCACCAAACTGAAGAAATGGAGCAGAAAAACTGTGAACTTTTTCTCTCGACAAAAGCCCACAAAATTATGGGAAAAGAAACACTTCTCTTGGGTCAATCCCCATTATTCATCTGCGAGATCAAGACTGAAGAATTTGACTAGTAGGAGCACATTTCTCAACAAACACATACACACTCCCGCTTCCGCACAAGCAATTTAAGAAAAAATAACAAACTTTGTGCATAAAAAACCATGCTCGCCTCCAATAAAATTTCACCCACCTGATCTCAGTATGCAGGCAATATCAATTTTCCAAAAATAATCGATAGCCGCAAGTTTCTATTCGGAGTTGGAGATTGTTACAAAGAAAAAGATCATCTTGCAACTTGACACGCCGGCCAAAAAAAATAATAACCCAAACCGACAGAAACTCATGCAATTGGTGGAGCAGAAGGGGAGATTAACCCCCCAAGAAATCGGGTAGAGCGGTGGCGGCGGCGGTGATGGCATTGGCGCGACGTACCTGCGTTGGGAGCGAAACAAGCCTCCCGCCGAAGCCAAGAAGATCTGGCTGAGAAGCTGAGAAGAGAGAGACCAACAAAGTTTGTTGGGATCGACCGAGGCTAGAGAAGTGTTATTTTTCCTCCTTCCCAAGATTATAACAGAAAACTGCGATTTCTTCTCAGAGGGGAACTGAAAACGTCTCACAGAAACCAACAGAAAAGCGCAGAAGGAAAGGCAGCTTTTTAGGACAAGAAAGTGACCAAACCAACATCAAGAAACATTCCCACCGAACTACTACTGGAGAACAGCATTTAATTTTAATGGAGAAAAATGTGCTCCAGATTCTAGCCATCCATCAAGCTTGGTTCACTCTTAAAAAAAGAACAAATACTACTAATCTTGAAAAAGAAACAGAGAAAATGAAAAGAAGACAAGAACTTTTAGAAGCTCACCCTTCTCTGCCTCAACTGCAGGAACCCTACAAGAACTGCTCCAGGAGAAAGAACAGTGCCAGAACTGCAGGGACACACACAGAGAGACAGACGCCAGCAAGGGGAGCTAACGAAGGAAGCAATCAAGCACACTTTTTTGGCCTCTGCTGATGTGTTTGTGTGTCTTCCAGAGCAAGTTGCATTTGCTGCTGCTCTAATGCAGGGCTAATGGATTTGGTTTTTATATTAAAAGCTGGTAGGGCTGGGCCGCTGGGGTGGCACTGCATGGGGTTTGTGAATGGACTGTCCTGCCCCTCTTAAATGTTCTTGCTGGCCCCTCTCTTTCTCTCCCTAGCAGCTGCATTTATAATCCTGTCGCTGCTTTTGTTTTCCCTTCGTATTTTTTTATAGTTTTGGTGATAATTTTTCAAGAAATATAAGGTCACATTAATCTCGAGGCACATTTGATTGTCTTGTGATAATAGTGTATGAACACCTATATACATTTGTGGAAAACGTTCTTGTGTTATTGATGATTTTGTAGCATAAGAAAGTAGATAAACTTTTTGGAGTAAGATCCAGACCACCTATGATATGCTTCCTCTATCCATTGAAATGAACTTCAGAAGGAAGAGATTGAAGATTTGAAGTGCTTAATGTACTTTACCTTTTCTTTTTGTAATAATGTGGTTTTCTTGTTAATATTTATGTGTAAAGAACTTATGGAATTAAAAAAATTGTATTGCTCCATTTAAGTGAACAAGGAAAACACATGCTCCCTCCGTTCCCGAATAAATGACGTTTTAGAATTTTGTACTTCAACTAAGATATGTGTATAAATGATCAAATCGTCATCATTTATTAGCTTACTTATTGTTTTTGGACGATGTGTGTTACTATAATTCATAATAGCAAGTAGTATTAAAAATAATAAACAATAGAGGTATGCAAAGGAAAAAAAATAATTCAAACTTGTCTCGAAATTGTAAAATGACTTATATTTAAAAATAAAATTTGAAAAATAGGATGATATGTATTTAGAAATAGAGGGAGTATGTACCATTGAGAAAATAGCAGAGATGCCTGCCATGCTCAGTAATTACTCTTGCTATGTTCTCATATAGTAAAATGCTCGTTTCCTTGGAAATTTAGTGAAAAACAGCTTAATTGCATGTCTTGAGGATAACAAGCCGTAAACAGTGATTTGACTTGAATCAATACAAGGTAGGCTTACTTGGGGAACCAGGATGAAATATCAACAGGAGAAATGGCTATCATTCATTACGCTGTCGCATGAGCAATGAATTGCAAGCAACAAAACATCCTGGAGTGTTATTTTCGGTGTAACAGTGTATTTCGTTTGAACTGTCTTAATGAATCTTCACATGAGAGAATGATATTTTTGTTCTATTAATGTACACTTGAAATAGGTAAATATATAGACATTTTCTTACGCTTTACAAAAACTAGCCAGGGCCACACGCTACGCTGCGTCGTGTGAAATTTGGAAAATTCGGTTGAGCGACATTGCACCGTGCGAAATTTGGTCCGACGGATATTTCTGAAAAATTTTGCGTAATCTCGGTTTTCTTGGTTTTTTTAAAAAAATAGGCTATTTTTTGCGTAATTCCGGTAGGACCCGTTGGCGAATTGCTATAAATCGTCGGCGAAATTTTTTTGTTTTTGTTTTTGTTTTTGGGAGAACAAACGTTTTTCCTTTTTTTTTGCGTCATTTCGATTTTCTTGTTTTTTTTAAAAAAAAATGGTCACCGGGACCCGTCGACGAATCTGTGGATTGCTATAAACCGTCGGCGAATCTATGGTTTTTTTATTTTTTTGGGAGAAAACCACGGAGGGACCTACGTTTTTTTGCGAAATTTCGGTTTTCTTATTTTTTTTTAAAACAAATGGGTCATCAGGACCCGTCGGCGAATCTGTGGACTGCTATAAACCGTCAGTGAACCTGTGGTTTTTTTTGGGAGAAAACCATGGAGGGATCTAAACGTAATTTTGTTTTTCTTCTGACCCAATATGCTAAAAACCGATTCCTTAGGACCTAAACGCAATTTTATTTTTTTCGGATGCATTCTGCTAAAAATCGATGGGAGGACCTGAACATAAACCGTGGAGGGATCTAAACGTAATTTCATTTTTTGGGTCATTTCTGTTAAAAACCGACCAGAGGACCTAAACACGATTTTGGATTTTCTGGAGGACTTCCTCGCGAAGACAACGACGTGGCGCGTGAAGGGATACGGGTAGGCTACACTAGAAAACAATTAAAATTTCTACCTCGTAAACCAGAAAGCCACGCAAGTAAATGACCATGGATCGTTACCACTAGACGCGCAGTGCAGCGGAAGGAAGTTGATGCAACCCGAATCAACGAAGTGCACGTCCTGTTGCAGTGGTCGATCTTCCTCGTGCGGTGGCCGATCCTCCTCGCGCGGTGGTCGATCGTCCCGATTAGTGTCGCAGTAGCAGCAACAACTCTATTGGCGTCCACACGTTCGGGAAAAGAACGCCGTGCATCGGTGTGCCAGCACCAGCGCGCACGAGAAGGCTCAAGTAGAGATGACTAGGGTTTCGGTGGCTACGCCCTCTCACGTACCCAATTGCAACCACGAACTCCCTTTATATAGCCATCCCCTCCCCTGCGGTGGAACCCTACATTAAGGCCCAACTGAAGGACAAAGCCCACTTGGCCCATTAGTGACGGATCCAATCCATGCCACTATATTCCAACCCCTTAAGTGTGTGACCCTGTAGGTTCATGTATATTTGGACATGACTCGGAAACACCTTTCCGATCGATAATCGATAGCGGTACCTAGCAGTACATATCGATTCCCAAATATCCATAAAGCATCGGACGAACCTACTATAATGTGATAATGTCATGATCCCTTTGCTTCATGATATCAGATCAAGCTCAAGGCGAGAGTCGTGTCATCCTATAATAGCTTGATCTCTTCACTCATACCGTAGTGGAATAATTTATCTGGATTGACTCTCAATCACATCTAGCATGGCCATGCACTTACTTAATCCATCTACCTTGAGGGGCCCAGAGATATCTCTCCGTTATATAGGAGGATCAAATTCCATCTTGATCATTCATGTACCTCAGCATGTTTCATAGTAAATTCGAAAGCTTCCTTTATAACTACCTGGTTAAAGAGTAGCATTTGGTAGCTCCTAAGTAAACCATTACACATCTAGGAAACCAATGACGATCTCAGGTCTAAGGAACATACATACACTATGCATGAGACCAACTGATGACACATAAGAATATATATAACAATTCTCGCAGTGTCTCATATGGGTCTATCCAACGCATGTTCTCTAACATGTGTCCACATTATTGATTAGATATCTCCATATCTCTATGACCCGTGAAACATGGTCATCAATCAATACATGTGCTGATCTATGAAACATAATCGTCCTATATTATGATAACCGATCATGGATAACTTGAATAATATCAATATATGGAAAAAGTTGCACGAACAAGTCACTTACTTGTTGATTAATCCAATAGATATTTATTCAAAGGACAAACAATTATATTGTTCCATAAACATAAAGCGTGATACAATCATCTCTATGATCGCCTCAAGGGCATATCACCAACACGGCTCTGGGCTTGACAATCCTCTCCACTATAATAATAAGTATACATTAGAACATGTCGTTTAAATTGTATATATTGTGGAATAATTCACACCTAAAACATCTCCTTCCCACATATTGTAGCTTCATTGGATCACAGATGTTCTCGACAGTTTTAAGTGGTAATTTTCTATGAACTAACCTCTCACTACTGCACAAGGGCTCATCATAAACGGTTCGTAAGGGTCATCACAGACGGTTTTACGAACCGTCTGTGAGCAACTGTCAGTGATAACTTCGGTGATCACACACGGTTCACAAATCGTCTGTGAAAATAGTCTTCATAGACAGTTCTAACCAAGAACCGTTTGTGATGTATACATCATCACAATACAGTTCTTGTTTGGAACTGTCTATGATGAGGTATAAATCATAAACGATTCTTGGTTGAAACCGTCTGTGATGTAGCCTTCATCACAGACAGTTCTTTTTAGAACCGTCTGTGATGTAACTCTCATCATAGACATTTTAAAACAAGAACCGTCTGTGATGCTTACTTTCCAGGATTTACTATTTTTATTTATTGGCTAGCCTCAGGAAATGCTAGCCATGCCCTCTGAAACAAAAACATTACAGAGCATCACCAGCATATTATGACACTATTTCAGTGCCCGTGCGTTGTTACGGAAAATAAAATTGGTAACGAAACATAAAGGTCAAGCAATAAAAGAAAATTTTGCTACAAGATCAAACATCTATTTCTCCCGATTACGAAAGTTTTTATGGTTTTTCCTCCAACATGAATAAAAACCAAATATATTGTACATAGTACATAAGGCATTCATGACATTAGAACATATTTAGAAATGATATTATTGGTATACGTTCCGGAAGATCTGAAAATAAAGTTACATTGCAATATCAACTATAATTATTTGTGCTTTCAAATTAAGCACTTCATTATGAACTCCCTTATTATGCAATGTCAGGTTTGTCCTACACTACCAAATTTCAGATAGTGATGTTCAGTATGCATTGACCTATATTTTTGTCCACAGGCATGCTATCGTAGAAAGGGAATCAAGAAGCTCTATTTACCTTCAGCAAAGTTTCAAGGGTGTCGATCGCACAGCCAGTTGACCATGAGAATTCCTTCTCAACTTGCTCTACTGTGACAAAGCCTTTAGCCTGCATGTGAGTGATGTTAGCAATTTGAAAGCTTCTAACAACCTAATCTTGTTTACTATGTCTAGCTGCAAATAGAAATAAGCATCACAATAAATTTTTCTGAGGTATTATCTATGGATTTTCCTGTTTTCCAATATGGTCCCGTAAGTAACATACCACTGTGTATTTTTAAGGTTATCTTTGATATTGTGGATTCACGCATATCACCTGCATGTGAAAGCTTCGAACAACATGCATGTCAATTACCTTGTCTGCCTTGCAGTGAAGGTCCAACCAGTTGCAGATAAGACTACAAGCCTAAGAAAATAATTCTATATCAATAAAAGTTTGCATAATCCAATGAAGCATGCACCTTACCAACTTAAGCACAGTTTATCACATAAAGTCTGAAAGCTATATATGACAATGCTATTTGAGCATGCATTTGGTGCAATATCACATGCATATCAGTCTGTGATGCCATATGTAATTCAGAAACCCTGTTAGTGAAAAATGATAGATGTTGACTGAGAAAACGAATTTGAACTGATTTTCAAACCAAGGTTGGGACTTTAGTCCAGTCCACTACAGATTCAACCTTCCCCAAATTAAAGATATAGTTGGGAAAGAGGGGGTCAAAATTTGCTATAGGAAAAATAAACCAACTTCCTATCCACAAACTGCAAAATCCTAAATCCAATCAAAATTAGAGGGGAATCTGTAAATTCAAACCCTTGCAAGAACAACAAAACATAGTGAAAACTATAATTCAAGGTAGATCTGTAACTCAGTCAATCCACCAAAGCAAGCTCTTCCATACCCGTGTATAAATATTTATCAGAGAAAGATTAAACCATTTGTTGCTCAAATTCCTCTAATAATCATATATGAGGAACCTACTGTCAATGATGTTACATAATGTGGATTTTGAGCATTTTCTGTTGTAATAACTTTATTTTGCCACAAGATTCTGAAACCAGAACAACAGAACTAATCAAATCATATCAAAACACCACCATTGGATGAAAGTGACTGAAAATAGCACATATCATGAGCAGTGCGTAGTAGCACATGGAACCTAAAATATAGTCTACGGCTCTATGAGTGAAGAAAGGCTAGGTAAAGAAATGTTACCTGCAGCAACCTGGCGAGTGCAGTATGTAACAGATATAGAATGAACCAAAGCCAAAAGCTCCTGAATAAACACCATCCACCTCTGCAAGTCCATAAGAAACCAACTCTAGCAGTTGATAACACCAAAACAACATGGCTGGATTAAAAAAGGGGCAGTTTTCTTGATTATTGCATCAATAGTATGTAGAGCAAACAAGAGGAGAATGAACAAGAGGAGTGAACTGTGCCGCTGCCGCAACACTATTTATGGGCTTTAGTGGCAATGAGCTCATATGCTTCCTGTTGGCAGTTCGCTTGACAAATGAATTGAAAACACCACAAAACCTGTGGGAGAATTGAGAAGCTACCAAATTCAGAATCCTGACCAGGGAAAAAATTGACATACATTGACATGCTTGTAAATACAAAATTTGCATCAGATAGTTCTCTTTGATATTTTTGCTGTTTTATAAAACATCCCTCCCTGCCTCTCTCTCTCATCCATTTCATACTAATATCATCTGTTTACACATTTCCTTTGAGCATCCTCCCAGCGCCCTCACACACTGAGAAGGATGACGCCTGCATCTTCCGCTCCAGCCTCCGTCCTTGTTATGCTTGCCGTCCTCGCACTTCTTGCTCCGGCCGTAGATCTTGGACCAGTCCAGAATGCTCATTGGAGCTGACCGCCTGGTGCCGCTACTGTGCGCTAATGCTGACTGTTGTATCATCTTATTTGGAGGAGACAAGTAATGCATGTGAAGCTTCTTCCTGCTGGAATTGGAAGCGGCACCTTTGGGGAACCAGGGAGAGAGCACGGCGAGAAGGACGACTCGCAGATGTCTATAATTGACAGGTGGGACAAAGGGTGTAACATCCCAAAATTTGTTCTAAATATTATTTTAATGATTTTTGTGAATTTTGTGATTTTCTAGAATTTATTGGATTTTTTTGGAATTTATTTGAATTAATTTTAAATTATGTATATTGGCCTTTTGTCAAAATAAATTAAATGTAGACAAGGTTAATATAAAGTTTTGCCAAAAATATTTTATTTGAGTTCAAAATGTATCAAAGTATTTTTGAGAATTTTCTTGGATTTTTCCTGATATTTTATTTGCCTTAAACTAATTAGTTCAATTATCAAATTTATTTTAAATAAAAAAATCCAGAAAAAATAAAATGACAGTACTGGGCTCGGCCCATTCACTGTGTGCGGTCCAGCCTGTCTTCTAGAAGGTAGAACGTCGGCCATTGGATTGAGTTGCATCGGATGAACAAGATTGAAGCGCATCGAATGCTTGTGCGCCGTTGGATTGCGCCACGTGTCTGCCCCTGGGTTATCCTCTCCAAGGCATCACCGGGTAGGACTCCGTTTCCGAGTTGCCGCGTCACCATGGACTCTGGAGTTCTTCTCGCGCACGACATGGACTTCTAAGGCTATTTATAGCGTGCACCCGCACCGTCTCGTGGTCGCCAACCAAACCGTAAGTTGGTTCACCGTAAGAGTTCATCGTTCTCTGGGATTTCATCGAATTATTCGAGCGCAGCCGCAAAAGAGGATCTTCGGTTTCATCGCCATCCATGAGTTTTAGGCCACGAATCCGGTGTCAAAAGTTTCGCCTTGTGGTTAGTCACCCCGTGCGCACGTTGGATTTGGTAGAGGATGGTCGGAGATTGTCATCCGTGGGAGCCCTAACACCGTTGTGGAGGAGGCCGTCGCCGCCGTGAAGAAAAACTTGTTGCCGTCGAACTAGCTCATCGTAGTTGAAGAAGAGGTAGGCACCAGAATCACAACTTTGGGATCTACCTGTTGGTGCCCTCGTCGGCGATCGCCGGTGACCCTAGGGTCTTGCGCACCGCCGGATTACATGGCCGATCTCGGCGTTGACGCGTGTTGCCACGTGGGCTGCACAATAGGGCCAGATGGTCGTTCTCGCCGACGTGTGTCCGACGTGGGTGCTTGGGTGGCAGATCGGTCAGCGCATGCGTCAACATGTGGACGGTCCCGTATGTCAGTCGGAGCGATCGGTGCACCGAGATCACCATGGTCTGGCCGTGCGCCGTGGACCTGGTTCACCAAATAGTAATGGCCACACGTCAATCTACGGCTGGTTTGGGTCAGAGCTGATGTCACGCCGACACGATAAATCAAGTTTTCAATAGAAAAATGATTCGGATTATTATTTGATTTTCCAATTTTTTTGATTTTTAGGGTTTTGAATCTTCCGAGAGGCTGTTCTCCCTCATACGAGCTCCGATTGAGGTGGTTCAAATTCCTAAAAATTTGTAAAATTGAGATATATTTAATGGTGAATTTTATTTGATTTTTAGAGTTTGTTTACTCTCTATTTTGGTATTTATTTGGAGTTCTCTCTCGTTTCGCGTAGACGTTGAATTGTGCGACACATCCGAGGAGGAATCATTGAACCAAGGCCAAGGTCCAGAGCAAGAATAAGAGCTTTTATAAGGCAAGTTGTGCTTTGATCATGTTGAACCCATGTTTATAAATTGCTATATTGTTTTACCCTATTCCATATTATTTCAAGTATACAATTGTTTCAATTTAAATTGGGACTTAGCTATTATACCAATTTGGTCTATAACCTACCTTGTCATTTGTATGCCATGATCTATTGTCACCCTAGATTGGTTCACTATAGTTGGTTGGTACTAAGATCAACATGGGATGGTTAGACCGTGTAGTTGCTTAGCCATGCCACGTCATCACATGTACATGAATCATCAATGATTAATCTTGACTAATGGAATATAGAACAATAATGTGAACTTGTGTGTCATGTGAGATCACACAATGAGATTGAGTTGTAGTGGCGAGTCATGTCACGCAACGATGTTGAATTGTTGATGGCACAGTTGCTTGGTAATCAACTGGGGTGGTAATCACTTAGATTGGGGCAAGTGACAAGGGGCGAGTATGCCAAGGTGGGCCTAATGGGCAGAGGGTATGTGGAAGTCTTGCTTCGATCATCCTAAGGACTTAACATTGCAAGCCTTTGACCTGAGTCAATCATGCAACCACATGTCTGGCATGGGACAACCTAGCTGATTAATTTGCAATGTCTTAGTTTGGTACTATCAATGGCGGTGTGAGTTCCCGAGTTATGGAGCAACTCACATGGCATAAGAGGGGGGTCTGGTTGTGGTTTTTAGACCCACTAGTGTTGAAACCTTAGCGGGGTAGTACTGGGTTAAGCCAGAGCATTGTAAAGGCTTTGTCATGATCTCTCCGCCGACACACCAAAGGAAGTGTGTCAATAGCTTGGCAACAAGAGACGATCATGTCGTGTGGGTAAAGTGCATAACCTCTGCAGAGGGTAAATCTATTCAAATAGCCGTGCTCACGGTATTGAGCAATTCTCGGGAATTACAATTAAAGGTCAGTTTAATTAAATGGAAAACTTGGTTGGGATGGCAGGATTGCCATGTGGAAGGTTAAAACTTGACTTAGGGTTGGAAACCTGGTTCACTTGAGAAATGCTGAATCTATCTATTACTGTTATTTGTTTTACAGTCTTTACAATCTATTTATTGTATTTGTTCATAAATGTTGCTTATTGCAAATAGCCACAAAAGCCTTTTCCTTTGGAATAAGCCTTGCATATAGTTACATAGATTTGCATTTTGTGCACAACTTGTTGAGTGCTTTAAGTACTCACCCTTGCCTACAACAACATCATCAGTTGAGGAGTCTACATCCATGCTGGAGAAGGAATATCAGGAGGAGACGAATGTTTAGGGCGCAAGCCTTGTCAATTGCCTGTGGTATACTGAAGGGTTGTCTACGTTTTCATTCCGATGTAGTTTAATTTGTTGTTCAGCCCTGTGAGGCATAATCATGTAAGTTGACCTTAAGGTCATTCAACAGGTACTAATTAATATAAGATGTCTTTCTTAATGTTCTGCTGTGTATGATTGTGATATTTACCGATGTTGAGCCTGTGTGCCCTAGCGTGATCCTGGACTAGTGTAGTATACACAGAGGGTCCGGATTTGCATACTCGGGTCCCGCCAAAGGGTCTGTGGGACCATGTTATCATTGATGTGACTGGAAAAAAGTAAGGGGTAATATATTTGGAGGGGTGAGATTGGGGAACGGACGACTGCCACTAACTCCTAATTAGATGTAGTAGAGATACATTTCAGAAATGAACTCGGATCACATATTACAACATACAGTGCATCTATTTCAGAAATCAACTCCGATCGCACATTACAACGTACAACACATCCATTTTAGAAATCAAGTCACATATATAATAACCCAATTGAATTTAGAACTATAACTCACAAATTCACAGCACATGGTTCACAAATTAATCGAAATGGTAACTAACAAATTCACAACTCTGATATCAGGTGATGCTTTGCATGGCATTCGTATTTTGGATTTATAACCTCACGCATCAAGAAGGCAAAGAGATGTCCTCGAATACCTAGTAGGTCAGCCTGTTCCAACGCAGATTCAGCTCATTGCCAAGCCTATCATTGGGAAGAGTAATGTCTTGCGTGTATCTAAATTAATAAGTGGAAACAATTGTTGCAAGATTGACAAACCTCTATAATATTGGTCTTCTTTGAACCAATGAGGAGTTGCATATTGTGGCAAACGTACAATTCACATAGGTTAGTGCCTTTTGGCTACTGGTGGCACTATCAAAATATAATAGGTTAATTAGTTTCGAGGGTATTATTATGGAGTGTGAAGGATTATTGTGTATTAGCGGATACCGGAAACTTATAAATATGCGTCAGCTTCGCTGGGTTCTTCCTGTGTGGCCCTCCACAAGCTTTGTAGACACCGAATGACGTGTCGAGATAATCTCTGATAGGCATCAAGTCGTGGGTGCCGCCCTTTTTGGAGTCAAGGTAAATTACCCGATTTTGTCTTGATATAGTTATGAGTAAAACCCAATGAAACCTACACAGGTATGTCGCCATGGTCATTGAAACTAACTTCGAGCTGCGTTACATAGTATAAATCAACAAGTATAGCAACTAGACGAAGCACTTACCCCGGGTTGTGGGGTAGAAGTATGAATTTTTGGTCCGATTGAGCCAGCAATACTTTTTCCACGTACTCGTGGATGACTAGTGAGTCTTCGTCCATAGTTTGCTTGGACACCACGTGTGGGTCGAGGAAACCCACCGGTTGTTTCCTTACTTTTGCTTCCATTTTCATGTATCTACATATACAAAATCAAGGATCATATATCTATAACATTTATCAGTACGACACAAATGTAGACAGTGATTGCACACACTTACAATGTCCAGCACCTCATGAGTGAGGCATCGAGAGCGTTGAGATTGTAGAGCTCGAACAAGTCATTGAAGCCAACCACGAAGAAGCCATCTAAAAACTGGTGTAAGAAATGCTCCTCCTTGAAGCTGACCGAGATACTTGATGCCCATTGTGCCACCGGCTTGTTGGCTTGTTCTGTGCACCAATCTTGCAATCTAATGCAGGCTAATGAAAGTGACTCCTGGTGCTCTTTCGATACGAACGACTATCCCAGCTTGAATTGGCGCGCCAACGGGGCAAACGAAAAGTCATGGGCTGACGTGGTCATCCCTTTTGATCTGCCCTTATCACCGCCTTGCCGTCTTGGAAATATCATTTTCACGGGAGACTACTTGGCCCGAACTGCAGTAACGGCCTGTGCTTGACTGGACACGGTAGCCAATTTGGTGGGTTCCTTCAGTGTAGCACATGGCTCCAGTAGTGCTGGTAGCTCCAGCATGTCACGTGGCTCCAGTAGTGCTTGTAGCTTCGGTGCTGTAGGACGGGCGTCGAAGGAGATGTCCTCCTTGGGCCACTGGATGAATGTGCTGATGGCATCCCCTAGTGTGACGATCTCATCGTTTGGGGGCATCTCCAGCGTGACAGCCTTGCAAATTTTGCGTACACCGTCGACCTGGACCTTCGCGTAGCCCGAATCTACCGTGCGACCGTGCACCACCCACCCTACACCAGATGGATATGCGTGCCCCCAAGCAGCCTGCAGGGGAACGGAGCTGTTGGCAAGCCTAACTTGGAGATTGCACGGCATGGCCACCTACACAAGGGTACACAGTTAGCTAACACGTCAAATAGGTCTATCTAAGTAGCATTGGAGATATGTATATTAATTGGGTTTCGTTGGGAGGAAATCTGGCGTCTTCCATGTTCGTCTCAGGGGTGGATGTGAAGCTGTTTCGACGGTTTGTTGGGCTAAACTGCGTCTGTGCTTCTGAGGCTTGCACGTTCTGTGCCTGCCCCTCCATAGCCACCCTTTGCTCCATCTTTTCCCGCAAAGCTCCTTAGCTGACTATCGAACTGCGCTCTCAGTCTTTCCTCAATCAGGGCTACTAGCCGTTCCTCACGCTCGACTTTGGTTCTCTTCCTACTCCGGTACATGTCGGAGTCTTGTGAAAATCCTAAATCCAGGGAACGAAAACACCTAGGCCTTGGGTGCGACCCAGGTGCTCCTTGTTTCCCATGGCCTTGGAGAGTATATATCTCTCTGTCTAAAGTGAAGGAGCTCTGTGAAGATTCCGTGCTCAACGTTACCAGGCGTTGGGATACTTCCTCATCTAAAGGGTTAGGAAAGGACACGTCGCCCGAAGACATGGGACGTGACCTCGTTCTTACCTAGTTTCGGGCGCGCTGGTCCATTATCGAAGCAAATGGCGGCGTGACCTCCTTCTGGATTACCTTGTTATCCTCCCTCATCCATTGCGCCATCTTGCCCATGTAACCAGTGGAGCCGAGTCTGTGCGGGTGGGTGTTTTTCGATTGGATGGTCTTGTGCACAGCACTTTGACGCACGAACTCTTTCGTCGTCTTCATCTCAAAAAATCGTTCTCACACATCTTCAGTGATGAACCCGTACTTCTGGAATGGAGTCATTTCCTTATTCATGTAATTAGTGATAAGGACGCTCTTGAAGTTCTTCCATGCCTTTCTTGCCACTAGCAATGCATACCATCACAGTGCGTGCATAGCGCCTTGTGGGAGCTCGAACAACACGAAAATTTCTATCACCAGGCTGTCGCGCTCCTCATCTGTCAACGACTTCCATGATGGATACGTGATGGGGACCCTTTCACGTCCAATGATCCCGCACAAGGTTCGGAATGCTACCGCGGCCTTAGGAGGTGCGGTAGGGGCCCCATTCTGCGGATTGACCGCCGTGATGGTATATCGGCTCTGGGGCCTTTTACTATGCCCTTTTGGACCACGCCCCTATTTTCCTACGTTGGGCACCTCATCAGATTCATTCGGCGATGAGGAATAAGGGGACTTGATGAGGACATCACTTCTATGGATATAGCCGCACCTGCAAATCCATCACCTACACATCAATCGGAACCCGCTGCTGTAATACAAGGACCGATTACTCGAGCTCGTGCACGTCAACTCAATTACCAAGTGAATGCGTTCCTCGGGCTGCATATAAACATTTTAATGGATAGAATGCTATTTAATTCTTGTGATGATGTCCTTTGCCTCAGGAACCAGGGCGAGGAACCAAGCAAGCTGAAGTATAGAAGAGACGTGCATAAGATGGGTTCATATTCGACTCCAGGACATGGCTGACTTGTTTCGGTCGGCCGCAATGGCTGCATCCGGACTCCGTTTGGAGCGTTCTTGTACTTCACCGAAAGCTTATCAAGTCTACTTTTCAACGGATCTAGAATCACATCTAAAATCCTTCTGAGTCGACAGGAATCATCCAAACAAGTGGCATCACTTTTTCAGTCCGAGTCAAAGTGGGCCTTTGGCCTTGTAACAAGGAGAGCCCACTTTAGCCTGCGACCTAGGGTTCCTGGACGCACCCTCCACCATATAAACAGCCAGCTGCTGCCATTAGGGAGGTAGGTTTTCTTTTAGATCAAAGATAGCAGTTGCTACTTCTTGTAATCACGCGTGTTGGCTACACCGCCCGAATTACTTGTCTTCGGAACCCCCTCTTTTGTGATTCTGACTGAACCTGTGGTTTCAATTCTAATTTCAGTTGTTTGTTCATCTTGTTCTTGCGTGTTTTTCGATTGCTTGCAAGGACAAAGGCCTTCATGGTCAGGTTGATCGTGCGTCAGCAAGATCAATAACAACTTCGGGAGTCGGTGTAATGATTACTAAGGCGCATCGTCTGCGGACGGTGTAGTCGGATCGCCAACGTCTTCTCCCCCCAATCGTAACCATTCCATCTCATCGAAAGGTCAGGACCTATCCTTCTATCAGGACTCCATCTTCTAATGAAGTAGATCGTGTTTGTTTTTTGTGTTACAAGTAATAACAGATTTTAGTGTAAGACTAGATCTAAAGTAAAGAGTGTTTCCTACTTCTCTGCTATTGTATGACATACTTTCTGTAGGCATTGGATCCCCACTATTTCGTGAATTTAATTGATGGACTTAGAAACTTGGAATAAGAACTCTTGTTTTGATCAGTAATATTTCTTCTATTTTTGACCAAGAGTTGTAACAATGCAGTAAGAAGCCAAGTCGCTAGCAAGAGGTGATGTCTGATGAATGTGCAAGAAATAGATAGTGCATATATTTGGGAAGGAAAGTTGCCCTGTAAGCATGGGCCAGAAATGACAGGCTGGCAGCAAATAAATATGCTATATTTAAAAATTTGAAGCTCATTGACTTATTCGAATGTCATGATAGGATGGCTAGTACACTACTACTGTCTTTTATCACTTGTTTGAATGCCATTTGTACTTGCAATCTTATATTCAGCATGTATTAAACATGGACACACTAAAACAGATGATCTGTCTAGTATGGACATACAACGGAATCTCCTCACTTACACTCTTCCCTTGGTTACTGAGATCCTAAAGCCATTGGTAACTAATATCCTAAATAAGATCAATGTGCTCTCATGCCCTCTTAATACTCATCTAGAATTTCAAATTTCAGTGTGTCCTTTATCACTACATTACTAAGCCTTTTTGGAGAATATTGCCTAGCTAATCCCTGAACTAAAGCTAACTTTGTCTTACAGAAAATAATCAAAACTTTTTAATTTCTTTTATCAGCCCAGCATTTCCCATTTAATATGATCATACAAAGAATTAAAAAAGATGTCCATACTCCATGGTAGTTGGGTTTTGGTTTATAAATCAGAACATGTCATTATTGTAATCTATACACCATATCATCAACACGTCATCCTAAGAAATGGCAAGCAGATATACAATGTAATTCTGAATTTATAAATTACTAAATGTCAGTTTGGAGGAGGAGGATAATGAAATGAGCATAGGACACGACCATATTTGTGCATAAATGATCTACTTTGGATGGTCGACATTCACAGATGCTACATCTAGTGTAAAGAAAATCATAAGCTAAGGAGGTGACTTACCGGTGCGGAGGAGGAGGAGAGGCCGACGTTGGTGCGGAGGAGAGGACAACGTCAGTGCAGAGGAGAGGTCGGGGGGTGAACTCGCCACCAAGGGGGGAGGGCGTCGAGGGGACTAGGGTTTGGGGGGACGCCGATGGGGGCTAGGGTTTAGAGCTCGCGGGCAGATGCCGATGGGGCCTAGGGTTTGGGGGGACGCCGATGGAGGCTAGGGTTTAGGGCTCATGGGAGGACACTAATGGCGGCGCAAGGAAGGAGGCCAGAGGGAGGCGCGGGCTGGAGAGGGGAGACGCGGGCCGACGGAGGGTTGGGGATGGCGGCCGGACATGGGAGCAGGGCACGACACAAAATGAGCAAGAGACAAGGGTACTGCACAAGAGAGATGAGACAAAGCATTTATATATGTGCACACGGCCTGATCCCAGACAGTTCTAATATCGAACCGTCTGTGATTCCACCCATCGCAGATGGTTCCATATTAGAACTGTTTGTGATGCTTTTTTAATCCTTTTTTATGTAGTTTTTTAAACCTGTTTTTATGTAGTCTTTTGAACCTATTTTATGTAGTTTTTTAAACCTGTTTTTTAAGCCTATTTTAAGTAGTTTTTAAGCCTGTTTTTTCAATTAGTTTTTTAAGTACTTTTTTCAAGTATGTTTTTAAGTCGTTTTTTACGTTTTCAAATGTTTATTTCCCCACATTTGTTATAAGGCTATTTTCAGCAAGCTTTTGGTAAAATTTAAACATAAATCGGAGCTGCAAAAAAATAAATGATAAAATTAATGTAACAATATTCATGTACAAACTAGTAATCGTGCGCGCGGTAGTAATATCTATATAGCTGAAACAAATACCTTACTATCCATTTATGTAGCTTTAACTATCGGTATATACGGATTTTACTGTAAAGTCGCACTAAATTTGCTAGCAATAATTAAATCAGTGAGCTAATGTCGTTGTAAGCATGCTTTTGGTAAAATGTCGTTATTTTTTACTGTTGGGCAGGACGCCACATTGTGTCCCATTTTCAGTCCACATAAGCTGCATGCCCAGGTGCATTTTTTATCTCCTAGTGCAGCTGATGGTATTGTCTACAAAAACTGCTTCAATAATGGAATCCTACCAAATGTACTACATAATCAATCATGTTCTCGTTACATCAATGAATCAGACGGCAAAAAAACATGCTTCAAGTCAGACGAAATTTCTCTAGCATGGCATGGAGTGGCTTCACCATGTTGCAGTCATGGAACAACATATAGAACAAAAGCTCAGCCCTGTATTCGGTACCATTCACCTACAGGAGAAGACGTACACAAAACTGATATAAAAAACTATTGAAAATAGCAACAATTACTATAAAAATAATGAAATTTCCTATAGAAACTGGGTCAATGACCGAATGAATCTTGCACATTTCACCGTCATACAACTGAAGAAACTTCATGGCGAGAAAAGCACAATCGTTACTTAACACGTACTTCGGGGTATCAAAAAGCTGCCGCCTCCACCTTGAAAGTTTAGGGAATTTGCCATCCGTAATGACTTGGAACGCTTCTTGCAGACGATTTAGAACCTTCTCATCCACATCACAATGGTGGTCTTGAGGATCTGTGCAAAGTTGCTTGTAGTCAAGTGGATCAAGCACATCGATTCTCTTGTGGACCATATTGATGCAGTATACCGTCCAATGCTGGTGGTGTAGAAGGGGCATTAATATCTGCACAAATATTGCATACATGTGGTAAATGCTATAGATAAAATATGTATATAACATTGTGATTTTATGCAATCTCACCATCTTTATTCCAGCGGCATTCAATCCGCCAATATGATCCCTAAGCATTTTAACAGCGAGCTCGCTGGGGTAGATCTTGTTTTTCATATATGCTTCCACATTCAGAAGCCTCTGCCAAAAATAACAAAACATCTAAATGGTAAGAAAATATTACAAGTAATCAATTACGATAACTATTGTACATAATTACTACATCAGTCTTATGAGATTACTACGTCAAAACATTTATGTACTAACAGACCCCAAGGTAAATAAATCCTATATCTAGAGCTCTTAGGTCGCAACTCAGCGTCATCTTGCGTAATACATTGAATGAATATACCCATAAACATGTCTTCTGTTGTTTCACCTTCTTTGAATGATTTCCTCAAGTCTTCACCATGTGCAAAACACTGATAGTCTGGTGACATAAGTAAAACCTCTCTGCGGTATAGATATATTGAATGAAATATTTATACATATACAATGCTCTTTCCAATAAACAAAAGAACTCTTTTCCTAAAAAAAATTCATACATCATTGTGGTAAAAATGATCTAACCTCTTTAGAATATCATCGGACAAAATGATCTCGTGGACCTTGATGGTAGAATCAACAGGGACAATGGGACGAAAAGCACGGCACTTGAAAGGTGAAACAAAACGGCTAGGCACCTTTGCAATAACATTGGGAACCAAAAAAACATCCCGTTTCGTCCCAGCCTTCATCGTGCTGTCACCTAGCTCCCAAGTGACGAAAAAAACAATAATAATTACTGCCGTGATGATAATATCTTATTGGTTGTATACCTAATAATTACTACATAAATCAGCTATGAAAATTACCATAATACATACGGATAGTTTTCCCATATATTTACTTCACATCTATGAAAATTACTGCCACCATGAATACACTGATAAATATGACATTTACTATCTATGGTATATCATATTACTAATGAAAATTCTAAACTAACGACCTATAAATTTCGTATTTACAATACATATGAAAAAATAACATAAGAAAAATCTAACCAACCTATTTCATATTCTTCATTGACACATCAGGGTGTAGACCTGTAATGGAATCCTCCTCAATAGCTACAATAATACTATCAATCTTCGCCAACGTGTCATCCTCCCCCACGTGGACTGTTTAGATGTATGTGTAAGTTAGTTTACCAGATATGAATTACTCACTAGTGATTCAACACGTATATAAAAAACATAGTATATACCTTGTTTAATTGCTTCCTCATTACCATCCTGTTTTGTAGGGAAAAAGGTCGACACCAGTACAAATATGGCAGCTGGTTCCATTGGTCGTGCTGGCGCAGTAACTGGTCGGCATGGCGATGGAGACAGAAGACTTAAATCAACATCCTCCTTTCTTTGCTCTGGAAGGATTATATCAACATTTTCTTCTGGTATCGACGCCTCATCTTCCACCGATTGCGGCGCCTCACCAACTACCGAACCTCCATTCTTCTTCCCTTTGCTCTTTCTTCGTTTGGAGGGTTCCTCAGCTGACGCTACAATTGAACATAGCACATGAACAACCTCCATCTAGGCTTTCTCAATTCTTTGTTGGGCCTTGTTGATCTACATGATGGCCATGGATGATTCGTCATCAAATTTTTTTAGCGCATCAATGGTGGCTTGCTGCTTAGACTTTCTAAAAGAATTGAATGAATCGCCAAGCAGTGAAAGTAGACTAGGAAACTGCCGAGCAACAGGAGGGGCATTAGGTATATCCTCTTGTACATTTTCATGTGAGTTCGATCCAGTCCAGTAACATGTGCTTTCCATGCATCTTAACTGAAAAATTCAATGATCATATACAAATGTTAGTGTTACTTTTAAACAGTTAAATTTAAACATTACATAGTAATTTTGAATGAAAACACTCACACTGAGTTTGCTAAAAGTGTCTTCAACATGCCATCTTGTCAGCCCCCAAGAACTTGTCAACAAGTGAGGTCGAGAAAAAAGCAGCGCGTGGTGTGTTGACAGCAGCAATGCTGTGAACACAACTCAAATTATCCAAATAGTAAATCTGTTGGAACAAATATTACAATTGTCAATGACATATATTACTATATAACATAGAACAAATTACTAAATCTTTCATGTATGGACAAAAAAATAGAACTTACGAGTAAAAAGATAGCACGTCTGCTAATTGATCTTATCGAAGTGTCCTTCTTCTTCCAGCTACGAATAGCAACCCTGAGGTCCTCCACAACCGCCTTACACTAGTCAATTCCACCAAAATCCTCCATGTCTCTAGTAAAAAATGCGTCCTTGCCGGTGACATGGTTGGTAGTTCCCGGGAATAACAACTTGTTGAATAAAATGAGGAAGAAACACCGGATGGTCAGTTTGTCCGTACCCTTAGTTTCAATCCTCTCCACCAATGCTTTTGTTTTGAGTTCTTTGCCGGACGGCACACCAAGCAAGTGCTTCAATTTTGCAAGCTCAGATGTGCTTCCGGCGAATGTCACCAGGGGAGGATCCCTTCCGCCGCATGGAAGCCCTAAAACACACTTCACATCATGTGGCATTATTGGAAGGCTCCTACCCCCACCAACACGAATTACCATTTCTATTGGATCAATTTTGTCCATTAAATAGCAAAGAAGATCCCTGCTCTCCAATCCTTCCAGATTAAATTTTATAAATTTGTCAAATCCATATTTGCAAACTTCGTTAAACTGACCGACCGTGAGTTTGCTTAATGTGGATACAATGAGCGCAGGCGCGCAACTGCAATTGGCTGGTAATTTTTTCTTTGAAACAGATCCCTGTACAATTATCGATTACAAATTTTTAATGTTATTCAGTTCAAATTATTTATACAATGCCAAAAACATACTACAAATAGTATCTAATGTCTGCATACCTTCAATGTCAAATCTGAGGGGATCGGGTCTTCCAAACTGGCTTCGACGCCGCTCCCTCTGTCTCGGGTCGCCCATGAGTGGGACCGGCCTGTCAGCCTCGTCGCTCATGCCGCGCCATGTGTCGCTGACACACTGGCCACGCATGTCAGCCGTCGAGCCGCGTAACCATGCTGGCCCGCGCGCCAGCCGCACGACACGCCTACGGCCTAGCCCCGCATGTCAGTCGCTCGCGTGCGCGCAAGCCACTGCCAAATGGGCCCGGTTGTCAGCGCCTCAGCGCGGCATCGGCCAAAAAGGGAAAGCGTACTTTCCATTTTCGGCATATTTCTGATTTTCAGTATTTTCAAAACCTAGAGTATTCAAACTTGAATATCTTTTGAAATAACTGTCCAAATTGTGTAAAATAAATTCCTAAATTCATATAAAATCATGTAGATTCAGAATATGTAAAAACATTTTAGAATTTAATTTTATTTGAATTTTGAATTTAAATTCAAAATAAGAGTTAGAAATATGTCATACATGAATGTTTTGCAAATAATCACCAAATTTAGTAAAATAATTTTTTTTTGATTCATTGTAAATTCAGGGACCAGAATATGCAAAAAATACTTATGGTTTGTTATAAGAAAAATTCAAGTTGTTAAATATGTGGCAAAATAATGCAATAATGATTCAAATAGATTAAATCTTTAAATTGCAAATAAGAACAAATAATTCATGTAACCATTTCTGAATTTATGAAGTTATTTTATTTTAATATTTCCATCTGATTTCTTTTTGGTCCTATTGAAATTTGGTATTTATTATGTGTTGCCATACGACGTGTAGAACCCGACGAACCCAGTACATTCGACGAGCAGGAATTTGACGTCGAGGAAAGTCAACAAGGAAAGCATCCCCTTTGATCATATTGATCCCAGTTTTATAAATGTTTTCATTAAATATTTTAATGCATACTTTATTTTATTAAAGTCTGCTATATTACGGGTAATGGTAGTTGTACCAGTAGTCTTATAAAACTTCCTTAATAAGTAGGAAATTGTGAAACTTGATAACCCTATAATGACGTAGACAATATGTGATGTCAATTTGGGTTACTCACACTTAGTATCTTGCTTAGCCATGCTCAAATGAACATACAACCATGACATGATTAAAAATGTTGGTTATGACATTTAAATGGATATGACCATTTTTATGGTTGGTATTTTGGTTGGAAAATGAAAATAAAACTATGGTTTAGATGCGGGCAATTATTGGCAATAGCCGGGTGTGCATGTCTTTGCACGTAGTGTAGGGTGGAGATTATTGCCCGTGTCGAGTTAAGGACCGAACTATGGGTTGTTTTTGTTAAGGAACCTCGCTATCGAATAGTCCGGGGTTCCCGAACAGATCTGGATTGGAGAACAGAAAGAGAGAGAGACACGTGTTTAGGGAGAGCAACAGCGGAAATTCTTTATTGCTAATGATTTCTTGTACATAGGGGGGGACCCCCTCTCCTCCTTTTATAGCGCTCTCCTAGGGTTTAGGCTTAAGGGACCAACATGGGCATTCATGGGCCATTAGGGTTTCCCAACACTCCCCCTTGGGCCCTTTGCCGCGAGATGCATATGCCTCATTAAAAACTCCACAAAAACCCAGTGGGAAAAATACTTGGAGAAAGAGTACATAGCATACGCTTACTATGTTGCACGAATTGCCTTGTTAAAAACCTTATGCAAGAAAAATTCATGAAAAACTTGCTAAGGAAAAAGAGTACAATTCTCCCAACTTCCATTACTAATCTTCGAGATTCATGTTGGGTATTCATAATTCATCTTCGAGATTTATGTGGGAGTATGTGATATATCTCCCCCTGAAATCTGCACTTCTCTAAGTCTCATCATCCCAATTCCTTTCACGCACCTTTCAAAGGTAGATGCTGGGAGTGATTTAGTGAACAAATCTGCAAGATTTTCACATGACTTAGTATGCAATATCTTGATCTTATTCATCTTATGCAATTCGTGAGCATAGAAGAACTTGGGGTTGATATGCTTCGTGAGATTGCTCTTCACATAACCCATTTGTGCTTGGGCAACACAAGCTGCATTATCTTCATAAATTATCGTTGGAGTTTGCTCAATGTTCAAACCACATGACTTCTGGATGTGGTGAACCATTCTTCTGAGCCATGCACATTCACGAGATGCTTCGTATAAAGCGATGATTTCCGAGTGGTTTGTCGACGTCGAGACAAGAGTCTGCTTAGACGACTTCCAAGAAATTGCTGTTCCTCCACATAGGAAAACATAGCGGTTTGGGACTTGCCAAGATATGGTCTGATAAGTACCCAAAGATCGGCATAGCCAACCAAATTCAATTCATTGTTTCTTCTGAAAAACAGACCAAGGTCTTTGCTTCCTTGGAGGTAACGGAAGATGTCCTTGATCCCTTTCCAATGCCTTTTGGTGGGTTCTGCACTGTTGTCGGGACCCGAATTTGCAAATCCGGACCCTCTGTGTATACCGCACTAGTCCAGGATCACGCTAGTGCACACAGGCTCAACATAGATGCTATCATAGTCGTACACAGCGAAATATAGCATAAACTTCAATTAATAATAACTGTTGTCTTACATGAATAATGCTTCACAGGGCTTAAATAAAAAGTATCAATGAAAAGCAATGAATTAGAATAAACGCGCAGTATGCTTCCAGTTTGCCACAGCAACCGACGAGGCTCGGACCCTAAGCATTCGTGATCCAAATAATCCTCCTCCATGAATGGCGTAGATTCCTCTTCTTTTGAAGTTGTTGTTGTTGGGGTGAGTACATAAAGCACTCAACAAGTTGTGCACAATAATGCAAGTCTAATATTCTATATGCTTGGCTTAATTCAAAGGAATGGCTTATCATGGTTATTTTGCAGTAAAGCAGCATTTGAGAACATTTACAGTAAATAGATTGTAAAGACAATAAAACGAATAACTGTAATAAATAGATTCAGCATTTCTCAAGTAAACCAAGTTCCAACCCTTAATCAAGTTCCAACTTACCATGGCAATCGCCATCCATCCCAAGTTTTGTTTTAACAAAAGTCTAACCCTTAATCAGTAATTCGAGCATTGCTCAATACCGCGAACACGGCTATTCAATAGATTGTACACTCGCAGAGGTTATGCACTTTACCCACACGATACAACCAAACACCACCAAGGCGAGTGATCGTAACAAAGCCTTTACAATGCTACACCTAGACCCGAGATCGCTCGCTAAGGTTTCAACATCAAGGGTTAAACCACCACAACAGGGCCCCCCTCTTGCGCCATGTGAGTTAAACCGTAACCCAGGACTCACTATTCACCACGACAGTACCGAAATCTAGGTTTCACAAATTATTCAGCTAGGCCGTCCCATTCCAGACATGTGGTCGCATGATTGACTCAGGTTAAAGGCTTGCAAGGTTAAGTCCTTAAGATGATCGAGGCAAGACTTCCACATACCCCCTGCCCATCGGGCCCACCTTGGCATTCTCGCCCCTTGCCACTTGCCCCAATCTAAATCATAACCACCCCAGTTGATTACCAAGCACCACGTGCCACCAACATTTCAATCTAGTTGTGTGACCTCCTCGCCACGACAACTTAATATCACTGTGTGACAACACATGACACACCAATTCATAAACATTATTCCATATTCCATTAGTCAAGATTAAGTATCAACATTCGGACACATGTGATGACGTGGCATGGCTAAGCAATCTACGACAGTCAAACCAAATTTCATGTCGATTATCAATATTAACCAACTATTAATTAACCATCCTAGGGTGACAATTAGATCATGGCATACAATGGCAAGGTAGGGTATAGATCAAATTGGTATAATAGCTAAGTCCCAATTTAATTTGAAACAATTGTATAATTGAAATAATATGCAATAGGGTAAAACAAATATAGCAGTTTTATAAACATGGGGTTCATATGATCAAAGCACAACTTGCCTTGGAGTAGGTGCTGGTCTTGCTCTGAGCTTGGGTCTTGAAGCGATGAATCTTCCTCCGGATCACCGAGCAGTTCAACGTCTACGCGAAACGATGCCAAAATAGCAAATAAACACCAAAACAGAGAGCAACAAAACTCCAAAAATAAAATAAAATTCATCAATAAATAGATCTTGATTTTACAAATTTTTAGAAATTTGAATCACTCAAATCCGAGTTAAAATGCAAAAGATATAGCCTTTTAAAGTTTGAATAAATACTGAAAATACAGAAAATAGAATTTCTGATTTTTCTGAATTATTTTTCTATTGGAAAAGATCTTTATTGCGCAACGCTGACGTCAGCCCTGACTCGGACCAATCAGGCACTGACACATCGCCTGGTCCATGGACTCGGTCCACGGACCGCCGTCCACCGTGGGCGTGGCCCACGGCGCCTCGCGCCACGCGCCGACACGCAGCGCGCGCATCGATCGGGTCGCAACGCCGCCCGTGCCGATGCTCGACACGCGGTGCACATCCGAGCGACGATCCAACGGCTAACGCTTACCCGAGCCGTTTACTGCTCTTACCGAGACATGGCGCGATCGCAGCGGTTCGACGAAGATCCTACGGCTGATGAAGCTTCCCGACGAAGATGGCAGCACGGCGGCGGTCTGGCACCGGAGCGGAGGACGACGACCACCCGAACGGCGTTCCGGCGCGACTCCGGCGAGATGAAGTGGCTACCCCGATGCGACTTGACGCGACGAGCCCGGATCTGGAACCGATTCGGCGAACGGCGGCTTGACGGAGACGCAAACTAAAGAAACGATCGCGGCGCTTCTTTAAAATCTGCGGCGAGCTCTCATCGCAGGCGACGGCGACTCGACGGTGAAGACTAGAGCGACTGGATGTGCAAGGCGATGAGGAACCTCGGGGTGCGGCCCACGCCTTTTATAGCCTCGGCATGCGCGCTAAAACGGCAACCCTAGACAATCCCCGGCGGAGACGGTGCGCGGCGGCGAAACGGAAACCGGATCGGGGACGACGACTGGCGACCGTCCGATCCAAGATGAGCGGCCACGATTAGATCCGAAGCGATACGATCCGATCCGCTCCTTCCAAATCCAACGGCGAGATCTAAACTTACCAAAACAACGCGGCGTCCCGACCACTAGATCTCGATCCAACGGCTCGCGGACAGACTAGGGTTAGCGATGAAGCGGACCGCCGATCTTCATCCAACGGTCACCGCAGCGGCGGGCGGCTGGCCGACGGTCGCGACCGCGATGGGTCACAAGACGACAAGCTTGGTCTTGGCCCAAGATCGTTCCAAGATTTTTCAAAACCTTTTTGATTTAAAATAATTCCCGAAATTAGATTAATCTATTTTAAGTAATTAAAATATCAGGAAAAATCCCAAAAAATTCTCATAAATACTTTGAGACATTCTGAGCTCAAATAAAATATTTTTGGTAAAACTTTATATTAACTTTATCTATATATATTTAGTTTTCACCAAAGGTTCAATATACTTAATTAAAATAAATTCAAATAATTTCTGGAAAAATCCAATAAATTCAAAAAATCACAAAAATGCACGTGAGCGAAATTATAGGTCAAATTTTTGGGATGTTACAAACCTCCCCCCATTAACAGAATCTCGACCCCGAGATTCAAGGTTGACTATGTAATAGGTTTGGAAATTCTGACTTCAGATCCTCTTCACGCTCCCAGGTTGCCTCATTCTCGGAATGGTTGCTCCACTGAACCCTGCAAAAGTGAACTGACTTGGTCCTGGTCTTGCGGTCCATAACATCCAGGATTCTGATTGGTTGCTCCTTGTAGGTCAGATCTTTCTGCAATTCAATCTCTCCCAAAGGTGTCTGCTCTGCTGGCACCCGAAGACACTTCTTGAGCTGAGACACATGGAACACATCATGCACGCCTGCTAGTGACTGTGGCAATTCCAACTGATAAGCAACCTCCCCTCGACGGCTCAAAATTTTGAACGGTCCAACATATCTTGGGGCAAGCTTTCCTTTAGCGTGGAACCTTTTAACTCCTTTTAGAGGGGTAACCCTAAGATACACGAAATCATCGGGTTCGAAACTCAAATCACGGCGTCGATTATCTGCATAACTTTTTTATCTTGACTGCGCGATTTTCAACCTATCTCTTATCATGGCAACTTGCTCTTCAGCTTCCTTAAGAATATTAGGGCCAAATATCATACGCTCCCCTATCTCATTCCAATTCAGTGGGGTACGACAGGCACGACCATATAAAGCTTTGAATGGCGACATCTGCAAACTAGCTCAGTAATCTGTTGTTATAAATGAACTCGCATACGGTAAGCATTTATCCCATGATGTAGTATAGGCTAATCGCAAGCTCTTAACATATCTTCCAAAATCGATTTACTCTTTCTGCTTTGACCATCGATGCATGGGTGATATGCCGTCTTTGAAGTTCAAACGCGTTCCCATGGCTTCATGCAATTTATCCCAAAATCTCGAGGTGAACTGGTACCTCATCGACACTATTTTCTTTGGTACCCCATGCAAACACACAATTCGGCTATGTATAGTTACGCTAACCTGTCTCTGAGTAAGTTGTCTTGATCGGAATGAAGTGAGCAACTTTGGTCGATCGATCCACGATAACCCATATAGAATCATACCCACTTTGGGTTCTTGGCAACCCGGTGATGAAATCCATACCGATTTCTTCCCATTTCCATTCTGGAACTTTTAACGGTTGTAGTAATCCTGCAGGTCTCTGGTGTATTGCCTTAACTCTCTGGCATATATCACATAAGGCAACATGCTCAGTGACTTCACGCTTCATATTCGGCCACCAAAACCTTTCCCTTAAGTCCTGGTACATCTTGGCGCTTCCTAGATGGATTGAATACTTGGAATCGTGAGCCTCTTCTAAAATCAACTGCTTAAGCTCTGGTCTGTTTGGCACACAAATACGACCCTTGAACCACATGGTACCCCGGCCATCCATAGTAAAATCTGCCGCTAATCCTTCATCCTTTTTAGCTTTGATTCGGTTGATTTTCTCATCATCCTTTTGCCCTTCCCAAATCTGATCTTCAAGCGTCGGCCTTACTTCCAAAGCAGCTATAAATCCTTCTGGAACCATTACCAATTTTAACTTCTGAAACTCCTTACACAACTCCGATTGATCTTCCTGTACCATCATGTTTGCAACATGGTTTTTACGACTCAAGGCATCAGCCACTACATTAGCCTTTCCTGGATGGTAGTGGATTCCCATATTATAATCCTTGATCGGTTCCAACCATCTCCTTTGCCTCATGTTAAGATCTGACTGGGTGAAGATATATTTCAAACTCTTGTGGTCCGTATATATCTCACATCTATTTCCCATGAGATAATGACGCCACAATTTCAAGGCATGCACCACGGCAGCCAATTCCAAGTCATGCGTAGGATAATTCCCTTCATGCGGTCTTAACTGCCTTGACGCATATGCGACCACTTTACCCTCTTGCATCAATACGCATCCAAGACCCCGCCTTAACGCATCACAAGATATATCAAGTCGCTACGAACATTAGGCAAAACCAACATCGGGTCATTGTCAAACGCTTCTTTAATTCCTCAAAACCCTTATCACAATCTGGCGTCCATGAAAATTTCCTTTCCTTTTTCAACAACTGCGTAAGAGGTCTCGCAATCGTCGAAAATCCTTCTATGAATCGGCGATAATATCCTGCCATTCCCAGAAAACTTCGGACTTGAGTGATAGACTTTGGTTGTTCCCAATACAACACTGCCTCCAATTTGCTTGGGTCGACGGCAACTCCTTCTGCAATATAACATGACCGAGAAATTCCACCTTTTCCTTCCAAAAGTCGCATTTATCAATTTAGCATACAAATTGTTGCTCACGCAGACTTTTCCAACACTAGCCTCGGATGATTTGCGTGCTCGCTTCGGTCTTTGAATATACCAAAATATCATCTATGAACACAACAACAAACTTGTCCAAGTATTCCATGAAAATCTTATTCATCAAGTTCATGAAATATCTCGGCGCATTGGTCAATCCAAAGACATGACCGTGAACTCATAATGTCCGTATCTTGAAGAAAATGCGGTCTTGAACATCTTCCGCCGAATCTTTAGTTGATAATATCCTAACGAAGGTCTATCTTGGAGAAAACTCAGCCTCCTCTCAACCGGTCGAATGATCATCAATCCTTGGCAACGGATACTTATTCTTAATCGTCACTTCATTAAGTGCACGGTAATCAATACACATTCTAAGGCTTCCATCTTTTTCCCGACAAAAAAGCGGCGCTCCCATGGCGGCGAACTTGGTCTTATAAAACCCTTCCTAATAACTCGCCGATCGCTTCTTCATTTCCATCAACTCATCGGTAGGCATCCGATAAGGTCTTTTTGCTATTGGTGCTGTACTGTACTAACTCAATGACAAACTCGATGTCACGGTCTCAGCGGCATTCGGTAGATCCTCCGAAATACATCCGGATATTCCCGACCACCGCACGTCCTCTATGACGGCTTTCACGCTATTAACAATTAATTGACCTCACGAACCGATGTCGCTCGGAATTCCACCTTTTCTCCTCTAGGGCTCTCAATGGATACAATCCTTTGACCGCAATCCAATATTGTCTTATGCTTGGTTAACCAATCCATACCGAGGATAACATCTAAAACTTGGGCATCTAGAATAATCAAGTTCGCTAGGAACTCTACCCCATTAATTTTTAGCTTTACCCCCAAACATCCAAGGTTAGATCTTAACTCAAATCCTGGGGCTTGGACTAGCATCATACACTTAAGATTTTTCATGTTCAAACCATTTTCAGATGCAAAAGCTCGAGAGACGAATGAATGCGAAGCTCCTGAATCAAATAATACTGTTGCAGGTACTGAGTTTACCAAAAACTTACCCAGTACGACGTCTGATGCTTCCTGGGCTCCATCGGCGGTGATGTGGTTGACTCTGCCTCGAATAGTAGCTTTAGGCGTTGCTCCTGCCTGTCCAGCTCCTCGATTTGCTCCCGTCATCGGTGCCTTAGCAGGTGTCGTTCCAAGGTTGAAACGCACTGGCGTGATACCTCCTTTCTGGGGACATCTGTTGGCATAATGCCCCAGCTCATTGCAACTGTAGCACCTTCTGGCGGCTGACTGCTGCACTCCCCCTTGAGCATTGTTACCTTGGGCGGCCCGATAACTCGTCACGGTGGTCGCGGTGCGGCGTTCTTTGGTTTGTTAACACTTGCGGTTGGAACTTAGCAAACCGCGGGGTCATCCTCATTCGCAGTGGTTAGGCGTCCACAGGTTAGTCATCAAGCGCTTGCGATTTTCCCCAAGCTCCTCGCGCTTATCCTCCGTAATCAAAGCCTTGTTTACCAATTCTTGAAAATCTGGAAAAGTGTGGGTAATCACCCCACTTGCGATCCCGAAGTTTAATCCTTCATGAATCGGGATCGCTTAGCCTTGTCCGTCGCTACATCTTCATAGGAGCATAGCGAGCTAACTGCGTGAATTTGTTCAAGTAATCAGCCACCGGTTGGCCTCCTTGCTTAAGCGCCCTGAATTCTTCCTTTTTCAGGTCCATCATTCCTTCTGGTACGTGGTATTGGCGAAAGGCCGTTGCGAATTCTTCCCACGTGATTTCCATGGGTGCCTCGTGAGTAGCACAGTAGTTCTCCCACCATTCTGCAGCTGTTCCCTCAAGCTGATGGGATGCATAAAGAACCTTCTCATGCCCTTCACATTGCGTGATGTACAACTTCCTCTTAATGGTTCTCAGCCAATCATCTGCTTCCAAGGGGTTGACGTTGCCCGAGAATGTTGGCGGTCGGGTCCTCATAAAGTTTGACAATTTGGAATAAGGACGAGGTCCGCCGTTATTAATCTGAGCAATGGGTTGTTGATCGCAGCCATATTGGTCATCTCATTGCATCATTGTGCGCATCAATCGAGTCTGCAATGAGAAAAGCTCACAAGTTCGCATATCCATCGGCGGTGCCCGATGCGGTGGTGCTCCTTCGTTGGGATTGTTGCCCGGCGCAGACCATTTCCTCAAGCTCCGTTGTTCTTGCGGGTGTTCACCATCCGCTTGATTGCTTCTTGGGTTAGGAAAGGTAGATGTAGCATAGATAAGATGCAAGAATTTCTAAGGCGAAAACAGGTTAAACCCAACTTAAATAATCTTTATTAATACTTGGTATGGTTGCTTACAATGCCTAAGGGCTTTGCAACACATAATCGCACACTCAAGAAACAATTAAGAACCAAACTAAACATGCAACCTTAACGCCTACTAAAAGGTAAAGGCTAACTTAAAGACGCGACTCAACACTCGAGTCTCAACACAACTCTAAGACCGACTCTCACTCATCCACCCACCTGGTGAGATCGATCCGGTGCATACACCGGTGGGTGGGCTGGTATGGGTGCGAACCTATCCCGTGACCCTCTGCTGGCTCCTCGGGCTCCCACTCACGTTCTTAGGTTCTTCTTCTTCTTGGCGTCCTCATCCGCCTCTGGGCGACCTGGTCCGCTATCTCCTCGGCTACCGCAAGGCCTCCTCCAACTCACCGATGACTCGCCGCGGCGTCACGGGTCTTTGAAGCTCTCGCTCCGCCACTCTCGGCGCCTCACCACTGTCTCCGGCTCTGCGCAGTTGTCCCTCGTGTGCTCCTCCCGGCGATGGCGAACTCAGCGAGGTGTACCGCAGATGGCACACTCCCCTCCATGATCCGTCGACGCCGCACGCCGCCTTTGTCGGGTGAAGCGAAACACGGTGTCGCTGGCTCAGAGGCGTAGTCGTGGCGGATCCGTCGTAGAGCAAGTCTAGCGCCTCTGAACTCCACCTCGTAAGTGAACCTCCGGCGGTGATGTGGATCGGTCTGGTGGTCTCGTCGCACTCTCGAGCGAAGATGATCAGCTTGCAGAAGAATCCCCGATGCACACCGCTGACGCCCGATTGCTTCCTCGGTAGAGCGGACGAACAAAGCCTCCAATCACTTGAAGAACTCTCCACAGCTCCATGGCGTAGCCACCCTGCCTTGACTCGAAAGACTGGAAGATCGGCATCTATTCAAAACAAAATTTTGAATAAAATCTCCACTCGAAACGGCAACGAAAAGAAGGTAATTTAGCAAGGATGAGAGTAGAGGGATGAGATAAGCCAAGGGTTTCTTATTAGTCAATTTCACCTTTTTCTTTAGAAAATAATTTTGGACACTCCTAAGAGATACCAACTACCTAGGGCCAAGACCTATAGTCAGTATGGCTCTGATACCACCTCTGTCGGGACTCGAATTTGCAAATCCGGACCCTCTGTGTATACCGCACTAGTCCAGGATCACGCTAGTGCACACAGGCTCAACATAGATGCTATCATAGTCGTACACAGCGAAATATAGCATAAACTTCAATTAATAATAACTGTTGTCTTACATGAATAATGCCTCACAGGGCTTAAATAAAAAGTATCAATGAAAAGCAGCGGAATTAGAATAAACACAGCGGCGTTCCAGTTTGCCACAGGCAACTGACGAGGCTCGGACCCTAAGCATTCGCATCCAAATAATCCTCCTCCATGAATGGCGTAGATTCCTCTTCTTCTGAAGTTGTTGTTGTTGTTGGGGTGAGTACATAAAGCACTCAACAAGTTGTGCACAATAATGCAAGTCTAATATTCTATATGCTTGGCTTAATTCAAAGAAATGGCTTATCATGGTTATTTTGCAGTAAAGCAGCATTTGAGAACATTTACAGTAAATAGATTGTAAAGACAATAAAACGAATAACTGTAATAAATAGATTCAGCATTTCTCAAGTAAACCAAGTTCCAACCCTTAATCAAGTTCCAACTTACCATGGCAACCGGCCATCCATCCCAAGTTTTGTTTTAACAAAAGTCTAACCCTTAATCAGTAATTCCGAGCATTGCTCAATACGCGAGCACGGCTATTCAATAGATTGTACACTCTGCAGAGGTTATGCACTTTACCCACACGATACAACCAAACACCACCAAGGCGAGTGATCGTAATAAAGCCTTTACAATGCTACACCTAGACCCAAGATCGCTCGCTAAGGTTTCAACATCAAGGGTTAAACCACCACAACAGGCCCCCTCTTGCGCCATGTGAGTTAAACCGTAACCGGGACTCACTATTCACCACGACAAGATCAAATCTAGGTTTCACAAATTATTCAGCTAGGCTGTCCCATTCCAGACATGTAGTCGCATGATTGACTCAGGTCAAAGGCTTGCAAGGTTAAGTCCTTAAGATGATCGAGGCAAGACTTCCACATACCCCCTGCCCATCGGGCCCACCTTGGCATTCTCGCCCCTTGCCACTTGCCCCAATCTAAATCATAACCACCCCAGTTGATTACCAAGCACCACGTGCCACCAACATTTCAATCTAGTTGTGTGACCTCCTCGCCACAACAACTTAATATCACTGTGTGACAACACATGACACACCAATTCATAAACATTATTCCATATTCCATTAGTCAAGATTAAGTATCAACATTCGGACACATGTGATGATGTGGCATGGCTAAGCAATCTACGACGGTCTAACCAGTCCATGTCGATTATCAATATTAACCAACTATTAATTAACCATCCTAGGGTGACAATTAGATCATGGCATACAATGGCAAGGTAGGGTATAGATCAAATTGGTATAATAGCTAAGTCCCAATTTAATTTGAAACAATTGTATAATTGAAATAATATGCAATAGGGTAAAACAAATATAGCAATTTTATAAACATGGGTTCAATATGATCAAAGCACAACTTGCCTTGGAGTAGGTGCTGGTCTTGCTCTGAGCTTGGGTCTTGAAGCGATGAATCTTCCTCCGGATCACCGAGCAGTTAAACGTTTAAGCGAAACGATGCCAAAATAGCAAATAAACACCAAAATAGAGAGCAACCTAACTCGAAAAATAAAATAAAATTCACCAATAAATAGATCTTGACTTTACAAATTTTTAGAAATTTGAATCACTCAAATCCGAGTTAAAATGCAAAAGATATAGCCTTTTGAAGTTTGAATAACATCAAAATACGTAAAATAGAATTTCGATTTTTCTGAATTATTTTTCTATTGGAAAAGATCTTTATTGCGCAACGCTGACGTCAGCCCAGACTCGGGCCAATCAGGCACTGACACATCGCCTGGTCCATGGACTCGGTCCACGGGACTACCTCTGGTCCACCGTGGACGTGGCCCACGGCGCCTCGCGCCACACGCCCGACACGCGGCGCGCATCGACTGGCTACAACGCCGCCCGTGCCGATGCTCGACACGCGGTGCACATCCGAGCGACGATCCAACGGCTAACGCTTACCCGAGCCGTTTACTGCTCTTACCGAGACATGGCGCGATCGCAGCGGTTCGACGAAGATCCTACGGCTGATGAAGCTTCCCGACGAAGATGGCAGCACGGCGGCGGTCTGGCACCGAAGCGGAGGACGACGACCACCCGAACGGCGTTCCGGCGTGACTCCGGCGAGATGAAGTGGCTACCCCGATGCGACTTGACGCGACGAGCCCGGATCTGGAACCGATTCGGCGAACGGCGGCTTGACGGAGACGCAAACTAAAGAAAACGACTGGCGGCGCTACGAAAAACTACGGCGAGCTCTACTGCACGGGCGACGGCGACTTGACGGCGAAGACTAGAGCGACTGGAAGCGCAAGGCGATGAGGAACCTCGGGGTGCGGCCCACGCCTTTTATAGCCTCGGCATGCGCGCTAAAACGGCAACCCTAGACAATCCCCGGCGGAGACGCCACGCGGAGGCGAAACGGAAACCGGATCGGGGACGACGACTGGCGACCGTCCGATCCAAGATGAGCGGCCACGATTAGATCCGAAGCGATACGATCCGATCCGCTCCTTCCAAATCCAACGGGCGAGATCTAAACTTACCAAAACAACGCGAAGCGATCCCGACCACTAGATCTCGATCCAACGGCTCGCAGCACTAGGGTTAAGCGATGAAGCGGACTGCCCGATCTTCATCCAACGGTCACACGCGGCGCGGCGGTGCTGGTCGACGGGCATGACCGCGATGGTCACAAGACGCATCTTTGGGCTTGGCCCAAGATCGCTCCAAGATTTTTCAAAACCTTTTTGATTTAAAATAATTCCCGAAATTTGATTAATCTATTTTAAGTAATTAAAATATCGGAAAAATCCTTAAAATTCTCATAAATACTTTGAGACATTCGAGCTCAAATAAAATATTTTTGGTAAAACTTTATATTAACTTTATCTATATATATTTAGTTTTCACCAAAGGTTCAATATACTTAATTAAAATAAATTCAAATAATTTCGAAAAATCCATTAAATTGAGAAAATCACAAAAATGCACGTGAGCGAAATTATAGGTCAAATTTTGGGATGTTACAACGTACTGCATGCTAGCAAATTCACAATAACGCAATGTCCTACCTGGTGCTATTCGCAAGGTACATGAGCGCTCCAACGCACTCGATATGGGAATTCTGCTCCCGTGACTTCCTCCCTCTTCTCTTGGTCCAGTATGGTTCTAGGTCCGCTTGGAGTGACCTTCCACCATTGGAGTCTTCGCAGGATATGCTTTTTCAAATCCAAACCTTTCCAACACTTTCGTGTGTAGGTTGATTGATGTACCAAGATTCCTCCTTGGACATGTTCAAGCCGCAATTAAACAAAACTTGGTTTTACCCAAATCTTTCATTTCAAACCTGCACTTCAAGTATGAGCATGCCTCTTCAATTTCTTCATCCGTCCCAATGATGTTCAAGTCATCTACATAGACGGAGATTATACGTAATCCATTCGGGATCGTTGATAAACACACATGGACAATCTTCGCTGTTTGTGTAGCCTTTCTTGCGAGAAAGTCACTCAGCGATTGTACCATATTCTTCCCGATCGCTTATTACACGTTGATTTCTCCAATTTCACACTGCATGTGTTTCTATTTGCTCCGCCTTGGTTCGGGATAGGAATTCCTTCCAGGTACTTTCATGTATATCTCCAAATCCAAGTTTCCATACAAATATGCTGTGACAACATCCATTAGCTTCATTCTCAACTTCAAGTTGACTGCCATTGAGATCAAATATCTAAAGGTAATTCCTCCCATGACCGGAGAATAGATTTCTTCATAATCAACTCCGGGACGTTGAGTGAAACCTGAGCTACAAGCCTTGCTTTGTACCCTACAACTTCGTTGTTTTCATTTCTCTTCCAACAAAGACCCATTTGTGACCTACGGGGGTTTATATGGGGAGGTGTGCGGTATCTGGCCCAAACACCTATCTCTTGTTCAGGGAGACTAACTCTGCAGTGATTGCCTTTTTCCATTCTTCCCAATCTAGCCTTTTCTTGCACTCTGCGAGAGATGTAGGCTCGGGATCATGATCAATGATCGAGGCAATCTTCTTTGCAAAGTATGCATCAACGCTGGTCGTTGCTCTATTCAGGATTCTCCGTTATTACAAAGTTTATGGCCATTTCTTCATGGGGTGCTTCATGCACTTCTACTTGCTCTTCACTGCTATTCCCTATCGCAGAGCAAGTTCCTTTAGCTTTCATCGCCTATGTGTGCGCACACATTATTTCTCGCGGCTTCCTTCAAGTGGAAGATTCAAGTCCGGAATTGCCTTTCCGTTGGCTTCTTTCCAAAGCTGTGTCTCAACCGCTCCTTCTTTCCTTGGGGCATTTTCGTGATTGGTTGTGGTAAGCCCTCTCGCCAGCTTTTCTCCAGACGCCTCCGGTACTTTGGGTTTGAAGAGCCGATTTCCTGCTCTTTTCTTTGAGGCCTCTGAGCAGGTTGAGGATACCTTCTATTTTCTTTGGTATTTCCACCCTCTCTGGTGCATTCCTTGCGGTACATGCGACTTAACCACGCCTTCGGATCACAAAATGATCAGCAGTTCATTTGCTAAATTCGCAAATCAATTATCTTCGACTTCTGATTTGCTTCATTAGTGCGGGGTCATGTGCGGGGATCCCAGTGGAATGCCATATGATTTCCGGCATTTTCATCCAAAGGTTGATTTCTCCCTAATGACGGAAACGATCCTCGTCAATGATGCAATCGTGAATCGGTCAGATGCAAGTCTCCAGTCATGGGTTCCAAATACTTGATTATGGATGCACTCTCATAACCAACGTATATCCCAGACTTGCGGAGAGGGCCCATTGCAGTCCACTGAGGGGGTGGTATAGGTACATATACCATACACCCAAATTTTCTAAGATGGGAGATCTTCGGGATGATCCCGTGCACAAGCTGCATAGGAGAATGGATGTTGTAGGCCGATGGTCTGAAATTGATAAGGGCTGCTGCGTGCGATCGCGTGTCCCCAACAAGTGTTGGGCAAGTTACAACTCGCAAAGCGGTCCGCAATGAATTTAATCCTCTTTATTAGTGCTTACGATAGTCCATTCTGCGTATGGACGTGCGGTGCAGTGCTCAATCGCTATCCTCGTTGTGTGCACTAATCATCAAATGCCTTTGAAGTAAATTCTCCGGCATTGTCCATTCTAATGGACTTCACGCGATGATCAGGGAAAGCATTCTTAATTCTTATGATCTGCGAGATCAGCTTTGCAAAAGCATGGTTTCTTGTTGACAACAAGCATACATGCGACCATTTCGAGGAAGCATCGATGAGCACCATAAAGTATCGAAACGGCCCTGACAGGGGCTGAATCGGACCGCAAATATCCCCGGATGCGTCCAGAATGCAGGATTTCACTTTGCACTTTCATGACAGAGGGTCTAGTTATTAATTTCTGGTGGCACATGCAGGCACATAAAATCTTCATGATTCGGAAATTCTTAACATTAATGCCATGACCTTGTGAGTTGTTCACTATATTCCTCATCATTCTAAGACCAGGATGACCTAATCTACCATGCCATAAAGAAAATAACTCAGAGCTTCTAAAAACAGTCTTCAAGGAAGTATACACTTCGGGTGCATGAATATTCGTGTAGTACAACCCAGATTCATATGAGGGACATTTTTATAATACCATTTTTCCACATACCGCGTGCTTCACAATGCACAAGTATTCTTTGCCATTTTCTTCATTGGTTTCTACGTGAAAACCATTGGCGCGGATGTCTTTAAAGCTTAAGAGAGTTCGCGTTGATTCAGGGTACAAAAGGGCTTCTTCAATTACCAGAGTTGTACCCATAGGCAATATAATAGTGTCTCTTCCTGAGCCGATTACATATGAGTCGCTTCCTGCGATCGTAGTAATCTTCCAGCGTTCTTCGTCATCGACTGGAAATACTTAGACTCTCTTAAGATGGTATTTGTTGTGCCACTATCAACAATGCATATCTCTTCCATTTGGGCGCTACACGATTTCTAGATAAAAGAAATATAATTCTAATCAGATAGAGGCAAAAACAATCCAAATATTGCTTGCAAATTTGAAGAATACTGGAATAAAGAATAAATTGCATATTTATTCATGAGAGAAGTATGCTCTTCTAGAGCTTACAATTCATTATTCAAAAGAAAAGGCTAACAACCATAATCTAAAAAAAACGGGCTTTGGACTTTCCCTTGGCATGAAACTTCTCTTTTTCACCCTGCTCGCCCTTGTTTCTATGAATGGGCTTTCTCACCTTATAGCTATTGGCATTAACTTCGTGCGCTGCCCCTTCAGTGGTCATGAGACATAGTTCTTGCATAGAACATCGCCTTGCGATTCGCATCTTGCATTACATCAATCGCCGCTATACTTCATGTATGCGTCCTGACGATAGCTGCGTGCACTCTGGATAGCATTTAGGTGGAAGGTAGAGAGAGTTTTCTCAATCTTCTCCTCATCAGTGATCTTCTTGCCACATAGGGAGAGATTAGTACAAATTATGTGCAAGTCTTTGATCGTTCTGCTCGACGGTAGGTTTCGCGTCCTGCGAGGACCCTAGACCAATCGCAGCACGGAGCTTCTTGCCCCTAAGAACTATCTTCACGTCCGATGCCCAAGTGAGGTAGTTCTGACCGTGCGAGGCCAGTTCTTCAAACTCACGATTCACGATTCATGATGCATGATTTCAAAATTCCGATATTAGATTATTGCATGTAATCTAATAGAAAAGGGTTGCAAAAGCATAAAGAACTGAAAATAAATTCACATGTATTTTCAATATGCTAGACAAAGCAACGAATTCAAAATTCATAAAGAATATTCATAAAATAGGGAAGTAAAGCTATAAAAATTAAAAACAGAGCCAAATAAATCTTCTTGATTTTCTGGCAATTTTTCAAAATTTTCTGCAATTTTTTCTGCTATTTTTCCTTTTTTTTCTTTTTCTTCTCTTTCTTTTTCTTTTCTTCTTTTTCTTTTTCTTTTTCTTCCGGCCGAACCGGCCGGCTGGGCCATTCCTTTTTCTTTCGGCCCATGATCTTGTGCGGCTAGGGTTTCCCCCTAGCCTCCGTCGCCACTTCCCCCTTTTTTTCTTTGGTGCTTCTTCCCCCGTGCGCAGTGCCTTGCCCGTTTCTTTTGCTTCTTCCCCGTGCGTAGCCGGCACGAAGCCAGAGCGCCTCCACTCTCATTCGAGGACTCAGGGCCGGCGGGGCGGGGCGAGGCTGCGACACGGCTTCAAGCGGCGGGACCAAGTCTCATCGGCCGACTTCAAGCGGCGGGACCAAGGCGCGTCGGCCGGCTTCGGGCCAAGGTGTGGCGGCGTGGCGGGCTGAATCTGCGGGCGGTGGCACGGCGGGCGGCCGTGCGGCCGAGCAGCGCGGCGGCGAGCGCCGCCGCACAAGGGGGCGGCGGCGTCTTGCGTGCGCCGCAAGACGGGTCCGAGACGACGACGGCTGGCCAGGCTTCAAGCCGACGTGCACGCGAACCGAGATGCATGTTTTTTTTTCCTGTGATGAACAGTGAAACCCTGTACTGTAGCTTCATGCTGAAGTCTTCGAGCGATCGCCGTGTAGCTTCGTGCCACATGACAAAAGCGGTACAAGATGCGTAGGATAGATGCATACATAGAAACGACAAGCGTCTAGATTCAATTGCCAAAATCCTACCTTTCTCACCTTTTCAATTCTGATCTCCGGTAGAGGTTCGTGCTGATAACGTGTTAAGGAACCTCGCTATCGAATAGTCCGGGGTTCCCGAACAGATCTGGATTGGAGAACAGAAAGAGAGAGAGACACGTGTTTAGGGAGAGCAACAACGGAAATTCTTTATTGCTAATGATTTCTTGTACATAGGGGGGACCCCCTCCTCCTTTTATAGCGCTCTCCTAGGGTTTAGGCTTAAGGGACCAACATAGGCCTTCATGGGCCATTAGGGTTTCCCAACATTTTTTAGGCCAAGAATTATCATACAACCACAAGTGCTGGTATGGAACAGCTCTAACTTATTAAGTTGTTTAAAACTGGCTTTGCACTTGGAAGGCCGGAGTAGTACGAGCTGTTTCTTAATGAATTGCTCGACGGGACGTCCACACCGAGGTGATCATGGAATAAACGTCTACCAATATAACGGTTACGCCATACCATCGTGGGTAGTTCCATCATTTCTATGCTCTGAGTTCTTACGCCACAGAATGGATTTATCGTCACCGTGCTGGTGCAAAGTCAGGATTAAATAATGCAACAGTTATAATATGACTCTCTGCGGCACACCAAAGGCAGTGTGTAAATATCGATTGCTCAAAGAGTTAGTCATGTCTTGTGGGGAAAGCTGTATACCTCTGCAGAGTGTAAAACTAATCGATTAGCCGCGTTCGCGGTAATGGACACTTGGTAAAGTCATCACATAGTTTGCAGTTTTGTTTATTTTCATAAAATGCGGTTTCTACCGTGTGTTGGTGAACTCTACTGTGTGTCAGTAGAACTGGATTGATTATGGTCATTTTACCCAGATTCGAAATTTCATTTACTTGTACTTACTTACTGTCAATTTAGTTAATCTGCTTTTACGCAAATTTTATCGCAATCTATTATTCTGTATTTACATTTCAAACTAGCTTTCTGCAAATTAACCTTAATAGCCTTCCATTGGAATAACCTGCATGTATTTTAGGATTTGTTAATGTCTTGCGAGTATGCAAGTACTCAACTTGCCTATGTTGATGTTTTTAGGTGAAGAATCAGATTACCCCGACGACTCATACGTTGATGCAGGATACAGGGAATTTAACGATGAATTTTTCTAAGGATTTCCCTTGTCAATTGCCTGTGGAACAATGGGTTTAAAAAGGAATACTACAAGAAATTGTCTCCACTGCTGTGTTTACTTTTTGGTATTGTAAAAATATTATGTAACCTTACTTCCTCTGTGTAATAAAGTTTGTGTATGACTGTGGTATCAATTTGTATTTGTGCGTACTAGCTACTGATCATGGGACTAGTACTGTATGCATATGATATCCATTTTTGGTATTCATTATCAAAAATGGGGGCCTTACACATGGGCGAGAGTATATGACAATAAATTTACTGTAAAAATATTGTAATTGCAAGCTAAAATGTATAGTAAAACGACTGAAATCTCTATGTTTACTACCAAGCTTTCCAAGTATTTACTACCTACCAGGATGCGACAATCACCCAAAAAAATCCCGTGATCAAACAAAATGAATGATGTTTACTACTATGTATATATAATATTACTACAGCTGTAGATTTAGTTTTCAAGAAATTGTAAACTCCCATTTTAAACGCATATAAATTTTTAATGTACCGTTTGTGAGCAGTTACAACGAGAATAACACACTTAATTACTACTCTGCGCAAACTACAGTATACAAGCTAGTAAACACTACTGTTTGCTAATGTGGCGATTTTACTATTTCCTAAACGAACACTTACGACACTAAAACCAGATGTTTACTAGCCAGTGGTGACCTATGTAACTACAGCGTCGTTTCCATCAGGGATGCGACTCAATGACGTGGCGGCTAAAAGGGCCTTATAGCCCATCGACCTGAGAGCATTCACTTTAGGCGGTCGCTCGGGCGACGGTATATGACAATAAATATACTACAAACTTATAGTAATTGTATGCTAAAACGTATAGTAAAACGAATGAAATCGTATTTCCTGCATTAATAATTTTACTACCAAGCTTTGCAATTATTACTATCTCCAGCAGAACATAACGTGCGTACAAACGAAGCGAGAGGAGGAGCCATATAATTAGTAATGTGTGCTAATATGGCGATTTAACCACACCACGCAGAATGTAGTTTTTTTACTACTCCTTTTAAGAACATTTACGACGCTAAAACCTTATTATTACTAGCCTGCTTTGACGCTTAAATGTGTTACGATACAGTTGACCAACTTTTACTACTGTGTACCTAAAATATTACTGTTGCTATAAATCCAGTTTGAAAGTATTTTAAAAAATCGTGTAACACATGTAAAAGTACTTTTACCACAATGTTCTCACACCTCTATTTGTGATTTATCTTTATCCTTGTCAAACCCTAAAATAACTCGGGAAACCCTAAAAATACAAAGGAGGTCAGGGCTCTCCATACTTATTTCCTAGAAATGGTCATCATAAACGGTTTTTGGCTAAAACCGTCTGTGACATTTTCCTCATCACAAACGGTTTTTAAATAGAACCGTCTATGATATGTTTTTTTTCCATTAACTCTCTTGGCAGGACTTCCATGATTAGTATATGTTGTTCGAAATTTTCTTCTCCTTAGATATTTCAGCAACGACATTTACAAGACACAACCAGTTATAGATTTTGCAATTGAATATCTAAACATCCTAGATGCATGGAGGCAACATCTTGTCTGATGAGGAGGGCCTTAAAATTGAATATCTAAACATCCTAGATGCATGGAGGCAACATCTTGTCTGATGTGGAGGGCCTTAAAATATGAACATTTGTAGCACTTTCATTACTTTTCTTATTCTAATGTTGATGGATTCCAACGCAAAATCCAATTCCATGAACAGTTCATCTTGAAAGGTCATTCTCTGATTTATTTTTCATTTTGTCCTCATCCCCGAATGAGAATACCATATGCAGCACGGCAGATTAGAGTGAAAATGGGCAGCATATGGTATTTTCATTTGGGGATAAGGATGAAATGAAAAATAAATCAGAGAATGAACTTTCAGGATGATCTGTTCATGGAATTAGATTTTGCGTTGGAATCCATCAACATTAGAATAAGAAGTTGATGAATGTGCTACAGATATTCATATTTTAAGACCCTCCTTATCAGACAAGCTGTTGCCTCAATGTATCTAGGATATTTTGATATTCAATTACAAAATCTATAACTAGTTGTGTCTTGTAAATGTCATTACAGAAATATCTAAAGAGAAGAAAATTTCGAATAACATATACTAATCATGGAAGTTCTGCCAAGAGAGGTAGTGAAAAAATATTATTTCATAGTTAAAGCAAGAAAACCTTACCACAAATATGATAATGAAACGTTTCATAGTTCAGGCCACAATACATTAACAAAATATGATATATGCCACAAATATTAACAAGCGTACATTGACAAACCACATTAATATTTCATAGTTCAAGACAAGAAGACCTTAAGGTTTTTTTATGTCTGACATCATATGTGCCATAGCTTCCGCAACAGAGGCTTCTCGGTTCTCTCTGAAGTTCCACAGCTCCAGTACACCGCTGATTTGTTTGACACCAATAACCGATTGATCCCTAGTCACATCTCTTAATACCTACAAATTAGAAGCGATCATGTTGTTGTGGAGAGGGTGTCTTGGTATATTATCAGTAACAACATCGAATTCAGTACTAGAAACCTTTGTATTACCTTTATAAGCTCAGCTTTGGCTTCTTCCAGCTCTGCATTTGCCCTGCGGTTCTTACTGATGAGTGCCATGTTAAGGGATTCGATATCTTGCAAGCGATCATCTATGCCTTTTAGTTCTTGTTTCATCTCATAAATCTTTTCTGTCATCTCAGACTTTCCCTTCAGTTGTTCGATCTCTACCTCAAGTTTTTGTTTAGCTTCTAACAGCTTGTCCGTGTTGTCGATCTAATTTTACCACATGGAAAATGCTGCATTTTAACAATATCTTATAATGAATTACGTGTTCAGCTTCAATGACAACTTTCCCAAAATAATCAATCATCCTATCATATAAATGCCTACATTGCTCACTACCAGCACTCCCACATTTTTAGAATCTAAGGACTCAGCTATATAAAAATCTACTAGCATCACCCTGAATACATAGTACTTCCACTAGCACTACCATCACCTAAACCAACAATCTATAATCTGATGAAATATGACAAACATAGTAACGCAGCGATACATGCGTAGCCCATACATGCGGAGCCCATACAGTAGACAACTCACCGATGGGGAGGAGGAGGTCGCCGACGGGGAGGAGCAGGTTGCCGACGTAGAAGGTGCTCATGGCCTAGGAGGAGGATGCCGAGTGAGGAGGAGGAACACCGGGGAGGAGGAGGTCGTCGGGGAGAAGGATGCTAGGGAGGAGTTCGCCAGGGAGGAGGTTGCCAGGGAGGAGGATTGCCGGGAGACTAGGGTTTGTGAGAGACGAAACACATGGGTTTATGCTACAAACCTCCATTGGTATGTTTAAATAGTGGTATGAGTTTACGACGCTAAAACCTTATTTTTACTAGCTCCCATTGACGCTTAAATGTGTTACGATACAATTGACCATCTTTTACTACTATGTACATAAAATATTACTGCTGCTATAAAACCAGTTTGAAAATATTTAAAAAAAAATCATGAAACACATGTAAAAGTACTTTTACCACAATGTTCTCACACATATATCTGTTATTTAACTTCATCCTCGTCAAACCCTAAAAATAACTCGGGAAACCCTAAAAATATAGAGGATGTCAGGGCAGATCATCACAGATGGTTTTTTTATAAAACCGTGTGTGATGTGCTCCTCATCACAGCCAGTTTTAGCCAAAAACCGTATATGAAGACTTTATTATTTCCTAAACAAACACTTACGGCGCTAAAACCATATGTTTACTAGCCCGTGGTGGCCTATATAACTACAGTGCCGTTTCCATCAGGGATGCGGCTCAATGACGTGGCGGCTAAAAGGACCTTACAGCCCATCGACCTGAGAGCATTTACTTTGGTCGGTCGCTCAGGCGACGGTATATGACAATAATTATACTATAAACTTATAGTAATTGTATATTGAAACATATAGTAAAACGAATGAAATCGTATTTCATGCATTAATAATTTTACTACCAATCTTTTTAAGTATTACTATCTCCAACAGAATATAACGTACGTTCAAGCGAAGCCCTAGGAGGAGCCATATATTTAGTAATGTGTGCTAATGTGGCGATTTAACCACACTACCGAGAATGTAGTTTTTTACTATTCCTTTTAAGAACATTTACGACGCTAAAACCTTATTTTTACTAGACTGCATTGACGCTTAAATGTGTTACGATACAATTGAGCAACTTTTACTATTATGTACATAAAATATTACTGCTGTTATAAATCCAGTTTGAAAATATTTTAAAACCGATAGTGATTGGTATCACTATCGGTTCCGAGGTTGGAACCGATCGTGATAGCACATGGCATGACCCCTTGGGTTCTCATCCCGCTTCTCCTCCCGAATCCCGAACTCCTGATCCATTCAAATACCAAAAGCTAAGGCGTCCACCTCGCTCGACCTTTCGGCTTCTCCTCCGTTCTATAAAAAATGAGTTTACTCCTCTCCGCCTACATCGTCCCTCCGCATGTCCTAGCTCGTGTTGCAAATTTTGCCTCCCCTCCCCCGCATTGCCCTTCTGCCTCCCCGAGCATGTCGTCGCCTGCTCCCTGAGTAGTGTTAACTGCACTGACTTTTCACTTCGTGCTTTGTGAGTATTGGTTTTCTTAAATATATGTTGGTCCAATTGATTAGGTTTTATAATCTGTCAACTATTAAATCTGTTTTTAAAGGTAAGGTTGTCACAAATCAATCTAATATCTTGTCACAAATCAGTCTAATATCTTGTCACAAACAGAAAAAAATTATAAGATGAAACGAAAACTAAAAGACATAGATGACAAATCGCAAGATATTGAATCTCTTAACCATGTACTAATCATTAAGGAGTGGAGATAGAACGCAGAGTTGGAAGAAGCCAAAACTGAGCTTATAGAGGTTTCTAGTATTTAATTCGACGTGGTAACTGATCATATACCAAGATAGCCTCTTTTCACAATAAAATGATTGCTTTTGTAGGGATGAAGATATATAACTAAAAGTCAATCAGTTATTGGTGTCAAACAAATGGGCACTGTGTCGAAGATGTGGAACTGCAAGGAGAACCAGAAAGCCTCTGTTGTGGAAGCTATGGCACATATGATGGCAGATATGAAAACGCCCAAAGGTCTCATTGTCTTGATCTATCAAATAATGTTGTTTCTCAATGTATGCTTGTTAATATTTTAACTAGTTTATTTTATCCTTGTAACATAGAAGTAAATACTTCACACAAAAGTTTGCTATAAAAATAATACGAAAGACTGCTCTTGTGCCAAGAAGTTCTGCAAGGAAAAGGCTGCCCGAAGATTGTGCCACTGATTTCTGTTGGTGATATGTCCTTGAGGCGATCATAGAGATGATTGTATCATGCCTTATGTTTATGGAACAATATAATTGTTTGTCCTTTGAATAAATATCGATTGGATTAATCAACAAGTAAGTGCTTATTAGTGCAACTTTTTTTCCATATATTGATATTATTCAAGTTATCCCTGATTGGTTATCATAATATAGGATGATTATGTTTCATAGATCAGCACATGTATTGATTGATGACCATGTTTCACGGGTCATAGAGATATGGAGATATCTAATCAATAATGTGGACACATGTTAGAGAACATGCGTTGGATAGACCCATATTAGACACTGCGAGAATTGTTATATATATTCTAATGTGTCATCAGTTGGTCTTATGCATAGTGTATGTATGTTCCTTAGACCTAAGATCGTCGTTGGTTTACTTAGGAGCTACCAAACACTACTCTTTAACCAGGTAGTTATAAAGGAAGCTTTCGGGTTTACTATGAAACATGCTGAGGTACATGAATGATCAAGATGGAATTTGCTCCTCCTATATAACGAAGAGATATCTCTGGGCCCCTCGAGGTAGATAGATTAAGTAAGTGCATGGCCATGCCAAATGTGATTGAGAGTCAATCCAGATAAATTATTCCACTACGGTATGAGTGAAGAGATCGAGCTGTCATAGGATGACACGACTCTCGCCTTGAGTTTGATCTGATATCGTGAAGCAAAGGGAACATGACATTATCACATTATAGTAGGTTCGTCCGATGCTTCATGGATATTTGGGAATCGATATGTACTGCTATGTACCACTGTCAATTATTGATTAGAAAGGTGTTTCCGAGTCGTGTCCAAATATACATGAACCTACAGGGTCACACACTTAAGGGGTTGGAATATAGTGGTATGGATTGGATCCGTCACTAATGGTCCAAGTGGGCTTTTTCCTTCAGTTGGCCCTAATGTAGGGTTCCATCCCAGGGGAGGGGATGACTATACAAAGCGAGTTCGTGGTTGCAATTGATATGTGAGAGGGCGTAGCCACCGAAACCCTAGCCGTCTCTACTTGAGCCTTCCCGTGCGCATTGGTGCTGGCACACCGACGCACGGCATTCTTTTCCCGAACGTGTGGACACCGGTAGAGGTGTTGCTGCTACTGCGACACTGATCGGAACGATTGACCACCGTGCGAGGAGGATCGGCCATCGCACGAGGAAGATCGACTACTGCAATAGGATGCGCACTTCGTTGTTTCGGGCTGCATCAACTTCCTTCTGCTGCACTGCGCGTCTGGTGGTAATGATCCATGATCATTTACTTGCGTGGCTTTCTGGTTTACGAGGTAGATTTTTAATTGTGTGCTAGAGTAGCCTACCCTTATCCCTTCAATTTCTGCATTGAGTATATTCAGTGAGCAATCTCTTTGGTACTTTAGATGCAATTGCTTAGTGCAAAGAGCCTTCTATTGAGACATCGGGGCTGCCTGAGGAAAGCTTTAGAGGATTGTGCTACTGATTTCTATATTGAGTATGTATGCTGTCAACAATAAGTGAATGTGAATATACTGTGAATTTATCAATCTATGAGTATACTGTGAATGCGAACATACTGTGAATTTATCGATTGTGCATGTCAATCTATTAATATACTATGAATTTGTTGGGGAACGGGTAGGCTACTCTAGTGAAAAACAAAATTTTCTACCGCGTAACCAAAGAACCACTACAAGTTATAGATCACAAAATTACCACTAGACGCTCAGACCCGTAGCGAAAGTAGAGTCGATGTAGCGCGGTGGTGCAGATGTAGTCGTACTAGCCTCACGCCTCCCCAACCTTGTGACTGTCGTAGGTCGCGGATCGTCCTAGCGTTGAAGCTTCGCAGCAACGCCTCCAAGGTATCCACACGTACGGGGCAGGAACACCACGCGTTGGAGTGCTAGCGCCGGGTGGGTAGTTCTGGACGGAGGAGGGGTGGCGGCTAGGGTTCCGGGAATTCCAAATTCCTATTGTGTCTCTTCGTGTATATGTCTCACTAGTCGCAAAGCCACCACCTCCTCACTTTATATAGACGTCCCATAATGGGTTTCAACCCTTGAAACGCATTAGAAACTCTAAGCCCATTAAAACTCGGATCCCTACCCGAATTGGTTACAACCCCTTAAGTGTGCGACCCTATAGGTTCACGTGCACTCGGACATGGCTGGAGTACCTCTATCGATCATTGAGTACTCCTACTCGACCATCGAGTATACCTACTCGACTATCGTGTACTCCTACTCGATCATCGAGCATTCGACCAATAGTCGATAGCAGCCCCTAGCAGGACTTACTGACTCCAGAATACATGAAAAGATCGGACGAACCTCAACAATGCATTTCCTTTGCCTCACGATATCGGTCAAACCCAAGGTGAGTTGTTGTCTCCTTATTTGGATGGCTCAACCACTCTTTCTCGATGCCGTGACTCGGATTCCTTGATTACATCAAATTAACTCTTTTAACTCGATGACTCGAGTAACTCTTTACTCGAGTAGCATGGCCATGCATTTCTGGAATCCGACCACTCGAGAGGCCTAGAGATATCTCTCCCATTGTATGGAGGGGCAAATCCTATCTTGATCGATCACGACTCGCAGCATGTTTCATGACAAACCCGAAAGCTTTCTTTATAACTAACTAGTTACAGAGTAGCATTTGACGACCCCTAAGTAAGCCATTACGCATCTTGAGAACATGCGACAATCTCAAGTCGAAGGATATAGCATACATATCGTATATGAGACCAACTGATGACATGAAATAATACAACGTTCTCGCAGTGTCTCATAGTGGGTCGATGTTCAACACCATGTTCTCTAACATGTGTCCATATTATTGGTTTGATATCTCCATATCTATGACCCTTGAAATATGGTCATCGACCAATATATATGCTAGTCTACTTATATGTGTCCTCATATGATTATCGACTAGGGACCCCCTTTTGGAATGAACATCATAAAGATGAATACAGAGTTTTACAAACAAGTCACGTACATGTTAATCAATATCCATGATGTTATTCAAAGAACAATCTCATAGTTTATGAATACTTATTGGAATATAATCATCTCTATGATTGCCTCTAGGGCATATTTCCAACAGAATTTATCAATCTGTGACTGTGAATATACTGTGAATATGAATATATTGTGAATGTGAATATAGGCTCTATGCCGGTCTAGCTTGAGAAATATCTGGATGACTTGTTATACTTGTGTATTCAACATCTTATAGTATCCAATCAATAAAGTCTGCTTTATGCAAAAATAACCATATCAACAATTCTTTGATTGTGCACATATTGTCAATCTATGAATATACTGTGAATTTGTCAACATGTGAGTGTGAATATACTGTGAATGTGAATATTTAGTAATGTGTGCTAATGTGGCGATTTAACCACATGACCGAGAATGTAGTTTTCTTACTATTCATTTTATGAACATTTACGACGCTAAAACCTTATATCGGGACCCGGATTTGCAAATCCGAAACCCTCTGTGTATACTGCACTAGTCCAGGATCACGCTAGTGCACACAGTGGAAACATAGATGAAATACCATTCCATACAACGAATTAACTAAGAAGAAGCAAATTATTATTGAATAAAGCAAACGACCTTATGGTCAATGTTTACACCATTATGCCTTAAGGGCTTAAGAAACAAATACTATTGCAGCGGAAAAGATAACTTGAACCATTCGACATGCCACAGGCAATCGTCTGGGGAAACGCCTTCCTAATCCACGTAGTCTTCATAGAATTCCTCCTCATGATATTCATTATCTCCTTCAGCAACTGATCAACAAGGGCATAAAGCCGTGAGTACAAAGGTACTCAGCAAGCCGTAGGGAATTGATGCAATACATTTATGCACGGCTTGTCAAGGATGACTATATGTTTCATTTGCAGAAAGCAGTAACTTGAATTGAAATACAATAAATAGATTGAAAGCATATTTATGAAAAGATAAATAAATGATTGATAGATCAATGATAGACAACAAAATAATAGTGAACTCCCCGTTCACAACCCAACAATTCCACATTCCACAATTCATGTAAACTCTATACCCCGTGTGAAATTCCCGGGCTTGTCCATGACCGCGGACGCGGCTATTCGAATAGTTTTACACTCTGCAGAGGTTATACAACTTTACCCACAAGACATGATCATCTCTTTGTGCAATCGATCTTAACACACTTCCTTCGGTGTGTCGCAAGGATATCATGACAAAGCCTTTACAATGCACTGTCTAAACTCGTGATCGCTCGCTAAGGTTTCGCCCTTTAGGGCCCCTCTTGCGCCTTGCGAATCTACCCGTCCATCCGAAACCCACACCACCAACTGGCGTTACTCAAGGCTAGACATTGCAAATTAATCGCCTAGGTCTGTCCCATTCGGACATGTGGTAGTACAGTTAGGCCCAGTTCAATGGCGCACAAGATTAAGTCCTTAAGTTGTCTCGGGCAAGACATCCACATCCCAATGTGCTAGAAAGCACCCCTTTACTTCACGATCACTTGCCCGAGGGAAAACAATTGTTCAACCAAGACCAATGGCAAACCACGCCATGGTACAACAAATTTTACAACGTTGGCTAACGGCCACGATTCAATATCTCATTAAGTCAAGATTAACATTATTCAACATGTGACATGAATCCCAACGATATGTAAGCATGTCTAAGCATAGCTACGATAACCCAATGTTGGTATAATGATTATGTCCAACTAGTAATGTCCCAACCTAGGTTTAACAATGGATACATGGCATACAACGAATCAAGGTGGCATAATATCAACTAGGCATACATCTACTCCCATTAAATAAACATTGATACGTAAATAGCATGCAAGTGTATAAAATAAATTACTTTGCAAACATAGGATCAATATGATCAAAGGTTACGACTTGCCTTGCTGATCTAGTGCTGAATCTTGGTCTTCGAAGTCTTCGTTCGCTCCCTCGGAATTAGCGTCTACCGGAAAAGAAGCAACGAAACCAAATAAATAAAAAACAGAGACTCAGACCAGCTCAAAACTGAAAATAAATGGCTCTAGAAGATAGATCTTGATTTTAGAAAAATTTAGAAACTTGAATCGCCTCAATCGGAGTTCGTATGAGGGAGAACGAGCTTCTGGAAAATTAAATTCAGAGAAAATACAGAAAATCAGAAATTAGAATTTCTGGAATTATTTTTGTACTAAAAAAGCGATTTATTGCGCAACGCTGACGTCAGCCGGCTCACGGAGGACTCGGTCCACGGCGCGGCTCGGTTCACCGTGCACCTGGCGCACGGCTGACGTCATCGCTGACGTGGGTGGCTCGGCTGACGCGGTGGCTGACGCAAGCGGTGACGCAAGAGCTGACGCAGGCGGGCCACGCGTCGCTCATCCGGCCGACGGCGCGAGATCGGACGGCCAAGCGGTGCTGCTGCGGAAGGAGGTGACGCGGCGCAATCCGGAACGCCCACTGGAGATCAGACGGCGGAGCGCGGTCGCTGGAGGTCGACGGCGAGGCGGGCGGCGCCACTCACCGGAGACGAAGAAGAAAACCAGGCCACGGCGAAGACACGGCGGATCGGATGCGGACCGAGGTGGATCCAGACGAGGGCCTCGCGACGCACCCGAAGAGACCGATGACAGCGGCGGAGGAGGACCGGCGACGAAGATTGGTGCGGCGGAAAAGCTCGGGCACGGCGAAAACGACGGTGAGCTCACGTGAAGCGACGGCGGCATCTCGGGCGGTGAGAGGTGGGGCAAAAGGGGCGGTGCGGAGAGGCGATCCTCGGGAGGAGCACGACGCTTTAAATAGCAGCCTCGGAGGCCGTGTCCGACCCGGACTCCAAGGGTGGCGGCGGACGCGGTTCCGACGCGGCGGCGGCTAGGTTAGAACGCGCGTGGGTCAAAGCCAAGCTGGTCATGAGCGAGCCGGGCCGAGCACCGAGCGGGCCGGGCCGAGGCGAGCGAAACACGGGCGAGCAGCCGGGCGAGGCGATCGGGCCGCGGGCGCGAAAAGAAGTGGGCCGGAGAGATTAGGCCCGAGAGGCTTTTTTGAAAATAAAATCATTTTCCGATTTAAGAAATATCCAGAAATTCGAATAAAATCAAATAAATTAAAATAAATATCAAATAAATTCAGAAAAATTCCCAAAAATACAGAAAAATCCCTTGGAGCACAAGGAACCCAACTAAAACTGAAATTCTTTAGTTTGATGAATGGTTTAGGCAAATTAAATCCTTTAATTTATGGAAAATTCAAATTAAAATGGAATTAATGCAAAGAATTGCAAATGGTTCATTTTTGAATTCAAACATTCCAAAGCTCAGATTTTGGGATGTTACACCTTATTTTTACTAGCCTGTATTGACTCTTAAATGTGTTACGATACAATTGAACAACTTTTACTACTATGTACATAAAATATTACTGCTGTTATAAATCTAGTTTGAAAATATTTTAAAAAATCATGAAACACGTGTAAAAGTACTTTTACCACAATGTCCTCACACCTATATCTGTTATTTAACTTCATCCTTGTCAAACCATAAAAATACAGAGGAGGTCAAGGCTCTCTGTACTTATTTCCTAGAAATGGTTATCACAGACGGTTTTTGGCTAAAATCATGGGTAAAACCGTCTGTGATGTTCCGGCCCTCATCACTACTGTGTGCTGATGTGGCGACTTTACTATTTCTTAAACGAACATTTACGACGTCAAAACCATATGTTGATAATTATCTGATTTCTGGGTCGTGTAAACCGTCGGGAGTAATTGGGATTCAGCTCCGTTAGTGCGTACAGAGCGACTAATTGGGCTTCATCGACGTTGGTTCATACAATTGGGCTTCAATGACGGCCCATATGCCTGTCATGCAAACAAGTGGGTCGGTTGAACTGCATGTACCTATCGGTCGGACTGGTCGCGAGTAGAATGTTCTATTCTGCATACACGTATAGAATAGGATATCTAATACATATAATACATATATATCATACATACATTTACAGTTTATAATTTCCATCTGCTACCAAATTAATTTTTTTAGTCAAGTTAATTTCTTAAAAAAATTTGTCAAGTTAATTTTTTTACCCAAGTTAATTTTTTCCTCAAGTTAATACATTGTAAGGACCCGAATCCACTGATTCGAACCCACTGTGTTTACCGCACTAGTCCCAGGATCAACGCTAGTGCACACAGCTTAACATTGGTACATATCACATCATACACAACGATAATAGAATAATAGTTCATTTATTGATATAGTTAAATGTATGATCTTATGACCAACTTACATTATTAAGCCACGCAGGGCAAGACTGAGGATATAAACTAATAATTAAGCAAATGGAAAGTAGAAACGTAGATAGCTCATCGATTCACCACAGCAACCAACAAAGCTCGGACCCTAATGACTCGTGTCTTCTTGAACTTCATCTTCCAACACAGGTGTAGATTCTTCAACTGTTGATTATTGTTATTTGGCAAGGGTGAGTACTTAAAGCACTCAACAAGTTGTGCATGAATGCGCTTCTATTTATCTATATGTAAGGCTTATTCCAAAGGATAGGCTATCATGGCTATTTTGCAATAAGCAGCATTTATGCACAAATACAATAATAGATTGTAAAGAATGTAAAACGAATAGCAATAATAAATAAATTCAGTATTTCTCAAGCAAACCAAGTTTCCAATCCTAAATCAAGTTTCATCTTCCATATGGCATTCCGCCATCCCAACCATGTTGTCCAATTAATTAATCTAACCCTTAACTGTAATTCCCGAGCATTGCTCAATACATGAGCACGGCTATCCGAATAGTTTCACACTCTGCAGAGGTTATGCACTTTACCCACGTGATACAACCAAACACCACAAAGGCGAGAGATTATAACAAAGCCTTTACAATGCTCTATCTTAACCCGGTACTACCCGCTAAGGTTTCAACACTGGCGGTCTCAGAAACTACATCCGGGGCCCCCTCTTGCGCCATGTGAATTACACTCGACCCGGAACTCACACCGACCACGATAGTAACAACATTAAGACTTTGCAAATTACTCACTAGGTGGCCCATACTGACATGTGGTTGCATGATTGACTCAGGTCAAAGGCTTGCAAGGTTAAGTCCTTAATGTGATCAAGGCAAGACTTCCACATACCATCTGCCCATCGGGCCCACCTTGGCCTCCTCGCCCCTTGCCACTTGCCCCAATCTAAGTGATTATCACCCGCTTGATTACTAAGCACCACGTGCCATCAACAATTCAACATCGCTATGTGACATGACTCGCCACAACAACTCAATCTCATCGTGTGATCCCACATGACACACAAGTTCATAATATCGTTCCATATTCCATTAATCAAGATTAATTTATCAATGATGATGACACATGTGATGACGTGGCATGGCTAAGCAACTAATACGGTCTAAACCTCCAATGTTGATTATAGTCATTAATCAACTATATTAAACCAATCTAGGGTGACAATGGATCATGGCATACAATGACAAGGTAGGGTATAGATCAATCTGGTATTTTAGCTAAGCCCAAACTAATTTGAAACAGTTGTATAATTGAATTATATGCAATAGTGTAAATCAAACATAGCAATTTTATAAACATGGGTTCAACATGATCAAAGCACAACTTGCCTTGGAATAGGTCCTGATCTTGATCTGAAGCTTGCTCTTGAGTTGCTTGATCTTCCTCCGAAGCGTCGCACAATTCAACGTCTACGCGTACCGAAAGAGAAAAGCAAATAAATGCCAAAACAGAGAGCAATTGAACTCCAAAAATCAAATAAAATTCACCATTAAATAGATCTCAATTTTACAAATTTTTAGAAACTGGAATCACTCAAATCCGAGTTACGATGCAAAAGATATAGCCTTTTGAAGTTTGAAATAAATCAAATCGAAAATCGTAAATTCGAAATTAACAGATTTATTTTTATTCGAAAAGCGATTTATGACGTCAGCGTGACGTCAGCGATGAATCGAGCCAATCGGGTGGCGACCGTCGCCGGCGTATGGATCGGGTCCATGACGCAGCGCAAGTCTACGGCACCCGGTCCACGCGCCGATCTTCGTGCGCCACGCGCATCATCATCCGTTGGCGCAACCCACGGCGATCCAGCCTTCCATCACCGATCCGACGGCTCACGTTTAGCGACGACGCGGCTTACCGACACGTATTCCACGCGGCAAGAAGCGACGTGTTCGATCCCGAATCCAACGGCCGCAAATGCTTACGAGATTCGACGACGAGCTCGGCGGCGCGCTCACACCGAGACCGAGACGAAGACGAGCCCGACGGCGTTCGCGAACAAAAAGCGGCGAAGACACTGAACAAAGCGTCTCCTCGCGGCGATCCTGATCTACCCTCCACAATGGCGGAAGAACACCGGCCGGCCACGAAACGAAGAAACGACGGCGGCGGTTGTCCATGGGGTCCGGCGAGTCCGCGGCGAGCTCCACGCAGCGCTTTAGCACCGGAAAGCTAGGGAAAACGTGCGCGGCGGCGGTGATCCTCGGTTCGACGGTCCGCTTTTTAAGGGCCTTGAGTCCGTCGCGGGCCGAACGCCGGCCGCTTGCCGAAATCGACGCCGGATTCGACCGGACACGGCGGCGCTGCCGCCCCATCGCGACCGGCCCACGTGGCGCATCCGACGGCGCCACCCGCTAGGGTTTCCACCCGACGCGACGCTCTACCGTCCGATCCTCGATCAACGGTCACGATCGAGCCTCTAGAATTTGGGCGAAGGCTATGCGCCGGTAAGCGGCACGAAAACAAGAATGGGCTTGGCCCAACACTGCTCAACTTCTTTTTAAAAGGATTTTCTATTTAAAACAATTCCGAAATTCATTTTATTTGTTTTAGGCAATAAAATAATCGAAAATTCCAAGAAAAATCTCAAAACACTTTGAGACATTCGGACTCAAATAAAATATTTTTGCCAAAACTTTTACTTTAACTTTGCACAGTTTAAATACTTTTGAATAAAAAGCAATAAACTTGCAATAACATTTAATTCAAATAAATCCGAAAAATCCAAATAAATTCCAGAAAATCACAAATGCACTTTTAAGCAATAAAATAATATTTGGCAGATTTTTGGGATGTTACAAACCTCCCCTTAATGTAATCTCGACCGAGATTCGTGGCTAACTAGAGAATAGGTTCGAATTCGACTTCAAATCTTCTTCTCGCTCCCTGTGGCTTCACTCTCGAATGATTGCTCCATCAACTCGCAAAGCGAATAGTCTTGTTTCCGGTCTTGCGCCCATAACATCCAAAATTCGATCGGTTGCTCTTTATAAGTCAAATCTTCTTGCGGCTCTATTGCATCCAACGGGTTTGTTCTGTTGGCACTCGAGACACTTCTTAAGTCTGCGACACATGGAATACATCATGCACTCGCCAAGGATCGAGGCAATTTAATCGATAAGCTACCTCTCCTCGACGGCTCGTAATCTTGAACGGACCAACATATCTTGGTGCAAGCTTCCCTTTAACGTGAAATCTTTTAACGCCCTTAAGAGGGGTAACCCTGAGATACACATGATCTTCTGGTTCAAAACTCAAATCTCGACGACGGTTGTCTGCGTAGCTTTTCTGCCTTGATGTGCTATCTTCAACCTCTCTCGATCATTGCGACTTGACTTTCGGCTTCCTCGAGAATGTCCGCCCAAACACCAAACGCTCTCCGCTTTCATTCCAATTCAACAGTCGACAAGCACGCCCATACAATGCCTCGAATGGTGACATCGTAGGCTAGCTTGATAACTATTATTGTAACTGAATTCTGCATATGGCAAACATTTATCCCATGACGTGGCATACGCTAAAGCACAGGCTCTCAACATATCCTCTAAAATCTGATTTACTCTTTCGGTCGACCATCCGTCTCATGGTGATATGTCAGATCAAATTGACGAGTCCCCATTGCTTCATGCAACTTATTCCAAAATCTTGAGGTAAATTGAGTACCTCTGTCTGACACAATCTTCTTGGGCACTCCGTGCAAGCATACGATCCTTGACATGTACAACTCTGCTAAACGATCTCCGGAGTAAGTGGTCTTTATCGATGAAATGAGCGACCTTGGTTAGACGATCCACTATAACCCAAATGGAATCGTAACCTTTCTGAGTCTTAGGTAAACCGGTGATAAAATCCATTCCGATTTCCTCCCACTTCCATTCCGGAATTTTCAACGGCTGCAACAAACCAGCGGGTCTTTGATGCATAGCCTTTACTCTCTGACATACGTCGCATAATGCAACATGCTCAGCCACTTCACGCTTCATATTCGGCCACCAGAATCTCTCTTTCAAATCTTGGTACATCTTAGCGCTTCCTGGATGAATCGAGTACTTTGAATCATGAGCTTCCTCAAGAATCAATTGTTTCAACTCCTTTTTATCCGGTACACAAATTCGGCCTTTGAAGAACATAATTCCTTGTTCGTCCAGAGTGAAATCTATGGCTAGGCCTTCTTCCTTTTTAGCTTTGATTTTTGAAATTTTATCGTCGTCTTGTTGACCTTCTCTGATCTGATCTTCCAGCGTTGGCTTTACTTCTAGCGCAGCTATCATTCCTTGCGGAACGACTTCCAATCTCAACTTCCGAAATTCCTTGCATAATTCCGGTTGATCCTCAATTGACAAGGTATTCGAACTATGGCTCTTTCGACTCAGAGCATCTGCCACCACATTGGCTTTTCCAGGGTGATAATGGATTCCCACATTATAATCCTTAATTAGCTCCAGCCATCTTCGCTGTCTCATATTCAGGTCAGCTTGAGTGAATATGTATTTCAGACTCTTATGGTCCGTATATATCTCACATCTATTTCCTATGAGATAATGACGCCATATCTTTAAAGCATGCACTACGGCAGCTAACTCCAAATCATGCGTTGGGTAATTCACTTCATGCGGTCTTAATTGTCTCGACGCATAAGCAACGACTTTGCCTTCTTGCATTAACACGCATCCCAAGCCTTGCTTCGAAGCATCACAGTAAATATCAAATCCATTCTGCACGTCTGGCAATACTAACACGGGGGCTGTTGTTAAACGTTTCTTCAATTCCATAAAACTTTGCTCGCACTCTGGCGTCCATGAAAACTTCTTTTCTTTCTTTAACAATTGCGTCAAAGGTTTAGCAATTGTTGAGAATCCCTCTATGAACCGACGGTAATATCCCGCCATTCCCAGAAAACTACGGATCTGGTAATGTACTTCGGTTGCTCGATGCAACACCGCGTCCACTTTGCTTGGGTCGACTGCAACTCCTTTAGTAGTCATTACATGACCCAAGAATTCAACTTTCTCCTTCCAGAATTCACATTTGCTGAACTTAGCATACAGCTGATGCTCTCTCAGCCTCTCTAAAACCATTCTGAGATGTTCTGCATGCTCTTCCTCTGTCTTTGAGTAAATCAAGATATCGTCTATGAAGACTACAACAAACTTATCCAAATATTCCATGAAAACCTTATTCATCATGTTCATGAAATATGCTGGGGCATTAGTCAATCCAAATGACATGACTGTGAACTCATAATGTCCATATCGCGTAGAAAACGCGGTCTTAGGCACATCCTCCGCTCGGATCTTCAACTGATGGTATCCTGAACGAAGATCTATCTTGGAGAAAACTCCAGCTCCTCTTAACTGATCAAATAAGTCATCGATCCTGGGCAACGGATACTTATTCTTGATCGTTACTTCATTAAGTGCACGATAATCAATGCACATTCTAAGACTTCCATCCTTCTTACGAACAAACAAAACCGGGGCTCCCCACGGTGATGAACTTGGTCTAATGAAACCTTTTTCTTGCAGTTCCTCAATCGCTTCTTCATTTCCACTAACTCGCGGTAGGCATCCGATATGGTCTCTTTGATATCGGTGCTGTCCTCGGTGCTAATTCAATCACGAACTCGATATCACGATCCGTGGCAATCCCGCAAATCTTCCGAAACACATCCGGTATTCTCGCCATCGCACATCTTCCATGCTTGATGGCTTTCACGCTGTTGACCACTAATCGCCCATCTCGAATCAAGGGTCGCTTGAAACTCTACTTTCTTGCCACTAGGGCCTTCCAAAGTCACGATCCTTCGCCACAATCCAAAATGACCTTATGCTTAGACACCAATCCATTCCAAGGATGACGTCTAGGATTGCGCATCTATCAAGATAAGATTCGCTAGGAATTCTATCCCATCCATAAGCAACTTAGCTCCCAAACACCCAAGGCTAGATCTAAGCTCAGATCCTGGGGCTTGGACTAAGAGCACACACTTAAGATTCACCACTTTAAATCCATTCTTGGTTGCAAAACTTTGAGACACAAACGAATGCGAAGCTCCAGAATCGAACAAAACTGTAGCAGGTACTGAGTTGACCAGGAACTTACCCAGTACGACGTCTGTAGCCTCCTGAGCTCCATCAGCGGTGATGTGGTTGATCCTTCCACGCACTGTTGATTGCGGGGTTGCTCCAGCTTGACCTGGCGCACGATTTCCTCCTGAGGCTAGTGCCTTGGCAGGTGTCGTTCCCAAGTTGAAACGAACTGGCGTGATGCCTCCTTTCTGTGGACACCTATTAGAAAAGTGCCCTGGCTCATTGCAGGTATAGCATCTTTTCACGGCAGACTGCTGATTCCCTCCTGGTGCATTGTTGCCCTGTGCTGGTGTCTGAAAATTCTGATTGGCAGGGCGAGGTGCAGGGGTTGATGCCTTGTTCCCAGCTGGTGGTTGGAACCTAGCAAATTGCTGTGGTGACATCCTCAAACGTAAATGGTTTGGACGTCCACCCTGATTGTTCATCAAGCGCTTACGGTTTTCACCCAGCTCTTTGCGCTTATCCTCTAGGATCAACGCCTTATTCACTAACTCCTGGAAGTCTGGAAAGTTGTGGGTAATCAATCCCACCTGCAGTCCTGAATTCAGTCCCTTCATGAAACGAGACTGCCTAGCTTTGTCTGTCGCTACGTCTTCAGGGGCATAGCGAGCTAACTGGGTAAATTTATTCAGGTATTCGGCCACTGGTTGGCCTCCTTGCTTCAAAGCTCTGAACTCCTCCTTCTTAAGGTCCATCATTCCCTCTGGGACATGGTACTGGCGGAAAGCATTAGTAAACTCCTCCCAGGTTATCTCCTGTGGGGCTCCATGAGCGGCACAGTAGTTCTCCCACCACTCTGCGGCGGTCCCTTCCAGTTGATGAGAGGCGTAAAGCACCTTCTCATTTCCTTCACACTGTGTGATGTGCAGCTTTTTCTCAATTGTCCTAAGCCAGTCATCGGCTTCCAAAGGATTCACATTTCCCGAAAAAGTTGGTGGCCTAGTCCTCATAAAATCTGATAGCTTTGACATAGGTCGAGGTCCACCATGATTGTTCTGAGCTACAGGATTGTTGTTGTTTGCTGCTGCGTTGGTCATCTGCTGCATCTGTTGCATCATTGTCTGCATCAGTTGAGTCTGTGCTACGAGAAATGCTCCCAGATTCTGCATGACCACTGGCGGTGGTTGAGGGCTGCCTCCATCATTGGGATTGTCATTCTGACGCAGTCCACTTCCTGAAGCACGCTTGTTTCTCAGTATTCACCATCCGATGATTGCTTCTTAGGTTAGGAAAGGTAGATGTAGCATAGATAAGAAGTAAGAATTTCTAAAGCGGGAGATATGTTATACCCAAACTGAACAATTCTTTATTTAACTTGGTATGACCGCTATTTAAGCCTACAAGCTTTGCAACACATAACGCACACTCAAAGAATACAAAGAAGCAAACTAAACACGAAACCTTAACGCCAACTAAAAGGTAAAGACTAACTTAAAGACGCGACTCACACTCGAGTCTCAACACGCCTCCAAGGTCGACACTCACTCATCCACCACCACAGGTGAGGTGACCAGCGCGATACACCGTGGATGAGCGCATCGGAGCGAACCTATCCCGGTGACCTACTACTAGATCCTCTGCAACAACGGGTCCACTCCTCCTCCGCTCCCACTCTCGCTCCTCTGATCCTCCTCGACTCCTCGGTGGCTCTGAACTCCCCGAGTCACGCGCTCCACTCGTCCTCAATCGCCTCGTGGCCTCTCCCACCGGTGATCATCCCGATGGTCAAGCACGGTCACCTCAAGCTCTGCCGCCACTCTAAGTGCCTCGCATACGCCTCCAACTCCCGAGTAGTATCTCTCATATGGTCCTCCCGGGCAAGGGCGAACTCGCAAGGTGCGTCGCGAGCACACTCGCTCCCCGATCCGTCGCCTTCGCACGCTTGAACGTCGGGTGAAGTCGGAACACCGAGTCGTGAAGCTCGTCGGCGTGTCGCGGCAGACACGGCGAAGAGCAAGGCGGCGACCTCTGGATTGCAACCTCGTGCGAGAATCTTCCGCGAGATGTTGATTGGCCTGCTAGCTTCCTCGTTCTCCGGCGTAGATGATCAATTTGCAAATGAATCCTCGGTGTACACCGCTCATCGCCCACCGCCTCCTCGGTAAAGCGGATGGTAGAAGCCTCTCGGCGTCTGAAGAACTCTCCACAACTCCATGGCGAGCCACCACCGATTCCTCAAAGGTTGGAACGATCGGCATCTGCTTCACAAGAACTTTGAATAAGTTCTCCACCCGAAACGGCAAGTAAAAGGGTAAATTTAGCAAAGGCGAGAAGTAGAGAATGAGATGAGTCGAGAGTGTTTTATTAGTCAAGTTTAGATTTTCTTTTAGAAAATAGTTTGGACACACACAAGACACCTCCATACTATCTAGGGCCAAGACCTACAACAAGATGCTCGATACCACCTCTGTAAGGACCCGAATCCACTGATTCGAACCCACTGTGTTTACCGCACTAGTCCCAGGATCAACGCTAGTGCACACAGCTTAACATTGGTACATATCACATCATACACAACGATAATAGAATAATAGTTCATTTATTGATATAGTTAAATGTATGATCTTATGACCAACTTACATTATTAAGCCACGCAGGGCAAGACTGAGGATATAAACTAATAATTAAGCAGCGGAAAGTAGAAACGTAGATAGCTCATCACCACCATAGGCAACCAACAAAGCTCGGACCCTAATGACTCGTGTCTTCTTGAACTTCATCTTCCAACACAGGTGTAGATTCTTCAACTGTTGATTATTGTTATTTGGCAAGGGTGAGTACTTAAAGCACTCAACAAGTTGTGCATGTAATGCGCTTCTATTTATCTATATGTAAGGCTTATTCCAAAGGATAGGCTATCATGGCTATTTTGCAATAAGCAAGATTTATGCACAAATACAATAATAGATTGTAAAGAATGTAAAACGAATAGCAATAATAAATAAATTCAAGATTTCAAGCAAACCAAGTTTCCAATCCTAAATCAAGTTTCATCTTCCATATGGCATTCCGCCATCCCAACCATGTTGTCCAATTAATTAATCTAACCCTTAATCAGTAATTCCGAGCATTGCTCAATACCATGAGCACGGCTATCCGAATAGTTTCACACTCTGCAGAGGTTATGCACTTTACCCACGTGATACAACCAAACACCACAAAGGCGAGATTATAACAAAGCCTTTACAATGCTCTATCTTAACCCTACTACCCGCTAAGGTTTCAACATCATGGTCTCAGAAACCACATCCGTGGCCCCCTCTTGCGCCATGTGAATTACACCCTGACCCGGGAACTCACACCGACCACGATAGTAACAACATTAAGACTTTGCAAATTACTCAGCTAGGCTGGCCCATACGAGACATGTGGTTGCATGATTGACTCAGGTCAAAGGCTTGCAAGGTTAAGTCCTTAATGTGATCAAGGCAAGACTTCCACATACCATCTGCCCATCGGGCCCACCTTGGCCTCCTCGCCCCTTGCCACTTGCCCCAATCTAAGTGATTATCACCCAGTTGATTACCAAGCACCACGTGCCATCAACAATTCAACATCGCTATGCGTGACATGACTCGCCACAACAACTCAATCTCATCGTGTGATCCCACATGACACACAAGTTCATAATATCGCTCCATATTCCATTAATCAAGATTAATTTATCAATGATGATGACACATGTGATGACGTGGCATGGCTAAGCAACTAATACGGTCTAAACCTCCAATGTTGATTATAGTCATTAATCAACTATATTAAACCAATCTAGGGTGACAATGGATCATGGCATACAATGACAAGGTAGGGTATAGATCAATCTGTATTTTAGCTAAGCCCAAACTAATTTGAAACAGTTGTATAATTGAATTATATGCAATAGTGTAAATCAAACATAGCAATTTTATAAACATGGGTTCAACATGATCAAAGCACAACTTGCCTTGGAATAGGTCCTGATCTTGATCTGAAGCTTGCTCTTGAGTTGCTTGATCTTCCTCCGAAGCGTCGCACAATTCAACGTCTACGCGTACCGAAAGAGAAAAGCAAATAAATGCCAAAACAGAGAGCAATTGAACTCCAAAAATCAAATAAAATTCACCATTAAATAGATCTCAATTTTACAAATTTTTAGAAACTGGAATCACTCAAATCCGAGTTACGATGCAAAAGATATAGCCTTTTGAAGTTTGAAATAAATCTCAAATCGTAAAATCGTAAATTCGAAATTAACAGATTTATTTTTATTCGAAAAGCGATTTATGACGTCGGCGTGACGCCAGCGATAATGAGCTAATCGGGTGGCGACACGCCGCTCGGCGTATGGATGGGTCCATGACGCAAATAAGTCTACGGTGCACCCGGTCCCACGGTAACTGATCTTCGTGCGCCACGCCGCATCATCCGGTTGGCGCAACCCACGGTGCGATCCAGCCTTCCATCACCGATCCGACGGCTCACGCTTAGCGACGACGTGGCTTACCGGACACGTATTCCACGCGCAAGAATCGACGTGTTCGATCCCGCATCCAACGGCCGCAAATGCTTACGAGATTCGACGACGAGCTCGGCGGCGCTTCACCGAGACCGAGACGAAGACGAGCCCGACGGCGTTCGGCGAACAAAAGGCGGCGAAGACACTGAACCGGCGTCTCCTCGCGGCGATCCCGGATCTACCCTCCACAAGGAAGAACACCGGCCGCCACGAAACGAAGAAACGACGGCGGCGGTTGTCCACGGGTCCGGCGAGTCCGTCGAGCTCCACGCAGCGCTTTAGCGGTAAAGCTAGGGAAAACGCGTCGGCGGCGGTGATCCTCGGGGTTCGACGGTCCGCTTTAAGGGCCTTGAGTCCGTCGGGCACGAACGCCGGCCGCGTCGGAAATCGGCCGCCGATTCGACCGACACGGCGGCGCTGTCGCCCCATCGCGACCGGCCCACGTGGCGCATCCGACGGCGCCACCCGCTAGGGTTTCCACCGACGCGACGCTTCTACCGTCCGATCCTCGATCAACGGTCACGATCGAGCCTCTAGAATGCGGCCGAAGGCTATGCGCGCGGGCGGACGAAACAAGAATGGGCTTGGCCCAACACTGCTCAACTTCTTTTAAAAGGATTTTCTATTTAAAACAATTCCGAAATTCATTTTATTTGTTTTAGGCAATAAAATAATCAGAAAATTCCAAGAAAAATCTCAAAATACTTTGAGACATTCGGACTCAAATAAAATATTTTTGCCAAAACTTTTACTTTAACTTTGCACAGGTTTAAATACTTTTGAATAAAAAGCAATAAACTTGCAATAACATTTAATTCAAATAAATCCAGAAAAATCCAAATAAATTCCAGAAAATCACAAATGCACTTTTAAGCAATAAAATAATATTTGGCAGATTTTTGGGATGTTACATACATACATCTCATTAATTATAATAAATACATCTTATTAATTATAGTACATACATCTCATTAATTATAATAAATACATCTAATTATTTATAATACGTACATAATGACATCATCATAACTCCACTTGCTTATTCTTTTCTATAAAAATTAGCCCTTCACGATGATCGACACGTGTGTAGTTAGCTTTCTCAGGTTGTTCTTCATGGACCGTGATGCCATTACCGATAAGAGGCAACTCGTCAAATTGATTGTATTCTTCCTCATCTACCACATTGTCAACTCTGACAATCCTCCTTTTTACCTGAAGAACTATATGGTGCTTCTTGTTGGACAGGTTGGTTACATAGAAGACTTGAACAACTTGATTAGCGAGTACAAATGGTTCATCTTGGTATCCGACATGTTCGAGGTCAACAGTAGTGACGTCGTTCTTGTCAACCTTCAAGTGTTGTAGGTGAATCCAATGGTACCGAAATAAGGGGATCTTAAATAGTATGTAGTCGAGCTCCCAAATTTCCTAAATGAACACATAGTACGAGCTCCTCGTCGACCCAGCGGTATTCGGCGCATCTATGCGAACACCACTATTCTAGTTTGTCCTCTTCATGTCCTAATCTCTCGTGTAAAATGTGTACCCATTTAATTCATATCCTTTCCATGTTACAACCATAAATGTTGGCCCTTTTGCCAACCATATCAGCGTATCTCCAACCGAGCTTCCAGTGATGGGTTGTCGTCCCTTCAACCATCTGTTGAACTGAAGGTTATGTTGTCTAATGATCCAGGACTCCTACCGCGACGGATTCTCTTCCCGTAACCAGTTCTTGTGCTCGTCGATATACGGGGCCACAACAGCTATGTGTTGCAAAATCGTGAAATGGGCTTTAGCGAACGCAGTTGGATTAGGCATGATTGCTTTTCTTCCGTTGGTCCCGATACCCTAGAGCCTTCCCTCATGGCGGGATAAAGGCACACCTATCGGCTCGACCTGAGCCATGTAATCCATGCAAAATTCGATGACCTCTTCGGTTGCATAACCTTCGACAATGCTACCCTCCGGTCGAGATCGATTCCGTACGTAAGACTTGAGAATTCCCATGTACCTCTCGAACGGGTACAAGCTATATAGGAACACAGGCCCACACATCTTTATCTCCCTCACAAGGTGAACAATGAGATGGACCATGATATCGAAAAACGATGGAGGGAAATACATCTCAAGATTATATAGAGTCATTACCACCTCATCTTGTAGAGCATCTAGTCCTTCGGGATCGGTGACCTTCTGAGCAATTGTGTCAAAGAAATAACACATCTTTGTTGAAAGTTCAAGCTCCATTAGTTTGGTTTTGGTGTTAATGACAAATCTAATATTGAAACTAACTCTTTTGATAATTATAATACTGATTAGTCTCAATTGTTAATTAATGAAAAATCCTTTTATGAGACTAACTCTTTTGTTGAGCTTAACTCTTATTAGTTTCTTTTGGATGAAAAAGATGGAAATATCAAAGGTGTGCATTCGAATCCATATAATCATATCTTGTTGCATTCCTTGGATATAATATTCATGATCATATTTGTCGACTTTTGTAGTCGGCAATGAATTTATGGGGTAGGCGCTGGATCTCAAACCCGATGGTCACACAAGACAAGGGATTATACAGGTTCGAGCTCTCGCGGTGGAGATAATACCCTAATCCTGTGTGTTGGAATTATGTGGATCTCTCAGATCGGAAGTGCTCAAAGCGCTATATGCTCTGGGCAAAAGATGGCGCTTTGTGCTTGGATTATTGGAGGCCTCTATTGCTGCATGTCCTCACCCTTATATAGTAGGGAGGGGGTGGCTTACAGAGTCCCGATCGGTTAAGAGATTCCGATCGGTTACAAGATTCTAGTCGGTTACAGGATAAAGTTTACATCTTTATCTACCCTATTTACAACTCGGATTACAACTGTATCCATCATATCTAAACATAAGTTCAACTTCCTTTAGGATATGTACCTTTGCATACAGCAGCAGGCCTGCGGGGAATATCTTCTAGGCTTGTCATGAGGGTACCCCGGGTTCTTATATTCCACAGTAGCCCCCAAGTGCTTCATGATCCGATCGCTATGTTCTGATTTCAAACTTCTACTCGCATTTGTTGTTTCCTGAAATTCCGACAGGTCCCTGACTCGAAACTCCGACTGATTCCTTCCCTTTAATCGGAAATTTTCTTTTTGTAGCGAGCGAATTATGAAGTACTCAATCATAATCCTTAATCTTCTCGACCTTCCCCAAGTGCAACCTTTTACCAGGTAGGCTTTATCGCGAGCAGCCTCGCGGACTTCATCCCGCATTACGTAGATTGAATATTTTTTCGCTTGAATTTTTGATCCTCACCATAGATAACCATCAGGCAGTCTTCGAGGTCGTCTTGTTTTTCCGCACCAACTTGTTTTTGCCGAAAAACTCTTCGTCTTCTACAGTTGCATTTACTCAAAACCTCTTCGACTTCCGATGCTTAATAACTTCAATTTCACCAAATCAGCTATAAAAGGCGCACCAACGCTTAAAAATGTATCTCTTCACTTTTTGTCTTTCACTTTTCTGCTTCAAGCTTTTATCCTCATCATGCCTCAGTGGTATCATCATGCTAGACCCGAGGCTAATCAAGCGCTGGGAGGAGTTTGACTAGGCCTTTGAAGAACAGCTGGAGGAGATGGCGAAGAGGCTCAACCACGAGGCCGTCGACGCACTCCTCGAGGTCGTCCCTGCCCTTTACAAGGCCAGGGATTCCCTCATCGAGGTGCTCGGTCGAGCGCGCCGCGGGGAAGCATAGTTCTGTTGTAACATATAGTTTCCTAGGCGTAATGCCTGGGGAATTTTTGTACATAATAAAGAAATACCTTTTGTAGAAGAATCTCTTGTTTGTCCCTTGACTGTGCATTAGCCCTGTTCTAGGGTGTCTCAGAACTCGCATGTTACTTGACTTCGACGACGTCTGTGTCCATCTGGCTTGAAGCCTAACGATATCCATGTCTGACGATCACCAGACGTAACTTGGGTCCCAACTTGGGGTACATCATGGCTCTTGGCCAATCGACACCCTTGTTCGGCTGTTGCAAGATATAGTTTTAGTCCAACTTGAGACGTATCGAGGTTTTTCTGGCTCATGGCCGAGTGATACTTGTACCCGACTGGTGTAGGATACAGCTCAGGCTCTCTTGGAGCGTATCATGTTTACGTGGCTCTTAGCCGAGCGATACCCTTTCCCGACTGACGTCGGATACGGCTTAGACTCTCTTGGAGCGTATCACATTTTCTGGCTCATGGCCGAGTGATACCCTTTCCCGACTGATGTCGGATACGGCTTAGACTCTCTTGGAGCATATCACATTTACGTGACTCTTGGCCGAGTGATACCCTTTCCCGACTGATGTCGGATACGGCTTAGACTCTCTTGGAGCGTATTACATTTTTATCCAAAGGTGTCTGTACTCGTTTAATACGACGCACAATTTTCACGACCCTCATGGGGCACACCTTTTGATCCGTGCCTGCTTAGGCTCGACTCGCGGTACATGATTCCGTCATGCGGTAACCACCTTGTGACCCAGCGTGGGGCGTACCGTGAGAAGATATGTTTTATCCATTTTGGAGATTGCCCACGCCCCGCTTAGAGCGGAAAGTGGAGTAAATGCCCCACCGCACGAAGCGACGTGCCCATATTTTACTCGGTCAAACTCTGTCAAACTCTGTGAGTTGAAACGACAGGCCTGCAAATCATTTATGGGGAATCCTGGAAAGACGCGACGCTTCGCAATCTTTCTCCGCTGATTCGTCGAAGACCAATTCTCCCCTTTTAAAAGGTTTAGGCCGTACGGTGTCCGATGGTTCATTCTCTTCTGCGTCCTCTCTCCTTCCTTTCCTTTGCCTTTCCGACTTCTCTTTCAAAGATGTCTTCTTCTTCCTCGCCGCCTTCGCCGCAGGATTGGACGATCTCGACGACGACGGAGGAAAAGCTGCAGTCCATGGTGGAAGACGGGATTCTCCCAGACCTAGCCTTGATCTCCGCTCGTCCGGCCGCCGGCGAATCCATCCCCACTCTTGGTCCTGGGGAGGTGGTGGTATTCGAATCCTTTTTCCAACGCGGATTAGGTTTACCGGTCAGCACTTTTCTTCGCGGTCTTCTTTTCTTCTATGAAATCGAGCTGGTGAACTTGAATCCCAACTCTATTCTACAAATATCTCTTTTCGTCCACCTCTGTGAAGCCTTCTTGGGCGTTAGCCCCCATTTTGACCTTTTTCGCCATTTTTACCTTCTGAAACCTTATCCTTCCAAGAGCGACCCCAAAGTTGTTGGGGGAGCTGGATTTCAACTACGGGAAGGGCTGAAGAAGAATTACTTCGCTATTCCCTTCACAACTTCCAACAAAGGCTGGCATCGGGAGTGGTTCTATTGCGCCAACCTCGACACTGCCCTAACTCCCTTCGCCGGGCGCCGGCCCAAAGCGTCTCTTTCCTGATATCTACTCCCAATTCTGCCGACATGGACCAGGTTCATGACCTGCTGGCATTGATCGGAAAGCTAAAGGAAGGAGGTCTTACGGGGGTGGGCCTGGCTCTGCACTTCGTCGCTCGCCGGATACAACCCCTGAAGGAACGAGTCCACCTGGGATTTGCGTATGAAGGAACGGATGATCCGACCCGTGAACGGCCCGATGAGTTGTCTAGGGAACAAATCTTTGCTCGGGTCGGCGACTTCTTCATACCGAGCGTTGATATATCTTCCGTGAGATGCCCAAGTCCTTCATCGTTTCTCGCCCCCCTCCTGAGGTGAGCTCACTTTAAGAGATCTTCGTCTTTGTTTCAGAATGTCCTTTAATTTTTAGTCTCCCTTCGCAGGATCGCATTGCCTTCTTCAGCGTCGCGCCACTCCCAGAAATGCCCGCTCGTATAGATGATTTCTCGAAGCGACGGGCGAGTTTCTCCGCTGGAAGCCCTGCCGCGAAGAAGGGGGAAAAAGGCATTGACCGAGGATCCCGTGGCGCTCCGATGCTCGGCCGGCGGTCCTAAGATTCAAGACCCGTCGGCACGAGCTCCAGCGCCTTCGGCTCTCCTTTCACATGAGCCCGTGGTTCCGCCGCACCAGGAGGGGCTCCAAGCTCCAGCCGGTACCGCCCCGAGTGTTTCCTCCAATGGCAGTCCGTCTGCTCGGAAGAAGCCCCCAATGAAGATGAGGAAGTCCGACAGGTTCGTCACCTCGCCGACTCCTATTTGACTCGTTTTGCAGGTTTGTTGACGATCTCTCCTCATAGGGATCCTTGTCTCGGTTCTGTCCGGGACGCTTGATCGTGTCCTCTGCGGGCCGAGCCCCGAGGGCTTGCGCGATCGACCACGGAATTGTCATTGGGGATGCCGGAACGCCTCCCAGTTCCCCGGTACCGTCTCTTGTCCCTCCTGCTCCGATGCCGGACCCTGTTGCTCAAGAGCCAACTTCCTGCCCGTCCCCCGAGGTCGAAGAAATTCACCGAGTCCCCCCGGCCCCTGCTCGCCCCCGGCTTATAACGGAGGCTGCGTGGATTGATGATGAGGAAGGTTTGAAGCTCTTTGACGACCCGGAGGAGGAGGAAAAGGAGAGGAACGATTTTTACATTCACGCTTCGGCCTGTGCACGGCGGCCCGGGTAAGCACTCCGCCACAATCGTTGTGCTCTTGCTTCCGCTGTTGGTCATGTGGTTACCTTTTCCTGTGATGATTGCAGAAAATGGGGGAGCGCTTTGAGCAGAAATCCGAATACTTCCAAAAAATGCTCCCCGAAATCCGGACGCGCCAGGAATACTTGGCCGACTTAGAGCGCGTCAAGGCCGGGTATGCGGCCGAGCTACGGTCCCTTCGGTCCGAGATCCAGGCATCGCGGGAGGAGCAAAGCGCTCTTCGCCAAGAGAAGCTGGACGTCACCGGCTCCCTTCGAGGTAGCTATTTGTTGGGCCTGACCCATGCTTTTGTTTAGCATTCCAGCCCTTTGATCTTTCTGTCTCCTCGTCAGCCTGGGATTCTTCTTTCGCGAAGCTCCAAGGACAACTCAAAACCACGGAGGATTCCAGGGCAAAATTGGAGAAGGAGTTTGAAGGTACAGCTGGAGATCTGGCTTCATCCTGCTTTCACTGCCTTTTCTAATGCTTTGTTTTTGCAGATTACAGATTCAAAACTCGGGCGCAATACGCCGTCTTCAGCGAGAAGGTGGAAGTCCTCGAGGCGCCTTGCGCCAAGCTTCAGAGGCCTCGGGCATTCTTTGGTTCGCTTCACCCCATGGGTGAGAGGCCACTCAGCGAGGGACCAAATTATCTCTCTACCGGAGGAAGCCCCGTGGCGCTCAATAATCTTTTGAAGGAGTCGGCGGCCAATGGCGCCAGCCAGGCTTTGGTGATCACCAAGTCACTCTATCCTCGAGTGGATCTTGAAGCCGTCAAGGAAGGCTACGCCCGCAACGTAAATGAGGATCGGGCCGCCGAGCTCTGGGAGGAAGTTAAGGACGCCTCCCTGTCCATCGTGGAAACTTTGGACCTGTAAATTAAAAGTATGTAAAGGTGTTTTCTGCTTCTGAATTGTGTGGGTATAAAATGCATATATCCTTGAGTGGTTCGACGGCTTGTAGTTTTGGTCTGACTGGAAAGCTCATCCGACTGACTTAGCCCCCAGGCTCTGGGACATAGCTTATGACGCATGTCCCTGAGCCTTACCATAGGAGCAAGGCACTCGCAAGGAAGATTGTGAAAAATCAACTTTCAAATTGAATTTCTGTTTATAGAGGAAATACAGAGTTTTAAGCGAAATACAAAGTTTAAGCGAAAAAAACGACGTAGCTATTCTATATTCCAGGTGTTGCTGACTGCCGTGCGATCTTCGCGCTTGAGTTTATAGGCCCCCGGGCGAACCACTTCATCAACAATGTAAGGGCCTTCCCAGCTTTGGGAGAACTTATGCTCGCACTTCTGGTTCTTTCTGAGGACTAGATCTCCTTTGGAGAACGTGCGGCTCCTTACTCTGCGGCCATGATAGCGCTGTAGGTCTTGGAGATACTTTGTCGACTGAATCGTTGCGACGTCCCTGGCCTCTTCCAGTCGGTCAAGGTCTTCTAGTCGGCTTTCTTTTGAAGCAATCTCTTCATAACTCCGAACCCGATCCGAATTCCAGTTCGGTGGGTAGTACCGCCTCGGAGCCGTAGACCAGGAAAAAAGGTGACTGCTCTGTTGCTCTGCTGGGGGTAGTTCGCAGCCCCCAGAGCATCGAAGGCAATTCTTTGACCCACCGAGTGGCATATGGTTGGAGCCGATAAAAAATTCTCGCCTTTAAGCCTTGTAACACCATGCTGTTGGCTCGTTCTACCTGGCCAATACTTCGGGGGTGTGCCACTGATGCAAAGCAAATTTTTATGCCAAGCTCTTCACACCAGTCTTGAAATATCCCGCCTCTGAACTAAGTGCCATTATCCGTGATGATTCGATTGGGTACGCCAAATCTAACCACGATTTCGTGAAAGAATTTTTTGGCCTTTGCCGCCGTGATGGTGGCGACTGGCTTGGCCTCAATCCACTTGGTGAATTTGTCGACGGCTACGAAGAGATGAGTATAGCCTCCCTGAGCCTTCTTCAAAGGTCCCACCATGTCGAGCCCCCATACCGCAAATGGCCACGTGATCGGGATGGTTTGTAATTCCTGTGCTGACTTGTTTATTTGCCGTGCGAAGAACTGACATCCTTCGCATGTCCGGACGACGTCGTCCGCATCTGAGACAGCGGTTAGCCAGAAAAACCCTTGGCGATAAGCCTTTCCAACCAGGGTTGATGATGCTGCGTGATTCCCACAGGTTCCTGAGTGGATTTCCTTGAGCAGGTTTCTCCCTTATTGTTCCGATATACACCATCGCAGTATGCCGGAGGAGCTTTTCCGATAGAGCTCTTTTCTGATGATCGGCGCATTATCCTTTCAGCCTGCACACGATCCTCGGGGAGCTTGTCCTTCATCAGGTAATCCAAGTATGGAGCTGTCCAATCTGGGGTAATGACCAAGACCTCGGCTTCTTCGCTTTTCCCTGCCGGGGCATCCGCTTTTGGCCGAGTGCTAATCGTGGGCTTATGGATTTCTTCCACGAAAACTCCCACGGGTACTCTGGATCGGTAGGATCCCATCTTCGCCAACTCGTCGGCTGCTTCGTTGTCTCACTGGAGCACGTGAACGAGCTCCAGGCCGTCAAAGTTGCTTTCTAGCTTTCGTACCACCTGGCAATAGGCCGTCTTGTTGTCTTCGACACATGACCATTCCTTTTGCACTTGGTTGACCACGAGCATTGAGTCTCCGCGAACTGCCATGCGTCGGATTCCGAGGGATATGGCAATACGGAGGCCGTGAATGAGTGCCTCATATTCAGCGGCGTAGGACATATCTCAACCTTTCCCTGCTTGGCGATATGAGCACTATACCAGCCCCTGCGCCGCTGAGCATGAGGGAACCATCGAAGTACATTGTCCAATACTCGAGTTCCTTGGTAGTTGTCGGGTTCTGAAGCTCTGTCTACTCGACCGTAAAGTCGGCGAGCGCTTGAGATTTGACGGCAGTTCGAGGCCTGAATGAGATATCGAAGGCCCCAAGTTCGACTGCCCACTTGGCAATTCTCCCAGTGGCCTCCTGGTTGTGGAGTATATCCCCAATCGGGAAGGAGGTGACCACCTAAATGGCATGCTCTTGGAAACAATGCTTAAGCTTGCGAGATGTAAGAAGTACGGCATATAATAATTTCTGCACTTGTGGATATCATACCTTGGATTCACTCAGGACCTCACTAACAAAGTATACTGGATGTTGGATCTTGTGCACGTGAGCCGGCTCCTCCCTCTCTACGACGATGGAAGCGCTGACTACATGAGTCGTTGCTGCGATATAGAGTAACAGAGGTTCTTCCGGCATTGGCGAGACCAAAACTGGGGGTGTCGTTAAGAAGGTCTTCAGGTCTTCAAATGCTTGCTGTGCCTCTGGCATCCACTAGAACTTATCTTGCTTTTTGAGGAGTTTGAAAAATGGCATTCCTCGCATACCCAGTCGGGAGATGAACTTGCTGAGCGCGGCCATACACCCTGTAAGCTTCTGGACGTCCTTTTGGCAAGTCGGCGGTTTCATGTTTGATATGGCGTTGACCTTCTCCAGGTTGGCTTCGATTCCTCGCTGAGATACAATAAACCCAAGCAGTTTTCCCGAAGATACTCCGAAAACACACTTCTCGGGATTTAACTTCATGCTGAAGGTCCTCAGACTCTCAAATGTCTCGATTAGGTCGGTGATAAGATCCTTCCTTTCCCGAGTCTTTACCACGACATCGTCCACGTATGCCTCCACGTTGCGCCCGAGCTGGGCGTGGAAACACCGCTGTCGCGCGTTGATAAGTCGTGCCAGCATTTTTTAGGCCGAATGCCATCGTGGTGTAGCAGAAGGCTCCAAAAGGCGTGATGAACGATGTCTTGATATGATCTTCCGCCTTTAGGCGAATCTGATGGTAACCTGAATAGGCATCAAGAAAACTCAAAATTTCGCACCCGGCAGTCGAGTCGACCACCTGATCGATTCGGGGCAGCCCAAAGGAATCCTTTGGACATGCCTTGTTAAGATCTGTATAATCTATGCACATGAGCCAAGTTTTGTTTTTCTTTTGAACCAATACAGGATTCGCTAACCAAACGGGGTGATATCTTTGATAAAACCTGCAGCTAAAAGCTTGGTGATCTCCTGCTTGATGGCGTTCTGGCGATCTGGAGCGAATTGTCGAAGCCTTTGTTTGATCGATTTCGCCTTCTCGTCGACGTGCAGAGAGTGCTCGATCACCTCCCTTGGTACACCTGGCATATCGGATGGCTTCCAGGCGAAGATGTCCTTGTTGGCTTGGAGGAAGGTGACGAGCGCGCTTTCCTATTTGTCCTTGAGCCCTGTCCCGATCAAAGTCGTTTTAGACGTGTCGGATGGGTCAAGAATGATTCGTTTGGTTCCTTCGCCGGGCTTAATTCCTAAGGTGGCCTGCTTCTTGGATGGAACCTCTCCTTCATCCTGCAACGTGGCAGCCTCGGTCTGGATATTTTTCGCCTCGGCGCTCGCTTCCTGCAGTTCAGCGAGTTCATGATTCTCTCGGTCGCATTGCGAGGATTGCTTGACGTCTCCTCGGATCGTGATGACGCCTCGGGGTCCCGGCATCTTCATCATCGTGTAGGTGTAGTGTGGAACGGCCATGAATCTAGCTAGACCGGGCCTTCCCAAGATAGCGTGGTACGCTGTCTCAAAATTGGCTACCTCAAAATTGATATATTCAGTCCGAAAATTATCCTTGGTGCGAATGTAGCAGCAGAAATCGCCCGAGTGGGAACGAGGACGCCCCAGGGATCACTCCGTGGAACGGCTGGACGCTCGGCCTCAGCTCGGAGTGGGGAATGCTCATGTCATCGAAAGTCTTGGCGAATAGGACGTTGAGTCCACTTCCACCATCCATCAAAACTCTCTTGAGCTTCACGCTGCGCACAACAGGGTCAAGCACTAGAGGAAACTTACCTGGATACGGGACCCGGTTGGGGTGATCCTTGCGATCGAAGGTGATCGGGACCTCGGACCACCTCAAATCTTGAAGGTCGCGGTTCCTGGCGTTGATCTGCCGCGATGAAGTTTACGCTTCCGCTTGGATTCGTATCCGGTGGAGCCCCCGTAGATGTAGTTCAACTCTTGCTCGGGTTCCTGGAAATCTTCTTCGTCAGGGAGGTCCTTCTTCTATGCTGGAGCAGCTTCGCCCTTGGCTGGAGCGGGTTGCCGGTGGCTTTCGCGCGCAAAACGCTTCAAAGTGAAGCAGTCCTTGGCGGCGTGTTTTCCTTTAGGGTGGAAAGGACAGATTGCTTCCATGACGGTGCTATAGTCGGGTGCCTCCCTCCGAACAGCTCGGGGTTGGTTGTGCTCGGCTGACGCAACTAGCTCTTCACCCTTCCGCTTCCTATCCTTGTGTTTTGAGGACTCGGGCTTGTCGCCTTTGTTCTTCTGCGACAGGCGATCTTCTTGACGTTCGGCGGGGCATCCGAGGTCGTGGCGTAGCGCCATCGAACGCGAACATTTCCTTCACGGAGGTCGGGGGCTTCCTAGACATCTTTTTGATTAAATCAGGATCACTTACCCCTTTCTGGAAGGCCGCCACCACCATCGCCTCGGATACATCCCTGACGGTGTTCTTCTTCTGCATGAAACACCGAATGAAATCCGTCAGCGTCTCGTCCTTTTTCTGGTGCAGCTGGTACAGGTCCCATGGAGTGCCAGGCCTTTCGTAGGTGCCTTGGAAGTTGGAAATAAACTGATCGCAGAGATCACTCCAGGAGTCTACCGAGTTTGCAGGGAGGCCCGTGAGCCATGCTTGAGTCGAGGGGGTGAGGTTGACCGGCAGATAATTCGCCATGACAGTCTGGTTTCCTCCAATGACTTTAATCGCTGAGCGTAAACACAGAGCTAAGCTTCCGGTCCTGTAACATCCCAAAATTTGAGTTTGGAATCTTTGAATTCAAAAATAAACCATTTGCATTTCTCTTGAATTAATTCCATCCTAATTTGAATTTTCCATTAATAGAAGGATTTAATTTGACTAAACAATTCATCAAACTAAAGATTTTCTGTATTTTTGTGGATTTTTCTGTATTTTTGGGGATTTTTTTTGTATTTTTGGGGATTTTTCTGTATTTTTGGGGATTTTTCTGTATTTTTGGGGATTTTTGGGGACGTCGAGTTGGGTTTATTATGCTCCAAGGAATTTTTCTGTATTTTTGGGGATTTTTCTGAATTTATTTGATATTTAATTGAATTTATTTGCATTTATTTGAATTTTTGGAATTTTTCTTAAATTGGAAAATGTTTTTAATTTTCAAATCGCCCTTGGGCCGTTTTTCCCCGCGCGGCCCATTTTTCTCCTCCCGGCCCGCTCACTCGGCCCACCTCTCATGTACAGACCCGCTCGGCTGCCCGCTTCACCCGACCGTCGGTCGTCCGATTCGCGCCACGTGTGCGGTCCGGATCGCTCCGCATCGCCCTGCCTCCGCCGTCCCGAACCCTAACCCTAACCGCCTTCGGATTCCGTGCGCGTCGCCGCCACCTCGATGTTCGGGTCGCGCACGCCTCCCTAGGCTATAAAAGCCCGCGCCATACACCTACCGAGGTTCCCCTCGCGTCGCCGCTTCTTTTGCCCCCTCTTTTGCTGCCGCGTTCATCGAGTTTTTGCTCGCCGTCGATCGCCGCTGTGCCCGAGACCTTCCGCCGCCTATTTCTTCGCCGCCGGTGCCTCTCCGCCACAGCGCATGTCTCATTGAGTTCCCCACATCGTCCTCTTCAAGATCCGCACCCGCGCGCATCCGATTCGTCGCCATCTCGCCGTCGGTCGCGTCTTCTTCCCCGAGTCCGGTAAGCTCGCGCCGCCGCTCGCCGTCGTCAGTCTTCGCTGAGTTCTGGCCGTCCCATCGCCAACCGACGCTCCTGATCGCGCCACGTTTTTCGCCGCCCGCGCCTAGCTCTCAGTCGCCTGATCCAATCGTAGCCACCGATGCGCGACGCGTGGCTTGTCGCGTCAGCGCTTGCGTCACCCGCCTGCGTCACCCGCCGCGTCAGCCGAGCCGCTGCGTCAGCGCTGATGTCAGCCGTGCACCGGGTGCACGGTGAACCGGGCAGTGCCATGGACCGAGTCCAACGTGAACACGATGACGTCAGTGTTACGCAATAAATCATTTTTCCAGTACAAAAAAAATCCGGAAATTCCGATTTTCTGATTTTCTGTATTTTCTCTGAATTTAATTTTCCAAAAGCTCGTTCTCCCTCATACGAACTCCGATTGAGGCGATTCAAGTTTCTAAATTTTTCTAAAATCAAGATCTATCTTCCAGAGCCATTTATTTTCAGTTTTGAGCTTGTTGGGTCTCTGTTTTGTATTTATTGGGTTTCGTTGCTTCTTTTTCGGTAGACGCTAATTCCGAGGGAGCGAACGAAGACTTCGAAGACCAAGATTCAGCACTAGATCAGCAAGGCAAGTCATAATCCTTTGATCATATTGATCCTATGTTTGCAAAAGTAATTTACTTTATTACAATTGCATGCTATTTTGTGTATCAATGCTTATTTAATGGGAGTAGATGTATACCTAGTTGACATTATGCCACCTTGATTAATTGTATGCCATGTATCCATTGATAAACCTAGGTTGGGACATTACTAGTTGGACATAATCAATATATCAACATCGGGTTATCGTAGCTATGCTTAGACATGCTTAGATATAGTTGGGATTCATGTCACGTATTGAATAATGTTAATCTTGACTTAATGAGATATTGAATCGTGGCTGTTAGCCACTGTTGTAAAATTTGTTGTACCATGGTAGGGTTTGCCATTGGTCTTGGTTGAACGAATTGTTTTCCCTCAGGCAAGTGATCGTGCAGTAAAGGGGGTGCTTTCTAGCACATTGGGATGTGGATGTCTTGTCTAAGACAACTTAACGACTTAATCTTGTGCGCCATTCAACTGGGCCTAACCGTACTACCACATGTCTGGAATGGGACAGACCTAGATGATTAATTTGCAATGTCTAGCCTTGAGTACTGCCAGTTGGTGGTGTGGGTTCCAGGATGGACGGGTAGATTCGCAAGGCGCAAGAGGGGCCCAAAGGGGCGAAACCTTAGCGAGGCGACTGAGTTTAGGCGAAGCATTGTAAAGGCTTTGTCATGATATCTCTGCGACACACCAAAGGAAGTGTGTTAAGATCGATTGCACAAAGAGATGGTCATGTCTTGTGGGTAAAGTTGTATAACCTCTGCAGAGTGTAAAACTATTCAAATAGCCGCATCCGCGGTCATGGACAAGCCCAAAAATTTCACACGGGGTATAGAGTGTTTCATAAAATGTGGAATGTGGAATTGTTGGGATGTGAACGGGGAGTTCACTGTTGTTTTGTTGTCTATCATTGATCTACCAGTTATTTATTTATCTTTTCATAAATATGCTTTCAATCTATTTATTGTATTTTAATTCAAGTTATTGCTTTCTGGAAATGAACCATATAGCCATCCTTGTAAAGCCATGCATGAATATGTTGCATCAATTCCCTACGGCTTGCTGAGTACCTTTGTACTCACGGCTTTATGCCCTTGTTGATCCGTTGCTGAAGGAGATAATGAATATCATGAGGAGGAATTCTATGAAGACTACGTAGATTAGGAAGGCGTTCCCCAGACGATTGCCTGTGGCATGTCGAATGGCTCAAGTTATCTTTTCCGCTTCAATAGTATTTGTTTCTTAAGCCCTTAAGGCGTAATGGTGTAAACATTGACCATAAGGTCGTTTGCTTTATTTAATAATAATTTGCTTCTCCCTAGTTAATTCGTTGTATGGAATGTTATTTCATCTATGTTTCCACTGTGTGCACTAGCGTGATCCTGGACTAGTGCAGTATACACAGAGAGTTTCGGATTTGCAAATCCGGGTCTCGACAGTCCCGCTCTCCGTCGAATTTTACGATGCCCTTGGGATTGAATCCTTCGGGCCATATCACTCGGCGCAGCCGAGGAGTATACGCCCGGATCCCGTCGATAGATCTCTCATCATGATGAGGGGGAGTCCGTCGTGGTGAGCCTCTAACTCGACGATGATCATCAATACGCCGAGGTGGGGTACGGCGCGGCAAGTCCAAGACTCGGCGTTCGTCGTCGCTCCCACCTCGGCGACGGCGGTCATCGCGATTATCATATCTTTGATTATTTCGTCGATCGCGGCCGGTGCCGAAGCGCTCATAGTCGTCGTGGCGTCCGCGCCTTTCTTCCTCATCCCGCTCCTGTCGCCTGGCTGTGATGTCCTGGCGGAGGTCGCGGCTGAGAATCCGACGGACGTCCACGGCTGGTGGTGTGTGTCGCCAACTGCCGGTGTTCCGACTGGTTGCGGTCCGACTGCTGTCGACTCGGGTTGTCGCGTGGGAGTGCGAGTGTGCTTCTCCCACCGGCTTTTCCTGGTTCTGCTGAATCGCTGCCGCCGTCACCATGGCCTTGATCTGGGCCACAATCGGGGCTGCTGGACTATCCTCTGCGATCATTGGATCTAGCGTGTCGAGGAGCGTCTTGGAGGCGACGACGTTTTGCATCGGCGTGCGAAAGACGGATCGATCTCCCAGCTTGGACTGCAGGATATCTTCGCGGACATTGCGGCCGCGCGATCGAAGAGACCGTGCTGGAACATCCTTACCCCTACACCGACGATCTTCCTTCGCAGCTTCTTGGTCTTCTTGATGGAGATCAGTCTCCTGCTCCTCAATCGCGAAGACGCCGTGAAAATCGTAGCAGTTCCTCACAATGCCGACTGGTTTTCTGGGTGAGTCAGAGTGGCATACCTGAGATGGGTTGGCCTGTTCATCACCAGATCAGATCTGGTTTTGGACCAGGCAGACAAGCTCGCCGCGCGCATCTACGACGAAATCTAGGTTTCCAAAGCGGAAGGCCTGGCCGGAGACGAAGGTGGCGATGAATCCGCCGATTGCTACCATCGAGTCTGTGGGAAAAGATTATAGCGCAGCCCCTACCTGGCGCGCCAACTGTCGACTTTTGTAGTCGGCAATGAATTTATAGGGTAGGCGCTAGATCTCAAACCCGATGGTCACACAAGACAAGGGATTATACAGGTTCGGGCTCTCGTGGTGGAGATAATACCTTAATCCTGTGTGCTGGAATTATGTGGATCTCTCAGATCGGAAGTGCTCAAAGCGCTATATGCTCTGGGCAAAAGATGGCGCTTTGTGCTTGGATGATTGGATGCCTCTATTGCTGCCTGTCCTCACCCTTATATAGTAGGGAGGGGGCGGCTTACAGAGTCCCGATCGGTTAAGAGATTCCGATCGGTTACAAGATTTTAGTCGGTTACAGGATAGAATTTACATCTTTATCTACCCTATTTACAACTCGGATTACAACTGTATCCATCATATCTAAACATAAGTTCAACTTCCTTTAGGATATGTACCTTTGCATACGGCAGCAGGCCTACGGGGAATATCTTCTGGGCTTGTCATGAGGGTACCCTGGGTTCTTATATTCCACAATATTGATAAATCCAAATATGAGACTAACTCTTTTATTAAGTATATCTTTGGTTAGTCTCATCTCATTGAAAAATGAAAATACTAAAGGTATGCATCAAATACAACTCCATTATTTCTAGATGCATTACTTAGATTCAAGATAAAAAATGAACTCCACCGTAGTTTCAATCTTAAAATGTGCATAATGTTTCCAATTCTATATATACATGAATGCACACATTTAGGGGGAGTTCATGCTTTATCTTGATGTTTGAATACTATTGATTCCTTTCATCTTGCTACAAATTTCAAGGATCATTACTTTGAAACAACCCCTTGAGTATACTTAACTTATGTAGTTATAGTATACTCATGGCAATATAGGATAAACTCCAAAGCAACAAAAAATTGGATATGTGCATATTGATTCAAGTTCAATTATTTGTATTCACACATTTAATGGAGTTTATTCTATAGTTGACGGTCTTAAGAGTATTGATCCTTTTCCACCACTCCATATAAATTGGATCATTACTTTTAGATTCCATCGAATTGAGTATATGAAACTTGTGTAGTTAATATATACTCATGACAATTTAAATTCAATTTAAATTGTGTTCAGTTGCCATTCAATCAACAAAGAACTAATCATGTATTGATGGTCACTTTGTTAATCTTAGGGCAATTGAAAGTTTTGAGTATATGAAGCATTAGTTGCATTAGTATACTCAAGACACAATTAATCTTTCAATCAATTGTCTTTGGGTTATGCTCAATCGATCTCGGGGGCATCCATTATGTGTTAATGGAGTGCAAGTGATGATTGAGACAACAGTGTTTGTTGCACTAACAATCTTCCATGAGTTGTGAAGTAGGTTGAGTCCAAGAAAATGAAGAATCAAGAAGTCATCATGTGTTGATGAGCTTCAAGAGGTTATCCCAAAGAGAAGAAGAAGAGAGAAAGTTCATCATGTGTTGATGAACAAGATGAAGATCCCGACTTGGAGAGAAGGTGATCGGTCATTGTGAAAGCTCCAAATGGTTGCGAGAGGCAAAGGTATAACTAGCTAGGGCTAAGGATGTGATCCTAGTCTTTTACCGGTCTTGGTGTTTGGATGAGAGACCGGGTTGCTAGTATAAGTTGCCGTACTATTAAGAGGGGTCAAGTTTTATAGCTTGAGCTTCATCATGTGTTGATGAGCTCAATCCGGTGCACTCTAGCTCACTCTCTTGGTTGGTTCTTGCATGAGCTAAGTATTTGTATGTGTTGCAAATAAGGGAGCTCATTCTTTCTTCTTATTGAATCTTGATTTGATTTTTGCATAAAGATATGGATTTGCATGTGTTGCAAAAGGGAGATAGCTTATGAAAGTTGGTTTAAGTGGTTGTTTGTATGGAGCTAGATATTCGCATTTGTTGCAAATAGAGAGCTCATGCATCGGAGTCTTAGCTTTTGACTTGATCATGTGTTGATCATCACAAAGACTAAGATAGGTTTATGCTTTGTGTTTGCAAAATATGGTTTAATTGAATCTTATCTTGGAGCATGTGAATAGGGTTTGCAAATGTGTTTGTAAATTGATTTGATCATGTGTTGATCATCACATGGCACAAAGATATGATCTTGATTGCTCTTGTTTGCAAGATTTATATTTGCAAATGTGTTTTGCAAAATTGTTTTGATCATGAGTTGATGATCACATGGCTAAATATTTAATCTTATTGACTCTCTCTAGATTGTAGTCACGCTCTTGATCAAGTCTATGTGAGGGATTTCGAGAAATCAGATTTTAGACTTGAATGACTACATTAGAGTCTTTATTTTTGTGATATTTAAAAATATCTATGGTTGCTTAAATCTTGAAAATGGGTGGAGATTGTAACCCTCGTGATAAGCTTCGCATAGAGTACAAGATCACCTAAATCGGAGCTCGGAGTAAAAACTTATGAGCGTTTTGGTGGCAGAGGGGGCGGTATGATCGGGAGCACTTCGGCCTGAAAATTCCAAAGAAGGGGTATTTTGGTCGAAGGGCAATTTTTGGGGTCCGGTATGACCGAATTTTCTGAGTAATGGCTAGTTTTTACTAGCTGTTAGACCAGAGGCCGGTCATACCGGCCCTAGGGCGGTATGACCGGGTTTCTTGGGCATTTGTGCCCAATTTGCCCCCAACGGCTAGTTTTTCTTGTGGAGACTATATGAAGTCTTGGGGGCTGACATTTGGTTGTTGCTATGATTTTAGAGAATTCATTGCCCTTTGTGGTTGAGTTGTGTATGTGTTGCACTCTCCAATTTAGTTTTTGAGCTAAGAAGCTCTAATTGCATGTGTTGAGATTAGGAGAGGATTGAGAGCCTTTTGTGCATGTGTTGCACTTGAGGGGAGCCTTCTGCATGTGTTGCACTCGGTGATCACTATTGTACATATGGTGTACTTAGTGGAGCTCAAATTAGAGTGCTTGACTTGTTACTCTTGGTGTTTGCTGACACCTAGACTGCGTGTGGAGGCGTCGTGCGCGATGACCTTCTCAAGGAGATTGTGAGAAGGCCCAGTAAAGTTGTGAAGGTCAGAGCTCACGTACCCGGAGGGGGAAAGAGCTACCGCTAGTGGAATCGAGGTGGTTGGCTTAATTTGTGGAGCCAATCCAATTCGTTTGGGCTTATCTCAACGTGGATTAGGGGAGACCGGCAAGTCTCTGAACACCACGGTAAAACATCGGTGTGTCTCTTTGTGTTTGTCTTGTGCACTAGTGAGCCTAGTTGACTTAGGTTTTAATTATCAAAACCTTAGTTTATCGCTTCCGCATCTATTATCATTTAGGTTTTGACATAAGGGCACTTAGGCAAGATTTTAATTAATCATAGAAGAAATTTTTAAAGCCGCCTATTCACCCCCTCTAGTCGGCATCCTCGATCTTACACTTGTGATTGTCTCCCGGACCTTGCTTGGTAAGATACTTCTAATTGCCACAGGGAGCATCTGTGTCATAAGCACATGGCAATCAAGAGACTTCATGCCAGTTAAACTTAAATCTTGCATCACAACAAGTCTCCTCATGTTGGAGGAGTAACCGGACGAAACTTTCACATCATGCAAGCACTGGCATAGTTCAGTTCTCTCGGCCTTGGATGTCGGGACCCAGATTTGCAATTCCGAAACCCTCTGTGTATACTGCACTAGTCCAGGATCACGCTAGTGCACAAAGTGGAAACATAGATGAAATACCATTCCATACAACGAATTAATTAAGAAGAAGCAAATTATTATTAAATAAAGCAAACGACCTTATGGTCAATGTTTACACCATTATGCCTTAAGGGCTTAAGAAACAAATACTATTGCAGCGGAAAAGATAAATTGAACCATTCGACATGCCACAGGCAATCGTCTGGGGAACGCCTTCCTAATCCACGTAGTCCTCATAGAATTCCTCCTCATGATATTCATTATCTCCTTCAAAGAATCGATCAACAAGGGCATAAAGCCGTGAGTACAAAGGTACTCGAAGAAGTCGTAGAAAATGATGCAATATATTTATGCACGGCTTGACAATGATGGCTATATAGTTCTTTTAGAAAACAATAACTTGAATTGAAATACAATAAATAGATTGAAAGCATATTTATGAAAACATAAATAAATAACGATAGATCAATGATAGACAACAAAACAACGATGAACTCCCGTTCACATCCCAACAATTCCACATTCCACATTTTATGAAACACTCTATACCCGTGTGAAATTCCGGGCTTGTCCATGACCATGACGCGCTATTCGAATAGTTTTACACTCTGCAGAGGTTATACAACTTTACCCACAAGACATGAACATCTCTTTGTGCAATCGATCTTAACACACTTCCTTGATGTGTCGCGAGATATCATGACAAAGCCTTTACAATGCAATCGTCTAAACTCGATCGCCTCGCTAAGGTTTCGCCCTTTAGGGCCCCTCTTGCTTTTGCGAATCTACCCGTCCATCCCGGAACCCACACCACCAACTAGCAGTACTCAAGGCTAGACATTGCAAATTAATCAGCTAGGTCTGTCCCATTCCAGACATGTGGTAGTACGATTAGACCCAGTTCAATGGCGCACAAGATTAAGTCCTTAAAATGTCTCAGGCAAGACATCCACATCCCAATGTGCTAGAAAGCACCCCCTTTACTGCACGATCACTTGCCCGAGGAAAAACGATTCGTTCAACCAAGACCAATGGCAAACCCCGCCATGGTACAACAAATTTTACAACAGTGGCTAACGGCCACGATTCAATATCTCATTAAGTCAATATTAACATTATTCACATGTGACATGAATCCCAACGTATATGTAAGCATGTCTAAGCATAGCTACGATAACCCAATGTTGGTATAATGATTATGTCCAACTAGTAATGTTCCAACCTAGGTTTAACAATGGATACATGGCATACAACTAATCAAAGTGGCATAATGTCAACTAGGTATACATCTACTCCCATTAAATAAGCATTGATACACCAAATAGCATGCAATTGTAATAAAGTAAATTACTTTTGCAAACATAGGATCAATATGATCAAAGGATTACGACTTGCCTTGCTGATCTAGTGCTGAATCTTGGTCTTCAAAGTCTTAGTTCGCTCCCTCGGAATTAGCGTCTACCGGAAAAGAAAGCAACGAAACCAAATAAATACAAAACAGAAAATCAAACAAGCTCAAAACTGAAAATAAATGGCTCTAGAAGATAGATCTTGATTTTAGAAAAATTTAGAAACTTGAATCGCCTCAATCGGAGTTCGTATGAGCGAGAACGGGCCTCCGAAAGATTAAATTCAGAGAAAATACAGAAAATCAGAAAATCAGAATTTTTGGATTTATTTTTGTACTGGAAAAGCGATTTATTGCGCAACGCTGACGTCATCGGGTTCACGGTGGACTGGGTCCACGGCGCTGCGCCGGTCCACGGTGCACCCGGCGCACCCGTGACGTCATCGCCGACGCAGCGCCACGCAAGCGGCCACGCGGCGCGCATCCAACGGCGATCACGAAATCCGGCGCGGAAGGAACCAAGGCGTGCGGCGGTGGAGACGTGGAACGATCCGACGCCACCGAGATTGGGCGGCCGGGTTCCTCGGCGAGGAGCAACGGCGGCGGCGGCGCGAACTCACCGGACCGAGAAGAAGATACGCCGACGGCGAGATGGCGGCGGATCGGACGCGCGTGGGTGCGGATCCGGAAGAGAACGACGCGGAAACTCAATGAGACCCACGGCCGCGGCGAGAGACACCGGCGCGAAGAAACGAGCGCGGAAGGGCTCGCACGGCGGAGAAACTCCGACGAGCAAGAACTCGGCAGTCGCGGCGGCTCGGCGGCAAAGAGGGGCAAAGGTGCGGCGCGCGAGGAACCTCGGGAGGTTGCGGCGGGCTTTTATAGCCTCGGGAACGCGCAAAGGCCGCGCACGGACGCCTTGCGTGGCGAGGCGGACTCGAGCGGCGGCGACGGCGGCTAGGGTTTCGCCGCGGCCGATGGCGTGGCGCAATCCTAGCCCTCCACGCACGAGGCGCCGACGGACGGCCATACGGCGCGGTGTGGGCAGTGTCGAGCGGCGAGCGAGGCGGGTTGGGCCAAGCGAGGCGGTGGGCCGAGGCGAAGCGGGCCGGGGAAATGGGTTGGGCCACCGAGGTTTCGGCCCGAAGGCTTTTTAGAAATTAAAAACATTTTCATATTTAAGAAAAACCCAGAAATTCAAATAAATGCAAATAAATTCAAATAAATAGCAAATAAATTCAGAAAAATCCCCAAAAATACAGAAAAATTCCTTGGAGCACAAGGAACCCAACAAAAATTCTTGATTTTGATGAATAGTTTAGCCAAATTAAATCCTTTTACTATTTAGAAATTCAAATTAAGCTGGAGTTAATTCAAGAAAATGCAAATGGTTTATTTTTGAATTCAAACATTCCAAAACTTCAAATTTTGGGATGTTACATTGGACAGAGTGTAACAAGCAGGTTCGCAGTACGTTCGGCCTTTATCATTCTGATGCCCATTTCGACCAAGTCAAGCTATACATTGATACCATCCTTTGTTTTACCCTTAATGATTAGTAAGAGACCAATCAAGCTATCACAGACATTCTTCTCTACGTGCATCACGTCGATGCAGTGTTGAACTTCTAGGTGCTCCAAAAAGGTAGATCCCAAAATATTGATCTCTTCTTCCACATGCTCTTCTCACGGGTCCTCGATTTACGTCCCTTTCCAAGCACAACATCCAAGTTCTTAACCATATCATGAATGTCTGTCCCGCTTAAAGGCTTTGGAGCTAAACTGTCTTCAGTCGTTCCGTCGAATTGTTTTTTCATCCTACGGTATTGGTGATTCCTTTGAAGGAACCTACGGTGATGCATGTACATGGTTTTGCGTGAGTGATTCAACCACACACTCTTGGTATCATCCAGGCAGTGAGTACAGGCTTTGGCTCCTTTTGTACTATGCCCCGATAGGTTAGCAAGGGCCAGATAATCATTTATGGTGCAGAACAACAGGCAGTACAAAGTGAAGTACTCCCGTTTGTGAGCATCCCATACCTGTACCCCAGGAGCCCACAGTGTGTTCTGATCTTCCACCAATGGTGCTAGGTACACATCAATATCGTTCCAAGGTTGCTTCGGACCTTGGATGAGTATAGAGAGAAAAATGTACTTCAGCTTCATAGACAACCAAGGAGGAAGGTTGTAGATACAGAGATTCACAGGCCAAGTGCTATGACGGCTACTCATGTTACCGAAAGGATTCATTCCATCCGTACTCAATCCGAACCTTATATTTCTCAGATCCGCTGAGAATTCTTGAAACCTCCTATCGATGTTTATCCACTGGGTGGAATCAGTAGGGTGCTTTATCATTCCATCGTTCTTACACTCATCCGAGTGTCACCAAAGCAATTTTGCCTCTTTTAGGTTCGCAAACAAATGCTTCAAACGGGGAATTATAGGTAGATACCACACCGCCTTAGCAGGAGATCCTTTTTTCACCTCGATGCCCACGTCGTCGTCATCTGATCTATCTTTACGCTTGTACCAAGATGCGTTGCACACCAGACATATATGCAAGTTTGCGTACTCTTTGCGGTAGAGGATACATTCGTTCGGATAGGCATGTATTATTTCTACTTCCATTCCCAAGGGACAAAGAACCTTCTTGGCTTTGTAGGTAGTTGTTGGCAACTCGTTTCCCTCTTGAAGCATGTCCGCTAATAGACCTAACAGCGTCGTGAAACTCTTATCGGACCAACCATTGCTTGCCTTTAATTTCAGCAATTCCAGCACGGATGACAACCTTGTGTATTTGAACTTGCAACCCAGGAACAAAGGTTTCTACGAGTCGTCCATCAAGCCCTAGAATTTTAAATACTCCCGCTCATCATAGTTCCCTTCTGCATCCCGCAGCATCTAATCTAGATTTTCATTGTGAAACCTATCCTTATCGAAAGCACTGTCGATATCATCCGAAGTATCGTTGACTTCGTCGACGATGTTAGTACTAATTGCTTCCTACATAGTCTACTCTTCACCGTGACTGGTCCAACATGTATACCCCCTTTTGAAACCCCAAACAATCAAGTGTGCTTCGATCTGCGCTGGGTTTCGAAACATCATCAGATTCTCGCAGTCAATGCATGGACAAGGCATAAATTTCACCTCTTTGTTCAACATATCTTCCTCTGCAGCTCTTCTAAAAGCGGAGATGCCATTAATGTAATCGACGCTCATACGGTTCTCAGCGTACATCCAGCTTCGATCCATCTATGCTACGTATGTAAATATAGGTGTTAAATAATGAATTAAGTACACTAGGAGTGCACATGCACACATATGCTACATATAAGCTACATTTAAACTTGCTGATTAACTTACATAGCTCCTTACATCACAAGGAACAAATGAATATATATACGTATATAAGCTACATTTAAACTCAACCTCCTCAATTCCCTCTTTACATAGCTATCTACATCTTGAGTATAATGCAATTAGAACCAATTACTACTTTAGATCAAAAAGAACAAATGGATCTACAGCAAGCTAGATCTAGAAACCATCTTCAATTCCCTCTTTACAATGCTAGATGTATATATCTTGAATTTAATGCAATTAAAACAAATTATTAACCTAGATCACCTTTCTTTAAGTAACTATCTACATATTGGGTATAATGCAATTACAACCAATTACTACTTTACATCACAGAGAACAAATGGATCTACACAAGCTAGATCTAGAAACCATCTTCAATTCCTTCTTTACCAAGCTAGATGTATATACCTTGAATATAATGCAATTACAACCAATTATTAGCCTAGATCACCTTCCTTTAAGTAACTATCTACATATTGAATATAATGCAATTACAACCAATTACTACTTTACATCACAGAGAACAAATGGATCTACACAAGCTAGATCTAGAAACCAGCTTCATTTCCCTCTTTACCAAGCTAGATGTATATACCTTGAATATAATGCAATTACAACCAATTATCAGCCTAGATCACCTTCCTTTAAGTAACTATCTACATATTGAGTATAATGCAATTACAACCAATTACTAATTTAAATCACAGAAATCAAATGGATCTACATGCACCAAGCTAGATCTAGAAACCATGCATCGTCTTTACCAAGCTAGGATTTGAACCAATTACTAACCTTAGATGACCAAAAACTTAAGGATCTACAATCACACCACCAAATCCAGGGTATCTTTCCCCCAGATCGCCCCTCAATCGCAGCCACCTCAAAAATAACTCGAGAGGTCGGGGCTCTCTGTACTTATTTCCTAAAATAGGCTTCACAGATAGTTTTTGGCTACTCATCAGAGACGGTTTTATCCAAAAAACCATCTGTAATGTTCGCGCCCTCACCACAGACGGTTTTTGGATAAAACCTTCTATGATGTGAACAGACGGTTTTATCCAAAAATCGTCTGTGTTGAGAATGCCTCATCACTGACTATTTTTGCAAAAAAATCGTCAGTGATGACACCTTGTCACCATATCGTTCGTGCAATGGTATATGACAATAAATATACTATAAACTTATAGTAATTATATGCTGCAACGTATAGTAAAATGAATGAAATATTATTTCCTAGATTAATAATTTCACTACCAATCTTTGCAAGTATTACTATCTCCAGCAGAACATAATGTACGTTCAAACGAAGCCCTAGGAGGAGCCATATATTTAGTAATGTGTGCTAATGTGGCGATTTAACCACACTACTGAGAATGTAGTTCTTTACTATTCCTTTTAAGAACATTTACGATGCTAAAACCTTATTTTACTAGCCTGCATTGACCCTTAAATGTGTTACAATACAATTGACCAACTTTTACTACTATGTATATAAAATATTACTGATGTTATACTATCGGTTCTGAGGTTGGAACCGATTGTGATAGCGCATGGCCCCTCAGGTTCTCATCCCGCGCTTAACTTCTCGGCTTCTCCTCCCGAGTTCCGATCCATTCAAATACCAAAGAGAGCCCCACAAGTCAGAGAAGGTTTGCCTTGAGCCCGCGACAGTTCGTCTCCCATCGGTGGCGGTTCCTGCAAACGTCTTATCAACAACTCACCCCGGTCGTGCTTCTTCACCGATTACTCCTTCCTCCACGCCCGTCAAACCGCTCTTGCAGACCATGGCGAATTTTGTTGTCAGAGATCTTGATCGCTTGATCCCGGATGGAATGCAAGTAGAGGATGGAGGACATCTTCGTCGGGATATGGCTGACATGGTTTTCATGGCTCCTACCAAGACCCATGAAGACTTCGCGGTGGCCTTCATCCAGCCACACCCCCCGGAGGGAGAGCTCCATCAAGTGATGATCGACATCAGAATTTTTCTGGAGCAAGTCCTCAGGGTAAGAGTGCTTTCCTGCTGCCCTCATCCCTTTGGCATTGGACTCTACCAGTTCTCTTCGAGTTTGCGTCGTGACGTAGTGGTTGCTGGAGGGTCCTATGAATTTGGCCTCAACTCTCCGTGTTTCATCAAGCATGACGAGGGACCCAACTGGCGTTCAGCTATGTTCACTAGAATAGCATGTATCATGATGTTAGGGTTACCCTTGGATTTCAAGCACCCTCACTACATATCTCAAGTATGCTCTTCTTTTGGAAAGCTCTTGTACTGGCATGAAAACAATCATATCCGAAGCAGCGCTATTTGCAAGGTTTTGGTGCAGGACATCGCTTTCATCCCTCACCGTGCAGTCCTCAAAAAAGGAAACAATCTTGGGGGGCAAGGAGAATCTTGGACGATCCCAATCATCATCCTCAATTCTCAGTTCCTGGATGTCTTGCCGGCAGATGAGGACCCACCTCTGTACTTTCATGCAAACCAAGTCCATCAACCAATTGCTCCTAATGAACCCTTCCAAAACCAGCATCATGAGGACCAGGTCATCTCGGAAGGGGATCCACAATGGGACCAGTGGATCCAAGCGCCTCAGAATCATCAAGACAATGGGGCTCCGCAAGCTGTGGAAGATCAAGCCACCTGGTCGCTTTCTGAGGATGCCGCGGTTTTCTCTTCCGACAGTGATTTTTCGCAAGACAATTCTCAGAGCTCCAATGATCATGCTTCTCATTTGGCCCGGACACCCCCAAGCAATGTCAGGTTCTGCATGATCAGCGCAACATTCTGAGTTTTTTCTTGTCTCTTTTTAATGCAAGCAAAATTCTGGAGGCGATGGCCAGCTCGGGTTTCCCGATTCCTCCCACTCTTGTGCTCATGAGCCCAACCAGCATCAATCCAAAACACTCATGGGACATGGCTTTCAACAGTCAATTCTCAGTGGTTTGGGACAGGTTGCAGAGACCAAGGAGTTCAGTGGTCATAACAAAGCTGCAGGAGTCTGATGGTACTAATCAACAATCTCTGGACGCCTCAGTCAGCATTCCAATAGTTTCTCGGGCAGCACCTCTTCCACCACCCAGACCTTCCAAAGCTAAAACACATTTATCATCCATTGCTCTTCGGCGAAGCCCTAGACTCAAGGAGCTTCACAAAGGAGTCAAGATGAACTTCGGTGGGCAGAGGGTGCAGGGAAAGATTGCAGAAAGAGCTTATCCAATCCTGTCGGTCCAGGACATCTCCGACGACCTTTTTACAAGCTCAGGAAGGACCAAGAGGACCAATAGTTAGCTCTACCAGAGATTCCAATCTTCATCATGCAGCAATGGGAAGTGAATCTCTGTGTTGTTCCTGCACCTGAAGTTTCCAGGGAAAAGCTCCTTAAAGAACTTAATGATGACAATGACGATTCAAACCACAACTCAGACTCGCAGGAGCCCACGACGGCGATATAACTGGAGGGGCCTTTGTTTTTGCTTCTTTTCATGTCCTGTTTTGTGCTCAAACTATCCCATGATATGTTGGTGGTTCGATACTCTTATGTTCTTAACTGCAAGACTTCGCCTTCTTATTGCCATGTATCTGATGTATCTTGCGTGTCTTGCGTGGGTTTCTCTCTCAAGCATCGGGGCCTGGCTGCCCAAATGCCTTTCATTGCTAGTATTTCTATTTAGATGGACCACACTAGGAACTTTAACATTCTTTGCTGGAACATCAGAGGAATAAACTTGGATCATAAACTTAGAGCTAGATGTATATACCTTGAATATAATGCAATTACAACCAATTACTACTTTACATCACAGAGAACAATTGGATCTACATGCACCAAGTTAGATCTAGAAACCATGCATGCATCCTCATTACCAAGCTAGGATTTGAACCAATTACTAACCTTAGATGAACAAGAACTGAAGGATCTACAATCACACCACCAAATCCAGGGTATCTTTCCCCTAGATTGTCCCTCAATCGCAGCCACCACAAAAATAACTCGGGAGGTCGGGGCTCTGTACTTATTTCTTAAAATGGTCATCACAGACAGTTTTTAGCTAAAACCGTATGTGATGTGTACCTTGTCACATACAGTTTTAGCCAAAAACCGTCTGTGATGTCCCCGCCCTCATCGCGGACGGTTTTTTTTCTAAAACCATCTATGATGTTCTCCTCATCACAGACAGTTTTATTCAAAAACTGTCTGTGATGTTCCCACACACCACAGACGGTTTTAGCCAAAAACCGTCTGACATAAGAATGGAACTCATCACTGACTGTTTTTGCAAAAAACCGTCAATGATGACCCCTTATCACAGACGGGTTTTGAGAACCGTCTATGAAGAGCCGTTTAATATTTGCCTTTCTATAGTAGTGTATCTAACGTGAATGACTCGTCAAACACGACATCAAATTGTTTTCAAAGAAATTGCCACGGATCTTGTCAAAAATGCTGTCCAATGCTTGAGCCATTTTCTCGAGCCATCAGCTGTCAGTGTAATATATACCACAAAAAGTAATTCTAGTTATCCTTGTGTGCTCTAAAAACCGGTGGTTCTTTTCCATACAAGACATAGGTGCAGCCTTATTCACTAGCCAGACAAATGTTCATGTCGTTACCGTCAGGAGACATAAATTTTCTTGACATCATTGCCACATTCGTCCATAGCTGATATATTCCTCCCCCTGAAATGATTTAAAGCCAGTAGTTTATCAAAAAAAAATTGTTTATTCTTCATGTAGAAATATTTTGCATGCGTGGCAGCTCTATCCAGATCGATCGATGTGCCAGGTGGCTAGAGGTTTTGTTCAACATATATATTTATATTGCTCGCAAAAACAAAAAAAATTGGTGTATTCATTTTTGTCGAAGTGAAGACCGCACCTATTGGCTAGCTAGACAAATCAGAGGAAATTTTGTGCATATCTACGGTACTTTTCAAGGGGAAAGCATGTTTCATGGCCGACGAATTGTGATTTGTCTTGTGTGCTATGTGCCGTATATGTCACCTCCAAGTGGCCTGGATGGTAAGGATTGAGACATCTATGGTCCAAGACTGCATGGATTTTTCTTCCATGGTGCTTAACTGTCATCAGGTTGAACTTTGAAAAGGACATTTTGATCTTACGGGAACATGGAAATTTTCGTTTCCAATTGCATATCTGGGCTCGTACTTGGTCGCACATGTGGAATCCAGGCAAGAGCCGATGTGCTGATATTTTTCAAACTTTTGGGGTGCCGGTGCATACTCGCCACCCTACCTAGCTCCGACACTGGGTAAGCAGAAAAAAAAAATATGAGAGATTGGGTGATATGATCTTGTTAGCTCATGGATAAGATAGTGTTGTGTTGGGCGAGTGAGGTTAGGTTTGCTGGATTCTTAAATGCAATTGGAAAATTTGTTTTCCAATTGCCTATGTGGGCTCCTATTTAGCCAACTTGGTTGCACATGTGGCTGGTAAACAGGACAAGTTTGTAAGCAAAAAAAGAAAAATCAGAGGTAGGGTGATGTGATGTTGTTCACTCGTGGATAGATACGATAGCTTTGTGTTGGGTCAAGTCAAGATAGGTTCGTTTCATGCTTAATATGAAATAGGAATATGCAGACGACAAAGTTTGCATGGCTCAGATTGAAACAGAAATTTGTAGGAAAACAGAGCAATTTCTCTAAAAGTCCGTTGAAAAAAATAACCATGCTTATCCGAGGGGAAACAATAGAGAACATAAAGAAAGGGATAGAAGATCAATCAAATTCCTCCGTGCAATATTAAAGAAAAATTCAGTAAAGAATTCCCGTTGCATAGGTTCTCTCGTCTTTGACCAGACTAAATTTTTATAGTCTTTCCGTACCTTTTTGTTAAGGAACCTCGCTATCGAATAGTCCGGGGTTCCCGAATAGATCTGAAGTGGAGAACAGAAAGAGAGAGAGACACGTGTTTAGGGAGAGCGAAAGCGGAAATTCTTTATTGCTAATGAATTACAGTACATAGGGGACCCTCTCCTCCTTTATAAGCGCTCATCCAGGTTTTGGCTAAGGACCACATGGACCTTCCAATGGGCTATTAGAGTTTCTTAACACTCCCTGGGTCCTTTGCCATGAGATGCATATGCCTCAAAACTCGTAAAAACCCAATGGGAAAAATAGTTGGAGAAAGAGTACATAGCATACGCTTACTATGTTGCACGAATTGCCTCGTTAAAACCTTACGCAAGAAAACTTCATGAAAAACTTGCTAAGGAAAAAGAGTACAATTCTCCCAACTTCAATTGCTAATCTTCGAGATTTATGTTGGGTACTCATAATTCATGTTCGAGATTCATGTGGGAGTATGTGAAATATCTCCCTCTGAAATCTGCACTTCTCTAAGTCTCATCATCCCAATTCCTTTCACGCACCTTTCAAAGGTAGATGCTGGGAGTGATTTAGTGAACAAATCTGCAAGATTTTCACATGACTTAGTATGCAATATCTTGATCTCGTTCATCTTATGCAATTCATGAGCATAGAAGAACTTGGGGTTGATATGCTTCGTGAGATTGTTCTTCACATAACCTATCTGTGCTTGGGCAACACAAGCTGCATTATCTTCATAAATTATTGTGGGAGTTTGCTCAATGTTCAAACCACATGACTTCTGGATGTGGTGAACCATTCTTCTGAGCCATGCACATTCACGTGATGCTTCATACAAAGCGATGATTTCCGAGTGGTTTGTCGGCGTCGAGGCGAGTGCCGCTTAGACGACTTCCAAGAAATTCTTGTTCCTCCACATAGGAAAATATAGCGGTTTGAGACTTGCCGGTATGCGGGTCCGATAAATACCCGAAGATCGGCGATAGCCAACTAAATTCAATTCATTATTTCTTGAAGAATGTACCAAGGTCTTTGCTTCCTTGGAGGTAGCGGAAGATGTCCTTGATCCCTTTCCAATGCCTTTTGGTGGGTTACGCCTTTGTCGAGCTAGCAAATTCACAGTGAACGCAATATCCGGTCTAGTGCTATTCGCAAGGTACATGGCGCTCAATTGCACTCGGATATGGGAATTCTGCTCCCGGGACTTCCTCCTCTCTTCTCTAGGTGCTGTATGGGTCTAGGTGCGCTTGGAGTGACCTTGAGCCATTGGAGTCTTCGCGAGATATGCCTTTTCAAATCCAAATCTTTCCAACACTTTCTGCGTGTAGGTTGATTGATGTACCAAGATTCCTCCTTGGACATGTTCAAGCTGCAAGCCTAAACAAAACTTGGTTTTACCCAAATCTTTCATTTCAAACTCAGACTTCAAGTATGAGCATGCTTCTTCAATTTCTTCATCCGTCCCAATGATGTTCAAGTCATCTACATAGACGGAGATTATACAGAATCCATTCGGGGATCGCTGTATAAACACACATGGACAATCTTCGCTGTTTGTGTAGCCTTTCTTGCGAGAAAGTCACTCAGCGATTGTACCACATTCTTCTGACTCGCTTGATCCATACGGTGATTTCTCCAATTTCACACTGCATGCAGGTTTCTATTTGCTCCATCTTGGTTGGGATAGGAATTCCTTCCAGACTTTCATGTATATCTCGAATCCAAGTTTCCATCTGGTATCTTGTGACAACATCCATTAGCTTCATTCTCAACTTCAAGTTGGTGCCATTGAGATCAAATATCTAAAGGTAATTCCTCCCATGACCGGAGAATAGGTTTCTTCATAATCAACTCCGGGACGTTGAGTGAAACCTTGAGCTACAAGCCTAGCTTTGTACCTTACAACCGTTGTTTTCATTTCTCTTAGAACAAAGACCCATTTGTGACCTCACGGGGTTTATATGGGGAGGTGTGCGGCATCTGAGCAAACACCTCTCTCTTGTTCGGAGAGACTAACTCTGCCGTGATTGCCTTTTCCATTCTTCCCAATCTAGCCTTTTCTTGCACTCTGCGAGATGCGAGCTCGGGATCATGATCAATGATCGAGGCAATCTTCTTTGCAGTATGCATCAACGTTGGCGGTTGCTCTATTCGAGGATTCTCCTGTTATTACAAAGTTTATGGTCATTTCTTCATGGGGTGCTTCATGCACTTCTACTTGCTCTTATTTGCTTTTCCCTATCGCAGAGCAAGTTCCTTTAGCTTTCATCGCCTATGTGCGCACACATTATTTCCGACGACTTCTGCGGTGGAAGATTCAAGTCTGAATTGCCTTTCTGTTGGCTTCTTTCGGTGCAGTCTCAAGCTGGCTCCCTTCTTTCCTTAGGGCATTTTCGTGATTGGTTGTGGTAAGTCCTCTGCTTGATTTTCTCGAGACGCGTCTCCGGGTACTTTGGGTTTGAGGAGCAGATTGCTGCTTGTTTTCTTTGAGGCCTCTGAGCAGGTTGAGGATACCTTCTATTTTCTTTGGTATTTCCACCCTCTCGGTGCATTCCTTGCGGGTACATGCGACTTAACCACGCCCTTGGATCACAAAATGATCAGGCGATTCATTTGCTAAATTATGCAAATCAATTATCTTCGACTTCTTGATTTGCTTCATTAGTTCGGGGTCATGTGCGGGGATCGATGGAATGCCATATGATTTCCGGCATTTTTCATCAAAGGTTGATTTCCTCCCTAATGACGGAAGCGATCCTCGTCAAAGATGCAATCGGCGAATCGGGTCAGTATGCAAATCTCGATCATGGGTTCCAAATACCGATTATGGATGCACTCTCATAACCAACGTATATCCCAAACTTGCGGAGAGGGCCCATTGCGATCCACGAGGGTGGTATAGGTATATATACCATACACCCAAATTTTCTAAGATGGGAGATCTTGGGATGATCCGTGCACAAGTTGCATAGGAGAATGGATGTTGTAGGCGATGGTCTAAAATTGATAAGAGCTGCTGCGTGCGAGATCGCGTGTCCCCAACAAGTGTTGGGCAAGTTACAACTCTGCAAAAGCGATGCGGCAATAAACTTAATCCTCTTTATTAGTGCTTACGCTGGTCCATTCTGCGTATGGGCGTGCGGTGCAGTGCTCAAGCGCTATCCTGTTCTTTGTGCAATAATCATCAAATGCCTTTGAAGTAAATTCTCGGCATTGTCCATTCTAATGGACTTCACGCGATGATCGGGAAAGCATTCTTAATTCTTATGATCTGCGAGATCGACTTTGCAAAAGCATGGTTTCTTGTTGACAACAAGCATACATGCGACCATTTCGAGGAAGCATCGATGAGCTCCATAAAGTATCGAAACGGCCACGACAGGGCTGAATCGGACCGCAAATATCCCCTGGATGCGTTCGAGAATGCAGGATTTCACTTTGCACTTTCATGATAGAGGTCTAGTTATTAATTTCCGGTGGCACATGCAGGCACACAAAATCTTCATGATTCGGAAATTTTTAACATTTATGCCATGACCACGTGAGTTGTTCACTATATTTCTCATCATTCTAAGACCAGGATGACCTAATCTACCATGCCATAAAGAAAATAATTGAGCTTCTAAAAGCAGGTCTTCAAGGAAGTATACACTTGGTGCATGAATATTCGTGTAGTACAACCCAGATTCATATGAGGACATTTTTCTAATACCATTTTTCCACATACCGCGTGCTTCACAATGCACAAGTATTCTTTGCCATTTTCCTCATTGGTTTCTACGTGAAAACCATTGGCGCGGATGTCTTTAAAGCTTAGGAAGTGCGTGTTGATTCGAGGTACAAAGGGCTTCTTCAATTACCAAAGTTGTACCCATAAGCAATATAATAGTGGCTCTTCTGAGCCGATTACATATAAGTCGCTTCTGCGATCGTAGTAATCTTTCAGTTCTTCGTGATCATTGGAAATACTTAAACTCTCTTAAGATGGTATTTGTTGTGCCACTATCAACAATGCATATCTCTTCCATTTAGGCGCTACGATTTCTAGATAAAAGAAATATAATTCTAATCGACAGAGGCAAAAAAATCCAAATATTGCTTGCAAATTTGAAGAATACTGGAATAAAGAATAAATTGCGTATTTATTCATGAAAGAAGTATGCTCTTCTAGAGCTTACAATCCTTTATTCAAAGAAAATGCTAACAATAAAAAACTAAAAGAAATGCATTAAATAGAATCTGTAAAATATGCATTAATTTCTGCTTCTATATCATCTATAGAAGTTTTCTCTTCATTTGCCATAATCATGGCTGCAGCATCGATGTCCAGGCTATTCTGTGAGGATGAGGCAAGTGGGGTGTCTACATCCATGACATCATCTTCACCGATGTTGGCGAAGTGCGCCTCTGCGAGCGTTTTCCTTTGCCTTCTTCTTAGCGATATCGTTGATCGCTTCCTTGGATTCTCGACATATCTTGACCAATGTCCCCAAGTGCCACACTTGAAGCACGTCCGATTCTGCTGTCCATACGGCTTGGCGTGTGTCTTTTCTTTGTCATCCCTCTTCACGGGGCTTTGGACTTTCCTTTGGCACAGGGTCTCTCTTTTCCACCTGCCCTTCTTTCTATGAGTGGGCTTTCTCACCTTGTAGCCGTTGGCATTGACTTGATGTCGATGCCTCGTCCGAGTGGTTGCGAGACATAGTTCTTGCGTAGAACATCGTCTTGCGATTCGCAACTTGCATTACATCAATCGATTCGCTATACTCCTTGTATGCGTCCCGGCGATAGTGCGTGCACTCTGGATAGCATTAGGGTGGAAGGTAGAGAGTTTTCTCAATCTTCTCTTCATCGGTGATCTTGCCACATAGAGAGATTGGTACAAATTCATGCAAGGCGGTGTACTCGACCATTGATACGAAGTCGCAAACCTCGAGCGTACCCAATCTTGCTGTGCTTGGGGCAAGATGGTGTACTTGAGCTTTTCGAACCGCTTAAGTGCGGTCAAAGCTCATGCGCACTCTCTTGACCATGTATTCATTCTTTAAAGTGGTGAGAGGTGGTGCTGAGAAAATCACGAGCTTGATCGTTACGCTCGTGGTAGGTTTTGCGTCTGCGAGGACCCTAGACCAATCGTGAACGGACTTCTTGCCCCAAGAACAATTTTTCGTCCGATGCCCAAGTGAGATAGTTACGACCGTGCGGGGCGGTTCTTCAAACTCACGATTCACAATGCTGACATCCGCATGATATCAAGATTACGGTTTAGATTCTGCGTGTAATCGATGAAAATGGTTGCAAAAGTATAAAGTGCGAGAAAAATTAAATTGCTATGCATTGCAATACATTAAATAAAACAACAGATTCAAAAATCATAAAGAAAATTCAAAACAGAGAAATAAAGCAAGAAAAATTAAAACAGAGCCAAATAAATCTTCTTGATTTTCGGCAATTTTCAAAATTTTCTGCGATTTTTCTCGCAATTTTCTTTTTCTCTTTTTTCTTTTTCTTTCCCCTTTTTTTCTTTCTTTGTTTTCCTTACGGCGAATGGCTTCAGACCATTTCCTTTTCCCCTGGCCTTTTGGGCCTTGGCCCACTGCGTAAGGCATAAAAGTGGCGGCTAGGGTTTCCCCCATGCGCTGCCTCCCCACGCGCTGCCTCCAAGCGCCGCCTCCATGCTCCCATGCCAGCGCCGCCTCCACGCGTCGACGCCACCTTCATAGCCTCCTAGGCGGCGGCGGTGTCGGCGGCTTCAAGCTTGCCGCGAAGGTCGGATCTGGTGGTGGCGAGCGGCCGGGCGGGTGCGGGAGGCGAGTGGCGGCGGCGATGGCCTTAGCGGCGTCGCGTGGCTGGGCGGCCAAGCGCGGATGGCGGCAGCGCGGAGAGGCGGCAGGCGGCCGGCTTCGGAAGTGGCATTGCGGGCCGAGCGCCGAGGTGGTGGCGGCGCCGCTTCGTGCGGGCGGAATCGGCGCGGCGGCGGCTCGGGCGCGATCTCTGGTCTTGCGATGGGCGTGCAAGGGCGGCGGCGGCGGTCCGAGGCTGCGGTGGCACGCACGGGCGGGCCCGCCTGGCGACGACACGCCGCGAGCGCGAGGATCAGGCGTCGCGCCGCGGCGCTTGCGCGCGCGCGTGATGGCGGGGCGGCCGAGCCGACGGGTGGCGCTCGCGGCGGAGCGGCGAGGCGGTCTTGCGCGCGGTGCGAGCCGGGCAACCGCGGTGGCGGTCGCGGCCAGCGACTTCGGCGCCGCGCCGTCTTGGTCGAGTCGCGGCGCGGCGGCGGGCGGCGGGCGAAGTGGAGCGGAGGCCGAGCCGCCGTCGGCGGTCTTCGCGCGGCTTCGAGCCGGTGGTGTTGCCGTCGGCGCGCATGCCGAGAGCGATGGCGGCGGCCGTGCGCGCGCGCTGCGCGCGGCAATGGCAGCCCTCTTTTTTTCTCTCTGTGATGAGCGGTGAATTCATATCTCGTGGCCGTCGAGACGCTTCGCGTTCTTCGTGTAACCGTGCCACGTAGGATAGATGCATGCATAGAAAAGAACGATTAGATTCAAGCGCTAATCCCACCTTTTCTCACCTTTTCAATCGATCTCCGTAGAGCAATTCGTCGCGATAGCGTGTTAAGGAACCTCGCTGTCGAATAGTCAGGGGTTCCGAACAGATCTGAAGTGGAGAACGAAGAGAGAGAGACACGTGTTTAGGGAGAGCGAAAGCGGAAATTCTTTATTGCTAATGAATTCTGGTACATAGGGGGGGACCCCTCTCCTCCTTTTATAGCGCTCATCCAGGGTTTTGGCTAAGGGACCACATGGGCCTTCCAATGGGCTATTAGAGTTTCTTAACACTTTTGACTGTCCGTTTGTACATTGCCAATTGCAACTTATCCTCTATCCAATTACTGTCTATGTTTAGATCCTATTATAAGCAAGGTTCAAATTCTCGGCAAAATCTGCCGAAATCTCGGATTTCGGCCCCTACGAGATTCAAAATCCCACCTGGATTAAAAAAATTCAAAATGACACAGCAATTTCAGGCTGAGATCTCGGTTGTTTGAGCCCGTTTTTACACTTTTTTTGTCCGGATTGCAGTGATTTCAGCCGGATTTGACTTGAATTTTTTTGGAGTATTGTTAGACCATCTATGAGGAATACAAGTGAAAAAAATTGAATTTTTTTTTGTTTGTGTTCCAACCAACTGAGCCGAGCTATGTTGCTTGATCTGCTACACATAGTGTAAAATTTGTAGCTTCGGCCTCAGGGCAAACAAAATGAGCCCGACTCATTTGCTCATGGGCTCACAAGCCACACTCACTTTCAATCGCTGAGCTCGTTGTTGCGCTTCTTCCACTCGGCGACCGACCTAATCTGGCCAGCTTCGACGACTGTCCGACCATCTCCAACGACAAAAAAGGTACATCTTGTTGCTCCATTCCGAGATCTCTGGCAAATGTAGTGAAATCTCGGAGGAAAAATGCCGAAATCTCGGTTTGCAAAAGAGGGGGATCTCGGTTTTGTAGAGCGAAATCTCGGTGTTTAAGCACAAGATTTCGTCATTTTTGGCCAGAGCACATGGCTTAGCTGGCGGATGTGGCTGGATTTTTGGCCAAAATGCATGTATGCACAAGTTGTACTTGCTATCAGATGACCTATAATGCTGTACTTGCTGTGAGCATGTGATGACCTGAGTATTGTGAGAGACCTCTATGCACAAGTATTGTTAAAGATGTATGCATGTATGCACGACTATTGTCAGACATCAAGCACTATAGTTCTACCACTTCTACTTGCTGTGATGACCTATAATGTTTGCATTTATTTGCTTTGGGGGACTAATATCCCTAAGGATTATGTGTTAACTCTTAACTGCTTGATTATATGGTTATGTTATGTAATACATTATTTTGGAGACTGACCTCTATGCATGATTAGTGATCAGTAGGGAAAATGACTTTAGTAATATATATAATGGCTATCATTTATACGGTGTATTTGATCATTCTCTCATGTCATAGTATCATTATGATTGGTTGCGAGCGCAATTGGAGCACATTTGCCTTAGTGCACACGCAGCTAAGGAACCAATTAAGTTATACAAGGCTCTAGTAGCTCGTGTTTGTGCACTACAACTTGCGACTTCGCCTGCGGGATACGAATCCACCCACCAGGCTCAGGACGAAGACCCATTCGATTGCCTCATTGAGGATGCGATGCATCGTGTTAGTGACCCTATTGCAGAGTGGTTCGATTCATTCAGGTTTGATAGGGAACCCCTACTCGATGAGGACAATGGGTATGACCCACGCCTCCCAGCGAGATTCGTGGTTGACACCATCCAGTCGAAAGATATGAACAAGGCCACAGGTAGCGTAGATTTGTGTTCTATTCTACATGGTAATCATGTATGTCGAAATCTCAAAATGGTGCTAACATTTTTTCCAATTGGCCACATGTGGGAAGAGCCTCTCAAATTGGGTCGAGTCCACAGTTGGTGACATGCACATAGAGAAGAGGGAGCGTGCTAACGACGACGACATGCTAGCGAGAGCTTTAGGCGGGTTGGCAAAGATATCGGGCAGCCAATGTGCCAAAGGAAAAGGAAAGGCCCGACGTGATGATGAGCCTAATGTCGGTAGTGATAGTGCAGTAGCTTAGTGACAGACTCTAGAGGCAACGACGGGACAGACGCAGCCTGCTACTCCCTCCGGCCCCGGTCACAGCCACAATCATCGGGAGGATTGCAACAAGGAGGTAGCGCCCTGAGGAGGTGTTCACAGAGGCATACCCGTATACTATGGGGAAGAGCATGTCAAGTGGTGGTGTCGGGACCCGGATTTGCAAATCCGAAACCCTCTGTGTATACTGCACTAGTCCAGGATCACGCTAGTGCACACAGTGGAAACATAGATGAAATACCATTCCATACAACAAATTAACTAAGAAGAAGCAAATTATTATTAAATAAATCAAACGACCTTATGGTCAATGTTTACACCATTATGCTTTAAGGGCTTAAGAAACAAATACTATTGCAGCGGAAAAGATAATTTGAGCCATTCGACATGCCACAGGCAATCGTCTGGGGAACGCCTTCCTAATCCACGTAGTCTTCATAGAATTCCTCTTGATGATACTCATTATCTCCTTCAGCAACCGATCAACAAGGACATAAAGTCGTGAGTACAAAGGTACTCAGCAAGCCGTAGGGAATTGATGCAATATATTCATGCACGGCTTGACAAGGATGGCTATATATTTCATTTGCAGAAAGCAGTAACTTGAATTGAAATACAATAAATAGATTGAAAGCATATTTATGAAAAGAGAAATAAATAACTGATAGATCAATGATAGACAACAAAACAACAGTGAACTCCCCGTTCACATCCCAACAATTCCACATTCCACATTTTATGAAACACTCTATACCCCGTGTGAAATTCCCGGGCTTTGTCCATGACCGCGGACGCGGCTATTCGAATAATTTTACACTCTGCAGAGGTTGTACAACTTTACCCACAAGACATGACCACCTCTTTGTGCAATCGATCTTAACACACTTCCTTTGGTGTGCCGCAGAGATGTCACGACAAAGCCTTTACAATGCACTGTCTAAACTCGGTACTCCCGCTAAGGTTTCGCCCCTTAGGACCCCCTCTTGCGCCTTGCGAATCTACCCGTCCATCCCGGAACCCACACCACCAACTTGCAGTACTCAAGGCTAGACATTGCAAATTAATCAGCTAAGTCTGTCCCATTCCAGACATGTGGTAATACGGTTAGGCCCAGTTCAATGGCGCACAAGATTAAGTCCTTTATTGTCTCAGGCAAGACATCCACATCCCAATGTGCTAGAAAGCACCCCCTTTACTGCACGATCACTTGCTTGAGGGAAAACAGTTCGTTCAACCAAGACCAATGGCAAACCCCGCCATGGTACAACAAATTTTACAACAGTGGCTAACGGCCATGATTCAATATCTCATTAAGTCAAGATTAACATTATTCAATATGTGACATGAATCCCAACTATATCTAAGCATGTCTAAGCATAGCTACGATAACCCGATGTTGATATATTGATTATGTCCAACTAGTAATGTCCCAACCTAGGTTTATCAATGGATACATGGTATACAATTAATCAAGGTGGCATAATGTCAACTAGGTATACATCTACTCCCATTAAATAAGGATTGATATACAAAATAGCATGCCATTGTAATAAAGTAAATTACTTTTGCAAACATAGGATCAACATGATCAAAGGATTACGACTTGCCTTGCTGATCTGGTGCTGAGTCTTGGTCTTCGAAGTCTTCGTTTGCTCCCTCGGAATTAGCGTCTACCGGAAAAGAAGCAACGAAACCAAATAAATACAAAACAGAGACTCAAACAAGCTCAAAACTGAAAATAAATGGCTTTGGAAGATAGGTCTTGATTTTAGAAAATTTTAGAAACTTGAATAGCCTCAATCGGAGTTCGTATGAGGGAGAACGAGCTTCTGGAAAATTAAATTCAGAGAAAATATAGAAAATCAGAAAAACAGAATTTCTAGATTTCTTTTTATACGGGAAAAACGGTTTATTGCGCAACGCTGACGTCAGCCGGCTCTTGGTGGACTCGGTCCATGGCACTGCGCCGGTTCACCGTGCACCGGCGCCGGTAGCCGCATAGCGCCGACGCTGGTGATGATCGGCGGCGGCGGGCTCTAACGCAGGCGTCCACGTGTCGCGCATCGGCGGCACAGCGCGGAAATCGGGCGACAGAAAGCGAGGCTGCGGCGGCAAAGGACGTGGCCAGATCGAGACCACACACGGGCGATCGGACGGTCGACATTCTTCGACGAATCGCGACGGCGAGGGCGGCGGCGCAACTCACCAGAGACGAAGAAGATGCCACGGCCAACGGCGGAGACGCGACAGATCGGGCGCGAGACAAAATAGACCGGGGAGAGGGCGACGCGGGCAACGCGGAGAGACCAATGGTGACGGCGAAGACGCACCGGCGGCGAAGAAAAAGGCGGCGGAAGGCGTCGGATGAAGGCGCAACTCCGGCGAGGTCGCACGAGCGGAGGACAAGGTCTCGAACGAAAGAGGCGCGCAGAGGCGGCGCGAGGGATCCTCGGGAGGGGCGCAACGCTTTATATAGCGGTCTCGGAGGTCGTGTCCGACTCGGACTCCAAGGGCGGCGGCGGCTAGGGTTCGCGGCGCGTGCTGCGGCTGCAGCGGGAAGATGGGCAGGCTGGTCGCACACAGGCGAGCTGGACGGGCCGGGCGGAGCAGCCGACGCGAGCGCGGACGGAGGCGCGGGTGAGCGGAGAAAAAGATGGGCCGACGGAAATCCGGCCAGAAGGGCTTTTTGAAATAAAAAAAATTCTGATTTGAGAAAAATCCAGAAATTCGAATAAATGCAAATAAATTCAAATAAATATGAACTAAATTCAGAAAAATCCCCAAAAAATACAGAAAAATTCCTTGGAGCACAATGAACCCAACTAAAACTGAAAATCTTTAGTTTGATGAATAGTTTAATCAAATTAAATCCTTTCATTAATGGAAAATTCAAATTAAGCTGGAATTAATTCAAGAGAAATGCAAATGGTTTATTTTTGGATTCAAACATTCCAAACTCAATTTTTGGGATGTTACAGGTAGGGTGGGCGATAGGCAGCACAGCCCTAGGATGACGGAGGTTCATGGTGTAGCAGCCAGTCTTTCAGCCATTTGGGCTTCCCAACTAGGGGTGGGCATGTGGTTTTTTTGGTTCGGTTTTTCGGTTTTAAAAAAATTGGTTTTCAAAAACTGTTAACCGAACCGAATAAATTTGAAAACCGAACCGAATTGCCAAACCCTACACGCAATTGGCAATTTTTCATGCAAGCTAATATTTGACATTGATATGAATTGACATGTATGGGGAGGATTAGATGTGCATCCTCTTCTTGATCAACACAACTTGCTTGACAAAATATCTTTGACAACAACCTGTCCGGTGTGTATATATACGTAGCCATCAGTCTTTATTCTTTAGACTTTAAGCAGTTACCCAACAATTTGGAACCATGGAATTTCTTTAAATTGTAGTAGAGATATATCACCTTACGTAACACCCTTCATTCATGCTTTAATATTTGTGCAGCATTCAAATAGAAACGCATAGAAGCACCTCCCTCAAATTGATTAGGTGTAGGACAAATAAAATTCAGTAGCAGGATTGATCTGGCATTTAGATTAATGAATATAATTATCCTTTCTTTCTTTCTGTTATGTTGAATTGAGGTGATGTGTACCAGATTAGAAAAGAGATAAGATCATAAACAATAAGGGTTTGGCATCAAGTGGCTTAAGTCAAAGAGGGATTTGGATTGCTGTTCCTGTCTGTTTGGAATGAATAGGCAGCTATGAAGAGCAATCCATGCTGCATGCATGGCCTAATTTGGCATTGAGGGAGTGGCATCGAATCTTTTCGAGACCTCTACTAACTTCCCTCCCACTGCGATGCTCTGTTAGTGAGATGCTGTCACTCAGATCCTGATATTATGCTGATAACTTGCCGTTTAAGTTTGATCTACCTAGGATGAAAAGGAAATCAAGATCGATCAACTGAGCACTGGTGATACTCGTACATGTATCTAGTGTCTTGAGTGCACATAACAGTAAGGCAGGCAAATGTGCACTGCAAGCGTGAATGCATGATGCACAGAGAGAGATATCCATATCTGCCTAGCTGCCATAACTCGTTTATATATGCTATTCAGGTACTCAGACGTAAACATGCTGATTTCTGATGTGCTTTTCGTATTGGAATGTCATAGGTGGATATGGATTCAACTACTACTCCATGGCAACAGACTTGTGTTATGTCAAGGCCTAGAGATAACACTTTTTTTTCATGTTGTGCTACATTTGCATTAGAGAAAATTCTTTATTTGCCACTAGAAGTTGACTATATCCCTGACATACCGTCATGAAATTGTTCGTCCCTCCGGTGCCACGGGATCTCAACTTTGCCCCTTTTTGCCACTACCGTGAGTCGGCCATGAACTAGCCATTAACTGGAGCGCAAAAATACCATTTTGCCCCTGCGTGTGAGTGTTTGGGCGTGTTGGATGCAGGCAGCGAAATGTTGGCACCATTTTTCCTGCCGAATGTTGGCTTGGACTGCATAAGTAGGGCTACATCTCTTGTCTCTTCCTGGTATCCTCTTCCTCATCCCATCTCTTGTCTCCTCTAGTGAAGACCATGTTTGAGACATCGAACTCAAGGAATCGAAGGGCCCTTGCGCTTGCCACTGCCAGGTGGGTGGATTGCCCTAACTACCATATGCAAGCTAATGTACTCTACGCCAATACTGAGGGAAACAACGGCCGACTGTTTTACAAATGTCCTTATTTCTCTATAAGTGAAATTGAGTTTGATTTCTTGTGGTTTTGATGATCATTTTCCAGTTGGAGTTGTTTCTTTCTTGAGAGCTTTTCTTTCTTTTCTTGCCTCAATGTCTGTTGCCATGGTTATGTAGGATGGAGGATGCCAATATTTTCAGTGGGCAGACACAATGGTGAGGGAGCATCCTGGTAGCACTATAGGGCAGAGGATGCAGCTTGGGTACGTTAGTGCAGACGATGGACCCTGTGCTAGAGCAGAGGCTGAACATACTGATGTTAATGATGGAGCGCATTCTAGACCATATCAAGTGGTTTGAGAAGATTGTGTGTGTGGGTATCATTGTTGTACTTTATGCTATATTTGCGAAGTAGTTAGTTTGGCACTCAAAGTGGTTAGGTGAGCCATATCAAGTGGTTATGTATGGAAATCTCTTATGTATGCCATATGAAGTGCTGTTGTATGCCATATCAAGTAGTTTAAGAATGATGTAAGCCATCCAGTTGATGTTTATGTTTGCCTTCATGCTTCTTGACAAATATGTAGCACAAACAAGTTCATTGCAGAATAGAGCAGCAAATTCATTACACAACATAGAACTAAATTCATTACAGAGCATAGTCTCCATTTCTGATTACAAAGCATAGTCCCCATTGCAAATTCATTGCAGAACATAGCAGCAAATTCATTACTTAACATAGGATTGGATTCATTACTGAACATAGTGTTGATTACAGAACATAGTCTTAATCAAGAATTTTCCTTTTTGCTTCTAGTCCCCATTGCTGGACTGTCAGGTGCAGCCCTTTTGGAGTTATTGGCCTTGCGTTTTCCTTTGTGCTTATCACTTTCAAGTGGTGGTGTCTGTTCCCCTGGTGCTAGTAGTGGAATTACCATGATAAAGCCTCAGGTTGGTTTGATGAAGTCACAGACCTAGATTTCACTGACCAGCCAGAACTTGAACTATCCTGAGTCGATCTCTTCTTATTGTGTTGGCTGCATTGGCTGCATGCATATCACAAAACAACATAGTCTCTAGTTAGAAATGATGACAACAACAAAGTGACAAATGTTGCAAACAACTGAGTCCTAGTACCTCGGTGGATATGTCATAGTAGTAGTTGAAAAAGTAGTTCCAGCATGTTCTTTACTTCCTATACTTATAATAATTTCAGTTGATATCTTCTTTGCTCTTGGTTTGTTCTGTGGTTTTGGACTGTATCTAGAAATTAGTAGGAGAAAACTTTAAGCAAATTGAGCTACCAATATACATAAGTCCTAGACAAGAGTAAGAGCTTTACCTTGCAACCATATAAGCTGCAATGTCTTCTGGATCACCTAGCCTACAATTATGCCAGTGATGGCCATATCCTTTGCATATTGGGCACATATGGCCTTTCTTTACCTAAATCCTGGTCTTATCTGTACATCCTTGGTACCTATTTTTTCTTGGCCTGCCTGCTGCCTTAATCAGAAGTGGGGGATGCATGAAGAAGCCATGGTCAGACTTGTCAGGCAATGCAGGGATATGTGAGGCATATGCAGCCCTTAATTTGTTGACTGAGCAACATGTATCCACATACTGCTCAATATTGGTCCCTCTAACTGAAGTGATGAACGCTATGGCATGTATGTATGGCTACCCTGTAACCTGCCATTCCCTGCAGGTGCATGTCCTGTTTTCCAAGTTGACAACATACCCCTTGCCATCACTCCTTCCATCTACCTCTACAATGAAGTCATCAGACTTGCTGACATAAAGGTACAAACCCCTACTCTTTTCATTTAATTTGTTCATGACATGAGGTAAAATTGGCCCCCTTGTAGCCTACTTGATATCCTCTTCCTTTTGCCATATGTAAGGACCCGAATCCACTGATTCGAACCCACTGTGTTTACCGCACTATTCCCAGGATCAACGCTAGTGCACACAGCTCAACATTGGTACATATCACATCATACTCAACGATAATAGAATAATAGTTCATTCATTGATATAACTAAAGGTATGATCTTATGACCAACTTACATTATTAAGCCACGCAGGGCAAGACTGAAAATATAACTAATGATTAAGCGGCGGAAAATAGAAAACGTAGATAGCTCATCACCACCACAGCAACCGACAAGGCTCGGACCCTAATGACTCGTGTCTTCCCGGACTTCATCTTCCAACACAGTGTAGATTCCTCAACCTGTTGATTATTGTTGTTTGGCAAGGGTGAGTACTTAAAGCACTCAACAAGTTGTGCATGAAATGCAATTCTATGTATCTATATGTAAGGCTTATTCCAATGGATAGGCTATCATGGCTATTTTGCAATAAGCGGCATTTATGAACAAATACAATAAATAGATTGTAAAGAATGTAAAACAAATAACAATAGTAAATAAATTCAGATTTTTCAAGTAAACCAAGTTTCCAATCCTAAGTCAAATTTCATCTTCCATATGGCATTCCGCCATCCCAACCATGTTGTCCAATTAATTAAGCTAACCCTTAATCGTAATTCCGAGCATTGCTCAATACCATGAAACACGGCTATCCGAATAGTTTCACACTCTGCAGAGGTTATGCACTTTACCCACGTGATACAACCAAACACCACCAAGGCGAGTGATTATAACAAAGCCTTTACAATGCTCTGGCTTAACCCGATACTACCCGCTAAGGATTCAACACTGGTGGGACTGGTTACCACATCCAGGGCCCCCCTCTTGCGCCATGTGAATTACTCCATAACTCGGGAACTCACACCGACCACGATAGTACCAAAATTAAGACATTGCAAATTACTCAGCTAGGCTGGCCCATACCAGACATGTGGTTGCATGATTGACTCAGGTCAAAGGCTTGCAAGGTTAAGTCCTTAGAATGATCAGGGCAAGACATCCACATACCATCTGCCCATCGGGCCCACCTTGGCCTCCTCGCCCCTTGCCACTTGCCCCAATCTAAATGATTGTCACCCAGTTGGTTACCAAGCACCACGTGCCATCAACAATTCAACATCGTTGCGTGACATGACTCGCCACAACAACTCAATCTCATCGTGTGATCCCACATGACACACAAGTTCATAACATTGTTCCATATTCCATTAATCAAGATTAATTATCAATGATTCTGACACATGTGATGACGTGGCACGGCTAAGCAACTAATACGGTCTAAACCTCCAATGTTGATCATAATTACTAATCAACTATATTAAACCAATCTAGGGTGACAATGGATCATGGCATACAATGACAAGGTAGGGTATAGATCAATCTGGTATATTAGCAAAGCCCAATCTAGTTTGAAACAATTGTATATTTGAAACATATATAATAGGGTAAAACAAATATAGCAATTTTATAAACATGGGTTCAACATGATCAAAGCAAAACTTGCCTTGGAATAGGTCCTGATCTTGATCTGAAGATTGCTCTTGATTTGCTGGATCTTCCTCCGAAGCGTCGCACAATTCAACGTCTACGCGTACCGAAGGAGAAAAGCAAATAAATGCCAAAACAGAGAGCAAATGAACTCCAAAAATCAAATAAAATTCACCATTAAATAGATCTCAATTTTACAAATTTTTAGAAACTGGAATCACTCAAATCTGAGTTACGATGCAAAAGATATAGCCTTTTGAAGTTTGAAATAAATACTGAAATCAGAAAATCAGAAATTCGAAATTAACAGATTTATTTTTATTCTGAAAACCGATTTATGATGTCAGCGTGACGTCAGCCCTGGCGCCAGCCAATCAAACGGCGACGCGTGTCTCGGTGCATAGACTGGGTCTACAACGCAGCGCGAGTCCACGGTGAACTCGGTCCACGGCGCCTCGGCACCCACGCCCGACACGCGTTGCGATCTGATTGGTCCCACGTGCGGCTCGATCTGACCCGCAGAAACATGATCGGACGGTCAGCGTTCACGCTGGCGTGGCAACGCGCATCGCCCAACAGATCTAATCCAACGGCTCAAAGCTTCCGAACCCGACGATGGCTAAGCGACGGCGAGGTCTTACCGGACTTGAAGACGAAGACCAAAGCGGCGGCGTTTCGGTGTGACTCCGGCGACAAGACGCTGCTGGTTCTGCGTGGCATGGTCCGGCGAACCCGAAGATGGCTCCAACGGCGGCGGAGACCCAACGGCGGCGAAGAAACCGAGCGAAACCGGCGTCTGCGCTTCCTAACTCCGGCGAGCTCCTGCAGGTGCGTGGCGGCGGCTCTCGCGAAACCTTACCGACCAAAAGACGCGGCGCTGCGGATGAACCTCGGGCGCTACCTCCTCCTTTATAGCCTCGGCAAGCGCGCTAAAAACGGAACCCTAGGTTTTCCCGGCGGCGAAATCGTGTCGACGGCGGACTCGAGTTCGCGCCGGAGACGACAACCCTCACCGTTCGATCACGCCCCAACGGTTACGATGTCGCAGCCAAGATCGGATCTTAGCCGCCACGATTCTTTCCAGCGGCGAAGATTCCCGAGTCCCGAATCGATGCGACTTGATCTCACCCGCCGATCTTGATCCAACGGCGCGATTCAATCGCCTAGGGTTTACCCGAGATGGGCCAAATGGGCGCGCTTCTCCGCCACGCTACAAGACAAGATACGGGCGAGCCCATTCTTCGTTCGAGGTTTTTCAAAAGGTTTTTCATTTAAAATAATTCCGAAATTCATTTAATTTGTTTTAGGCAATAAAATAATCAGGAAAAATCCAAGAAAAATCTCAGAAATACTTTGAGACATTCTGGACTCAACTAAAATATTTTTGGCAAAACTTTATTTTAACTTTGCACAGATTTGAATAGATTTCAATAAAAGACAATAAACTTGAAATAGGAATTAATTCAATTAAATCTAGAAAAATCCAAATAAATTCCAGAAAATCACAAATGCACTTTTAAGCAATAAAAACTTAATTAAACCAAATTTTGGGATGTTACAAACCTCCCCCTTACTGTAATCTCGACAGAGATTCGGGCTAACTAGAGAATAGGTTCGAAATTACGACTTCAAATCTTCTCCTCGCTCCCATGTGGCTTCACTTTCGGAATGATTGCTCCACTGAACTCTGCAAAAGCGAATAGACTTGTTTCTGGTCTTGCGTTCCATAACATCCAAAATTCTGACCGGTTGCTCTTTGTAAGTCAAATCTTCTTGCAGCTCTATTGCATCCAGCGGGGTTTGCTCGGTTGGCACTCTGAGACACTTCTTAAGCTGCGACACATGGAATACATCATGCACTCCTGCCAAGGACTGAGGCAACTCTAACTGATAAGCCACCTCTCCTCGACGGCTCAGAATCTTGAACGGACCAACATATCTTGGTGCAAGCTTCCCTTTAACATGAAATCTTTTAACGCCCTTAAGAGGGGTAACCCTGAGATACACATGATCTTCTGGTTCAAAACTCAAATCTCGACGGCGGTTGTCTGCGTAACTCTTCTGTCTTGACTGTGCTATCTTCAACCTCTCTCTGATCATTGCAACTTGGCTTTCTGCCTCCTCGAGAATATTTGGCCCAAACACCAAACGCTCTCCTGTTTCATTCCAATTTAACGGAGTACGACAAGCACGTCCATACAATGCTTCAAATGGTGACATCTGCAAGCTAGCTTGATAGCTATTGTTGTAACTAAATTCCGCATATGGCAAACACTTATCCCATGTCGCAGTATAAGCTAAAGCACAAGCTCTCAACATATCCTCTAAAATCTGATTTACTCTTTCAGTCTGACCATCTGTCTGCGGGTGATATGCTGTACTAAAATTCAGACGAGTTCCCATTGCTTCGTGCAACTTATTCCAAAATCTCGAGGTAAATTGGGTCCTCTCATGCGACACAATCTTCTTGGGCACTCCATGCAAACACACAATCTCGGACATGTACAACTCGCTAAACGATCTCCGAGTAAGTGGTCTTCACCGGGATGAAATGAGCGACCTTAGTTAGGCGATCCACAATAACCCAAATGGAATCGTAACCTTTACGAGTTCTAGGTAAACCGTGATAAAATCCATTCCGATTTCCTCCACTTCCATTCCGAATTTTCAACTACCGCAACAAACCAATGGTCTTTGATGCATGGCTTTTACTCTCTGACATATGTCGCATAAAGCAACATGCTCAGCTACTTCACGCTTCATGTTAGGCCACCAAAATCTCTCTTTCAAATCCTGGTACATCTTGGCACTCCCTGGATGAATTGAGTATTTTGAATCGTGAGCTTCCTCAAGAATCAATTGCTTTAGTTCCTTTTATCCAAGCACACAAATTCGGCCTTTGAAAAACATGGTTCCTTGCTCATCCAGAGTGAAATCTACAGCTAGGCCTTCTTCCTTTTTAGCCTTAATCTTAGAAATTTTATCATCATCTTTCTGGCCTTCACTAATCTGATCCTCCAGTGTTGGCCTCACTTCCAGTGAAGCTACCATTCCTTGCGGAACGACCTCCAACCTTAGTTTCTGAATTTCCTTGCATAATTCTGGTTGATCTTCCCTTGTTAGCGTATTTGCGCTATGGCTCTTTCGACTTAGAGCATCTGCCACCACATTGGCTTTTCCGGGATGATAATGGATTCCCACATTATAATCCTTAATTAGCTCTAGCCACCTTCGCTGTCTCATATTCAGATCTGCTTGAGTGAATATGTATTTCAAGCTCTTATGGTCTGTATATATCTCACATCTATTTCCTATGAGATAATGGCGCCATATCTTTAAAGCATGCACTACGGTAGCTAATTCCAAATCATGCGTTGGGTAATTCACTTCATGCGGTCTTAAGCGCCTCGACGCATAAGCAACAACTTTGCCTTCTGCATTAACACGCACTCGAGCCTTGCTTTGAAGCATCACAAAATATCAAATCCATTACGCACATCCGCGGACTAATACGGGGCTGTTGTTAAACGCTTCTTTAACTCCATAAAGCTTTTCTCGCACTCGGCGTCCATGCAAACTTCTTTTCTTTCTTTAACAAGCTGCGTAAGGGTTTAGCAATCGTGGAGAATCCTCTATGAACCGACGGTAATATCCCGCCATTCTCGTGAAACTACGGATCTGGTAATGCACTTTGGTTGCTCCCAATGCAACATCAAGCGTCCACTTTGCTTGGGTCAATCACTACTCCTTTAGTAGTCATTACATGACCAAGAAATTCTACTTTCTCCTTCCAAAATTCACACTTGCTAAACTTAGCATACAATGATGCTCTCGCACCTCTCTAAAACCATTCGAGATGTTCTGCATGCTCTTCCTCTGTCTTCGAGTAAACCAAGATATCGTCTATGAAGACTACAACAAACTTATCCAAATATTCCATGAAAACCTTATTCATCATGTTCATGAAATATGCTGGGGCATTAGTCAATCAAATGACATGACTGTGAACTCATAATGTCCACATCGTAGAAAACGCAGCCTTAGACACATCCTCCGCTCGGATCTTCAGCGATGGTATTCGAGCGAAGATCTATCTTGGAGAAAACTCCAGCTCCTCTTAATTGATCAAATAAGTCATCGATCCTGGGCAACGGATACTTATTCTTGATCGTTACTTCATTCAGTGCACGATAATCGATGCACATTCTAAGACTTCCGTCCTTTTTACGAACAAACAAAACTGGAGCTCCCCACGGCGATGAACTTGGTCTAATGAAGCCTTTCTCTTGCAGTTCCTCAATCTGCTTCTTCATTTCCACTAACTCGTCGGTAGGCATCCGATATGGTCTTTTGATATCGGTCTTTGTACTGCACTGGCGCTAACTCGATCACGAACTCGATATCACGGTCGGTGGCAATCTGGCAAATCTTCCGAAACACATCCGGTATTCCTCAGCTCTTGGCACATCTTCCATGCTGATGGCTTTCACGCTGTTGACCATTAACTGCCCATCGCGATCTGCGGTCGCTTGAAACTCTACTTTCCTGCCACTAGGGCCTTCCAAAGTCACGATCCGTCGGCCACAATCCAAAACGGCCTTATGCTTAGACAGCCAATCCATTCCAAGGATGACGTCTAGGGATTGCGCATCTATCAAGATAAGATTCGCTAGGAATTCTATCCCATCCATAAGCAACTTAGCTCCCAAACACCCAAGGCTAGATCTAAGCTCAGATCCTGGGGCTTGGACTAAGAGCACACACTTAAGATTCACCACTTTAAATCCATTCTTGGTTGCAAAACTTTGAGAAACAAGCGAATCGAAGCTCGTAATCAAACAAAGCTAGAGCAGTCTCGAGTTGACGAAACTTACCCGATCGGCGTCGTAGCCTCCTGAGCTCCATCTGCGGTGATGTGGTTGATCCTTCCACGCACTGTTGATTGCGGGATTGCTCCAGCTTGACCTGGCGCACGATTTCCTCCTGAGGCTGGTGCTTTGGCAGGTGTTGTTCCCAAGTTGAAACGAACTGGCGTGATGCCTCCCTTCTGTGGACACCTATTAGAAAAGTGCCCTGGCTCGTTGCATGTGTAGCATCTTTTCTGCGCAGCATCGTTGATTCCCTCCTGGTGCATTGTTGCCCTGTGCTGGTGTCTGAAAATTCTGATTGGCAGGGCGAGGTGCAGGGGTTGATGTCTTGTTCACAGCTGGTGGTTGGAATCTAGCAAATTGTTGTAGTGACATCCTCAAACGTAGATGGTTTGGACGTCCACCCTGATTAGTCATTAAGCGCTTAAGGCTTTCACCCAGCTCTTTGCGCTTATCTTCTAGGATCAAAGCTTTATTGACTAGTTCCTGAAAGTCCGAAAATTGTGGGTGATCGGTCCACTGCAGATCTGAATTCATCCCTTCATGAAACGAGGCGCCTAGCTTTATCTGTCATTGCGTCTTGAGGGGCATAGCGAGCTAATCTGGGTAAACTTATTCGTACTCACCCACCGGTTGGCCTCCTTGTTTCGAGCTCAACTCTTCCTTCTTTAGGTCCATCATTCCTCCGGATCGTAAGGACCGAATCCACCGATTCAACCCACCGTGTTTATTGCACTATTCCGGGATCAACGCTAGTGCACACGACTTAACATTGGTACATATCACATCATACACAGCGATAATAGAATAATAGTTCATTTATTGATATAGCTAAATGTATGATCTTATGACCAACTTACATTATTAAGCCACGCAGGCAAGACCGAGAATATAAGCTAATAATTAAGCGTGGAAAGTAGAAACGTAGGTAGCTCATCACCACCACAGTAACCGACAAGGCTCGGACCCTAATGACTCGTGTCTTCTTGGACTTCATCTTCCAACACAGTGTAGATTCTTCAACTGTTGATTATTGTTGTTTGGCAAGGGTGAGTACTTAAAGCACTCAACAAGTTGTGCATGAATGCAATTCTGTATCTATATGCAAGGCTTATTCCAATGGATAGGCTATCATGGCTATTTTGCAATAAGCGGCATTTATGAACAAATACAAGAAATAGATTGTAAAGAATGTAAAACAAATAGCAATAATAAATAAATTCAGATTTCTCAAGTAAACCAAGTTTCCAATCCTAAATCAAGTTCCAATCTTCCATATGGCCATCCCGCCATCCCAACCAAGTTGTCCAATTTATTAATCTAACCCTTAATCTGTAATTCCGAGCATTGCTCAATACATGAGCACGGCTATCCGAATAGTTTCACACTCTGCAGAGGTTATGCACTTTACCCACGTGATACAACCAAACACCACAAAGGCGAGAGATTATAACAAAGCCTTTACAATGCTCTATCTTAATCCGATACTACCCGCTAAGGTTTCAACATCATGGGCTGTAAACCACATCCGTGGCCCCCTCTTGCGCCATGTGAATTACACCTGACCCGGAACTCACACCGACCATGATAGTATCAACATTAAGACTTTGCAAATTACTCAGCTAGGCTGGCCCATACCAGACATGTGGTTGCATGGTTGACTCAGGTCAAAGGCTTGCAAGGTTAAGTCCTTAGTGTGATCAAGGCAAGACATCCACATACCATCTGCCCATCGGGCCCACCTTGGCCTCCTCGCCCCTTGCCACTTGCCCCAATCTAAGTTATCATCATCCAGTTGATTACCAAGCACCACGTGCCATCAACAATTCAACATCGTTGCGTGACATGACTCGCCACAACAACTCAATCTCATCGTGTGATCCCACATGACACACAAGTTCATAACACTGTTCCATATTCCGTTAATCAAAATTAATTAACAATGATTCTGACACATGTGATGACGTGGCATGGCTAAGCAACTAATACGGTCTAACCTCCAATGTTGATCATAATTATTAATCAACTATATTAAACAAATCTAGGGTGACAATGGTTCATGGCATATAATGACAAGGTAGGGTATAGATCAATCTGGTATTTTAGCTAAACCCAATCTAATTTGAAACAATTGTATATTTGAAATATATGCAATATTGTAAAACAAACATAGCAATTTTATAAACATGGGTTCAACATGATCAAAGCACAACTTGCCTTGGAATAGGTCCTGATCTTGATCTGAAGATTGCTCTTGGGTTGCTTGATCTTCCTCCGAAGCGTCGCACAATTCAACGTCTACGCGTACCGAAGAAGAAAAGCAAATAAATGCCAAACCAGAGAGCAATTGAACTCCAAAAATCAAATAAAATTCACCATTAAATAGATCTCAATTTTACAAATTTTTAGAAACTGGAATCACTCAAATCCGAGTTAAATTGCAAAAGATATAGCCTTTTGAAGTTTGAAATAAATACTGAAATTGCTAAAATCAGAATTAACAGATTTATTTTTAAACTGAAAAACTGGTTTATGACGTCAGCGTGACATCAGCATGACGCAGCGCTGGACCGAGCCAATCAGAACTCGACACGTGGCCTCGGCGCATAGACCTGGTCCACGAGACCTCCTCTGGTCCACCGTGAACTCGGCGCACGACGCCTCGGTGCTCGCGCCTCACGCGGCGGCGCACCGATTACACACGGCGGCGGCGCCATCCGATGCATTCAGATCTCATCGGGGCGGCCGATCGAAGCACACGCGGCAAGATCTCGAACCGCAGATTAAAATCTAACGGACCGCGATTAACGAGGGCTTACGAATCACGAGACCACGCGGCCGATCGGAGACGTTGGCGATGATCCGACGGTCCAAATCTCTCCGCACGCAAATGGCGCCGCCGAGACGAGATCCACCGCGATGAAGACGACGATCCTCCACACGGCGCCCGGCGAGCTCGACGACGAGACCTTGCGCTTCGCTGCGGTGCGGGACAAGGACCTCAATGCACCCGCGGTTCCTTAAATAGGCGGACGGAGGCGTGCATGGCGGCGGACACGGACTCGAGTCCATCGGCGACGACACGGCGGCGCGGCGGAGGAGTTCAAACGGAGACGACAACCAAGAACCCTCCGATTGCCAACGAACGCCCAGATCGACCCGACGCGCACGATCAGATCTGTCCAACTCCGAAACGACGGATGAGATCTCCTCTTACTCTAAACGCATCGGCTTAACTGGCGCCGCTTGATCTTGATCCTACGGTCCTCTGCGCTAGGGTTTAGGTTTTACGCGCGATTGCTTCTGACCGCCCGATTCAAGATCAACGGTTGACGCTAAGCTTCTAGAAGCTGGGCTTCGTGGGCTGCGCGAGCGGGCCGGCCTGCCACAGAGATGGGCTACGGCCCGATACTGTTTAATTTGATTTTAAAAGATTTCTTATTTAAAATAATTACAAAAATTCATTTTATTTGTTTTAGACAATAAAATAATCAGGAAAAATCCAAGAAAAATCTCAAAAATACTTTGAGACATTCTGGACTCAAATAAAATATTTTTGGCAAAACTTTATTTTAACTTGGCACAGATTTAAATACTTTTGATTAAAAAGCAATAAACTTGAAATAACATTTAATTCCAATAAATCCAGAAAAATCCAAATAAATTCCAGAAAATCACAAATGCACATTTAAGCAATAAAATAATATTTGGAAGATTTTGGGATGTTACAAACCTCCCCTTAATGTAATCTCAGAGATTGGGGCTAACTAGAGAATAGGTTCTGAATTCGACTTCAAATCTTCTTCTCGCCCCAAGTGGCTTCACTTTCCGAATGATTGCTCCATCAACTCGCAAAGCGAATAGACTTGTTTCTCGGTCTTGCGCCCACAACATCCAAAATTCGATTGGTTGCTCTTTATAAGTCAAATCTTCTTGCAGCTCTATTGCCTCCAACGGGCTTGCTCTGTGGCACTCTGAGACACTTCTTAAGCTGCGATACATGGAATACATCATGCACTCCGCCAATGACCGAGGCAACTCTAATCGATAAGCTACCTCTCCTCGACGGCTCGTAATCTTGAACGGACCGACATATCTTGGTGCAAGCTTCCTTTAACGTGAAATCTCTTAACGCCCTTAAGAGGGTAACCCCGAGATACACATGATCTTACGGTTCAAAACTCAAATCTCGACGACGGTTATCTGCGTAGCTTTTCTGCCTTGATGTGCTATCTTCAACCTCTCTCGATCATTGCGACTTGACTTTCGGCTTCCTCGAGAATGTCCGCCCAAACACCAAACGCTCTCTGTTTCATTCCAATTCAACGAGTACGACAAGCACGCCCATACAATGCCTCGAATGGTGACATCGTAGGCTAGCTTGATAACTATTATTATAATCAATTCGTGATATGGCAAACATTTATCCCATGACGTGGCATACGCTAAGGCACAAGCTCTCAACATATCCTCTAAAATCGATTTACTCTTTCGGTCGACCATCATCTGCGGGTGATATGTCAGATCAAATTCAGACGGGTTCCCATTGCTTCATGCAACTTATTCCAAAACCTTGAGGTAAATTGGGTACCTCATGCGACACAATCTTCTTTGGCACTCCATGCAAACATACAATCCTTGACATGTACAATTCGCCAAACGATCTCCTAAGTAAGTGGTCTTTATCGATGAAATGAGCAACCTTGGTTAGACGATCCACGATAACCCAAATGGAATCGTAACCTTTACGAGTCTTAGGTAAACCGTGATAAAATCCATTCCGATTTCCTCCCACTTCCATTCCGAATTTTTAACTACCGCAATGCATCAATGGTCTTTGATGCATGGCTTTTACCCTCTGACATACGTCGCATAATGCAACATGCTCAGCCACTTCACGCTTCATTTTTGGCCACCAGAATCTCTCCTTCAAATCCTGGTACATTTTAGCACTTCTGGATGAATTGAGTACTTTGAATCATGCGCTTCCTCAAGAATCAATTGTTTTAATTCCTTTTATCCGGCACACAAATTCGCCTTTGAAGAACATAGTTCCTTGTTCGTCCAGAGTGAAATCTATGGCTAGGCCTTCTTCCTTTTAGCCTTGATTTTTGAAATTTTATCGTCATCTTGTTGACCTTCTCTAACTGATCCTCTAATGTTGGTTTTACTTCTAGCGCAGCTATCATTCCTCATGAACGACCTCCAATCTTAACCTCTCAAATTCCTTGCATAATTCGGTTGATCCTCCATTGACAATGCATTTGCGCTATGGCTTTTTCGACTCGGGCATCCGCCACCACATTGGCTTTTCCAGATGATAATGGATTCCCATTATAATCCTTAATTAGCTCAAGCCATCTTCACGCCTCATATTCAGTCGATTGAGTGAATATGTATTTCGACTCTTATGGTCCGTATATATCTCACATCTATTTCCTATGAGATAATGACGCCATATCTTTAAAGCATGCACTACGGCAAACTAACTCCAAATCATGCGTTGGGTAATTCACTTCATGCGGTCTCAATTGTCTCGACGCATAAGCAACGACTTTGCCTTCTTGCATTAACACGCATCCCAAGCCTTGCTTGAAGCATCGCAATAAATGTCAAATCCATTACGCACATCCGCAACACTAATACGGGGCGTTGTTAAACGCTTCTTTAATTCCATGAAACTTTTCTCGCACTCTGGCGCCCATGCAAACTTCTTCTCTTTCTTTAACAAGCGCGTAAGGGGTTTAGCAATTGTCGAGAATCCTTCTATGAACCGACGGTAATATCCCGCCATTCCCGTAAAAACTACGAATCTGAGTAATGCACTTGGTGGCTCCCAATGCAACATCTGCGTCCACTTTGTCGGGATCAATCATGACTCCTTTGGTAGTCATTACATGACCGAGAAATTCAACTTTCTCCTTCCAAAATTCACACTTGCTAAACTTAGCATATAGTTGATGCTCTCACTGCCTAAAACCATTCTCGATGTTCTCGCATGCTCTTCCTCTGTCTTCGAGTAAACCAAGATATCGCCTATGAAGACTACAACAAACTTGTCCAAGTAATCCATGAAGACTTTATTCATCATGTTCATGAAATATGTTGGGGCATTAGTCAATCCGAATGACATGATCGTGAACTCGTAATGTCCATATCGCGTAGAAAACGCAGCCTTAGGTACATCCTCCGCTCGGATCTTCAATCGATGGTATCCTCGAGCGAAGATCTATCTTGGAGAAAACTCCAGCTCCTCTTAATCGATCAAATAAGTCGCCGATCCCGGGCAACGGATACTTATTCTTGATCGTTACTTCATTAAGTGCACGTAGTCGATGCACATTCTAAGACTTCCATCCTTCTTGCGAACAAACAAAACCGGGCTCCCCACGGCGATGAACTTGGTCTAATGAAACCTTTCTCTTGCGGTTCCTCAATCGCTTCTTCATTTCTACTAACTCGCTCGGTAGGCATCCGATATGGTCTCTTTGATATCGGTCTTTGCACTGGTGCTAACTCGATGACAAACTCGATATCACGATCCGGTGGCAATCTGGCAAATCTTCCGAAATACATCCGGTATTCTCGCCATCGCACATCTTCCATGCCGATGGCTTTCACATGTTGACCGTTAATCGCCTGTCCGAATCAAGGTCGCTTGAAACTCCACTTTCTTGCCACTAGGGCCTTCCAAGGTCACGATCCTCCGCCACAATCTAAAATGACCTTATGCTTGGACACCAATCCATTCCAAGGATGACGTCTAGGATTGCGATCTATCAAGATAAGATTCGCTAGGAATTCTATCCCATTCATAAGCAACTTAGCTCCCAAACACCCAAGGCTAGATCTAAGCTCGGATCACGGGCTTGGACTAAGAGCACACACTTAAGATTCACCACTTTAAATCCATTCTTGGTTGCAAAACTTTGAGAAACAAACGAATGCGAAGCTCCGAATCAAACAAAATCAGAGGCAGTCTCGAGTTGACCAGAACTTACCCAAGACGACGTCCGTAGCTTCCCGAGCTCCATCGTGGTGATGTGGTTGATTCTTCCACGCCTTTGTTGATCGCGGCGTTGCTCGGCTTGGCTTGGTGCGCGATTTCCTCCGAGGTTGGTACCTTGGCGGTGTTGTTCCCAAGTTGAAACGAATCGCGTGATGCCTCCTTTGTGGACACCTATTGGAAAAGTGCCTGGCTCGTTGCAAGTATAGCATCTCTTCACCGCAGATCACGATTTCCCCTGGTGCATTGTTGCCTTGCGCTGGGTCCGAAATTCGATTGGCGGCGAGGTGCGAGGTTGATGTCCTGTTCACAGCTGGTGGTTGGAATCTAGCAAATTGCTGTGGTGACATCCTCAAACGTAGATGGTTTGGGCGTCCACCCTGATTGTTCATCAAGCGCTTACGGTTTTCACCTAGCTCTTTGCGCTTATCCTCTAGGATCAAAGCCTTATTTACCACTCTCCAAAATCTGGAAATTGTGGGTAATCGATCCCACCAGAGTCCCGAGTTCACCCTTCATGAAACGAGACTGCTCGCTTTATCCGTCGCTCGTCTTCAGGGCATAGCGAGCTAATCGAGTAAATTTGTTCAAGTATTCGCCACCGTTGGCCTCCTTGCTTCAAAGCTCAACTCCTCCTTCTTAAGATCCATCATTCCTCCGGGACATGATATCGGCGGAAGCATTAGTAAACTCCTCCTGTGTTATCTCTGTGGGGCTCCATGAGCGCACGATAATTCTCCCACCATTCTGCGGCGGTTCCTTCAAGTTGATGAGAGGCGAGAGCACCTTCTCATTGCCCTCACACCGAGTGATGTGCGCTTCTTCTCAATGGTCCTAAGCCAATCATCGGCTTCCAAAGGGTTCACGCTTCCAGAGAAAGTTGGTGGCCTAGTCCTCATAAAATCCGATAGCTTGGACATAGGTCGAGGTCCACCATGATTGTTCGAGTTGCGGGATTGTTGTGGTTTATCACTGCATTGGTCATCTCTGCATCTGATCTGTATCATTGTCTCATCGCTTAGTCTCTTTGCAAGGAATGCTCCCATTCTGCATGTCCACCGGCGGTGGTTGAGGGCTGCCTCCATCATTGGGATTGTCATTCTGACGCATCCACTTCAAGCACCGTTGTTTCCTCAGTATTCACCATCCGATAATTGCCTCTTAGGTTAGGAAAGGTAGATGTAGCATAGATGAGAAGTAAGGATTTCTAAAGCGGGAGATATGTTATACCCAAACTGAACAATTCTTTATTTAACTTGGTATGGTGCTTATTTAAGCCTACAAGCTTTGCAACACATACCGCACACTCAAAGAATACAAAGAAGCAAACTAAACACGAACCTTAACGCCAACTAGAAAGGTAAAGGCTAACTTAAAGACGCGACTCACACTCGAGTCTCAACACGGCCCAAGGTCGACACTCACTCATCCACCACCTCGGTGAGGCGATCCGGCGATACACCGTGGATGAGCGGGCATCGGAGCGAACCTATCCCGTGACCTACTATCGGGTCCTCTGCAACAACGGGTCCACTCTCCTCCTGTTCCCACTCTCGCTCCTCTGATCCTCCTCGACTCCTCGGTGGCTCTCGAACTCCCCGAGTCACGCGCTCCACTCGCCCTCAATCGCCTCCGTGGCCTCTCCCACCTCGGTGATCATCCCGATGGTCAAGCACGGTCACCTCGAGCTCTGCTCTCGCCACTGAGTGCCTCGCATACGCCTCCAGCTCTGGGTAGTATCTCTCATGTGATCCTCCCGGCAAGGGCGAACTCGCAAGGTGCGCCGCGAGAGCACACTCGCTTCCCCTCAATCCGCCGCCTTGGCGCACGCTTGAACGTCTGGGTGAAGGCGGAACAATGAGTCGTGAAGCTCGTCAGCGTAGTCGCGGCAGACACGGCGAAGAGCAAGGCGAGCGACCTCCTGGATTGCAACCTCGTACGAGAATCTTCTGGCAGAGATGTTGATTGGCCTGCTAGCTTCCTCGTTCTCCCGAGCGTAGATGATCAACTTGCAAATAAATCCTCGGTGAACACCATTCACCGCCCACCGCCTCCTCGGTAAAGTGGACGATAGAAGCCTCAAGCGTCTCAAGTACTTCCACAACTCCATGGCGTAGCCGCCACCGACTCCTCAAAGGTCTGAACGATCGGATCCGCTCCACAAGAACTTTGAATAAGAGCTCTATCCAAAACGGCCAAGAAACGGTAAATTCAGCAAGGCAAGAAGTAGAGAATGAGATGAGTCAAGAGTGTTCTATTAGTCAAGTTTGGATTTTCTTTTAGAAAATAGTTTTGGACTCTCACAAGACACCTCCATACTATCTAGGGCCACGACCTACAACAAGATGCTCGATACCACCTCTGTAAGGACCCGAATCCACCGATTCAACCCACCGTGTTTATGCACTATTCCTGTGATCAACGCTAGTGCACACAGCTTAACATTGGTACATATCACATCATACACAACGATAATAGAATAATAGTTCATTTATTGATATAGCTAAATGTATGATCTTATGACCAACTTACATTATTAAGCCACGCAGGCAAGACCGAGAATATAAGCTAATAATTAAGCAAATGGAAAGTAGAAACGTAGGTAGCTCATCACCACCACAGCAACCGACAAGGCTCGGACCCTAATGACTCGTGTCTTCTTGGACTTCATCTTCCAACACAGTGTAGATTCTTCAATCGTTGATTATTGTTGTTTGGCAAGGGTGAGTACTTAAAGCACTCAACAAGTTGTGCATGAATGCAATTCTATGTATCTATATGCAAGGCTTATTCCAATGGATAGGCTATCATGGCTATTTTGCAATAAGCAAGATTTATGAACAAATACAATGAATAGATTGTAAAGAATGTAAAACAAATAGCAATAATAAATAAATTCAAGATTTCTCAAGTAAACCAAGTTTCCAATCCTAAATCAAGTTCCAATCTTCCATATGGCCATCCCGCCATCCCAACCAAGTTGTCCAATTTATTAATCTAACCCTTAATCAGAATTCCGAGCATTGCTCAATACCATGAGCACGGCTATCCGAATAGTTTCACACTCTGCAGAGGTTATGCACTTTACCCACGTGATACAACCAAACACCACAAAGGCGAGAGATTATAACAAAGCCTTTACAATGCTCTATCTTAATCCGATACTACCCGCTAAGGTTTCAACATCAAGCGGGCTGTAAAACTACATCCGTGGCCCCCTCTTGCGCCATGTGAATTACACCGACCGGAACTCACACCGACCATGATAGTATCAACATTAAGACTTTGCAAATTACTCAGCTAGGCTGGCCCATACGAGACATGTGGTTGCATGGTTGACTCAGGTCAAAGGCTTGCAAGGTTAAGTCCTTAGTGTGATCAAGGCAAGACATCCACATACCATCTGCCCATCGGGCCCACCTTGGCCTCCTCGCCCTTGCCACTTGCCCCAATCTAAGTTATCATCATCCGCTTGATTACCAAGCACCACGTGCCATCAACAATTCAACATCGCTATGTGACATGACTCGCCACAACAACTCAATCTCATCGTGTGATCCCACATGACACACAAGTTCATAACACTGTTCCATATTCCGTTAATCAAAATTAATTAACAATGATTCTGACACATGTGATGACGTGGCATGGCTAAGCAACTAATACGGTCTAACCTCCAATGTTGATCATAATTATTAATCAACTATATTAAACAAATCTAGGTGACAATGGTTCATGGCATATAATGACAAGGTAGGGTATAGATCAATCTGTATTTTAGCTAAACCCAATCTAATTTGAAACAATTGTATATTTGAAATATATGCAATATTGTAAAACAAACATAGCAATTTTATAAACATGGGTTCAACATGATCAAAGCACAACTTGCCTTGGAATAGGTCCTGATCTTGATCTGAAGATTGCTCTTGGGTTGCTTGATCTTCCTCCGGCGCCGCACAATTCAACGCCTACGCTGCATCAAGAAGAAAAGCAAATAAATGCCAAACCAGAGAGCAATTGAACTCCAAAAATCAAATAAAATTCACCATTAAATAGATCTCAATTTTACAAATTTTTAGAAACTGGAATCACTCAAATCCGAGTTAAATTGCAAAAGATATAGCCTTTTGAAGTTTGAAATAAATACTGAAATTGCTAAAATCAGAATTAACAGATTTATTTTTAAACTGAAAAACTGGTTTATGACGTCAGCGTGACATCAGCATGACGCAGCGCTGACCGAGCCAATCAGAACTCGACACGTGGCCCTCGGCGCATAGACTGGTCCACGAGACCTCCTCGTCCACCGTGAACTCGGCGCGACGACGCCTCGGTGCTGCGCCTCCACGCGGCGCGCACCCGATTGGCCCACGGCGACGGCGCCATCTGATGCATTCAGATCTCATCGGCGGCTGCTGATCGAAGCACACGCGGCAAGATCTCAACCGCAGGATTAAAATCTAACGGACCGCGATTAACGAGGGCTTACGAATCACGAGACCACGCGGCCGGATCGAGACGCTGAGCGATGATCCGACGGTCCAAATCCTCTCCCGCGCAAATGGCGCCGCCGAGACGAGATCCACCGGCGATGAAGACGACGATCCTCCACACGGCGCCCGGCGAGCTCGACGACGAGACCTTGCGCTTCGCTGCGGTGCGGGACAAGGACCTCAATGCACCGTCGGTTCCTTAAATAGGCGGACGGAGGAGCGTGCGGGCGACGGACACGGACTCGAGTCCATCGGCGACACGGCGGCGCGCGCGAGGAGTTCAAACGAGACGACAACCAAGAACCCTCCGATTGCCAACGAACGGCCCAGATGCGACCCGACGCGCACGATCGATCTGTCCAACTCAAACGACGATGAGATCTCCTCTTACTCTAAACGATCGGCTTAATCGGCGCCGCTTGATCTTGATCCTACGGTCCTCGCCGCTAGGGTTTAGGTTTTACGCGCGATTGCTTCCGACCGCCCGATTCAAGATCAACGGTGACGCTAAGCTTCTGAAGCTGGGCTTCGTGGTCGCTTGCGAAGGGCCGGCTGCCACATGTAGATGGGCTACGCCCGACATCGTTTAATTTGATTTTAAAAGATTTCTTATTTAAAATAATTACAAAATTCATTTTATTTGTTTTAGACAATAAAATAATCAGAAAAATCCAAGAAAATCTCAAAAATACTTTGAGACATTCGACTCAAATAAAATATTTTTGGCAAAACTTTATTTTAACTTGGCACAGATTTAAATACTTTTGATTAAAAAGCAATAAACTTGAAATAACATTTAATTCCAATAAATCCAGAAAAATCCAAATAAATTCCAGAAAATCACAAATGCACATTTAAGCAATAAAATAATATTTGGAAGATTTTTGGGATGTTACAGGGACATGATACTGGCGGAAAGCATTAGTAAACTCCTCCCAGGTGATCTCTTGTGGGGCTCCATGAGCGGCACAGTAATTCTCCCACCATTCTGCGGCGGTTCCTTCCAATTGATGAGAGGCGTAGAGCACATTCTCATTTCCTTCACATTGCGTGATGTGCAGCTTCTTCTCAATTGTCCTAAGCCAGTCATCGGCTTCCAAAGGGTTCACATTTCCTGAAAAAGTTGGCGGCCTAATCCTCATAAAATCTAATAACTTTGAGTGAGGTCGGGTCCACCATGGTTGTTCCGAGCTACTGTTGTTGTTGTTGCCGGCCGCGCTGGTCATCCGCGCATCATAGTCCGCATTAGTTGAGTCCAGGCCGCAAGAAACGCTCCCAGATTCTCGCATGTCACCGACGGTGGTTGAGGGCTGCCTCTGCGTTGGTGTTGTCGCTCGCGCATCCACTTCAAAGCTCCGTTGTTTCTCGAGTATTCACCATCCGATGATTGCCTCTTAGGTTAGGGAAGGTAGACGTAGCATAGATAAGAAGTAAGAATTTCTAAAGCGGAGATTGGTTATACCCAACTGAAATAATTCTTTATTATTCTTGGTATGGTCGCTTATTTAAGCCTACAAGCTTTGCAACACATACCGCACACTCAAGATTACAAAGAAGCAAACTAAACACGAAACCTTAACGCCAACTAAAAGGTAAAGACTAACTTAAAGACGCGACTCACAATCGAGTCTCAACACAGCTCCAAGGTCGACACTCACTCATCCACCACCACGGCCGAGGCGATCCGACGATACACCGGCGGATGAGCGGCATAGGAGCGAACCTATCCCGATGACCTACTCATCGGGTCCTCTGCAACCACGGGTCCGCACTCCTCCGACTCCCACTCGCGCTCCTCCGGGTCCTCCTCGAACTCCTCTGCTGCTCCTGAACTTCTCGAGTCACGCGCCCACTGCCCTCGACCGCCTCTAGAGCCTCTCCCACCGGTGATCATCCCGATGGTCAAGCACGGTCACCTCAAGCTCTGCTCTACCACTGAGTGCCTCGTATACGCCTCCGGCTCCCGAGTAGTCTCTCTCATATGATCCTCCGGCAAGGGCGAACTCCGCAAGGTGTACCGCAGTGGCACACTCGCTCTCCACGATCCGCCGCGCCGCATGCTTGAACGTCTGGGTGAAGGCGAACATCGAGTCGTGAAGCTCGCCGGCGAGTCGTGGCGCACACGGCGAAGAGCAAGTCGGGCAACCTCCCGAATTGCAACCTCGTGCGAGAATCTTCTCGCGAGATGTTGATTGGCCCGCTAGCTTCCTCGCTCTCCCGAGCGAGATAATCGCCTTGCAAATAAATCCCGGTGTACACCATTAATCGACCACCGCCTCCTCGGTAAAGCGGACGGTAGAAGCCTCCCAGCGTCTCAAGAACTCTCCACGGCTCCATGGCGTAGCCACCACCGACTCAAGGTCGAAACAATCAGCATCCGCTCCACAAGAACTTTGAATAAGAACTCCACCCAAAACGGCCAAGAAACGGTAAATTCAGCAAAGGCGAGAAGTAGAGAATGAGATGAGTCGAGAGTGTTTTATTAGTCAAATTTAGATTTTCTTTTAGAAAATAGTTTGGACACACACAAGACACCTCCATACTATCTAGGCCAAGACCTACAACAAGATGCTCGATACCACCTCTGAAGGACCCGAATCCACTCGATTCAACCCACCGTGTTTACCGCACTATTCCTGTGATCAACGCTAGTGCACACAATTTCAACATTGGTACATATCACATCATACTCAACGATAATAGAATAATAGTTCATTCATTGATATAACTAAAGGTATGATCTTATGACCAACTTACATTATTAAGCCACGCAGGCAAGACCGAAAATATAACTAATGATTAAGCAAATGAAAATAGAAAACGAGATAGCTCATCACCACCACAGCAACCGACAAGGCTCTACCCTAATGACTCGTGTCTTCCGGACTTCATCTTCCAACACAGTGTAGATTCCTCAACTGTTGATTATTGTTGTTTGGCAAGGGTGAGTACTTAAAGCACTCAACAAGTTGTGCATGTAATGCAATTCTATGTATCTATATGTAAGGCTTATTCCAATGGATAGGCTATCATGGCTATTTTGCAATAAGCAAGATTTATGAACAAATACAAGAAATAGATTGTAAAGAATGTAAAACAAATAACAATAGTAAATAAATTCAGATTTTTCAAGTAAACCAAGTTTCCAATCCTAAGTCAAATTTCATCTTCCATATGGCATTCCGCCATCCCAACCATGTTGTCCAATTAATTAAGCTAACCCTTAATCAGAATTCCGAGCATTGCTCAATACCATGAGCACGGCTATCCGAATAGTTTCACACTCTGCAGAGGTTATGCACTTTACCCACGTGATACAACCAAACACCACCAAGGCGAGTGATTATAACAAAGCCTTTACAATGCTCGCTTAACCCGATACTACCCGCTAAGGATTCAACATCGTGGACTGGTTACTACATCCGTGGCCCCTCTTGCGCCATGTGAATTACTCCATAACTCGGGAACTCACACCGACCACGATAGTACCAAAATTAAGACATTGCAAATTACTCAATAGGCCGCCCATACTGCACATGTGGTTGCATGATTGACTCAGTCAAAGGCTTGCAAGGTTAAGTCCTTAGAATGATCGGGGCAAGACATCCACATACCATCGCCCATCGGGCCCACCTTGGCCTCCTCGCCTTGCCACTTGCCCCAATCTAAATGATTGTCACCCGCTGATTACCAAGCACCACGTGCCATCAACAATTCAACATCGCTATGACATGACTCGCCACAACAACTCAATCTCATCGTAATCCCACATGACACACAAGTTCATAACATTGTTCCATATTCCATTAATCAAGATTAATTATCAATGATTCGACACATGTGATGACGTGGCACGGCTAAGCAACTAATACGGTCTAAACCTCCAATGTTGATCATAATTACTAATCAACTATATTAAACCAATCTAGGTGACAATGGATCATGGCATACAATGACAAGGTAGGGTATAGATCAATCTGTATATTAGCTAAGCCCAATCTAGTTTGAAACAATTGTATATTTGAAACATATATAATAGGGTAAAACAAATATAGCAATTTTATAAACATGGGTTCAACATGATCAAAGCAAAACTTGCCTTGGAATAGGTCCTGATCTTGATCTGAAGATTGCTCTTGATTTGCTGGATCTTCCTCCAAGCGCCGCACAATTCAACGCCTCACGCTGCATCAAGGAGAAAAGCAAATAAATGCCAAAACAGAGAGAAAATGAACTCCAAAAATCAAATAAAATTCACTATTAAATAGATCTCAATTTTACAAATTTTTAGAAACTGGAATCACTCAAATCCGAGTTACGATGCAAAAGATATAGCCTTTGAAGTTTGAAATAAATCATCAAATCGAAAATCGAAATTCGAAATTACCAGATTTATTTTTATTCTGAAAACCGATTTATGATGTCAGCGTGACGTCAGCCCTGGCGTCAGCCAATCAAACGGCGACGCGTGTCTCGCTACATAGACTGGGTCTACAACGCAGCGCGAGTCCACGGTGAACTCGGTCCACGCGCCTCGGCTCCACGCCCGACACGCTGCTTGCGATCCGATTGGTCCCACGTGCGGCTCGATCCGACCGCAAACATGATCGGACGGTCCGCTCACGCACAACGTGGCAACGCACCAGCCAACAGATCTAATCCAATGGCTCAAAGCTTCCGAACCCGACGATGGCTAAGCGACGACGAGGTCTTACCGGACTTGAAGACGAAGACCAAAGCGGCGGCGTTTCGACGTGACTCCGGCGACAAGACGCTGCTGGTTCTGCGCGGCGTGGTCCGGCGAACCCGAAGATGGCTCCAACGGCGGCGGAGACCCAACGGCGCGAAGAAACCGAGCGAAAGCGAGGCGCCCGCGCCTAACTCCGCGAGCTCCTCTGGGTGCGTGACGACGGCTCTCGCGAAACCTTACCGACCAAAAGACGCGGCGCACACGGATGAACCTCGGGGCGCTACCCCCTCCTTTTATAGCCTCAGCAAGCGCGTTAAAAACGGAACCCTAGGTTTTCCCCGGCGGCGAAGTCGTGTCGACGGCGGACTCCGAGTTCGCATCGGAGACGACAACCCTCAGCCGTTCGATCACGCCCCAACGGTTACGATGTCGCAGCCAAGATCAGATCTTAGCCGCCCACGATTCTTTCCAACGGCGAAGATTCCACTGAGTCCCGAACCGGTACGACTTGATCTCACCCGCTCGATCTTGATCCAACGGCGCAGATTCAATCGCCTAGGGTTTACCCGAGATGGGCCAAATGGGCCGCTTCTCACACGCCACAAGACAAGACACCTGCCGAGCCCATTATGCTCGTAGGTTTTTCAAAAGGTTTTTCATTTAAAATAATTCCGAAATTCATTTAATTTGTTTTAGGCAATAAAATAATCGTGAAAAATCCAAGAAAATCTCTAAATACTTTGAGACATTCGGACTCAACTAAAATATTTTTGGCAAAACTTTATTTTAACTTTGCACAGATTTGAATAGATTTCAATAAAAGACAATAAACTTGAAATAGGAATTAATTCAATTAAATCTAGAAAAATCCAAATAAATTCCAGAAAATCACAAATGCACTTTTAAGCAATAAAAACTTAATTAAACCAAATTTTAGGATGTTACACCATACTTTATCATTATCTGGCATCTGATCTTATCCAAGAAATGTGGTAGGTTCATGAACTTGAAATCCTATATCCAATTATTGAAGCTCTATGCCAGATTGTTAGTCACATAATCCACCTTTATTTGTGTCGAGAAATGGCTCATAGACCATATCCTGACATGGTGCTTCCTTAGATAATCAATTGCCTCTAGTTTGGTTGCCTCCATGGCTGCAATGTGTCCCTGAAACTTCTCAATTGTCCATGCATATGCAGCTGGCCAGAGGTGGTCATTAAATACCTTTCCACGAAACCTCTTCTTAAAATTAGTCACCAAATGCAGCATACACTCCCTGTGCTCTACATTGCCAAATGCCCGTTGAACTGCACCATCTACTCCTTTGCCTGCATCAGTGCATATAGCTAGCCTTTCTGGAGTTCCAATAACATCTCTTAGCCTCTCCATGAACCACAACCAATTGTCATGTGACTCTGAGTCGATCACCCCAAAGGCAACTGGATATATCCAGTTGTAGCCATCAACAACACATGCAATTGCCAGCTAACTCTTGAATTTGCCCATGAGAAAAGTACTATCAATAGCCAGGTAGGGCCTACACCCTGCCAAAAAAACCATTAATACAGGGTTTTATAGTAAAGAAGAGTCTCTTAAACCTGACTTTCTCATTGACTTTATGGTGATCAATTACTACAAAACTGCTAGGGCTTGACCTCTCAATTTCTTCCTTGAAATTGAACAACTGATCAAAACTATCCTCCCAACTGCAATACAACTTTGAAAATGCAAGTTCTTTACCAGCAAACACTCTCTTGTAATCCACAAAAACTTTGTATTTTTCATGAATTCTTCTTTACAGTTCCTTTGGTCCAACTCCAGCATCCTCCCTCAACCATTCTCTCACCTTATCACATATCCACTTCCTGCTTGCAGGCCTCACTTTCTCACTCCTTCTAGTACTTGAGCAAACATGGCTAAAAGGATTCTTCTTGACCTAAATTGTTACTTTGTCCTGCATTGTCGAAGCATGAATTCTTCAGTTGCACCTTTCAGCAGCACACTAAACTCTCGCTCTCCCAGGGTCACTCTTCTCAGTGTTGTATTCAAATTCATGTTTAATTGTATGCTGAGCTAAAGCCAACCTAAATTGTTCAATATTTGCATATATGCTGCCTATTAACATTGGATAGTCATCTCTATCAAAAGCTGCTTGAGGAATGCCATCTAGCACAAAATCCTTTGCAACCCAGTCATCCTCCTCCTCCTCAACATCATCCCCCGCAACATCCTCCTCCTCACCAACCTCAGGCATATAATCATGATCATTACCATCTGCAACAGTAGCACCATTGCCCTTCTGTATGTCACTATCATCTGTGAACATACCCTCTTCGTCCACACCAACATGTTCATTGGCTGGTAATGGGTTTGTTAAGTATGTATCATCCTGAGAACCACTAATTGCATTTGAGTCTCTTATATGTTTTGTTCCACTACTGGGCTAGCTGGGACCTGCCTGACATAGGACTAGAAGGGAAGGAGTGCATGGTACTGACATAGGAGCGCCTTCAGGAATAGATATATAATGCTAGTAGTGATTCCACAATTGCAAAACTATCATCTTGATCACATATTGCAATACAAATCTCAACAGTCTTGTTAACGATAAACTTGTCAAACATCGACTCCAAATCCTGGTTAGAACTTACATGAACTAAATTTTTTGTGGCAGCAACAACGTAGTACATTTTTATAGTTTCGTTTTGCCCCATGGTTACTTCACCCAAAGTTCATCAACTAATTCATTAAAGTGCACTGTGAATGAGTCCACTACTTTCTTGAAACTAAACCAATTAAATTCATGCCTAGTATGTGACCCATGTCTAGCATATCTAATTTTCAGTAAATATGCTGCTCGGTAATCCATCATGTTGGCCAACACAATTTTAACAGGTTTAGGGCCTACCAAATCTAGATTGAGACGCATCCTTGGGGCAAGTCTAAATAGTACTTTAACAACATTTCAATACAGCGAGAACTTCAACAATATTTCAATACACAGAGAGAACTTTAATAAAAATAAGGCACATTCAAGAGTTTTAGAGTACATACCCAGTAGGAACCCCAAGATTTTGTAGGAGATGGCATTGAATCCTCCATTGTCGCCTTCCTCCTCCTTGCCTCCTCCCTTCGGCCTTCAAATGTCACTCCTCGTGCTCCTATTTCCCTTCCAAATCAAGCGTGGCTGAACTTCAACTTTAGATCTAATGGAATTTGGGGGGCCGACGCCGAGTCTAGGGTTTCAGGTGGAGAATCACACGAGTGTAGGGAATTCCTTACTATCTTTGTTTCTACGGTTTGGCATCACGTCGGGAATTGCTTGAGCTCTTCATTTCTGACCTGACGTGTGGGCCCGCACAGCGGCTAGTGGCATGGTGTAAGATGGGAATTTTGTCAGAAATCTGATAGGTATTTCAGGTTCTCACGGCATTGACCAAATGCCGACTTACGGTAGTGGCAAAAAGGGGACCAAAGTTGAGATTCAGTGGCATTGGAGGGATGAGCACTTTCGTGATGGCATTTCAGGGACATGGTCAACTTCCAGTGGCAAATAAAGAATTTTCTCTTTGCATTAAACACTTCATGGTACTTACCTATGCATGCATGCATTGGCATTGACATTGGCCCATGGCATGAATGGTTGAATGCATGTTATCTACTTCATCTGTCCAAGTTTATAAGGTGTAATTTTTTAATGGTCTTTGAAGGATCAAAAATAGCAATCAGAGGGGGCTAAATGATCACAAATAAAATTTTCCCCTAAAAGAACCAACCAAAATCTCAATTCATCACAGCAGAGCGAAAAAATAAATTTTTTGAGATAACTCAGGCTGGGGTGGAACTACCGCAGTCTAGGGGTGGTACTACCTCATGAACACTAAAATCAGTGTGAACAGTAAAATCAGCTCTAGTTCAAATCCAAGAATCAATGTAACTTTTGATTGGATAATTCAAAACTCATGAAACTTGGCATGCAACTTCCTATCAATGTTAGGAACCTATTCCTACCTTCAATAACAAGGATTGATGTAAAAGTTCTGATATTTTTCAAATTTAGCGAAGGTTACACCAAAATCAGGCCAAATGTAAAAACTTCACCCTGAGCTTGATCATGGGGATTTGATGATATTAGATTATCTCTCACATGTTATAGCAAGTAATAACACCAAAGAACCAACCCTCAAAAGCTCAAGAACAAAATCTACCACAAATCCTTTATTCTCAAGTCAAAAATCGATTTCTTGAGAAATCTCTTGATGATCATGTGAGAACTTGCCTAGATGATTAGGATATGATCTACAGAGGATTCACCCATCAATCATTCATCCTTGGCAACACAAGATCAAGATAAAAAGAAACCAACAATAGAGATAAAAAAATCAAGAAAGAAAGAGATCAAAACAAGAACAAGATCTTGAGCATGAATTTGATTTTCATTTCAAACCCAGAGGGATTATTGCAAAGTCTCTCCACAGGAGGGCAAAGCTCCCAAGGATTATTCACACATACCCAAAGACTCTCATGTCTTCCCTCTCTCCACATCTCAATCCCTTATACAGAGAAGGCAACCCTAACCTAGTTACATAAGTGGATACCCTCCACATTCCCATGGGCTAACCCACTAACCCAACACATAATGGGTCTTACACACTTACATACACGCTTTTCAAAGCAGCATTCACATGACGCTCCAATTCGCTCCTCGAGCCTGAATTCATGTCCATGCTCTCTTTGGTTCAACCTAAACCACTTAGGTTAGTGCCGCGGTTTTCCAAACCACCTTGATCTTCGGTAATGGTCAAATTACCAATTTACCAATGACCAGTCTTTTTCTTCAACTCTAAGCATCACCCATGCTTCATCACCTTCCATGTGGCCCCAATGATTTGCCGCCAAGCCTCTCACGTGTTCGGACTCCTCCAAACCGTTCTCGCCTGGCAAACGAGCCCAAGCCATTTGGTGCATCACATATCCTTGACCGCTTCACCATGATGGCCCCGGCTTCCTTGACCATTCTAGACTTCGACTCCTCCCTGTGCCTAGTCCCAGTCTACCTTACCATCGACCATCATGTCCATCAACAATAGCTCCTTGTCTTCCTGTCTTACACCAACTTCCCAGCCTTAGTCATCTCTAGCGTTACCCTGACCGTCTAGACCTCAGCTCCCCTAGCCTAGTCTTGATCTCCTCCACCTCACCATGACCTAACTCAAAAGACCTGAAACAAACAAAGATAAGAAAAACATTATATAGCATTGCTCAATAAAGATATGCAATGAAACTCACTAAAACTCAATTTTCAATTCACAAAATCTCACTCTAGAAAATAACTTCCGCCAACTAGAGGCTGGTAGTGCCTCTAGTTACTCAAAAACCAAATTCAAATTAAACTCAAACCTGAGCACCACAAGCTCAAACATAATCAGTTACTCATCACAAATATGGGTAGACCACCACATTGTCTCTCAGTCTTGCCCATAAATATAGGGTATATTTCATATGTGAATGCAAAATTAGTGTGTTATTCACTCTATACCCTTAATAAATGTCCATCTTTACTTTATATTCTCTACATGGATGCATTTAATATAGTTTTGTGATAATAATTAGGAGTAATCTAGTCATTTTTAATATCTTATTGGTCTATGTGCTAAAAAGAAATACGCCTTATAAATTGGCTGGAGGGAGTAGGATTCTTTTTATAATCTCAGGGAGAAGTAGTTTTTCTACCTAATCTTTTGATTATGCTTCTGCTGTTCCAAATTAAAGCATTATTGCAACAAATAAGATATCTCTTATACAAAAACTTGGAGTTTTTTTCTTCACATGCAATAAAATTGCATCGATTCTAGATCATGAAATTTAACGGTTGGTGTAAATTAGGTCCTTAATAAACTTAAATTTTTGAAAGACCATGTGGAGGTCTATCCTTATTGGTGATGAGTTATTGACTGTGTTTAAGCATGAGGTGCTCATGTTTGAGTTTGATTTGAATTGAATTTCAATTTGAAGCAATTTGTCTTACTGTCAGTGTTGGGCTGCACTACCGGCCTGGGAGAGCGATACTGTTAGCCAAGCGGCACTACCGGCTCTGAAGAGTGGTAGTTATTTTCCAAAGAGGTCCTCGCTGGGGTTTGAGTGCAAACGGCACTACCGGCCCTAGGTGGCGGTAGTGCCGACTTAATGAGCGATGTGAGATTTGATTTTTGCAATTGGATGATTATTACATATCTTTGTTTTTTATGGTTGCGGGACGATGGTGCTAGTTCATGGTGAGGCGGATGATGACTGGGACTAGGCGAGGTGCGTCGGAGGTCCAGATGGTCGAAGATCGCTAGAGGATGATCGGAGACGGAGTCGCTGCGAACCTAGAAGACAAGGAATGGATGAGATGCTAGCTAGGAGCTACTCGAATCAAGGAGGGTCGTTGGATCGCGGTCTAGGTGATAGAGTAGCGGGTCTAGTTAGTATGCTTTGAGAAGCATGCAAAACCCGTTATGGTTGTGGGTTTCGGGTTAGCCCATATATGAGTGAGTGAGTCAATCCTAGCCCTTGATTGTGATCCTTAGGGTAGAAGGAACTCATCCAAGGGTGGAGGATGACTCAAGAATAGTATAAATAGAGGGGTAGGGGTAGCCTTCCTCCTCTTGAAGATTTGAGGTTTTTGTGCTCCTTTGAGCTTTGCCCACTTTGTTGTGAGGCTTTGTAAACCTTCCTTCCCCTACAAGCAGACCTAGAAAGGAATGCATGTGCTATCTCCCTCCTTCCATAGTGCAAAGTTAAACTAGATAACTTAATTGGTTTAAGGTTGTCCCATTCCAACACTTGTGGTTGTATGGATTTTCCTTGGATCATACAACACTATGTTCAGTCCTTAATCCGACACGGGCAATACTTCTCCCTATACTACGTGCAATTCCATCTGCACAACCAACTATTGCTAATAATCACCCGCATCTAAACCATAGTTTGATTTTGGAGTTTTAAGAAATTACCATTGATCACATTAACCATCATCATGTCTCAATAATTCCAATGATTAGTTTATCCAATCTGTTCATCCCAAATCTAAAGCATGGCTAAGTCTAAAGCATGGCTAAGCATGATTATTAGACCATATATACCCATGTTGACATTATGTATTGTCTAACCTTATTCTAGGGTTATCAAGGTTCACATGTCAATACTTATCAAGGAAGTTTTATGAGACAACAGGTATATCTACCAGTACCATAATGTAGCAAATTTACAAAAAATAAGTGCATGCATGAAACAATTTGATAAACAAAACGAAAATTAAATACTAGGATCAAAATGATCAAAGGGGTGCTTGCCTTGCTTAATTGTTGTTTACGACGAAGTCGTGGTCGAAGCCAGTGTTTTCGATGACAAAATTAATGGCTTCAGGTTCTACACATCATTCAATGAAAATATAGCAAATAACGAACTTTAATAAGGGCAAAAAGAAGATAGAGAGAAAATCAAATAAAACTTGTTATAAGGAACAGATGCATATTCTTTTATAGATTATTTATTCCTGTTTTATGAATTCAAGAGGCTAAAATTATTTGGATTAATAAAAGTAAACATTAGTTAAAGGTCTCAGAAACTCAATTATTCATATAATGTGCTTTTGGCGACCTTAACACTTAAGGTTATTGCACTAGCTGGATTTAGATGAAAAGCTAGTTGAAATAAGAATATTTTTCCAGATTATGGTAGTCCAAACCTAAATAGCATTTCTAGGCTGATCTTCACAAAATTTGCATTTAGACGAGATGTTTTACAAACTGTCGAAAGGCTTAAGTGTTTCTGAAGTCATAATAGGTTATGTATGAACAGAACTTAATCTTTAATTGATTTTACATAAGAATTAGTTTTGTGCAAGTTAGATCTGTCGATTTAGGCTACTGGCCTCATTTTCATGGTCTTTGAGAAGGTTCTAGTGATACAAATATCATAATTATTGATTTCCCATTAAGCTCATTTATTCATATTATGGATTTCAGTGATCATAATATTTAAGGTTATTTTGCTATCAAGATTTATATGCAAAGCATGATAAAATGATATTCTTTATTCAGAATAGGGTAGTATCCACTTTGGAGAGCATTTCTAAGCTAATTTTATAAATTTTAGTGTTTAGACGAGATATTTTATGAGCTTCTAAAATGGCATAAATGGTCAAGAAGTTGACGTTATAACGAGTCAAATTTTGTTTTAAGTTTGCGACTACACAAAACATGATCATTCACTCATTTTTTTTGGTATTAGAAGGGTATGATCCTAGAAGTGTTTTAAAACTGGTTTTGCATTATTTTGATTTTAACCGCGATAGAGTATACATATATCTATTGTTGTGATTTGAATTTCTTTTTATTAAAAATAATGTAAACTAAGTCTTATTCTAAATATTTTTACATAAATGGGCTTATTACTCATTCCAGGAGCTTATACAAAAAAATTTATTATTTTATGACGTGTTATATACTTATTTTTATTAATGGCCATATTAGGTTTTGCTGATATTTGCAATGCAACTAATTCAAACTTAGTTCAAAAATTAAATGTTTTTGTATATTTGAGTTCTCCTGGTCTCAGCATCATATAAAAAAATTATTTTATCAATTTAAGCTTTATGGTGAACAGTTTTTATATAAATATCATAATAGGGTTCTTAACAAATCTTAATTCAAATAACTCTTCTGTACTGCAAAAGTTAAATATTTTTGCACATTCTGGATTTAACTAATTTTAGATGATTTTAGAATCTTGTTTCATCTCATTTTAATTAAAAATGCAAAAGTTATGCACAAAAAGATGTAAAATACGTCTTCCTACATAGAAGATGCCTTCACCTGCTCAAACTATTCTTCCTACATAATACACTAAAAATGCCTTCACCTGCTCAAACTATTCTTCCTCCTCACACTGGTTGACAATGTTGGTCCACAAGTCAGAGAGTCGAGACAGGGGAGGCAACAGGGGGCCTCGCCGATGGTGATCCACAGCCAGGAACAACAATGGGATACCACGGTGAGCTTCACCGTGACATCACACATCTGAGGGTATGCCTACGGCTTCCAGCACTGACCAGAAAGGCACCTGCCACCGAGACGAGCGGTGGCCGCCATGGCCGGTTAGGCGCGAGCAAGAATGGCGCAAGATAAAATGAAAATGAAACCCACTTTACCTTGGTTATCTTCGGTTTTGAGCCGGTTTGAGGTAGCGTCGTTCAGCCAGGGTAAGAAGATGACCTACGGGGCAACAGCGTTTCACTTAATGTTTGCTGCAATTTGGTGAGGGGAAATGCTTATTGGGATCTCATGATCATTAGTGGTTAAGTAATTTGAGCAAGAGCCACTTTACCGAGCGAATTTCCTTCGGCTCTGAGCTTTGAAGCTACGTGGCTATGGCCAAAAAGGAAAGAAATGAGGACGTCTTGGCTAGAGATAGCTGTAGGGTGATGAGGGGAAATGAGTGCGAGGTTTCTATGAGCTCGGGGACACCTTTTATAGCCGGCAAAGGAGCGAGGATAAGCCCTTCCCTGAGTATGAACTCGCCTAGTCTCTTGCAGTGCTCGCACAAGGAGAGGTATGGCGGGGTTCCAGGAAACACAGGCAGAGTTGAAGAATGGCATAGTGATGATGCCGCAAGGACCTTAGGTGGCGCGAGCAACAATGGATGGTGGTTACTACCGGCGACGCAAATTGGCTTCTCTGCTTTGGGGCCTCAGCGATCCAAGGAAGAACATGAGGAAGGCTGTGGCTGTCGGGTGGCCCCAAATAGTGAATCGGCCCCGCAAGTAAGTGAAGGAAGAGGTGAAGCATAGCGAAATAAGCAACTGGCTACAAGCTGATTGAGATGAGGTTCAATGAATCGGTTACCTATCAAATAAAGATATTTTTGAGAATTTTTCTAGGAGATGGTTGAATAATGATTCATGTACTGCAGAAATTTTAGATGAAAATACTTTGTACAGAATTTATAAAAATTCTGACAATGTACTGTGCACAGATTTCAATTATCTATTTTTAAATTTTCTAGTGATTTATACCTCATCAATAATTTCTAAAATTTTTTGTAAGAGTTCCTTGAGTCCATATAAACCTTAAGTAAAATTTTAAATCTTTTGTATTTAATTTATAAAAATTCTAAGATTTGTATTTTTAGCTTTTCTGTTTCTGAATTTTTAAATTAATAAAATACATTTATTATTTCCTGATATTTTTACTGTTCATAGATCTATCCAGAAAGAATATAATATAAAAATATTTGGTAGAAATTATGAACGAATATTTTCATTTAATTATGACATCTTCACTGTTTATAGTCAAGTTTCATTAATTTGGCTTTCATTGCATATTTAATTCCTTTGATGTGACTTTTAAATTAAAATTTAGGATTCTGGAGATCTCTCAAGATTATGCACTGATTTTTATCATTTTATTATTTTACATTTCTTTTCTTATCACCTATTCAATACTTAAATGATTAGTGAAAGGAATTCTCCTTTAGAACGAAAATAAAATAAAACCAAGAAAATCTAGGAAAAATTCAGAAAAACCAGGAAATTGCAAAATGAAACTTAATTAAATATTTTGATTGATTTCTTATTTTTCTCAAATTTTCAAGATGTTACAAATTGTTACAGAAATCTCGTCTTGGAGATTTGGCAAGGGTTAGAAGAAGTCGGGGAATTCTTTCCATAGATAATCTTCACGTTCCCATGTGCCTTCGTCTTCTGTGTGGTTTCTCCATTGAACTTTTAGCATCTTGTGGGACCGATTCCTCGTGTGACGTTGTGCTTCTTCAAGAATGCATATTGGACGCTCTCGATAGGATAAATCAGATTGTAGATCAATATCTTCTAGATTGGTGAGCTTAGAAGGAACACAGAGGCACTTTTTGAGTTGGGACACATGAAAGACATTGTGAACTTCAGATAGTTGAGGTGGCAATTCCAACTTGCATGCCTTCTCACCCATCTTCTCAAGAATTCGATACGATCTAATGTATCTACGAGATAGCTTTCCACGGAAACGATGAATTTCACGGAGTGGAGATACTTTTAGATAGACATGGTCAACAACTTCGAAGATGAGTTCACGTCGACGATTACCGGTGTAACTCTTTTGACGAGACTAGGCTTCCTTCAATCGGTTTCTGATCATATGTACATGCTCTTGAGCTTCTTGGATGAGATTTGGGCCGAAAAATTTTCTTTCGCCAACCTCGGACCAGAAAAGAGGAGTTCTACATTTTCTCCCATATAATGCTTCAAATGGTGGCATTTGAAGACTGGCCTGGAGGATGTTGTTATAGGAGAAGTCACCGAGTGTTCGTCCCCATGGTATGTGGTCTTGACTAGTATGAAATGAGCCACTTTTGTTAACCGATCAATAATGACCCATATAGAATCATTTCCTTTTCAAGTCTTGGGTAGACCGGTAATGAAATCCATACTGATATCTTCCCATTTCCACTCGAGAATTTGCAGAGGTCAAGGAGACCAAAGAGACGTTGATGCTCGCTTTGACTCATTGGTCAGTAGGACCGAATCCACCGATTCGAACCCACCGTGTTTACCGCACTAGTCCGGGATCAACGCTAGTGCACACACTCAACATCGGTACATATCACATCATACTCAACGATAATAGAATAATAGTTCATTTATTTATATAGCTAAATGTATGATCTTATGACCGACTTACATTATTAAGCCACGCAGGCAAGACCGAAATATAAGCTAATAATTAAGCAAATGAAAGTAGAAAACGAGATAGCTCATCACCACCACAGCAACCGACAAGGCTCGGATCCTAATGACTCGTGTCTTCCTAGACTTCCTCTTCCAACACAGGTGTAGATTCTTCAACTGTTGGTTATTGTTGTTGGCAAGGGTGAGTACTTAAAGAACTCAACAAGTTGTGCACAGAATGCAATTCTATGTAACTATATGCAAGGCTTATTCCAATGGATAGGCTATCATGGCTATTTTGCAATAAGCAGCATTTATGAACAAATATAATAAATAGATTGTAAAGATTGTAAAATAAATAACAATAATAAATAAGTTCAGTATTTCTCAAGTAAACCAAGTTTCCAATCCTAAGTCAATTTCCACTTTCCATGGCATCCTGCCATCCCAACCAAATTATCCAATTAATTAAGCTAACCCTTAACTGTAATTCCCGAGCATTGCTCAATACCGCGAGCACGGCTATCCGAATAGTTTCACACTCTACAGAGGTTATGCATTTTACCCACGTGATACAACCAAACACCACCAAGGCGAGTGATTATAACAAAGCTTTTACAATGCGCTGGCTTAACCCGATACTACCCGCTAAGGTTTCAACACTGGTGGGACTGGTTATTACATCCAGGGCCCCCCTCTTGCACCATGTGAATTACTCCATAACTCGGGAACTCACACCGACCACGATAGTACCAAAATTAAGACATTGCAAATTACTCACTAAGCCGCCCATACCGTATATGTGGTTGCATGATTAACTCAGGTCAAAGGCTTGCAAGGTTAAGTCCTTAGAGTGATCAAGGCAAGACATCCACATACCCTCTGCCCATCGGGCCCACCTTGGCATACTCGCCCCTTGTCACTTGTCACTTGCTAACAACAATTCAACATCGTTGCGTGACATGACTCGCACAACATCTCAATCTCATCGTGTGATCCCACATGACACACAAGTTCATAACATCGTTCCATATTCCATTAGTCAAGACTAATTATCAATGACTCAATCACATGTGATGACGTGGCATGGCTAAGCAACTAATACGATCTAACAATTGTCGGGACCCAGATTTACAAATCCGAAACCCTCTGTGTATACTGCACTAGTCCAGGATCACGCTAGTGCACACAGTGGAAACATATATGAAATACCATTCCATACAACGAATTAATTAAGAAGAAGCAAATTATTATTAAATAAAGCAAACGACCTTATGGTCAATGTTTACACCATTATGCCTTAAGGGCTTAAGAAACAAATACTATTGCAGCAGAAAAGATAAATTGAACCATTCGACATGCCACAGGCAATCGTCTGGGGAACGCCTTCCTAATCCACGTAGTCTTCATAGAATTCCTCCTCATGATATTCATTATCTCCTTCAAAGAATCGATCAACAAGGGCATAAAGCCGTGAGTACAAAGGTACTCAAGAAGTCGTAGGGAATTGATGCAATATATTTATGCACGGCTTGACAAGGATGGCTATATAGTTCATTTGCGTAAAGCAATAACTTGAATTGAAATACAAGAAATAGATTGAAAGCATATTTATGAAAAGATAAATAAATAACTGGTAGATCAAAGATATACAACAAAACAACAAATAACTCCCGCTCACATCCCAACAATTCCACATTCCACATTTTATGAAACACTCTATACCCGTGTGAAATTCCTGCTTGTCCATGACCATGACGCAGCTATTCGAATAGTTTTACACTCTGCAGAGGTTGTACAACTTTACCCACAAGACATGAACATCTCTTTGTGCAATCGATCTTAACACACTTCCTTCGTGTGTCGCAGAGATATCATGACAAAGCCTTTACAATGCAATCGCCTAAACTCTGACGCTTCGCTAAGGTTTCGCCTTTAGGTCCCCATCTTGCGCCTTGCGAATCTACCCGTCCATCCGGAACCCACACCACCAACCGGCAAGACTCAAGACTAGACATTACAAATTAATCAGCTAAGTCTGTTCCATTCCAGACATGTGGTAGTACGGTTAGGCCCAGTTCAATGGCGCACAAGATTAAGTCCTTAAGTTGTCTCAGGCAAGACATCCACATCCCAATATGCTAGAAAGCACCCCCTTTACTTCACGATCACTTGCCCGAGGGAAAACAATTCGTTCAACCAAGACCAATGGCAAACCCCGCCATAGTACAACAAATTTTACAACAGTGGCTAACGGCCACGATTCAATATCTCATTAAGTCAAGATTAACATTATTCAATGTGTGACATGAATCCCAACATATATGTAAGCATGTCTAAGCATAGCTACGATAACCCAATATTGGTATAATGATTATGTCCAACTAGTAATGTCCCAATCTAGGTTTAACAATGGATACATGGCATACAACTAATCAAGGTGGCATAATGTCAACTAGGTATACATCTACTCCCATTAAATAAGCATTGATACACAAAATAGCATGCAATTGTAATAAAGTAAATTACTTTTGCAAACATAGGATCAATATGATCAAAGGATTACGACTTGCCTTGCTGATCTAGTGCTGAATCTTGGTCTTCAAAGTCTTCGTCGCTCCTCGAATTAGCGTCTCACCGGAAAAGAAAGCAACGAAACCAAATAAATACAAAACAGAAACTCCAACAAGCTCAAAACTGAAAATAAATAGCTCTGGAAGATAGATCTTTATTTTAGAAAAATTTAGAAACTTGAATCGCCTCAATCGGAGTTCGTATGAGCGAGAACGGCCTCCAAAGATTAAATTCAGAGAAAATACACAAAATCAGAAAATCGGAAATTCGGATTTATTTTTGTATCAAAAAGGGATTTATTTCGCAACGCCGACGTCGGCCGGCTCACGGTGGACTCGGTCCACGGCGCTGCTGCGCCGTTCACCGTGCACCGCGCAGACGGCCGACGCAGCGCCGACGCGGCGCTCGGCCGACGCGAAGGCCGACGCAAGCGGTGACGCCGGCGACCACGCGGCCAGATCTCGGCGAGAGGCCGACGGATCGAACGCCAAGGGCGGTGGAGACGTGGCCGCGACGGAGAGCACGCCGCGATCGGACGGCCGCCAAGAAGTGGAGGGAACGACGACGACGGCGGCGCGCGGCTCACCGCAGAACGGGAAGATGACCGCAAGCGGCCGAGGATGACCGGACGGAGCGCGGCGTGGATCCGAAGAGGACGACGCGGCGAACTCCACGAGACGCACGATCGCGCGGAGGTGGACCAGCGGCGGAGATCCGTCGGCGGAAGAGCTCGCACGGCGAAGACGACGGCGAAGCTCAAGGCGAGCGACGGCGTAGCTAGGGCAGCGAGAGGCGGGGAAAAAGGGGCGGCGCGAGACGGTGGACCTCGGGGGGTGTGCGGCTCCTTAAATAGGGGCTCGGGAGGCGTGCCCGACCCGGAGTCCGAGGACGGCGGCGGCGCGCGCGGACTCGAGCGGCGGCGCTTAGGGTTTCGCGCGCGCTGGCCATGGTGGCATGCCGGGTCATGGCGAAGCGAAGCGGCCGGCGCAAGGCGGCCGGACCGGAGTCGGGCAGAGCGGAGAAAACGGAGCGAGCCGAAAAGATTTGGCCCGATTAGGGTTTTCAGAAATCAAAAACATTTTCCGATTTTAGAAATTACCAGAAATCCAAATAAAATAAAATAAATTCAAATAAATATCAAATAAATTCAGAAAAATCCCCAAAAATACAGAAAAATTCCTTGGAGCACAAGAAAAATTCTTGATTTTGATGAATAGTTTAGCCAAATTAAATCCTTTTATTATTTAGAAATTCAAATTAAGCTGGAGTTAATTCAAGAAAATGCAAATGGTTTATTTTTGAATTCAAACATTCCAAAACTTCAAATTTTGGGATGTTACAACAATCCCATGTTGATTATATTTACTAAACAACTATATTGAACCAGTCTAGGGTGACAATGGATCATGGCATACAATGACAAGGTAGGATATAAATCAATCTGGTATATTAGCTAAGCCCAATCTAATTTGAAACAATTGTATACTTGAAATATTATGCAATAGGGTAAAACAAATATAGCAATTTTATAAACATGGGTTCAACATGATCAAAGCACAACTTGCCTTGGAATAGGTCCTGATCTTGATCTGAAGCTTGCTCTTGAGTTGCTGGATCTTCCTCCGAAGCGTTGCACAATTCAACGTCTACGCGTACCGAAGGAGAAAAGCAAATAAATACCAAAACAGAGATAATATAAACTCAAAAAATCAAATAAAATACACCATTAAATAGATCTCAATTTTATTAATTTTTAGAAATTTGAATCACTCAAATCCGAGTTACGATGCAAAAGATATAGCCTTTTGAAGTTTGAAATAAATACTGAAATACACAAATTGGAAATTCGGAATTAACAGAATTGTTTTTATACTGAAAAACAGATTTATGACGTCAGCGTGACCTCATGATGACGTCATCACCACGGAATTTCGAATCGAATTATTTTTCCAATTGAAAAATGCAATTATGACGCAAGCATGACGCCATGTCGATGTCGACCGGCGCCACCAATCGTAACACGACACGTGTTGCGGTGCATGGATCGAGTCCACGGCATAGCGCCGATCACGATGCAGACCGGTCCACGACGCCGGCGCTGCGCCGACACGCCGCTGCGCCCAATTGGCTCAATCTCGTGGCTCGACCGATCCGCGAAGACGACGGACGGCCACCGATCTCACGCATCGCGGCAACACGCCCATCGTCGGATTTCAATCTAATGGCCCAAAGCTTACGGATCTGGTGATGGAGGCGCGATGGCGAGACCTCACCGGCAGCGAAGAAGATGACTTGGTCTACGGCGCTTCGGTGCTTCCTCGACGAGGTGAAGTTGCGGATCTGGTTCGGCGCAAGGAGGTGAATCCGGATCTGGTTCTGCTGCGGCGAAAAACGACCCACCACCGACGGAATCTTGCGAAAACCTTCGGCTGCGTTCGCGTCCACCTCCGGCGAGTCCTTGCGACGAAACAACGGCGCCTCCAATGTCGGTGAGCGGGGAAAACGAAGCGGCGCAGTTGGTTCAATCTTAGGGCGGAGTCTGCGGCTTAAATAGCCCCCTCGACGACCGTGTTCGAGGCGGAGTCTGTCCCGTACGCGGCGGCGAAGTCCAAGTTCGATACGACGGCGTGTCTCGGAGAAGATAGAGTCTCAGCCGTCCACGTGTCGTGAATCGAACGGACACCTGCGCACGTGACGTGGCGAAATCCGGGCCCTCCACACGACCCGATCCAACGGCTAAAGATCGCTAGGGTTTCTTCGCTTGAGAATAATATCCACCCTCCGATCAAGATCCGACGGTTGCAGCGATTTCATCTAGAAACCGGGCCAAACGGGCCGGCGACGTGAAGCATCGGGCGCAGAATGGGCTCACGCCAAGACAAAGACATGGGCTCGGCCCGCATCGCTTCATACCGATTTTAAAAGGGTTTCTGATTTAAAATAATTACAGAAAATACTTTGATTTGTTTTAGACAAATAAATTATCAGGAAAAATCCAAGAAAAATCCCAAAAATACTTTGAGACATTCTGGGCTCAAATAAAATATTTTTGGCAAAACTTTATATTAACTTTGCAATAATTTAAATAGATTTGAACAAAAGGTCAATATACTTAATTTAAAATTAATTCAAATAAATCCAGAAAAATCCAAATAAATTCCAGAAAATCATAAATGCACATTTAAGCAATAAAATAATATTTGGGCAAATTTTTGGGATGTTACACTGGCACACATCACATTCAGCTACATATGCAGCAATTTCCTTTTTCATGCCGAGCCACCAATATTCCTTTTTGAGGTCTTCTGTACAGGTTTGGATCAGCCGATCAAAAGATTCATTGATTTTTATTTTGAGTTCGTGCTGATTTTCCTGTGGCGAAGAGGCAACGACGCTAGGTTTGAGTGTAACTGAGGGGAGGGGGCGTAGCATTTGGAATATATAGAGATGGACTATCACTGCCGGTTGGCCAGAATAACCGGCAGTGATATCCTATCACTGCCGGTCCATAAAGAGAGCCAACAGTGATAGTGGATTATCACTGCCGGCCCAATCCAAAACCGACAGTAATACTAGAGTATCACTATCGGGTGGAAAATAACCGGCAGGGATAATGCTTATCACTACCAGTTGAAATTAGAAACCGGCAGTAATGTTGCTTATCATTGCCAGTTGAGGTTAGGAACCGGTAGTAATAAGCTGGTCTCCGTTGTAATTAAGTAAAACTTTCAATTTATTTCATTTCAAAGGCTGAGTGCTTTCGTATTTTTGAAATCCTACCAAATTTGATCCAAAATTTCTAAAAATTTTTGAAGGCATACTACAGGACATCTACCATTTTGTATAAATATTTTTCCCTAATTTTGACCAAGTTGTAAAATTCTAAAAATCCAGATTGCTCACTGTTTCAATAGTTTAATATTTTGAAAATGAAATAATGCTTCATAAATTCACAGAAAGAAAGTAGTCAAATAATTCTTCAAAAATTCACACAAATGCAGTCAAATTCACATAAATGCAAAGGCAATTCCGAGCATAACCTCAATTTCCATTACTCCATATAATACATTAATTGTTACATATGAGAAAATAAATATGTCATTGGTACAAAACAAAAATATATATTTAATTAGTACAACTAAGCTACGATTCGACCTTCATTATGATCACGGCGTATGTACGTAGCTTCCTCACTCTCTTCCATGAGACTTAGGTCAATGTCCTCTCCGAAAGGAGGAAGCTCATCGAATTGGTTGTACTTTTCTTCGTCGACAACATTATCAACTCCGACAATCCTTCTTTTTCCTTGAATAACCACGCGACGCTCTTTGTTAGCCGGATCAGTTACAAAGAAGATTTGTGTAATAGAATTAACAAGTACGAATTGTTCTTCTCTGTTTCTGACGAGTTTGAGGTCCACGGTAGTGATACCGTACTTGTTGATGTTCATGCCCCTTGGAAGTCTGACCCATTGGCACCAAAAGAGAGGGACCTTCAAAGGTCCATAGTCAAGCTCCCAAATCTCTTCTATGAACCCGTAGTAGGTTTGCTTATTTCCATTGATGTTATAGGCATCTATACGGATACCGCTATTTTGGTTGGTGCACTTTTTATCTTGTGCTCTTGTATAAAATATAAAACCATTTATGTCTTATCCTTGGAATGTCTGAATTGTAGTTGATGGTCCCTGAGCCAATACTTTCAACTGAGCGCACTCTGTCTCTGTAAGCATCATGTGTCTACGCAACCAATCGCCGAAGTTATCTTTATTCTCTCTCGCAATCCAAACCTCTGACTTATCTGGGTTTGTTCTGGATAGCATGCTCTTGTCCATGTTGACATACGGGGCCACCACAACGGATTGTCCCAAAACTGCGAAATGTGCTTGTGTTAATGAAACTAGATTGCTAGTATGGAGTGATTTCTCGCCTAGTGTCCATTTTCCCTGTAGCCTACACTCATGCCGAGATACAGGCACACCAATCGGTTTGAGATCCATATAATCGACGCAGAACTCAATGACCTCCTTGGTTTCCCAACGTTCGGCAATGCATCCTTCCAGTCGATGTCGGTTACGAACATATTTCTTTATAACCCTTATGAACCTCTCGAAAGGGTACATCTGATGTAGAAACATGGGACTAAGAATCCGTATCTCTTTCACAATGTGAACAATGAGATGGACCATAATATCAAAAAAAGATGGAGGAAAACACATCTCAAGCCTGCACAGTGTGGACCACGTCTTCCTGCAATTTATCTAGTTTTAACGGATCGATGGCCTTCTTTGAAATCGCGTTGAAGAATGAACACAATTTTATAATTGGGTCTCGGACTTTCTCTGGCAGAACATCCCTAATTGCAATTGGAAGCATCAGTGTCATCATCACGTGGCAATCGTGAGACTTCATGCCAATTAATTTTAAGTCTTTCATTGAAACTAATCTCTTTATGTTGGTAGAGTAACCAGATGGAACTTTAACTTCGTGCAAGTATTCACAAAAGCTAATTTTTTCTTTCTTGTTCAGAGTGTAGTAGGCTGAGGGAAGGTACTTTTTGCCTGTATCTATGTCTTCATGATGCAGCTCCTTCATGTGCTTCATATCTTCAAGGTCCATCCGTGCTTGGAGGGTATCTTTTGTTTTGCCAGGTATATCCAGTAAGATACCAAGAAAGCTGTCACACACGTTCTTCTCCATATGCATGACATTGATTGCATGTCAAACTTCCAAGTGCTGCCAATAAGGTAGGACCCAAAATACTGATCTCTTTTTCCACAAAGGAGCCTTATCACGGGAACTCGGGATAGATGTATTGTCAGCTCTCTGTCCATGAATAATTTTAATATCCTTTACGGTCGTAAATATCTGTTTCCCAGTGTGATTCTTCGGAGCTAAGACAGTCTCCTTTTTCCCATCAAAAGCTCTCTTATTATTGCGGTATGGGTGATCCTTGCGGAGGAACCTACGATGCCGCATGTAAGCCATTTTTCGATAGTTCTTCAGCCACCGGCTAGCTGTATCATCCAAACACTAGACGCATTCGTTGAAGCCTTTTATCATTTGGCCCGACAGGTTACCAAGGGCAGGGTAATCATTGATGATTACAAACAACAATGCGTGTAGGATAAAATTCTCTCTTTTATACTCATCACATACCCGTACTCCATCATTCCACAATATTAGAAGATCTTCAACCAATATTTTGAGGTACACATCGATATCGTTGCCAGGTTACCTGGGCCCTTGGATCAGTAGTGGCATCATAATGTATTTCCGCTTCATACAAAGCCAAGGAGGAAGGTTGTAGATACATAGAGTCACCGGTCAAGTGCTATGACGACTACTCATGTTACCGAAAGGATTCATCCCATCCGTACTCAACCTGAACCTTATATTCCACATCATATGCAAAGTGCTTCTTATATTTTCTGTCGATGTTCCTCCATTGCACAGAATCAACAGGGTGTCTGAGCATTCCATCCTTCTTACGCTCTTTGGCGCGCCATCATAGCAATTGGGCATGCCTTTTGTTCGCAAACAATCGCTTCAGACGGGGGATTATAGGGAAATACCACACCACCTTACGGGGGAATCTCTTCTTCTTATGCTTCGCCCCGACATCATCATTATCGATATCATCATCGTTGCCCTTATATCGCTTTTTTTTGCAAACAGCACAGGCATACATGTCTGCAAACTCATTGCGATACAATATGCAATCGTTTGGACATGCGTGTATTCTTTACTTCCAGTCCCACTGGCAGACAACCTGTTTGGCCTAGTACGTAGTTATAGGCAACACGTTACCCTTTGGAAGCAAGTCCCCAAAGAGACATAACAGCTTAGTGAAGCTCTTATCAGACCAACCATTGCTTACCTTCAACTACAGTAGTGTAAGCATGGTATGCAGTTTTTTGTGCTCCTACTTGCAGCCCGGGTACAACAGTGTTGTGGAGTCCTCTACTATACACTGGAACTTTTGAAACTCTCTTTCACTTGTGAAGTCCCCCTCCCCATCACGCAACATTTGATCTAGATCGTCTTCGTGGCTATCAACGAACGTATCTTCGACCGCCGTCATATCGTTGTCTCTGTCATCTTCATCAATGTGTTGCCCTTCATGTACAATCTCATCTTATCACTTCGAAGCAAGTGTGCACGTATCGACTCTATGCTATAAAACAGCTTCTCATTTTTGCAATCAACGCACGGACAGCACATATAGTTTACCAGCTTCTTCGACTTGTGTGCTGCAGCCACGTTTAGAAAACAAGTCACACCATTAAAGAATTTTGGGCCGCAACAGTCCGTGTCATACATCCACCTTCGGTCCATCTACAATTAATTATATCAAACTAAATTTTAGTAAATAAAAAAACGATCACAAAATAATTTATTCTTTATATTAGTCATGCAGTGCTAATTAATTAAATCAATAAACATCACATAAGCATATAATTGCAAACAACAATATAATTGTAAATTATTAGATTTCAAAATCCATCTACCAGTTTTGACTATATTGAAATACATCAACCTTTTTTCATTATTTAAATATCCATCTAGCAATTTTTTATTATTTCAAGGATTTATTCATTTTATTTGTTATGTAGTGCTAATAAATTAAATTAACATACATCAAATAAGCATATAATTGAAAATAAGGATATATTTGTAAATAATTAGATTTAAAAATGTATCTTGCAATTTTCATTATTGGAAAAGCCATCTACCATTTTTCATTATTTAAATATTCATCTATAATTTTGCACTATTTAAAATTCATCTAGTAATTTTCACTTTTTAAAACTCCACTAAATCACTAAAATGAATAATAATTGTAATTTATTCACTAAATTAGTTAGTTCTTAATTTGAGCTCTACCGACCTAAAATGTTCACACCATACAATCACTAATTATCAAAATCTAGAGTAATCTATAAAGTACAATATAACTACAAATATAATGTAGATCAAGTTACTAACATTGAAGAGAAATTCGAGATGGATTTTGGTACAATTTTTCAGCAGCAAGTCGCCAAAATCCTTGCAATCGAGCAAAGACAGAGCTCCTCTCTATTCTGCTCGGTTGGGGAAGGGAATTTCACCTATATAAAGATACTTATCACTGCCGGTTATGCGCAAAACCGGCAGTGATAAGGATTACGTGGGAAAATACTTACCAGTTTGCGTGGGGTAATTCTTATCACTGCCGTTTTAGAACACAACCGGCAGTGAAAATGCTCATATCACTGCCGGGTGAAAACAGAACCGGCAGCGATGTATCACAGCTGGTTTTGGATATAAACTGGTTGTGATATCTTGTTATTACTGTCGGTTCTGTTCACGCACCGGCAGTGATATGTGCTCCCACTGGCCGGACTATTAAACCGGCAGTGATATGTTTATCACTGTCGGATCTAACTCAACCAGCAGTGATATGCCGGTAAGGATGGCCTATTCTGCAGTAGTGTGTCCTTACACCCATCCTTTCATTTTTCTTACCAGTCACTTACATAAGGCCCGTTCGGTACATGGGAATTCTATATGAATTTTACAGAAAGAAAAAAAACACTCTCACACAGAATTTTACAGAAAAAAAAATCGACATTGACTTCCTGCATGAAAACTGATCATATTGCACTCCGTCGTAGGTTCAGAAAATTATAAAAATGTGGCAAAGTAGAAGATGTTAGTTGGTTCATCTGTTTATGATTGGAAAACGTCGGATTTCGATGCATGCGTGATGCGTGCATTACATCGCATATATATTGCGGCTTGATGGCCAAATCCGATCTAACTTGTGTACAGGTTCTGTGGATCAGAGGCTAGTTTCTTGCCAGTCTAATAATTATTCTAGACGGGCCATTCCTGTGTGGACCTAGACAAATTTATTAATGACAACATCGTATGTACTGTACCCTCCGTTTTTTAATACATATCATTATAGCTTTCAATTTTTATTTTTAAATATATGCCATTATACAATTTCGAAGTAACTTTTTACCTGTTCTTCCTTGTATACCACTTTCTTTAGCTATTAGAATAAGACACATCCAAAGAACAATAAATAATCTAATAAATAGAGATAATATAGTTTTTTATAGATATATCATATCTTAGAATATATAACATCTATATATTTAGGAAGGCATGGAGAGTACTACTCGAGTTTGCTAAACCAAACGTTCGCAGGCATGGTCATTGGTCACTCGCATACTCGTGAGACACATGAGAATATTTAGCGGTCAGTGTGGTGCATGCCATTGCTTATTATTATTATTTTATTTTATTTATTTTGTATCGACCTTTATGATGTACATTAGTGAATGCGCAATTAATCTATACACGGATTCCACCATGCATTCTCTAGTCAGTGCACAGAGAACTTGATCTCAGCATCCAATAATCTGGTACCCCGATCATATCCTGGCTAGCTTGAGATTTACAACAAGAAAGAAAACGTTGACATTTTGTTCCCCGAGACAGTCCCAGCTAACCGTACCTGCCCACTCTTAGCATCCAAAGAAGCATATCATTTGCTCGCAAAAAAAAAAAAGAAAAGAAAGAAAAGAAGCATATCATTAGCATCCAAAGAAGGAGAGAGAGAGAGAACCTGCATGCATGAGAGCGTGTGGAAATGATTCCACATAGGATAGGATTCCACTACTCTTAAGCAGTTAGTAACACTCAAAACAAACATAGCAAATGCATGCATGGTATCCATCTCAAAGACCAATGTGCAATAGCCAAATAATACTGGTGTATATCCCATAGATAGTGCTACAATGTGACATCATGTGGGAGCTTGGATTAACCGGACATCATGTGCCGCTGGGGTTTAAACTAAGAGGGTTTTGTTTGCTGGTTCCCTACGGTGGGCAGCCTGGCCAGAAAGGGCGCCTTGCTTAACGCCTCTGCCGGCTCCAGAGACCCATGGGAGTTGATGTGTCTGGCTAAGGTTCGGCTTTGTATTTCTTGCCTGAGCTATATATCCAAGTTCTACACATATATTTTCTCGCTGAGTCGCACTCTCCTCGATCGTCTGTAGGTAGACGGCCATGAATTGATCCCAGGTGGATGCATGGAGTCGTACATCTCTCTGTCAACCCGCTAGTATTTCATGCGAGAAAGTGGCAGTAAATTAAGAGAAAAGGTTAAATGAAAATAGGATTCTTTTAAAGAATATTATGATATAGTACGTTATCGGTTATGATATTTGACATATAATAGCATGTTTGTTGATTCTAGACTTGACTCATGTTTTTATTATTATAAAAGTATTAATACCTTCTAAAGTATTATGGGCTTAATCATTTGTTTTGAGGTGACTTATATTATATACATATTTAATTCTTAAATATTGAAAGCACAACTTCCGCGATAGCGTTGTAGCTATTTTAATATCTTGCCGCGGAGCTGCAAAAATACCCCAGGTTGAGGGAGTTGTACTTCTCACCGACCAGCTGGGCTAGGGCTGCATGGAAGAAAGTGGCAGCAAATTAAGAGAAAAAATGCAGAAGGAAATAGGATCTTTTTTAAGGGATTTACCTAGGCTACTTCAGCATCTGTGGTAGGACGAGTAGACTTTTAGCACAACCTGGCCCAATAAAGCCTATATATATATATATATATATATAAAGTCCAAAAAAACTCATTGGACCCTTGTAGTATTTGATTTGGACTTCTTTCTGAGCATTTTGTGGCCTCAATAATCTGGACAGGTCAATATGTTGAGGCCCAAAGTGTCCCAGATTAACAACGTACGTTGAAAAACGAAAAACAAAAGAGAGGATCATTCCAGTTTTGGCCCGAACAGCCCAAAATGTCGTGACAAGTCGAAACTTCCTTAAGACCCAAAAGATGATTATGATGCAAAAAAAGAAATTGTTTGCAGGTTGAGTTGAGATGCTGTCTGTTCTTCAAGACCCAAAAGATTCTACTAATTGGTTGGTTATACATATGCATGGTGTAACTAAATAATAGGTGCGAGAGACGATCAAACTTTCATGTGGAGAAAGAGTATTGGCAATCTCTAGCAGTTGCAAACATAGCTCATAGGAGAATCGACGACATTTCTCCTCTTTGTGCCAGGTGTGGACTCACGGAAATAGATGAACGTATGTTTTTCCCAGTGTCCCTATGCCAAAGCAGTTCGGTTTAATTCTCACATTGGCTTGAAAAATGAAGATGAATTGTTCAGGGGACCTGCTCTCAAATTATTTGCATCATTATGTCTCAAGTCTCCTCTGATAAAGATGTGGATATTATTTTCTAACTTCTTTGGTTTATTTGGAAATCTAGACATAATGATTTTCATTTCAGCAAGAAAGATATTTCTATTAACTCCCTTTTTTCCAAGCTAAAGCAACCCAGGCTGCTCAATATGAAGCTGTTGAAACTATTGAATCTCACACCTAACTGCATGCAGATCAGTGCACTAACAGTATTCCTCCTCCTATCCCTCGAACAACTGCTAATAGTGATTACACTTTTAATTGTTACTCAGATGCTTCTTTCAAAGATACAAATCAGATGGGACTGGGGATATATGTACAGGCTAACAATACATCTCTTAATTGCACTGTTTAAGTGAAGGCCAAAGTTGCCTGTGCCACTTCTCAAATACAGGCAGAGGGCTTAGGTCTACTGCTGGGAATACGCATTGCTATGTGTTTGCAGGAAAACGGAGGCTGCTTTGTTTCTGACAATAGCAAGCTCATTGCTTACTTGCAAGCTGAAGGAGCTCCTACTTGTGACTGGAGAATTAAGCCCACTATCCTGGAAATAAAACAAATGTCGAACAGCACGCATGCAAATTCCCTTCACCAGCCTAGAGGAATGAATCAAATAGCTGACATCTTGGCTAAATTAAGCAGCAGTTCAATGTCAAAATCAATGTAATTTTTCCTCCTGTAGCAACCTTTCTCGTCAAGGAGACTGTCCAGTTCTCCAAAGATGTACTCTGCCCTCCTGGGGCACCGTCTGTAAGATCGCTTGCGTACGAATGAAATCTAGCCCCATTAGGGGTCTTTTTCCTTCAAAGAAAATTGAAACCCCACTTCTTACAAATAATCTAGCAGCACCTGAGAAGGATATACTAGCTATTATACAACTCTTAAGGATTTGAAGAACCCGGAGCCATTGAGATCAATCTAGTGTATATCCTATAATATATGTCCGATTGAATGTAGCTTCCATGTTGTCGATGTGCGCGAGACGTGAGGTTACTAACAACTAGTAGCTTGGAACGCATAACCCCATCTGCTGCTTGGCAATAGATAGATGAATTAGTTAATCTCCTGGCCTTGTCAACGACGACATATGCATAATCGAGGTAGGTTATCTGAAATTAAACAAACGGGATCCAAGAGGGCTCAGTGATGGAAGCATGCCTGCGACACCAACATCGGTAGTTGATCACAAACTGCTCATTTATTTGTCCCCTCATTTTTTTAAAAAAAATAGCTCTTTCACAGAAAAAAAATTGCGAAAATAATCCCCAGTGCTAAGTACCTGTGCTACAGTACCCAGGAGGCCCTTGGTGCTATAGTACAGAGGAACGCGTCCTCCCGCATACGCCACGCTTCCCCTCCACGCTAACCCGTCTTTCGTGACTCTGGAGCACGGCAAACTGCCATCTCCCGCCTCGCCCGCTTCCCGCGGTACTGTACCGCGGAAGGAGCTAGGTATCGCTCCTGGTCCTTTCATGGTGGGGAAGGATGCCATTTTTTCTAAAATTTTCGGGAGGAGACTATTTTTGAAAAAAAGTGAGGAGGAGACCAAAGAAGTGAACAGTTTGTTGATCACACCTAAGAGTACCAACATCTAAGTCTTCGTTTGGAATACGGAAATCTTTCAATATTCTTGTAGGAATTGAGCTGTTTCCTGTGAAAATCCTATAAAATTTCTGTGATATTCGTACTTTCTAAACCGAGCCTAATTGCTGCCAGCAGAGATGAGTTTAGTTGGTAGTCAAATATGGTCAATTACTTCAGTTAATTGCTAGGTAGCTGGCTTCGTGCCCCATTTAGAACACACGAAATTTTATAGAAACAATTCTATTCTTCTTAAATAAATGTATGAACTTCTACTTTCTATCATAATATAATGTTACAAATCATAGGAATTGTATATTACAATCTACCAATTTCATGTAAGGAATTAAGATACTTTATTCGTATATTAATGATCGACGTAATCAGACTATTTAGGTTGGTGGCTAAGATTGGAAATGGAAGCTTTCTTTTTAGGGAAGACAGGAGATACAGAGGTTAATTTGGAAATGTAGTTTGACAAAGCCCAACCAAACTAACTGGTGGTGCACACAACAAAGCCGTAGTGATCAAGCAAGTAACTGGAGATATGGAAGTTAATTTGGAAATGTAGTTTGACACGGCAAGCCACTACACACTTTTTTTTAGGGTAAAGACCGTAGTTGGTCCCACAGTCATATATTACTCAAAAGATATTTACAAAGCCGAAGCAAAAAAAAAAATCAAAATGCAAACGAACAAGACAAAATAAAGATTAGTTAGGTTCCAAAGTACAAAACCACTCAGTGATAGCGCCACCAAAGGCTTCACTTTCTCTAGCTTGAAGAAGATTCAAATCAAAACGAATCTCGGAAGAAAATACGATCGAAGACAAACTCTTAGAGTTGAAGATCCTATCGTTTCAGTGCAGCCAAATATACCAACACATAAGCGAGAAGAGCTCCTTGTAGAAAGGCTGCGTAGCAGGATTGGCTCGAGAGAAAGCGTGAAGAGTTAAAGGCCAATCTTGTGACACCATCGGGATGTAAAGATTGAGATTTAACCAAAGCTCCTCGGCTACTCTCACTCAACCACTGCTACTAGTAGTACGTCAGGCATACATTAAAAAATTAGTACTCACTCCTTTTATTTTTATTTTTATTTTTATTTTTATTTTTATTCGTCGTTTTGGACATAACGGTCTCCGATGCACATGTTGACATTTATTTTTCTAATTATGTTTCGGCTAAAATTATTAAAAATACTTTTATGTACGGTCAATGTTTAAAATTATTAACTATACACGTTGTAGGATAACTAGTAAAAAAGAACCAAGGAATTTGTTTATATATAGTATCAAAATATATATAGTATCCATGTTCCATATGCCATATCAACTTGTTTATCATACACCAAACCAATTAATGAAAGAATCATTGTACAGATCAATTAAATACACAAAACCACACCGATCGAAGACCAACTCGATCTACACTTCACCAGAAAGCTATGTACGTACAACTAATCACCGACGCAGAAAGGAGGAGACGTGTAATTCGCTGATTAATTAACGGGTTAATTATGCTGGGATCATTAGCCTCGGCTTCTTGAAGTCCAGCGGGCTGAGCACCTCCTCCTCCTCGGTCGCCAGCATGCACCGCTCGGCGATGATGTCGGTGCCGGAGGCTTCGGGCGGTGGCTGGCCTTGTGGCCGCCGGGGGCCTGGTAGGACGGGAACGCCTTGCTGCAGACGGAGCACCTGTGCTCCTGCGATGGGGCGCGGTGGCCGGCCGCGCGCCAGCATGAGGAATCAGAGGGCGAGGTGCTCCTCCTCGGTGCGCGCGCGGTGGACGTGGCGCCTGGAGCGCTTCCGCTTGGCCCACCCGGCCTCGGCGCAGTGCAGTTCCCCTTCCTCCTCGCACACCGCTGGCGACGGTATTGGCGCCGCGTCAAGAAATGCCTCCACGGCCATGCCGATCTTGGACACTGCTACAAGAAGGAGGCGCCTTCTTTTTGGTACCAGAGACAGGGGTGGGAATTTTTTAACAGAAACCGAAACTGAAAAACCGAACCGAATTAACCGAGAAATTCGGTTTTTTCGTTGTTTGGTTTTTGGTTCAGTTTGTTTCGCTACTGTTCGGTGTACGGTCTTTGGTTCGGTTTTCGTCGTTTGGGAACCGAAAAAACCGAGCACCGAATAGAGCTACGAGCTATGGAGCCAGTTGGGCCTACAGCCAAAAATCCATCCGCGTCTCCCTGCTCGCGTGCGCTTCCCTCCTCAAATAATCCCCGAAAAAACACCACGACCAAATCCATCACCCGCCGAGGCCGAGATCCAGATCCGCCCGGCGCTTGCCATGAACCCGACACGGCCCACGCCAGCGTTGTTCCGCGACCGCACCAACAACTTTCGCGCCGCCACGTCTCCCTGTCCCCCTCCACCACGGCGTCGGCTCACTACCGATAAGAAAGTCTCATCATAGTCAACTCCTTAAGCTTCTCGAAACCCCTTTGCCACAAGTCGAGCTTTATGGATGTGAACATTTCTATCCATATCAATCTTCTTATAGACCCATTTGCATTCGATGGTTTTTACACCGTCAGGCAGATCGACCGGGTTCCAAACCTAATTGTCATCCATGGATTCTATTTCAGATCTCATGATTCCAAGCCATTTCTCAGAGTCTGGGCCCATCATCACTTCCTTTTAATTTGTAGGTTCATCGTTGTCCAACAACAATATATCACACAAATATCGAGCAGGTACTTTGTGCGGCCTATCCGACCTACGTTGCATTTGCACCTCCTCGACCAGGGTCCCTCCAACTAGAGTTTTGTCGACCATAGGTTCCTCGACCAGATATTTTTCCACAAGGGCATCTCTGACCAAGTCCTCCCTGAGTGGAGTCTCTCGGACTTCTTCGAGTTGCACTGTTCTTCCACTTGCTTTTCACGAGAGAGACTCTTTCTCTCAAAAGAGACCATTCTAAGTGATAAACACTTTGCCCTCTTCTAGGTTGTAGAAGTAATATCCTAATGTTTCCCTAGGATATCCCACGAAAAAGTATTTATCCAATTTGGGTGTGAGTTTATCGGACGTTTGATGTTCAATATAAACACCACAACCCCAAATTTTTAGATAAGACAAACTAGAACTCTTCCCAGTCCACATCTCATGTGGTGTCTTATCTACAGATTTAGATGATACCTTGTTTAGTGTGAAAGCTGCAGTTTCTATAGTGTAACCCCAAAAAGATAGTGGTAGATCTAACTGACTTATTATTAATCGAACCATGTCTAACAAGGTTCGATTATGCCGCTGGGACACCCCATTCCTTTGAGGCTTGCCCGGAGGCATAAGTTGTGGAACAATTCCGCAACTCTTTAGATGATCATTAAATTCGTGACTCAAATATTCGCCTCCACAATCAGATCATAGAAACTTGATTTTCTTGCCATGTTGATTTTGTATTTTATTCTAGAATTCCTTGAACATTTCAAAAGTTTCCGACTTATGCCTCATTAAGTAGATATAACCTACTACTATTGTGATAGATAAAAGTAATGAAGTACTGAAAACCACCTTTAGCTGTCATGCTCATTGGTCCACATACATCAGTATGTACAAGTTCCAATAAGTTGGACTCCCTCTCATAATGCCTAGTTAAAGGTATCTTAGTCATCTTGCCAAGTAGACAAGACTCACACATTTCAAATGATTTTAGAAGAACATATTTATGGAGTTTCATCATGCATTTTTGACTAATGTGACCCAAGCAACAATGCCAAAAGTAAGTGGGATTCAAATCATTAGGCCAAAACCTCTTAAACATCAATATTATAGATAAGTGCATCATCAAGATTTGAAATAAACAGCCCATTCATAAAAGGAGCATAGCCATAAAACATCTTATTCAAAATTATAGAACAACCATTGTCCTCAATAATGAATTTACAACCCTCTGTCAACAAACATGAGGCATAATGTTTCTACTTAATGCTGGAATATAATAACAATTATTTAATTTCCTAATAAATCCTAAAGGTAAATGTAGTGGTAAGGTCCCAATGGCCAATGTAGCAATCCTTACTTTATTCCTAACGCGAAGATCAACCTCTCCTCTTACAACGCTCCTACTCTTTATTAACCCTTGCATCGAATTACAAATATGAGCAACTGATCCCGTATCAAATACCCAAGAGTTGATTGGAGAATTGGCAAGAAATACATATATAACATTAATACCTGAAATAGATGGCTTAACTCGACCATTCTTTTTCAGAATTGCTAGGTAATTTTTTTCAATTCCTCTTCCAATGGCCTAACTCGTTACAGTAGAAGCATTCACTCTCTAGAGTAGGGCCAGATTTGGGCTTAGGCTTAAGCTTGTTACTGGGGATCTTATCCAAAGTTTAAGCTTGTCTTTTCCTTTAGTCTTAGCCTTCTTCTTAAAGCTAGTACTTTTCTACACCATCATCATATGACTAGTGCTTTTCTTAATGCTGTCCTCTACTATATTGAGCATCATATGTAGCTTGGTAAGATTCTTGTCTATGCCATTCATATGAAAAATCATAATGAATTGCCCAAAACTCAGAGGGAGTGACGCAAGAATCAAGTCAGTAGCCAACTCTTGGCAAAGGGAAAACCAAGTTTTTTTATGCTCTGTGTATAACCAACCATCTTGATTACATGAGGGCTCACTAGACTGCTCTCGGCCAGCTTACATCCAAACAAGGACTTTGAGATCTCATATCTCTCAATCCTAGCCTAAGTCTCAAACATGCCCTTGAGTGCCACGATCATATCATAGGCCTCTATGTTCTCAAACTGTTTCTGAAGGTCTGAGTTCGTTGCAAGTTCAAATCATTCGGTAGAATGCAATTCTATGCATAACTTGTTTTTGCATGATTGATGTGAATAGTATGGCCCCTTATGCATATGATGCATGTATGTAATTTTCATGGCCTGCATGTCATACTTGATTGCAGCAACCCTTGTTTTATTCCCGACGCAGAGTTCAATCTCGCCTCTTGCAGCAACCCTTGCTTTATTTGCGAACCAGAAATCAACCTCGCCTCTTGCAACGCTCCTACTCCTTGTCAACCCTTGCATCAAATTGCAAATTTGAGTAACCGATCCTGTATCAAATACCCAAGAGTTATAGGAGAATCGATAAGAAATACATCTATAGCATTGATACTTGAAATGAATGACTTAGCTCTACCATTCTTTTTCAGATCTGCTAGGTACCTTTTGCAATTCCTATTCCAGTGGCCTAACTCATTGCAGTAGAAGAATTCACTCTCCGAAGTAGGGCCAGACTTGGGCTCAGGCTTAGGCTTGTTGCTGGGGCTCTTATCCAAAGTTTTAGCCTTGTCTTTTCCTTTAGTCTTAGCCTTCTTCTTAAAGCTAGTACTTTTCTGCACCATCATCACATAACTAGTGCTTTTCTTAATGCTTCTTGAGCATTATATGTAGCTCGATGAGATTCTTGTCTATGCTATTCATATGAAAAATCATAATGAATTGCCTAAAGCTCTGAGGGAGCGACTCAAGAATCAAGTCAATAGCAAACTCTTGGCTAAGGAGAAAACCAAGTTTTTTCAAGCTCTGCATGTAACCAACTATCTTGATTACGTGAGGGCTCACCGGACTACCCTCGGCCAACACATTCAAACAAGGACTTTGAGATCTCATATTTCTCAGTTCTAGCCTGAGTCTCAAACATGCCCTTGAGCATCATGATTATATCGTAGGCCTCTATGTTCTTAAACTGCTTCTGAAGGTTTGAGTTCATAGCAAAAAGTATGAGACATCTAACATCAAGGGGCTTATCATATGTCTTTTTGTAAGCGGCTTTAACAGTATTAGTAGCATTCTCATCAGGCACATCTGGAATTGATTGTTCTAGAATGTGTTCCTTTTTATCTTGCCTGAGAACAATTCTTAGGTTACGAGATCAATCTGCAAAGTTCATTCCATAAAAATTTTCCTTTTCAATTATCGAATGTAAAGCAAAACTAGAAGTGGGTTTGTAGAAACAGGTGGTGCCATGATCACTAGACAGAAAACATATGCAAAAAACTGAGACAAACTTTTATGAAAAGTAACCTGTATTAAACAATTTAATAAAGATACTCCCACTAAATTCCATATCCCTCTTATGATACTTATTGTTCAATACCCACAATTAATTAGTCTACTAGTGAGCTTTAGCACCACTACTAGAAGGCTAATGAATTTGGTAAGCAACCCTTTACTAATCATATCTCTATATGATTCTTGCTATTGGGTGGCATCTCTATGCCTCGGCCCCAACCTTATGTCCCAAGGTCCATAAACATTAAGATGACTTTGTTAAGTGTAACTAATGTTATGTGTGTGAGTGTGTGACACAAACCCATCTAATTAAGTAAAGTTAATGGCACCCTACTTTAACAGACCTATCATTAATTTATATGATATTGGATGGTGTTGCTAATTAGGAGGGTATCAATTTTGCTTAATATTATGTGAGGGATCTTTACTTTTACCATGTTAAAAGCATTCGGAACAACTATATAACATGCATAGGAATAAAGAAAAAGGAACATAAAAGCAATCACAGATAATCACACTAACTATGACATAGTATGACCCTTCACATGGTAATCTCCATCGCCACATTTTATGTTCGCCATGCCTCAAGTGCTCGAGGCCTCCAAGTACTACCACTAAGCTATTACTCCTAATAGGACTAGTAATAAATTACAAGGAATGTAGAAACATCACAAGTCCACATGCAAACCGTTTATATAGTTATATATAGCCTTAGACTGCCATCAAGCATGACATGCATGCCATAAAAATTACACATATGCATCATATACACAAAAGGCTATACTATTCATATCAATCCTGCAAAAACAAGTTATGCATAGAATCGTATTCTACCAAACGATGTGAACTCACAATGAATCATAAGGCATTGTACGTATATGGCCGTCCCACTAGCAAGTTATAGATCACAGAATTACCATTAGGCACGCAGATCCATAGCAGAAGTAGAGTCAATATAGCGCATTGGTGCAGTTGTAGTCGTACTAACCTCGTGCCTCCTCCAATAGCTCCTTGTGACAATCACAGGTTGCGGTTCATCCTAGCGTTAAAGCCTCACAGCAACACCTCCAAAATATCCATATGTACAGGGCAGGCACACCATGCACCGGAGTACTCGCGCCGGCTATGTGGTTTTGGGCGAAGAAGGTGTAGCGGCTAGGGTTTCAGGAATTATAAATTCCAATGGTGTCACATAACCCTAAAGCCACCACCCCCTTTATATAGACGCTCCATAATAAGTTTCTACATTAGAGGCCTATTAGGAACTCAAAGCCCATCAGAATTTGGATTACCATTCGAATTAAGTCCCAACCCTTTAAGTGTGCGACCCTATAGGTTCACATGTACTTGGACATAACCCGAGTACTCTTAATCAACTATTAATCAGTAGCGGTCTCTAGCAAGATGTGCCGACTCTCGAGTATATATAAAGATCATATCAAACGAACCTTAACAATGCTTATTTATATGCATTTCCTTTTGCCTCATGATATCGGTCAAACTCAAGGCGAGTATGTGCCATCTTTGTTTAGTTAGCTCGACCACTCTTTCTCGATTACGTGACTCAAAATCCCTAACTACGGTTAACTATTTAACCGTGAGTAGCATGGCCATATATTTTCGGAATCCGATCACTCGAGAGGCCTAGACATATCTCTCCCGTTATATGGAGGGTAAAATCCCATCTTGATCGATCATGCCTCTTAGCATGCTTCACGACAAACCCAAAACCCACGAGTAGTGTTTGGTAACCCCTAAGTAAGTCATTACACATCTCGAGTACATGCGTCAACCTCAAGTCTAAGGATATAGCATACACAATGTATATATGACCAACTTATAACAAGTAAGATTACAACGCTCTCGTAGTGTCTCAAGGTGGGTCGATCCAACTCCATGTTCGCTAATATGTGTCCATATTATTGGTTTGATATCTCCATATCCATGACCCGTGAAATATGGTCATCAACCAATACATATGCTAGTCTATTCATATGTGTCCTCATATGTTCATCGACTAGGGACGACTTTAAGAATAATCATCACAAAGTCATATATAAAGTTTCAAAAACAAGTCACGTACTTGGTAATAAATTATAATAACATTATCCAAAGGAAAAGATAATAAATCATGATCATAAGAAATATAATTATCTCTATGATTGCCTCTAAGACATATCTCCAACAGAAGGTGCTAGACAGAGATTGGCGAGGCGCCACAACCGATTGCTCGTTGACTACCTCAGCGATAATCCAGTCTACACCCCTACCCAATTCCGTCAAAGATACTGAATGAGAAAGCATGTATTTGAACATTTTATGTAAACTCTTGGTGAATAGTCTCCCTATTTTCATCAACGATATGACTTCTTTGTCAAGATGGTCTTTTGCATTTGCAAAAATGCACAGCAGCTATGCGATTGTTGGCATATGGCATTTTTGCTGATCAGATCGATGAATATCTGAAAATTGCGGAAACCACATCCCTTGAATGCTTGGAAAAATTTGCTAAAGGTATTAGGGAGAACTTGGGAGAGATGGAGGCGATCGGCTAGGATCTCGAGCAGCGTAGACTTGCCGGTGCCACTGGGGGCCATGATGGCAAGGAGCCCGCCAGGACACGCACAACAGCTAGCTGACGTTGCAAAGAACCAGGCGGACACGACCGCATCGAGATCTTGCTGTTGGCCGTTGCTTGTGTTGGAAGCTCGCTCAGGTTTTCGTCACCGGACATTACCTTGAAAAAGGTCATCTGTGACGGTTCATAACTACCATCAGTGACGGTTTTTGAACCGCCACAGATTTAGTGTCACTGATAATCGAGGATTATCAGTGGCGATTCTAGAATCGCCACAGATAACACTATCTGTAGCGGTTTTTGGCTAGAACAGCCACTGATATTCGGGTATCAGTGGCGGTTCGAGCCAAAAACCGCCACTAATCATCCAAGTATCAGTGGCAGTTTTTTGATAGAATCGCCACTGATACTCAAATATCAGTAGCGGTTCTATCCCAAAAACCGCCACTGATAATACGACTATTAGTGGCGGTTTTTGGATAGAACTGTCACTGATACAACTATCAGTGGCGATTGTATATAAAACCGCCACTGATAGGCCTAGTATCAGTGGCGGTTTTTTGATAGAACCGTCACTGATATTACGTCAGTAGCGGTTTTGGGCCAAAACCGCCGCTGATAATCCCACATACGAAAATAAAAAAATTGGCATTTGTGGCTAGCCTCAGGCAGTACTAGCCATGTCTTTTTATTATGTACATTGTTGTTTCAGTTGACATCACTAGTTCAAATGTAAGATTTATTAGCATAATCATTTTAAAAAACTGTCAGATATAAGAGAGATAGAAACAGGATGCTGGGTATAGAAGAATTGGAGATAACAAAAAATAGCTAAGATTCTATCTACTTACTAATCACTTGAAGGTTTTTATGCAACTCTCTGGCAACTTCAAGGAACTGAAAATCACTCAACTCTTCCATTGTATGTTTTAGCAACAACCTGACCATCACCATACGAATTTGAGCCATCAGCTTCATCATCACTGCCGTCTCCTCCCATCATATCTTCTCCAGCTTTGTTTGCTTCATCACTGCAGTCCTGGGACTCGTCAAAGACAGTGCCAAGTTGCAAAGCTCTTCGCATGGCTGTGTAAACATCACTGCCTTGAGTGTCTCCGAAGAAGCTTTGCATCTGAAAATAATTATTAGACAACTTTTCTCTTTAGTGTACAGCATCATCATATGAGTAATAACAGTAACTTATTCTGCATGCATTGTTAGCTGCATTGTTAGCTCACAGTTGTTGTTTCTGCTGGTTGGATGTAGGAATGATAGTGGGTTGTGTTAGGGCTTGTGTGACAAGTCTATAGATTTAAAATTTAAGGCATCATTCCTGCATCTGTTTGCAACCATTGCCTTGTTTTGTTCCCTTTCCATTCTCTTTCGATGTTTCTGGGAAAAGAGTTTACTATAAACTCAATAAAATAGTTATTCCAAGAGGAAAACAATTGACTTGATAGTAGAAATCAGAACAAGCATCAGTCGGATATTTTTTTTCTTTTTGGTAGTATCAATCAAACATTTTATGGGCGGAACCAGTTGCACGTTTATTTTTATCGAGAAACAATGCACTTCATTGTTTATAAAAAGACAAGGCATTTTAACTTAGTTCATTTTTTAACTGCTTGACTTGGTTGAACTGATGTGTATGATATGAATTGCATGCGAGAAAATTTCTTACGCCCATACGAGTAATCAATAAATGTATAGAATACACATACCGCAGATGAGAAGAAATTTGTTTGCGATCAATCACATCTACGCTCATGATCATGTCTATCTTTTAGGTCGAGCATCCAAAATAAATCGACATGTATAATTTTATACCTATCTGAAATCCAAAAGTTAATCTTGTAGTTAAACTATTTGATCTTAAAAATATCTATTAACCTTCTCTAAGTATTTTAAGAGCATGCGAAACTTTCTCTGCAGATATGGAGTCCAAATGAGAGAAGTTCTCTTTTGAGCACCATCCTTTTGTTGTACCGCACACTTCCCCATCTCTTCTCCACCGTATGTTTCATCTCCAACACCTACGTACATATATACACACACAAAATATTAGTTCATTACTGTTCTTAAGAACACATGATTTTTTTTACTTGATACATTGTTTAAAATGAAACGTATCTTTAACCATTAAAAGGTACTACAATATGTTAGTAGTAAAAAGTTATGAAATTCTATCATTATAAAAGTATATTTAAAAAATTATGCTGATGTAATATATTCATGGCAAATCCAGATAAATAACGATTAACATATTTGTACGAAACTTAGAAAAATTGTGAATGTCATTCACATTAAAGTGTGATGTTCTTTGATCTGAGATAAGACTACAATATATCAGTTTTTGCTACCCACTATAAGAAGGAAATTAATTAATGAGAACACTAATTGATACCTTGAAATAAATGCTCGATCTTCTCCATCCTTAGAACTTTTAGATCGAGATGTTGCTATATATTATTCACGGTTTCAGCATCAAGAGGCTTCTTCACCAAAAAACGTGCGCCAAGTTCAACACACCTCTTCATTATGTACATTGTTGTTTCAGTTGACATCACTAGTTCAAATGTAAGATTTATTAGCATAATCATTTTAAAAAAACTGTCAGATACAAGAGAGATAAAAACAGGGTGATGGGCATAGAAGAATTGGAGATAACAAAAAATAGTAAAGATTCTATATATCTACTTACTAATCACTTGAAAGTTTTTATGCAACTCTCTAGCAACTTCAAGGAACTGAAAACCACTCAACTCTTCCATGTGCACCGCTGCCAAAATAAAATCAACATCTTGTACATGATTCTCAAGACATCGGAGTGCCTCTATGGGACTTGAATACACTGTCACTAAAAAAAAGGAAAAATTTTAGTGTCTATTCTGAATACAAAAAATTCTCAGAACTATAAAAGAAAGAGTTTCGCATGCGCACCATTGCAAAGTCGTAATAAGTGACTGAGGAATATTATGAAGGATGGAAAAAGTAGTAGTAATAAAATATCTACTTCTTAAAAAGAACATGGATTGCTGGCAGGAATTGATGGCGCTTACCATAAAAGTTGAGTTTACAGAGCATAGACCTTGCCAAATTCGCATGATGTTTATCTTCATCGATGACCATGACACTAAGCCCATCAGTAGTGCGTCCTTCTGTTCTTTGAGCCATGAGTTTCTCAATGCTAGAGTTATTCTAGTTTTTGAGCTTTATTTTTGTGTGTGAAGCACTTGATCCTGATGAGCAATTGTTTCTAAGAAGAAACCAGCATGATGAGCAAGAAAAGCATGATTCACTTAGAAAACCACGCATTTCTTTAGTAATTTTTTCAGTTGGTTAGTTTATCAAACTATTACAAACACATGAAATAACTTCATATGAAAAAATAACCATGTAAGGCAAACACATGAAATATTTAGAAGTGTCACTTGCATGTGTGTGTGTTCCTGAAGAAGACAAAAGTACATGCAAGTTTAGCACAACCACTGACAAAAGAAGTGGCATTGACAAAAGAAGGGGTTCCCATTTGAAACGAACAAAGAGTTATTTACACTTTGTAATGAAACAGAATTGAAGTAACAAAAGCCTAAACTAGTGGAGGTAAACTAGAAGCCTACGGGTCTTCGAAGGTTGGAGACACGTGATTTGAGACAAGAGTATGGATGACTGGATCGTTGTTGTCTTCGTCATAAAACTCACCATTTTTGTTGATTATTTCCTTCATGATGAAGTAGGCGAGCTGGCCCTGAATGGCTTGGATTTCAGAAGGAAGCAGTCCTAACGTAGACAACTTGAGGCGCTGTAAGTATAAAAAAACAAAATTAAGAGAGAATATAGAAATTGAGTGGTGCGAATCGAGTGTGTCATGTCAAGATGATTGACCTCTCGTCATTGTCTTTATTGTGCATGATAAGATTTCGCGCATGTATCGGCAATACCTAAGTAACCACATAAATTTGTTCCTTTCGGCTACTTGTGACACTGCAAAAATCGAATGAACTAAGATGTCGTCGAATGAGCTATTTACTATGAAATATGATATAAGAATATTCCTTGCGTGCGTACCGAAAACTTAGTACGGATTGTAAGGGATTTGTGGTATGGGCGGTATCTCGAGCTCTTCTGACAATATCTTTTGAACGCCTCATTCACTAAATGTGTCATCTCTTCAAAGTCTTTTTTAGGTTTATCCAGTGGATCCATGATTAGCATCTTGCTCTTTTCTGGATGAATTATTACGAGAATCCAGTGGAAGCTACATACACATGCATGATGCCAGTCATTAGTCCTTACATCAGAGTAAATAACGAAATAAACGAGTAATTTAACTAGCTAGTGAGCAACTTACTTAAAATGGTATGGCAAAAGTATAAACTCCTTGTCTTGTAGTTTAATCAAAACTTTATATACGTACTCCTCGACCTCCTTTGGTGCTCTTTTGATTTCATGTTGGCAAACCGCTCCGGTCGAGGAATCCCAATCGCCCCTTGGTTCTTCGTACTTCAATCATCTCGTATCTATATAACGAAATAGTTAGACATGACATTTATCGGTATTACGTGAATGTAGGCCAAGATTGATATATTAGACACTTACGGTGACCAAAGATCTCAAAAAGATATGTCGAGGGCGTCGTGATAGAACAAGTTGTGCAAGTTATCGAATTCTATTAAGAAGTAGCCATGGCCCTCATGGTGAAAATGTTCCTCACGAAAAATTGCGTGATCACCTTCGAGTACGCCTTGGTTGGATCGATCTAAGTACCATGCATGTAATCGTTGCATCATGGGTGTTAGACTTTAACTTCAAGCGGTGACAAAGGGCTTCCTACCTCGAATTTCAATCTTTGTTGATTATCTTGGTCATCGATCGCGCTTGCCCTTACTTTTTGTCGCACGACATCATACTCGGTCTGGCCTCGCCGATCCGGCCGATACGGCTTGTCTAATGTGCTAATTTTGGGATCGAGGTTGTAGGTTTGTCCTTTGAAGTACCAGTGTTATAGGTTTCGCTCGAGTACTAACAAGGGCCATCTTGATGGGGTCCTCAATGGATTTCTTTTCTACCTCATTTTGCTTCTTCCCGTTTCACTCTCGTGTGCCGTGATGGATGCGAGGATTGTATCGCAGAGAGGTCGGCATCGCATGGTCCAAGACGATGTCACGCTTGCGCCATTTGATGAATGAGTGGACGGCACTTCCTAGAGTTGTTATCTCATCATTGGCGGGTTTTTCGATCCGATCTTAGCAAATCGTAAAGTACTGTGTCCATTTGGACCTTTGCATAACTCCGCGCTATCGGGTATTGTGCAGACACCCCTTCTTGGCACGGATAGACTACCCAGAGCGCTGCACAAATATGATCATCACGGGCACGTTGAGTGACGACAGTGTGGGGTCCAGATGTCGCCCACGGATAATGGTTGTTGTCCGCTTCGCCAATGGCGTGGGCGCGCAAATCGCCGCGACGACCTGTAGGGCTTGATAGAACGTTGTGGGCCTGCGACTGGCTCAAGGCTTGTTGTACTTGTCGTTCAACTTGTTCTTCAATGGTGCCTTGTATTTCTCGCAGAACCCTTTCCTTCATCATTTCCATTTCCTTCTCAGCCCGCTCTTCTTTAGCTCTCTTCCGACTCCTATAAGAGTGTCCATGCTCAGGGAATCCACTCCTCCATGGAACCTTGACCCCGATGTAAGGACCCGAATCCACTGATTCGAACCCACTGTGTTTATTGCACTAGTCCCAGGATCAACGCTAGTGCACACAGCTCAACATCGGTACATATCATATCATACTCAACGATAATAGAAATAGTAGTTCATTTATTGATATAGCTAAGGGTATGATCTTATGACCGACTTACATTATTAAGCCACGCAGGCAAGACCGAAATATAAGCTAAGAATTAAGCAATGAAAGTAGAAAACGTAGATAGCTCATCGCTTCACCACAGCAAACGACAAGGCTCGGACCCTAATGACTCGCGTCCTCCTCGAACTCCTCCTCCAACAGAGGTGTAGATTCTTCGACTGTTGATTATTGTTGTTGGCAAGGGTGAGTACTTAAAGCACTCAACAAGTTGTGCCTGAAATGCAATTCTATGTAACTATATGTAAGGCTTATTCCAACGAATAGGCTATTATGGCTATTTTGCAATAGCGGCATTTATGAACAAATACAATAATAGATTATAAAGATCGTAAAACAAATAACAATAATAGATAGATTCAAGATTTCAAGTAAACCAAGTTTCCAATTCTAAGTCAAATTCCATCATCCACATGGCATTCCGCCATCCCAACCAAGTTGTCCATTTAATTAAGCTAACCCTTATCTGTAATTCGAGCATTGCTCAATACATGAAAGCACGGCTATCCGAATAGTTTCACACTCTGCAGAGGTTATGCACTTTACCCACGTGATACAACCAAACACCACCAAGGCGAGTGATTATAACAAAGCCTTTACAATGCGTTGGCTTAACCGGTACTACCATAAAGGTTTCAACACCGTGGGATGGTTACCACATCGAGCCCCCTCTTGCGCCATGTGAATTACACCATAACTGGAACTCACACCGACCACGATAGTACCAAAGTTAGGACATTGCAAATTACTCGGCTAAGTGGCCCATACGGACATGTGGTTGCATGATTGACTTAGGTCAAAGGCTTGCAGGTTAAGTCCTTAGAGTGATCAAAGCAAGACTTCACATACCCTCTACCCGTCGGCCCACCTTGGCATACTCGCCCTTGTCACTTGCCCCAATCTAAGTGATTATCACCCAAGTTGATTACCAAGCACCACGTGCCATCAACAATTCAACATCGTTGCGTGACATGACTCGCCACAACAACTCAATCTCATCGTGTGATCCCACATGACACACAAGTTCATAACATTGTTCCATATTCCATTAATCAAGATTAATTATCAATGATTCCAACACATGTGATGACGTAGCATGGCTAAGCAACTAATACGGACTAATCATCCCATGTTGATTATCATTACTAACCAACTATAATGAACCAATCTAGGTGACAATAGATCATGGCATACAAATGACAAGATAGGATATAAATCAATCTGGTATATTAGCTAAGTCCCAATTTAATTTGAAACAATTTTATACTTGAAATAATATGCAATATGGTAAAACAAATATAGCAATTTTATAAACATGGGTTCAACATGATCAAAGCACAACTTGCCTTGGAATAGGTCCTGATCTTGATCTGGAGGTTGTTCTTGAGTTGTTGAATCTTCCTCCGAAGCGTCGCACAATTCAACGTCTACGCGTACCGAAGGAGAAGAGCAAATAAATACCAAAACAGAGATAAAATGAACTCCAAAAATCAATAAAAATTCACCATTAAATAGATCTCAATTTTACAAATTTTTAGAAATTTTAATCACTCAAATCCGAGTTAAGATGCAAAAGTTATAACCTTTGGAAGTTTGAATAAATGTTGAAATTACAGAAAAAATAGAAATTCGGAATTAACAGAATTATTTTTAAACTGAAAAACCGATTTATTGCGCAAGCGTGACGTCATGCTGGCGTCATCCCAGACTCGAACCAATCAGATGTTGCCACGCGTCTCGGTGCATAGACCCGGTCCACGGGACCTCCTCTGGTCCACCGCAGACGCTTGATAGTGAATTTTAATTGATTTGTAAAATTGAGATCTATTTAATGGTGAATTTTAATTGATTTTTGGAGTTCATTTTCTCTTTGTTTTGGTATTTATTTGCTTTTCTCCTTCGGTACGCGTAGACGTTGAATTGTGCGACGCTTCGGAGGAAGATCCAATAACTCAAGAGCAAGCTCCAGAGCAAGATCAGAACCTATTCCAAGGCAAGTTGTGCTTTTATCATGTTGAACCCATGTTTATAAAATTGCTATATTTGTTTTACCCTATTGCATATTATTTCAAGTATACAATTGTTTCAAATTAAATTGGGATTTAGCTATTATACCAGATTGATCAATACCCTACCTTGTCATTGTATGCCATGGTCTATTGTCACCCTAGATTGGTTCACTATAGTTGGTTAGTAATGATAATCAACATGGGATGGTTAGACCGTATTAGTTGCTTAGTCATGCTACGTCATCACATGTCTCTGAATCGTTGATAATTAATCTTGACTAATGGAATATGGAACAATGTTATGAACTTGTGTGTCATGTGGGATCACACGATGAGATTGAGTTGTTGTGGCGAATCATGTCACGCAACGATGTTGAATTGTTGATAGCACATGGTGCTTGGTAATCAACTGGGAGATAATCATTTAGATTGGGGTAAGTGACAAGGTGCGAGGAGGCCAAGGTGGGCCCGATGGGCAGAGGGTATGTGGATGTCTTGCCTTGATCACATTAAGGACTTAACCTTGCAAGCCTTTGACCTGAGTTAATCATGCAACCACATGTCTGGTATGGGCTAGCCTAGCTGATTAATTTGCAATGTCTTAACTTTGGTACTATTTTGGTCGGTGTGAGTTCCCGAGTTATGGAGTAATTCACATGGCGCAAGAGGGGGGCCCTGGTTGTGGTTTTCAGACCCACCAGTGTTGAAACCTTAGCGGTAGTACCGGGTTGCCGAGCATTGTAAAGGTTTTGTCATGATCTCTCCGCCGACACACCCAAGGAAGTGTGTTAACCCGAAGGCACCAAGAGACGATCATGTCGTGTGGGTAAAGTGCACAACCTCTCGCAGAGTGTCAAACCTATTCGAATAGCCGTGCTCATGTATTGAGCAATGCTCGGAATTACGATTAAGGGTTAGCTTAATTAAATGGACAACTTGGTTGGGATGGCGGGATTGCCGTATGGAAGGCTGAAACTTGATTTTGGATTGGAAACTTGGTTTACTTGAGAAATGCTGAATCTATTTATTATTGTTATTTGTTTTACAGTCTTTACAATCTATTTATTGTATTTGTTCATAAATGCTGCTTATTGCAAAATAGTCATGATAGCCTATCCATTGGAATAAGCCTTGCATATAGTTATGTTAGAATTGCATTCTATGCACAACTTGTTGAGTGCTTTAAGTACTCACCCTTGCCAACAACAACATCACCAGTTGAAGAGTCTACATCAATGCTGGAGGAAAGATTCCAAGAGGAGACGAATGTTTAGGGCGCAAGCCTTGTCAGTTGCCTGTGGTATACTAAGGGGTTATCTACGTTTTCATTCCGCTGCAGTTTAATATGTTATTCAGCCTTGCGAGGCATAGTCATGTAAGTGGACCATAAGGTCATTCAACTAGTAGTATATATCATATGATATCTTTCGTAATGCTTTCGCTATATATGATTATGATATTTACTTATGTTGAGCCTATGTGCACTAGCGTGATCCTGGACTAGTGCGGTATACACAGAGGGTCCGGATTTGCATATTCGGGTCCCGACAGAAGTGGTATCAGAGCTATACTGACTGTAGGCCTTGACCCTAGATAGTATGGTCGTCTCCATAGGAACTTCAAAATTATTTTCTAAAGAAAAGAATTAACTTGGAAGAATAATATGGTCTTGTCTTATCTTATTCTTCTATTCTTTTCCTCGTCCAAATTTTCTCTCTTCCCCCTGCTGAATTTCTTTCTCTCTCCCTTGCTGGATCGAGTTAAAAACCTTATCTGAGTTGACTTGGTAGTTGACGTGCCCCACCTTAGGGAAAGCATCAAGTGCTTGCTGTCAACCCTAGAAATCATGAAGGAGGGAATCATCGAGCTAAAGAAAGGAGTAGATCTATGAAGTGTTTCAAAAAGCTAGAAGATCTATGCTTCGAGTAGTCAGTTGGGACTCATGTGTGGGAGTCGCGTCTGCTTAAGATAGAAGTGTTACCCCTGTAGGCGGTAGTTTTGTGTGTATAGGTTGAATTGGTTCTTCCTTGATTGCTGAGTGTGCAGTATGTGTTGCAGAGCTTTTAGGCTTATATAAGCAACCATACCAAGATAGTAATATTGTTTGCTTTAGTTATTGGGTTAAACCTATCTCCCCTGCTTTAGGATCCTTGCTTCTTACCTATGCTATTTCCCTCTTCCCTAACCCAGTAAAGCAATCAAGCAGATGGTTCAGATTCGTGGAAACAACCTAATCAGTGACAACGAAAATCAATCCAAGGAGAATCTCAATAGTGGATTAGTTCTTCAACCGTCAGTACAGATGGATATGCGGAGTTTCAGAGAGTTCTTGTCTGTTCAAACTCAGTTGATGCATGCAGTGATGAAGCAAACGCAGAATGTGACCGATCAAGTCAATGTCAACAGAGTGTCCCAAGCTGTCACCAATGAATTCCATTCCTACTCAAGGTTATCAGGATTCATAAGGACTCGTCCGCCGGTGTTTTCAGGAAATGTGTTCCCTTCGGAAGCGGATGATTGGCTCGAGACCATTGAGAGGAAGCTGCTCATTGCTTAGTGTGAAGGCGATGAGAAAGTCCTGTATGCTTCTTATCGCCATACAAGGAATCATTTCTTGAATGGTGGAAGAAATATTGTCTTTATTCATGAAGCCCCGCTAATATCACTTGGAATGAATTTGTTGTTCCTTTTCGTAATCTCTTTGCCTCACCTGGAGACAGTATGGTCACGATAGATACGGAGCATAATATTATCCTTGCACCTTGTTCAACATCTAAGAGTTGCTCTCTAAAGTGCTGTCAACCAAACAAGTTAGAAGATCGTGCATGCATTCGCTGTGGAGAGATAGGACATACCGCTGACAAGCATGCGATCAATTGCTCCAGCTGTGAAGGAAACCATTCATTTGGAAAGTGTCCTATGAGTGACATCACATGTTACCTATGTGAAGGTCGAGATCATGGTCCAGCTCAATGTCCCTAGGATCCAATAGTTACTGCAGTAACTCAGCATCAGCAAAGGAATCTTCGAGCCTTAGTTGCTCAAGAGTTGTCAAGAAGAGGCGGAACGTCAGCGACAAAAGTGGTGCCGCATGAAGAGCTAAGGACACAATACCTTAATCCTGTTGGCCCTCATCAAGAAAGTAGTAATTGGCAATCACCAATAGCATGTTTCCTGTGCGATGAAGAAGGTCATTGGGCTAGGGAATGCCCTACGAAGCAACCAGCTCTGACGCAGCAAGAAGACAACAATGTACATGTAGCCGCACAACAGCGAACACGGGTGTGTTACAACTGCCACCAGGAAGGCCATTATGCTAATCGATGCCCACAGAGAAGGCAATCATTGTCTATGGCCATGGATGTCCCAGAAGTTACCTCAGTCAAGTTCATAACGCCAAACGAGAGCAATAAAGTTGCAAGAGTGGTTTGTGCAAAGAATCAATTGAAGAAGAGGCGTCTGAATAAAGACACTGCCCTGGTCGATGAATGCTCAGGGAACAGAGGTGGTCCTAAGCTTTGCTATGCCTGTAACAAGCCTGGGCATTTTGCTAACAATTGCCTCATAAGGGAGTGATCGCACCAGTGCAAGTCAATCTCAATTCTGTTCCAGTCAAAAACTTCAACGCCAATGCCAATCGAGGAAGTTTAGAGCGATGATTTTATCCTATGCAAGTGTCATACCCGCGTTTGTAAAAGAAAAGTGATTAGGGATGAATTCCATGTAAAGATTTTCTTTCCTAAATAACTAAAGTAAAGATGGTTGAGAGGTTGATATGTGAAGTGTTGGAATAAAAGCATTAATGATAAAGGATGTTTTCGAGTATTCACCTATGTTGACGGTTCACCTGAAGATGTTGCGTGTGCAACGATGATCAGTTCAGTGGTGTTTGTAAAGATTGTTAGCTCGAGGAATTATCATGGTCAGAAAGTACACTATTGCTTGATCTAACCTAGAATGTGATGGAGTTAAGTTGGAGAAAATTTTCTAGCGAGCGATATTGGATATCAGACCCGAGATGCTACTCCTGAAATGAATTGGTCGTCCGAACATAAGGCTGTCCTGGAGTTTGGTCAAAGAAGTGTGTCAGCTAAAGGCCCTGAAAGCGAGAAAATGGAATTTCAAACGACTACGGTTCGTGTTGGTCAGCAGAAGGTCAATAGCGTGGAAGTTGTCAGCTTTGAAGATATGCCAGTTGTTAGGGAATATCCATATGTGTTTCCTAAGAATCCCATTAGATCGAGAGATCAAGTTTGTTAGTGAGTTAATTCCTGATACAGCACCAAAAGTAAAGAGACCTCATCGAATGCCTATTGATGAGCTAGTTGAGATGAAGAAACAGATCGAAGAGTCATAGAAAAATGCTTCGCTAGAGCCAGTTGTCACCACAGGGAGCGCCTGTTCTGTTTGAAGAGGGGAGCTTAAGGATGTGTATCGACCGTCGAGCAATTCATCAAGTGATGATTAAAAGGGTAAGTATTCGCTGCCCAGGATCGTAATTGGTTTGATCAGTCCAAAAAAGAGCTGGAATGTTCTCAAGGATAGATCTTCGATCGAGATATCATCAGTAAGAATTCGTGCAAAGAATGTTCTTAAGTCAGAGGTTTCTACGCGATATGGACAATAGGAGTTTACAGTTGTGTCTACTAGAAGGATCAATGCCATGGCATAAGGTATGAACCTGATGAATGAAATCTCATGGGATAATTGGACAAGCTGTTGTCGTGCACATAGATGGCATTCTTGTTACTCCAAGACAAGGGAAGCACATGCCGAGTAATTGAGATGGGTTCTGGAAAAGCTGCAAGGGCGATAGTTGTGCGCTAAATGTGACTGTTGGAAGAAGGAAATTGAGTTTCTTGGTCAGATAATGGTTTCAAAAAGGGGTTGTTGTTGATCTGAGAAAGTGAAAGTAATGTGTATTGCAAGCAACCAAAGTCTGTTACCTGGATTCGTGATCTTCTGAAAATAATAAGGTGATACCATTGATTTATCGAAGGATTCTTGACGATTGTGAGACCGCTTAAGCAATTGTTGGGAAATGAGAAGAAGTTTGCATGGACGCCGTAGTGCATGCTTTGAAGTTATTGCGTCATTATGTTGAAGGAAATATGTACGGACCATAAGAGTTCAAAATGCAGACCTTAACATGGAGCGAGGAGGATGGTTGGGGTTGACTAAGTATTATAATGTTGGGATCCGTTATCATCTTGGTAAGGCTAATGTGGTATCCGATGTCTTAAGTCGTAAAGGCCATAGTGCCAATACACTAATATCAAGTGATCAATCGAAATTGTTCAAGGAGTTTCAAAAGTCGAAATTAGAAGTGGTTTCGCAAGGATTTAAAGCTGCTTTGGAAGTTAAGCCAATACTTGGAGATCAGATCAAAGCAGGTCAAAAAGATGAAGGCTTAGCTGAGGACTTTATCATGGATGACCAAGGAACCACACGGTTTAAAGGTCGAAGCTATGTATCGAATAAAGAAAGAGCTTAAGCGCTTGATTTTGGAAGAAGCTCATGATTCTAAGTATTCAATTCATCCGTAAAACCGCTAAGATATATCAAGGTCTTAAGGAAAGGTTTTGGTAGCTTAAGATGAAGCGTGAAGTTACTAAAAATATCGCTTGTGTGACGTGTGTTAGAGAATGAAAGCGGTGCATCGAGAGATCGACAAGTTGGTTACAAACGGCAGAGTTCGAGTGGAGGAAAGAGGCAAATCAAGAATAAGATACCTAGCGCTGAGAATGGTCGAGAATCCGTAAGGGATATGGTTCCGCTTGGACCATCGCTGACCGCTTGGCGAAGTCGCTTATTTCACACCAAGAAGACTACTTATGCAGAGATCGTTGGTAGGACTATATATAATTGTGTGTTTGCATGATATGTCTAAGAAGGTTGTGTCAGATAGAGGTACCCAATTTACCTCAAGATTTTGGAACAAGTTGCATGAAGCAATGGGAACTCGCCTGAATTTCAAGATGAAGATATCACCCGCAGCATGCATGGTCGATCGAGAGAGTAAATCAGATTCTAGAGGATATGTTGAGAGCTTGTGCTTTAGTTTATGCTACGTCATGGGATAAATGTTTACCGTATGCAGAATTCAGCTACAATAATAGTTATCAAGCTAGCCTACAGACGTCACCGTTTGAGGCATTGTATGGATGTGCTTGTCATACTCCGTTAAATTGGAATGAGACAGGAGAGCATTTGGTGTTTGGGCCAGGTATTCTCGAGGAAGCAGAAAATCAAGTTGTGATGATCAGAGAGAGGTTGAAGATAGCACAGTCAAGGCAAAAGAGCTACGCCGATAACCAACGCCGAGATTTGAGTTTTGAGCCAGGGGATTATGTGTATCTCAGGGTTACCCCTCTTAAAGGTGTTAAAAGGTTTCACGTTAAGGGAAAGTTAGCACCAAGATATATTGGTCCGTTCAAGACTCTGAGCCGTCGAGGAGAAGTAGCTTATCAGTTGGAGTTGCCTCAGTCTTTGGCAGGAGTGCATGATGTATTCCATGTGTCGCACCAAGAAATGTCTCAGTACCAAGAGAACAAACCCTGTTGGACGCAATAGAGCTGCAGGAAGATTTGACTTACAAGGAGCAACCAGTCCGAATCTTGGATGTTATGGAGCGCAAGACTAGAAGCAAGTCTATTCGCTTTTGCAGAGTTTAGTGGAGCAATCATTCTGAAAGTGAAGCAACCTGGGAGCGTGAAGAAAATTTGAAGGCAGAGTTTCCAAAACTATTCTCTAGTTAGCCCTGAATCTCGGGGTTGAGATTCTGTTAAGGGGGGGTTTGTAACATCCCAAAAATTTGCTCAAATAATATTTTATTGCTTAAATGTGCATTTATGATTTTCTGGAATTTATTTGGATTTTTCTGGATTTATTTGAATTAATTTCAAATTAAGAATATCGACCTTTTGTTCAAATCTATTTAAATTTGTGCAAAGTTAAAATAAAGTTTTGCCAAAAATATTTTATTTAAGTCCAGAATGTCTCAAAGTATTTTTGAGATTTTTCTGGGATTTTTCCTGATTATTTATTTGCCTAAAAGTAATAAAAGGAATTTCTGTAATTATTTTAATTGATAAAACTAGAAAATCTCGTTTAAACAGTAATGGGCCGAGCCCATGAACTGTGCGTGCGTCGGCCCATGGGTGGAGGTGCGCATCGCCAGCCGTTGATCTTGCATCGGGCGGTCAGGAGCGATCGCGTGTAAAACCCAAACCCTAGCGCTAGCAACCGGTGGATCAGGATCGGACGGTTAGGAGTAAGCCGTATCGGTTTAGGTAAGTGGAGATCGTGTTCGTTGGTTAGCTGCGGGCGGATCTGATCTAGCCACGTCGTCGGGAATCGCAGTCGTTCGTCCGCCATCGGATGGTTGTCGGCCGTCGTGTTCGCATGGGACTCGGACACCGCCGCCGTATCCGAGATGGACATCGCCGCCGCGTCGGTTGGGTTTCCTAGCGCCGTACGCGATCGTCGAGGGCTATTTAAAGGTGTCGCGGCCTCTCCGAGGTTCGTCTTGGTGTGCTGCAGCTTTTAGTTGGAACCGTTTTGCGAGCCATCTCGAGCGCGCCAGAGCTCGCCGAGCGAGCAGGACGCAGCCGCCGCGGGTTTTCTTCAAGAACACCGTCGTATCGTCTTCCTTCACCGCGTGTGAGGACCTTTTGAGATCACCGTAGCGGGCCGCGTCAAATCCAATTGAACCCGCGCCGAGAAGCTCACCGCATCGCCGGGTCTGCCATCTTCTTCCTCGCGTCCGGTGAGTGCCGCATCGCCGCAACATTGTTTCCGTGGGGATAGCTGTTAGCCGTCGGATTTCATCGCGTGGCCCAGATCACGCCGGGCGCGGGACCAATCGCAAGAGGACGCGTGGCGGTGTTGGGTTCGAAGCACCGTGCGCCGAATCTACGGTGGATGGGTGCCGCGCTGTGGACCGGACGTATAGACCGAGCCACGTGGAGGATTTTGGTTGTGCCGCGTGTTGCAATGACGTCATCACTTGCGTCAGGTGGTCCACAGGAACAGTACCCCAGTCCACGGTGAACTCGGGATTTCATGGACTCAGTTTATGCGTCAGGAGCACGCGTCAGCTTTTGATTGGTGCACGTGTCGCCGTGGAGTAATTAGGAGTTTTCAGTATAAAAAGAACTCTGGAAAATTGGATTTTCTAATTTCTGTATTTTCAGAATTATTCCAAACTTCAAAAGGCTATATCTTTTGCATCTTAACTCGGAATTGAGTGATTCAAATTTCTAAAAATTTGTAAAATTGAGATGTATTTAGTGGTGAATTTTATTTGATTTTTGGAGTTCAATTTTTTCTGTTTTGGTATTTATTTGCTTTTCTCCTTCGATACGCGTAGACGTTGAATTGTGCAATGCTTCGGAGGAAGATCCAACAACTCAAGAGCAAGCTCCAGAGCAAGATCAGAACCTATTCCAAGGCAAGTTGTGCTTTTATCATGTTGAACCCATATTTATAAAATTGCTATATTTGTTTTACCCTATTGCATATTATTTCAAGTATACAATTGTTTCAAATTGAATTGGGATTTAGCTATTATACCAGATTGATCTATACCCTACCTTGTCATTGTATGCCATGGTCTATTGTCACCCTAGATTGGTTCACTATAGTTGGTTAGTAATGATAATCAACATGGGATGGTTAGACCGTATTAGTTGCTTAGTCATGCTACGTCATCACATGTCTCTGAATCGTTGTAATTAATCTTGACTAATGGAATATGGAACAATGTTATGAACTTGTGTGTCATGTGGGATCACACGATGAGATTGAGTTGTTGTGGCGAGTCATGTCACGCAATGATGTTGAATTGTTGATAGCACGTGGTGCTTGGTAATCAACTGGGTGATAATCATTTAGATTGGGGCAAGTGAATAGGGGCGAGGAGGCCAAGGTGGGCCCGATGGGCAGAGGGTATGTGGATGTCTTGCCTTGATCACTCTAAGGACTTAACCTTGCAAGCCTTTGACCTGAGTTAATCATGCAACCACATGTCTGGTATGGGCCAGCCTAGCTGATTAATTTGCAATGTCTTAACTTTGGTATTATCTTGGTCGGTGTGAGTTCCCGAGTTATGGAGTAATTCACATGGCGCAAGAGGGGGCCACTGGTTGTGGTTTCGCACCCACCATGTTGAAACCTTAGCGGGTAGTACCGGGTTAAGCGAGCATTGTAAAGGTTTTGTCATGATCTCTCCGCCGACACACCCAAGGAAGTGTGTTAACCCTAAGGCACCAAGAGACGATCATGTCGTGTGGGTAAAGTGCACAACCTCTGCAGAGTGTCAAACCTATTGAATAGCCGTGCTCATGGTATTGAGCAATGCTCGAATTCTGATTAAGGGTTAGCTTAATTAAATGGACAACTTGGTTGGGATGGCGGGATTGCCGTATGGAAGGTTGAAACTTGATTTAGGATTGGAAACTTGGTTTACTTGAGAAATGCGGAATCTATTTATTATTGTTATTTATTTTACAGTCTTTACAATCTATTTATTGTATTTGTTCATAAATGCTGCTTATTGCAAAATAGCCATGATAGCCTATCCATTGGAATAAGCCTTGCATATAGTTATGTTAGAATTGCATTTTGTGCACAACTTGTTGAGTGCTTTAAGTACTCACCCTTGCCAACAACAACATCACCAGTTGAAGAGTCTACATCAATGCTGGAGGAAATATTCCAGGAGGAGATGAATGTTTAGGGCGCAAGCCTTGTCGATTACTGTGGTATACTTGAGGGTTATCTACGCTTTCATTCATTGAAGTTTAATATGTTATTCAGCCTTGCGAGGCATAGTCATGTAAGTGGACCATAAGGTCATTCAACTAGTAGTATATATCATATGATATCTTTCGTAATGCTTTCGCTATGTATGATTATGATATTTACTTATGTTAAGCCTGTGTGCACTAGCGTGATCCTGGACTAGTGCGGTATACACAGAGGGTCCGGATTTGCATATTCGGGTCCCGACACCTACAGTCAGTATGCTCTGATACCACCTCTGTAAGGACCCGAATCCACTAATTCGAACCCACTGTGTTTACCGCACTAGTCCCAGGATCAACGCTAGTGCACACAACTCAACATCGGTACATATCATATCATACTCAACGATAATAGAAATAGTAGTTCATTTATTGATATAGCTAAGGGTATGATCTTATGACCGACTTACATTATTAAGCCACGCAGGGCAAGACTGGAAATATAAGCTAAGAATTAAGCAGCGAAAAGTAGAAAACGTAGATAGCTCATCAGTTCACCACAGGCAACCGACAAGGCTCGGACCCTAATGACTCGCGTCCTCCAGGAACTCCTCCAACACAGGTGTAGATTCCTCGACTGTTGATTATTGTTGTTGGCAAGGGTGAGTACTTAAAGCACTCAACAAGTTGTGCACAGAATGCAATTCTATGTAACTATATGTAAGGCTTATTCCAACGAATAGGCTATTATGGCTATTTTGAAATAAGCAGCATTTATGAACAAATACAATAGTAGATTATAAGGACTGTAAAACAAATAATAATAATAGATAGATTCAGCATTTCTGAAGTAAACCAAGTTTCCAATTCTAAGTCAAATTCCATCGTCCACATGGCATTCCGCCATCCCAACCAAGTTGTCCATTTAATTAAGCTAACCCTTATCTGTAATTCCCGAGCATTGCTCAATACCGCGAGCACGGCTATCCGAATAGTTTCACACTCTGCAGAGGTTATGCACTTTACCCACGTGATACAACCAAACACCACCAAGGCGAGTGATTATAACAAAGCCTTTACAATGCGTTGGCTTAACCCGGTACTACCCGCTAAGGTTTCAACACTCGTGGGACTGGTTACCACATCCAGGGCCCCCCTCTTGCGCCATGTGAATTACACCATAACTCGGGAACTCACACCGACCACGATAGTACCAAAGTTAGGACATTGCAAATTACTCAGCTAAGCTGGCACATACCAGACATGTGGTTGCATGATTGACTCAGGTCAAAGGCTTGCAAGGTTAAGTCCTTCGAGTGATCAAGGCAAGACTTCCACATACCCTCCGCCACAGCCCACCTTGGCATACTCGCCTTTGTCACTTGCCCCAATCTAAGTGATTATCACCCAAGTTGATTACTAGCACCACGTGCCATCAACAATTCAACATCGCTATGTGACATGACTCGCCACAACAACTCAATCTCATCGTGTGATCCCACATGACACACAAGTTCATAACATTGTTCCATATTCCATTAATCAAGATTAATTATCAATGATTCCAACACATGTGATGACGTAGCATGGCTAAGCAACTAATACGGACTAACCATCCCATGTTGATTATCATTACTAACCAACTATAATGAACCAATCTAGGTGACAATAGATCATGGCATACAAATGACAAGGTAGGATATAAATCAATCTGGTATATTAGCTAAGTCTCAATTTAATTTGAAACAATTGTATACTTGAAATAATATGCAATAGGGTAAAACAAATATAGCAATTTTATAAACATGGGTTCAACATGATCAAAGCACAACTTGCCTTGGAATAGGTCCTGATCTTGATCTGGAGCTTGTTCTTGAGTTGTTGAATTGAAAGATCGAAAAAGGCGACTAGAGGGGGGTGAATAGGAGCCAAAAAAAATTTCGAATAAACTCTCCCCCTAAAATTCAAACCACCAAAACCGTAAAGAAACCTGACTGGTCGGGTATTTCTGGTCGGATGAACAGTACCCCCGACCTACAGAGGTCGGATGAACAGTACTCGGAATGAATAGTTTTCGGTGAACAGACTTCACCAAAGACTTGTCGATGAACAAGACTCCGTCCGAAGTGGTCGGATGAACAGTACTCCCGACCTGAAGTGATCGGATGAACAGTACTCGGTGAATAGTGCTCGGGTGAACAGTTCCTCCGACCGGATGAATAAGACGCCCGACCATGGAGGTCGGATGAACAAGATTCTCGACCGAAGTGTTCGGATGAACAGTACTCGGGTGAATAGTGTTCGGTTGAACAGTAAAATCATCACGGTCTCAAAAACAGAAATCGATGAAACCTTTGATCGGCTGATCCAAAAACAGTGAAAATTGGTGTGCACCTCCTAAAGGATGTCAGGAACCTATTTCAAACAACAATCGAAGGAATTAATACCAAGGTTCCGTCCTTTTCAGTTTAACAAATGCAACACCAAAAACAGAGTCACGAACACAGACTTCACCCGTAACTTGCTGGTGGGAGTTGATGGTCAAAATATCCTTGGATGACTCTCCACAAATCACAGCAAGTAAGTACACGAAGAAACAACCCTTCAAACAAATAGAAACACCATCCAAAACTAGGCACGTAAATTGGTTTCTTGCAAAACTGAATAGAAGAGGTTGAAGATTGCCTAGATGATTGGGATATGATCTATAGGAGATTCATCTAGCAATCTTTCATCCTTGGCAACAAGAACCAGAAGCCAATCAAGACTAAATAACTGCAAGTCACACGTTTACGCACTTTAAGAACACACAGATTTACAACTTGCAACAAGAACGTAAGGATTGCCTAAAAGATTGAAAGCACCGAATCCAGAGAAGAGTTCATCAATCATGAATTTCAACAAAGACTCAATAGCATGTAGAAGGAGATGAGGCAAATCCAAATTACGTAAAGTAGATCGCAAGAAGGTAAATGCGGAATTTATATAACAGAATTCAAGTGCGTAATGTAAATACGTAAGAGAAATGAAACAAGAATATAAATGAAGAACATTTCATTTCTGGAAGGGAGGTTTACAAAGCCTCACAACAAAGTGGGCAAAGCTCAAATGAGCAGCAAAAACCTCAGATCCTTCACCAAGAGGGTAGGCTACCCCTACCCCTCTATTTATAGTGACCTGGGATCAATTCCCACCTTTGGATGTCCTGCTTCAATCCTAAGCTAACATCCAAGAGCCAGGATTTGATCCTTACACTGTCACTCTCAACAACTCTCAACTACTCACGTAGACTTTCCTCACCGCCACCCCAAGGAGACACCCCTCTCCTGCTCTATTCATAGCAAAGCTTGGAACACCTACCACCCTTGGATGAGCCTCTAAACCCTAGAGCACTCCATCAAGGGCTGAGATTTTACCCACTCACAAAGCTATGCATGGGCTCACCCGAAACCCAACAACACAACGGGTTTTGCACGCTTTTCAACTCACACTAACTTGACCCGCTACTCTATCTTCCTGACCGCAATCCAACGGTCCTCCTAGATCAGAGCAGCTCCAAGTTAGCATCTCATCCATTCCTTTGTCTTCTCGGCTTGCGGCTACTCCACGGCCTCGACCATCTTTGGCGACACCTTGATCATCCGGACCTCGGCTCTCCCAAACCTAGTCCCGATCCCCTTCGCCTCACCATGACCTAGCTCCAAAGTCCCGCAACCATCATAGACAAGGAAACCACATCACATAGCAATGTCCAACAACACATATCCATCTCAACAGAAAGATATACACTACGCCGACCAAGATAACCTGCACCACACGTGGTCCGACCACTCGTCTCCATCCCGACCAACCATGGTCCGACCATCGGTCTCCATCCCGACCACTCAAGGTCGGACGACCCAACCACTGGTCGGACGATCGGTCTCCGACCACCCACACCCGCACCTCTGGGTCGGACAACCGGTCTCCGACCAACCAAAGACTCGACCACTGGGTCGGACGACCGTCTCCGACCAGCCAAAGCCTGCACTCTCAGGGTCGGACGTCCCACCACTCGGGTCGGACGATCGTCTCCAACCAGCCAAAGCCCCGACCACTCAGGTCGGACGACCCGACATCTCGGGGTCGGACGACCCGACCACTCGGGGTCGGACGACTGGTCTCCAACCAGCCAAAGCCCCGACCACTCAGGTCGGACGACCCGACATCTCGGTTCGGACGATCGTCTCCAACCAAGAACTCAAATTGCTCTAGCTCGAAAAACAATCCAAATCAAACTCAAACTTGAGCACACCTTGCTCAAATAAAGTCAAATACTCATCACAAACATGGATGGACCTCCACATGGTCCTTCAATCTCCCCCTTGATGAGTATATTGACAAACCACACAAAAGGCATAAATTTGAGTTTGAATGAGAGAAGAAGAAAGCAATTTGATTGCAAAGCCAAACTTGGTCCAGAGATAAAGATATAAAATTATGACCAAGTTGGCAGAAAGAATTTAGAGCAAGATCATGAAAAGAGCAAGTTTTCAACAAAAGCTCTAAAAACCAATCATAAGTGTCAAATGTGATTATGATTCATAAGAGATAGCAAAGATTTACAAAAATCATAAGAACCAACAAGCTTTCACAATTCTATCTCCTCCTTTTCTACATTTTAAATGATGCCTTTTTCTACATTTTCTCCCCCTTTTGGCAATATAGGCATCAAAATAGAATTTTCTCCCTCTTTTATGTATGCATGAAATGCAACCTAAGGGAGCTTTGAAGATTATCCAAATGATCATAATGACAAGATATGACACCAAGCTTATTAATCTCAGATTATGACCAAACTAAGACATGTCCAAGTGCAAATAACAAATTTTGCTCATAAGCTAAGTTTTGAAAATGTATCATTTTTAGCAAGATTTGACAAGTGCACAACTTAGCAAAGTTTCAAAACTAGAAGCACAACCACTCAGGGATCAAATGGAAAACCTAGAGTTCAACCTACTCAACACTTTGGGGAATTTTGAAGTGCATATTAGGTCCTTCGAGCCCATTTTTCAATTTATGCAAATTTTCTTTAAGACTTCGAAAAACATAGCGGGGTGCAAATGTTTGACATAATTTGCATTCTTTACCCACTTATGTGTTTGATATTTGCAATTTTTTTGATTGACTCAAGCCATTTTCGATCATCTCAAGAGTAACTCTTAAGAGAATGATCTTGGTCATACACAATATATTCCAAGTTCATCCCAAATGCAATGGGAGGCAGTCTCGAGAATATAAAGTGCTGAGATCAATTTTGCACAAAAGAGTCAATTTTATTTTAATTTTCAATTTAGCACATATAAGCAATTCTGAAGGACTCAAATATGGATCAAGCAAATTTCACCCAAGTTGCTATAGGGACTCTAGAGAATTCCAAAATTTCACAATTCATGGTAAAAGCTCTTAGAGAAGAAACTTAGTAAGTAAAAGCAACATGTTTCATCAAGTTTTCATTTAAAGCTTTTAAGTTTTTCAGATTTCAATGAACATTAGCTTGATAAATGAACTTGGACATATCTAAGCTAGTGATTTTCTTCGAAAGATATAGCATGATGTATTTCACGAAGATTGAGTCAAATGCATAATAGACAAAGCTCATAAAACGGAAAAAGCAGTCTAAATGCAATGCATGAACAGATTCCCGAACTCCCCCTCAACAATTGAATCAATTTTAAGCTCAAATCTGGTTAAAGTTGAGTTATTATCAAGATTAGGCATAAAGAAAACCCAATGAACTCAATAATAACCGAAAAAATAGAATGAGGAGAAAAATCGAGAAACGCAAAACTGGATGGCTATAGAGCATAGAAAAGATATAAGAAACTCACTACAGACTTAGACTCGCTCTTATCTTCCCAAAAGATCGACATAGGAAGTCGACTCTAGATCCCAACTAAGGAGTGCACATGCACCTGCCTACCTGGAGGTCCAAAACTCGCTAGACTTAAAAGACGTGAGGAACTCAACCTAGAGAGAAGAGAGAACAACTAATCACGCATGATAACAACCTAAAGCACAAGATAAGAGGTCCATGCAAGGCATGCCGAAGTCTAAGTGAGTGAACTCAACTCAAGAAAACAGGCCCAAAGACACCCAGAAGAAACACAAAGAAAAGAAAAAGCTGGAAGAAAACATATAATACAAAATATACAAACCAGCTCCCTCTCACGAAAGGCCATAAGGGCTCACGACTCCAAGCTCACTCCTCAAGGCAACAAATCTGGAGCTATCCAAGGGCTTGGTGAAGATATCGCTAACGGAGGTCACTCTCTACAAATCAAGCGCGATATCTCCCTTCTCCACATGGTCTCTAAGGAAGTGATATCTAATATCAATGTGCTTGGTCCGAGAATGTTGCACCGGGTTTTTAGCAATGCAAATGGCAGAAGTGTTGTCAGAGAAAAGTGGCACACTCTCTATCTCTAACCCATAGTCCCGCAAGGTCGATCTCATCCAGAGCACTGCTACAAAGAATCGGTCGCAAAGAACATACTCGGCCTCAGCGGTGGACTATGCAACCTCAGACTGCTTCCTAGATGACCAAGAAACAAGAGAAGTGCCAATGAATTGGCAAGTGCCAGAAGTGCTCTTCCTATCTATCCTACACCCGACAAAGTCGGCATCGGAAAAGGCTCTAAGAGATAGACAAGAAGAAGAAGAGTACCAAATACCATAATCGGTGGTAGCACGAAGGTACTGAAGATGCGCTTGACACCGGGCGGTGAGAGGCGCGAGGAGAAGCTTGAATCGAGCGCACGGACACACAAATAAATGTATGTCCGCCTCGAGGCGTTGAGGTACAAGAGGAGCCGATCATGCTTCAAACTCCTTTTGATCGGCAGGCTCACCATCCTCATCGGGCTCGAGGACAGCGAGTGGTGGCCATAGGAGTCATCACCGCTTTCCATCGACATGTCGGCGCCTCAGAGGTCACGGGTATATTTGCCTTAATGCAAGAAAGTACCTCCCGAGTCCGCTTGATTTGGAAGCCAAGAAAGTAGCTCAACTCGCTCATCATACTCATCTCAAACTCTGTACTCATCACATCAGAAAACTGAGAGACAAGAGAATGAGACGAGCCACCAAAAATGATATCGTCCACATAAATCTGGACAAGAAGAAAATGAGACTCATGGTGTCTGATGGATAGAGTTTTGTCTACTATGCCCATTTTAAAGTCATGGCTGAGAAGATAAGACTTGAGCCTCTCATACCATGCTCTAGGGGCCTGCTTGAGTCCATACAGAGCTTTGGAAAGCTTGTATACATGACTCGGAAACTTGGGGTTCTCAAATCCTGGAGGTTGCTTGACATAAACCTCTTCCTCAATATAGCCATTGAGGAATGCACTCTTGACATCCATTTGATAGAGCTTGAAGCCCCGGGATGCAGAGAATGCAAGCAGGATCCTAATAGCCTCTAGCCTAGCTACAGGGGCAAAGGTCTCCTCAAAGTCAAGACCCTCAACTTGAGAAAAGCCCTGTGCAACTAGCCTAGCCTTGTTGCGAATGACAACCCCATCCTCACTCTGCTTGTTTTTGAACACCCACTTGGTCCCAATGACATTATGACCAGATGGGGGCTTGACAAGCTGCCATACCTTGTTCCTCTCAAAGTTCTCAAGTTCCTCATGCATAGCATTAATCCACGACTCATCAGATAATGCATGAGAAACATCCTTCGGCTCAAAGGAGGCAACGAAGGCAGAGTGGAGGCAGAAAGAGGACAGACCCGTTCTTGAGCGAGTGACACGCTCGAACAAATCGCCAATCATCTGATCAGAAGGATGACGTCTCTGAATATGACGGGAGGTCCAAAGAATGTAGTAGCCTCTACCTCTTGAACAGAAAAGGTAGGAACAGAGCCACTCGCTGAAGGAGAGTCAGAAGGCAAGGGCTGGTCTCCCTGAGGTGCAGAAATGGAAACAGGAGGCACCTCATGTGAAGAAGGGACTGGATCCGGTGGAACACCATCATCTCCATCATCCTTATCTTCTTCAAAGATGGTTTCAGAGGAATAAGAAGAGCCTGAAACATCAGGTCTAGCTCCTGGGCTAGCCTCATCAAAGGTCACATCACAGGTCTCTATGATCCTATGTGCATCAACACTCTGCACCCTATAGCTACGAGAAGAAGACGAGTAACCTAGAAAGATACCATCGGAAGAGCGAGACTCAAACTTATCTAGGTTACGGACTTCAAGATAAAACACTTGCAACCAAAACGCGAAAATGAGACACACCGGGCTTTCGCCCATACCTCAACTCATAAGAAGTGCGATGCAAATGTGCTCTCAAAACACGCGATTAGAAACATGGCAAGCCGTAGCTATAGCCTCACCCCAAAACTTCCTAGGAGTATCAGACTCATCTAGCATCGTCCTGCCATCTCAACCAGTGGTCCTGTTCTTCCTTTCCACTATGCCATTCTCACCGAGGGGCGAGGGAGAAGAGAACCGATGCTCTAAACCGGACTCCACACAAAAACTCTCAAAGTAGGAATTCTTGAACTCCGTGCCATTATCACTGCAGATAGCTCGTAATGCACACAGGAGCTCAATAGACAACCTCTCGACCAAACCCACAAGTGAGAAAAGTCTCATCCTTCGAGGCCATGAAGAATACCCAAGAGAATCTAGAAAAATCATCAACGATGACAAGAACATACCACTTCCTCCCGCCGATGCACTCTAGCCGGACCAACGAAGGTCCATATTAAAAGCTGTCTGGTGCATCACCATCACTACGGTGGTGGAGGATGAGAAGCGAAGAACCATCTTGCCATGTCGGCAAGGAGAGCAGACTAAGTCTTTGACCATCTTGAGTTTGGGCAAACCCCAAATGAGATCGTGGCTGCTAACTCGGGTCAAATGATCAAAACCAATATGACCAAGTCTCCTATGCCAGAAGGAGAGATCACGGGACTCAGAAGCAATCAAACATCGAAGAGAGTCTCCAGAAGAAGCAGAAAAATTAGCACGAAAGTCTCTCCCAAATCTAGAAATCCCGCAAACTAACCCTCCTGATGAATCAAGGATTCTACAGGCATTACTCTTGAAGCTTACCTCGAAAGAGTCATCAATAAGCTGAGAAACAGAGAGCAGATTGAATTGCAGCTTACTTACTAAGGCAACATCTTTAAGAATGAAATTTTGGTTAATGAAGATGGTACCTTTAGCTATGACTCTACCTGAAGAAGCATCCCCGAAAGTGATCAACTCATCACCGGGGGCTCGGACTAGGGAAGAGAACCATCGAGAATCTCCGGTCATATGACAAGAACAACCAGAGTCGACAATCCAAACATCTCCCTTCCCCATCCGATTTAACCCGATCAAGACACAAGAGAGAGAGATGACTCAGTACTGGGATAGAGTGAAGACTTGGGAACCCAATACTGAACCACACGACGCCTCAGAGTACCAGCCACAGAAGAAGACTGGACTCGAGTGTCTCTCTGACGTTTAACTCTAACAAGATCAGTAGCAACTCTAGTAGATGATCTAGGAGCTGAAACTGGGTTGGCATGCCGTGGTGCAAAAGCCGAGCCACCCCAGTGAGGCTTCCTAAATCTCCTACCAGAAAACACCTCACGCCGCTGATATCTACCTCGATGGGAAAAACGAGGAATATCAAAAGGACGGCGGAAAGACTGACTACGAACAGCTCCAAGACTAAAACTCGAAGAACCAGCATGAAAACCGAGTCCTGGACGCTGCCCAAAAACAGGCGACTCTCTAACCATTCTAGAAGCAGTGTGTACCTTAGGAGCACTCAAAGTCTGGGGATGACCCTGAATACCCCTAAGAGCAGCAACACGCTCACGCCGAGTGATCTTGGCGTGCCTGAAGCAGAAATCTACTAGGTGACCATCCTTCTTACAGAAGGTGCATGTGTACTTCCTTGCTAGAGACGAAGCTACAGGAGTAACACCCTTCCGGTCGAAAATCCTATGGACAACCCCAGTGAGACCTAAACTTGGTGGTGCTCACTACGGGAGCTACCACAATCTCACCACTCTTGGAGCCGCGCACAATGGTAGGAGGATGCGCCCGAGCGTGCTCCAAGGGATCAAATCCTAGACCTTGATTGAATCTACTAATCTTGGATTGGTCTAGAATAAGATTGAGCTTCTTCTTGCCTCCAACAAACTTCTCGAGAGTGCTCATAAGATACTGGCAATCTCGAAAGAAAGAGGCACAAGAAGAGCAGGGGAAGAAGAAGAAGAAGAACCAGAAAGATGAGCTCTCTCAACACGTGCATTTTTCTCCCTCAGCACGGCTGCCTCAATCTTGAGGGCCTCACAAGAAACACAAGACGCATTTCTAATTCTATGGGCTTGGTCTTCTAATTTCTTCCTAAGCTCGACATGGATTTTATCCAAGTCCCCCTCAATCACAGAACATCGCAAGCAACTTTCTTGTGACTTATCTAGTAAGTCCTTACTAAGTTTAGCACACTTGACATTTAAGGATTCATTGTCAAGTTTTAGTTGCCTCTGACCCTCACATGAGTGGATCGGTTCCTTAGAAGCATGCATTTCAAGTTCATCATTTCTAGAAGAAAGCTTCCTAAGGTGATCGCTCATGGCATCAATTTGACAAGCAATTTAGGGCAATTAGCACAAGAAGGAGTAGAGTGAGCATGAAGAAAACTAGCATCTACAGAATGAGTATCAACAGATTTATTGCTAGCATTCTTCAACTTAAGACTATCTAGTTCGCACAACACACTATCATGCATAGTCCTTAGGTTCTCTAACTCCACAAGCAAAGCATCACACAAAAATACAGTCATCGATGAATCGGGAGGAGAAGATCTAAGTGAAGCTAACTCCCGAGTCAAGGTACCTACTTCCTTTTCTAACTCGTAACACCTCGACCTAGCCTTAGCATGAAACTTGCCTAATTTACGAGCGCACATTTAACTCGTCGTAGGTGGGTACCTCATCCGTGTCATTTATACATTTGGAGTCGCTTACTTCAATGGCGCTGCCATGAAGCACATGCCGAGAAGTCGTCTTTGCCCTTCACCTTCTCTTGCGGATCGTCCTCGCTTGCATCACTCCGCCTCCGTGTCGAGAGCTCGATGTCGCCCGATCTGCGGCGAGGACCCGTGAAAGAGCTTCTTATTCTTGGCAAAGTTGCGGTACTTCTTCTTCGCCGGCTCACGAGCTGGGGCCTTCTTGTTGCGGTTCATGTCGGTGTGGTCGTTCTTGTTAGTGTTATGCCCTTGAGGCAATCATTTAGATGATTGTAACATGACTATGTTTATGAATAATAATATGATTATTGGTCCAATGAATGTATATCATTGTATTGATCAACAAGTATGTGACTTGATTATGAAGCTCTTTACTTAATGATGTAATTCGATAAATATCTCTGATCGGATATCATCGTATAGGACTACGATGAATAGATCAAGACATGTAGTGATCGATGATCATGCTTCATAGATCATGGGATATGGAGATATCATCTCTACATTGTGGACCATGTTGAAGAACATGGGTTAGATAGACCCGCTATGGGACAACGCGAGAATGTTTCATTCTTATGTGTCATCGATGTATCTCATACCTAGAAGATGTATGATCCTTAGACCTGAGATTGTCATATTCCCTACATGTGTAATAGTTTTCCTTGGGGCTATCAAACACTACTTCCTAACCGGATAGTTATAAAGGTAGCTTTCATGTTTACTATGAAACGTGCAGAGGAAGTGAGCGATCAAGATGGAATTTGCCACTCCAATGAAACGGAGATATATGACAAGGCCACTCGTGTGATATGATTAAGAAAGTGCATGGCCATGCCGTGATTGAGGAGTCAATCACAACTTATTAATATATCACGGATCGAGAGATGGATTGAATCATCAAAGGATGACATGCTTCTCGCCTTGAGATCAATCTTCATATACTTGGCAAAGGGATTATTACATGAGTTCTTTTGATAGGTTACATTTGATTTGATCACAAGATGTTTGGGAGTTGGCATACTTTGCAAGAAGCCGCTACCAACTATTGGATTGAAAAGGAGTTTTCGAATCCATGTCCAAACGTATGTGAACCTGCAGGTCACACACTTAATGGTGGGGCGCATTAATTTGGATTGGATCCGTAATTAATGAACCTCGTGGGCTTAGCATCTTTGGTGGGCCTGGTTTAGGTTTCATCTCGTGGCTATATAAGGAGGGAGGAGGAGGCGCAGGTGTGCTTTCCACGGTTTAGGTTTGATTCACTTGAAACCCTAGCCTCCTCCTCTCGCGCCTGCCGAGCGACTAGGTGCTTGCACACGCGCACGCGTTCCATCTCTGGGCGTGTGGACTATGCGGTGGCGACTGCTGCGGCTCAAGCGGCGTGGGAGGACGATCCACGGCGAGGCGAGGACGATCCACTACATCGACGCAACGATCTGCGCGAGGACGAACCACTACATCGACGCGAAGGATTCCGCAATCGCGTCTAGTGGTAATCTTATCTATGATCCCCTTCTTGCGAGTAGCTTTACGGTTGCGCGGTAGTTTTTTTTTGTGCTAGCGTAGCATACCGCGTTCCTTCGATGGTATCGAGCCATCTCGTATAGTTTTGTGATCTGGATGTTGCACATATGATGTGTGAGGTTAGTAGATTGGATCTATTACATGTTCACCGGTTCATGTGATGAATTGGTGATGGCGACCATCGATGAGATCGATCGGTTTAGGGTTTGAGGAAAGTGCAAACCGACTCAATCTTGATTTGGGTGAGTCCGTTCATGGTACGACGTTACCCTTACCGGTCGGGTTACCGCCATCGTGGTTTCAAACGTATCCATATGGGACCAAGCCAATCGATCGAGTTGGATTGGGTCAATCTGCTTGATCCATGGTAGCGCAAACAGATTCAATATTGATTTGGGTGAGTCCGTTCATGGTACGACGTTGCCCTTACCGGTCGGGTTACCGCCATCAGGGTTTCTGAAACATATCCATATGGGACCAAGCCAATTATATTAGATCGGATTGGGTCAATCTGGTTGATCCGTGGAAATTTTGAGGGTGTTTTCCCTTGGACCCCGCCAGGGGCGCTGCCCCTCGGACCCCGGAGTCGTAGGGTTGCTTTTGTTTAACTCGTTTTTGCAGGGAATTATGTGAAATAGTATGGCCTTTGTGTATGTGATGCATGTAATTTCCACATGGCCTGCGTGCCGTGTTAAGCCATAAGGCTATTTAAATTGTATAACGACCTGCGTGTCGACTTGTGATGCTTCAAACCCTCATGTAAAATTCATTATCAAAAGTTGTAAGGAGTTGCATCCATAATGATGAAGACGATGGCTAGGTGAACAAATCAAGCAAGGTGGCTAGGTGAACAACCAAGCATGATGATGGAGATCTTAATGCTAAGGGCCATGCTATTTCACGACTTATTTTGATTTTACGTGGATGTGTGTTTTATCCTTGCTATTTTCTTTATGCTCATTGCATGTGATGCTATGTTCATAGTAATCTTTGTTCATCCTTATAGTTAAAAACCTTAAATCAAATTGTCCATCCAATTGTTGCACCTATCAAGAATTTAGATCGTTATTGATATGACTGCCAAAGTAGTATATCAATGGCTATCTCAATAGATGATAGGGATGTGTTGGACACATCACGCATAACAATGGCGATTTAAACGAGCTATCAAAGCGGTTTTGGGCTTGAGGACATAAGTGGTTGGGATTTGATTTGATAATGAAGGAACCTATACAAGACAATTGGTGTCTAGGAAAACACACATGAGGCAGGTTTCTTAATTGGCACCGAATACGGAAGTGCTCCTCCTCATGTGAGCCCTTGGGGCGAGTTGACTGGCCATGAGTCAAGTTGATGGAGGCATTCATTACTTGTTTTCATACTCAACAAACAAGAGTTACATATGATGTAATTAGCAAAGGTGTTGCTTACCTATGTCATTAAATTTCTAGCAGTGATGCCAAAGCTCACTAGTGTTTAATGAATATGGATCTTGAATACTCACTATGTATCTATAAAAGGACATAAAATAGGAGTGTCTTTAATTAAAAAGTTTAATAAAAGTTTTACATAAACATAGTGCTTAGAATCTTTGCATATTTTTGTTGTAGTTCAATGGCACCTTCTCCTACTCTGCTACACTGGTTTTGCTTTGAGATCGGTTTTGGAAAGGAAAAACTGAATGGAACTAATTTTGTTGATTGGTATCGCAACTTTGAGAATTGTTCTCAAGCATGAAAAGAAGGACTATGTTCTAGAGAATCCAATTCTGATGAACCGTATTAAATCTTGCTCGCAATTTGAGGTTGAATATGAAAAGCATGTTAATGCTTCAGAGGTCACTGTCTCATGCTAGTCACAATGGACTCGAGCTCCAAAAGCAATATGAGGACCGGATGCTTACAATATGATTGTGGGCTTGAAGGGCATGTTTGGGAATCAAGCAAGAGCTGAGAGGTATGGTATCTCAAAGCTTTTATTTGCTTGTAAGTCGGTGAAGGCGATCCGGTCGATCCTCATGTGATCAAGATGATTGGTTACATTGGGAGATTGGAAAAACTTGAGTTTCCCTTAGCCTCGGTTTGGCCACGATGTTATTCTCCGTCTCGCCTCAGAGCTTTGAGCCATTCATTATGAATTTTCATATGAATAGCATGGAGAAGAGCCTAACCGAGCTACATGGGATGCTCAAGGCTGCGGAGGAAAGCATTAAGAAAAACCCAATCATGTGATGATGGTTCGAAAACAACCGCTTTCAAAAGAGAAAGGCTAAGGTCGGGGAACGGAAAGAGCAAGGGCAAGGGCAAGGGCAAGGCTCAAGATGAGATCGCGAGCCTCAAAACTAAGCTTCGAAGCTTAAAGTTGGCCCTCAACCGATACCCAATGCTTCTATTGCAAGAAATCGGGGCATTGGAAACGGGCTGCGAAAAGTACAGCGGATAAGAAGAATGGAAATGTGGTTTCCACTTCGTATTAATGTTATAGAAATTAATCTTGCTACTTCTTCACTCAGCTCATGGGTATATGATACCGGTTCGGTTGCTCACATTTGCAATTCGTTGCGGTGATAAAGAGTAGAGACTTGGCAAAAGGAGAAGTGGATCTTCGTGGGGAATAAAGCAAGAGTTCTTTGGTCTTGCCGTTGGCACATACCCATTGCATTTGCCTTGAGATTAGTTTTAGAACTCAATAATTGTTATTTTGTTCCATCTTTGAGTAGAAACATTATTTCATCTTCTTGTTTGGAACATGAAGGTTATGATTTCAGAATAAAGAACTTTGTTTGTTCAATATTTTTGAATGATATGTATTATGGTCGTTGCCCCATGGTGGATGGGTTGTACGTCCTTGAACTCGAAGAAAAACTGTCTATAATATTAATGTAAAAGGCACCGCCTAATGATTTGAACCCTACCTTTTGTGGCATTGTCGCTAGGTCATATAAATGAGAAGCGCATGAAGAAGCTCCATGGTGATGGACTTCTAACCTCATTTGATTTTGAATCATTTGAAACATGTGAATCTTGTTTACTTGGCAAGATGACAAAAGCCCTTTCACAGGTTTTAGTGAGAGAGCAAGTGAATTATTGGCCCTAGTACATACGGATGTATGTGGACCAATGAGCTCATTGCTAGGGGTGGGTTTCATGCTTTTGTAACTTTTACCGATGACTTGAGAGATATGGATATATCTATTTAATGAGGCATAAATCTGAAACTTTTGAAAGGTTCAAAGAGTTTCAGAACGAAGTACAAAATCAACTTGGCAAAACAATAAAACACTTACGATCCGATCGTGGTGGCGAATACTTGAGCCAAGAGTTTGGTGATCATTTAAAGCAATGTGGAATCGTTCCGCAACTTACTCCGCCAGGAACGCCTCAATGGAATGGTGTGTCCGAACGACGTAACCGGACTTTATTAGATATGGTTCGGTCAATGATCAGCCAAACAGATCTGCCATTATCCTTTTGGGGTTTCGCTCTAGAGACAACTGCGTTCACTTTGAATAGGGTCCCATCAAAATCCGTTGAGAAGACGCCATATGAGATATGGATCGAGAAGACCCATGTTGTCATTTCTCAAGATATGGGGATGTGAGGCTTATGTAAAACGTTTACAATCGATAAACTCGCACCTAAATCGAAAAATGCTTTTTGTGGGGTATCCTAAAGAAACAAAAGGATATTACTTTTACAAAAGAAACGAGAACAAAGTTTTTGTTGCTCGAAATGGTGTCTTTTGGAGAAAGAGTTTCTTTCAAAAGAAATCAGTAGGAGTGATGTGTATCTTGATGAAGTTCGAGAATCACATGAATATGTTCAAGCTACCTCTGAACCTTCACAAGATGTACAAAGTGTTGTACAACCTGTGGAAGAGACTCCAGCCCCACGTAGGTCGGGGAGGCCACGTCATGTACCTATTAGATATGGGAATGACATATTATTGTTGGACAATGATGAGCCCACGACTTATGAAGAAGCAATGATGGACCCAAACTCGAAAAATGGCTTGAAGCCATGAGATCCAAATTCAATCCATGCATGACAATCAAGTTTGGAACTTGGTCGATTCACCTGATGGTGTAAAAACCATTGAGTGCAAATGGATTTTCAAGAAAAAGATAGACGTAGATGGAAATGTTCAGATCTATAAGGCACGGTTGGTGGCAAAGGGTTTCAAACAAGTTCAAGGAGTTGACTATGATGAAACTTTCTCACCGGTAGCCATGCTCAAGTCTGTCCGGATCATTTTAGCTATTCTTGCATATTTTGATTATGAAATATGGCGGATGGATGTCAAAACAGCCTTCCTTAATTGGAATCTTTCCGAGGATGTATACATGATACAACTGAAGGCTTTGTTGATCCTAAATATGCTAAAAGGGTATGCAAGCTTCAAAGATCCATTTATGGGTTAAAGCAAGCATCTAGGAGTTGGAACATTCGTTTTGATGAAGTAGTCAAAGGTTTTGACTTTATCAAAAATGAAGAAGAGCCTTGTGTTTACAAGAAGGCTAGTGGGAGCGCACTTGTATTTCGATTTTGTATGTGGATGACATATTATTAATCGGGAATGACATTCCTATGCTTGAAGATGTTAAGACTTCATTGAAAAGGAGTTTCTCAATGAAGGACTTGGGAGAAGCATGCTATATCTTGGGCATAAAAATCTATAGAGATAGATCAAAAAGGTTAATTGGATTAAGTCAGGAAATGTACATTGACAAGATATTGAAAAGGTTCAATATGCATGAATCCAAGAGAGGTTTCATGCCAATGTCACATGGCATCGATCTCGCAAGAATCGGTGTCCTTCGACATCGATGAGCGAGACAGATGAGCAAGATTCCATATGCTTCACTATTGGGTCTATTATGTATGCCATGATCCGTACACGCCTGGATGTCTCATATGCTCTAAGTGTCACGGCGGATACCAAGCGGATCCCGTGATGGTCATTGGATAGCCGTAAAAATATCCTCAAGTACTTGAGAAGAACTAAGGGTATGTTCCTTGTTTTTGGAGGTGAGGAAGATCTGGTGCAAAGGGTTACACCGATGCAAGCTTCCAAACCGACAAAGATGATTTTCGATCGCAATCCGGTTTGTGTTTACACTTAATGGAGGAGCGATGGTGGAAGAGTTCCAAGCAAAACACGGTGGCCGACTCTCACGATGAAGCGGAGTACATTGCGGCCGGAGGCCGCAAAGGAGGCTGTGTGGATTAAGAAGTTTATCACGAGCTTGGTGTGGTCGCTAGTGTCTCTAGTCCAATGGACATCTATTGTGATAATAGTGGTGCCATTGCACAAGCAAAAGAGCCTAGATCACATCAAAGTCTAAACACATACTCCGTCGCTTTCACCTTATTCGCGAGATTGTGGATAGAGGTGACGTCGAATATGCAAAGTACATACGGAAGCCAATGTGGCGATCCGTTGACAAAGCCAACGCCACACCCTAAGCATGAGGCGCACACAAGGTCTATTGGTATTAGATACTTAATTGATTGACTCAAGTGTAAGTGGGAGATTGTTAGTGTTATGCCCTTGAGGCAATCATTTAGATGATTGTAACATGACTATGTTTATGAATAATAATATGATTATTGGTCCAATGAATGTATATCATTGTATTGATCAACAAGTATGTGACTTGATTATGAAGCTCTTTACTTAATGATGTAATTCGATAAATATCTACGATCGGATATCATCGTATAGGACTACGATGAATAGATCGGCACATGTAGTGATCGATGATCATGCTTCATAGATCATGGGATATGGAGATATCATCTCTACATTGTGGACCATGTTGAAGAACATGGGTTAGATAGACCCGCTATGGGACATCTGCGAGAATGTTTCATTCTTATGTGTCATCAGTGTATCTCATACCTAGAAGATGTATGATCCTTAGACTGAGATTGTCATATTCCCTACATGTGTAATAGTTTTCCTTGGGGCTATCAAACACTACTTCCTAACCGGATAGTTATAAAGGTAGCTTTCATGTTTACTATGAAACGTGCGAGGGAAGTGAGCAATCAAGATGGAATTTGCCACTCCAATGAAACGGAGATATATGACAAGGCCACTCGTGTGATATGATTAAGAAAGTGCATGGCCATGCCGTGATTGAGGAGTCAATCACAAATTATTAATATATCACGGATACGAGAGATGGATTGAATCATCAAAGGATGACATGCTTCTGCCTTGAGATCAATCTTCATATACTTGGCAAAGGGATTATTACATGAGTTCTTTTGATAGGTTCTTCGATTTGATCACAAGATGTTTGGGAGTTGGTATACTTTGCAAGAAGCCGCTACCAACTATTGGATTGAAAAGGAGTTTTCCAATCCATGTCCAAATGTATGTGAACCTGCAGGTCACACACTTAATGGGCTGGGACGCATTAATTTGGATTGGATCCGTAATTAATGAACCTCGTGGGCTTAGCATGGTGGGCCCTGGTTTAGGTTTCATCTCGTGGCTATATAAGGAGGGGACGAGGAGGCGCAGGTGTGCTTTCCACGGTTTAGGTTTGATTCACTTGAAACCCTAGCCTCCTCCTCTCGCCGCCTCGCCGAGCGACTAGGTGCTTGCACACGACGCACGGCGTTCCATCTCTGGACGTGTGGACTCTGCGGTGACGCTGCTGCGGCTCGGCGTGGGAGGACGATCCACGGCGAGGCGAGGACGATCCACTACATCGACGCAACGATCGCGGCGAGGACGAACCACTACATCGACGCGCGAAGGATTCCGCAACTGCGCGTCTAGTGGTAATCTTATCTATGATCCCTTTCTTGCGAGTAGCTTTCTGGTTGCGCGGTAGTTTTTTTTTTGTGCTAGCGTAGCATACCGCGTTTCCCTTCAGTTCTTGCCCGAACCGCCTTGTTCGTTTTTGCCCTTCTTCAGCTTGGGACAGTTTGCTCGAATGTGGTTAGGGCCACCACACTCGAAACAGGTGATCATCCCACCTCTCTTCCTCTCTCTCACTCTCTTGTATGCATATGAAAATTTGCGAGCAAGAAGAGCAAGCTCATTTTCTGGAAATTTTTCCAGTTGGTCATCGCTTAGCTCGTAAAGGGCGGAGAGAGAGAACCCAACAGAAGAATCAGAAAGAGAGGATCCAATGGGATCGGTGACCAAAGCCATCGACTGAGACTTCGTCTTCCGCGAGATGACATCGATCTCATGAGTCTTGAGGCGGGAATAAAGCCCGTCAAGAGTCAAGGTCGACAGGTCGGTGGTGTCCTTGATGGTGGTCACTTTCATTTCCCAAACACGAAGATCAAGTGCGGTCAAGAAATGTCGAGCATTATCCGAGTCAGGGTATATGCAACCGACTGCTCGGAGGTCGCTCAAAATCTTCGTAAACCGACCAAAGCACTCGTCAAGACTCTCACCAGCGCGGTTGTTCAAACTTGTTGAACTCACGCTTGAATTGGTCTGTCGAACCGCCTTGATTTGGGTAGTGCCCTCATGGTAAGCATCGAGGTCACCCAAATCTCATGAGTAGAACGAAGGTGAGAGATCCTATCATACTCATCTGCGACTAAGGCCACAGTATGAGGATGTTCCTTGCCTTAGCATTTGCCTCAACATCGCCATATTGCCGTAGTGTGACGTTCTCATCGGCGAGAACCTCATACGGAGCTTCACCTTCCGCCATATCAGAAACCACAGGCGTTGATGTACGACTCCATCCGAGATTTCCAAAAGGAAAATCAACTCCAGAGAAAATAGGAGGCTTGGTGGAATACTTGTCCATCGCCATGGCTCTTGAGACCGGTCAAGATCTAGAAAGAGCGAGAACCGGCTCGATACCAATTGAAAGATCGAAAAAGGCGACTAGAGGGGGTGAATAGGAGCCAAAAAAATTCGAATAAACTCTCCCCTAAAATTCAAACCACCAAAACCGAAAAGAAACCGCCTTTGGTCGGGTATTTCTGTCGGATGAATAGTACCCCGACCTCACAGAGGTCGGATGAACAAGACTCGGAATGAATAGTGTTCGGTCAGCGGTTCGACCAAAGATCGGCCTGATGAATGAGCGATACTCCGTCCCGGTGGTCGGATGAACAGTACTCCCGACCTGAAGTGATCGGATGACCAGTACTCGGTGAATATTGCTCGGGTGAACAGTACCCCCGACCAGATGAACAGTACGCCCAACCTGCGGAGGTCGGATGAACAGTACTCCCGACCCGAAGTGGTCGGATGAACAGTACTCCCGACCTGAGTGTTCGGATGAACGATCTCGGGTGAATAAGAAAATCAAAGACGATCTCAAAAGCGAAATCGGTGAAACCTTTGATCGGCTGATCCAAAAACAGTGAAAATTGGTGTGCACCTCCTAAAGGATGTCAGGAACCTATTTCAAACAACAATCGAAGGAATTAATACCAAGGTTCCGTCCTTTTCAGTTTAACAAATGCAACACCAAAAACAGAGTCACGAACACAGACTTCACCGTAACTTGTCGGTGGAGTTGATGGTCAGAATATCCTTGGATGACTCTCCACAAATCACAGCAAGTAAGTACACGAAGAAACAACCCTTCAAACAAATAGAAACACCATCTGAAAACTAGGCACAGAAATTGGTTTCTTGCAAAACTGAATAGAAGAGGTTGAAGATTGCCTAGATGATTGGGATATGATCTATAGGAGATTCATCCAGCAATCTTTCATCCTTGGCAACAAGAACCAGAAGCCAATCAAGACTAAATAACTGCAAGTCACACGTTTACGCACTTTAAGAACACACAGATTTACAACTTGCAACAAGAACCTAAGGATTGCCTAAAAGATTGAAAACACCGAATCCAGAGAAGAGTTCATCAATCATGAATTTCAACAAAGACTCAATAGCATGTAGAAGGAGATGAGGCAAATCCAAATTACGTAAAGTAAATCGCAAGAAGGTAAATGCGAATTTATATAATGTAATTCAAGTGCGTAATGTAAATACGTAAGAGAAATGAAACAAGAATATAAATGAAGAACATTTCATTTACGGAAGGAGGTTTACAAAGCCTCACAACAAAGTGGGCAAAGCTCAAATGAGCAGCAAAAACCTCAGATCCTTCACCAAGAGGGTAGGCTGCCCCTACCCCTCTATTTATAGCGACCTGGGATCAATTCCCACCTTTGGATGTCCTGCTTCAATCCTAAGCTAACATCCAAGAGCCAGGATTTGATCCTTACACTGTCACTCTCAACAACTCTCAACTACTCACGTAGACTTTCCTCACCGCTCACCCCAAGGAGACACCCTCTCCCTGTCTATTCATAGCAGGCTTGGAACACCTACCACCCTTGGATGAGCCTCTAAACCCTAGAGCACTCCATCAAGGGCTGAGATTTTACCCACTCACAAAGCTATGCATGGGCTCACCCGAAAGCCAACAACACAACGGGTTTTGCACGCTTTTCAACTCACACTAACTTGACCCGCTACTCTATCTTCCTGACCGCAATCCAACGGTCCTCCTAGATCAGAGCAGCTCCTAGTTAACATCTCATCCATTCCTTTGTCTTCTCGGCTTGCAGCTACTCCCTGGCCTCAGTCATCTTTGGCGACACCTTGATCATCTGGACCTCAGCTCTCCCAGCCTAGTCCTGATCCCCTTCGCCTCAACATGACCTAGCTCCAAAGTCCTGCAACCATCATAGACAAGGAAACCACATCACATAGCAATGTCCAACAACACATATCCATCTCAACAGAAAGATATACACTACGCTGACCAGCATAACCCCGACCACACGTGGTCCGACCATCGGTCTCCATCCCGACCAACCATGGTCCGACCATCGGTCTCCATCCCGACCACTCAAGGTCGGACGACCCAACCACTCGGGGTCGGACGATCGGTCTCCGACCACCACGGCCCGCACCTCTGCGGGTCGGACAACCGGTCTCCGACCAACCAAAGACGACCACTCGGGTCGGACAAGCGTCTCCGACCACCACACCCAGACCTCTGGGTCGGACAACCGGTCTCCGACCAACCAAAGACTGACCACTGGGGTCGGACGGTAGTCTCCGACCAGCCAAAGCCTGCACCTCTCGGTCGGACGTCCCGACCACTCGGGGTCGGACGACTGGTCTCCAACCAGCCAAAGCCCCGACCACTCAGGTCGGACGACCCGACATCTCGGGGTCGGACGACCCGACCACTCGGGGTCGGACGACTGGTCTCCAACCAGCCAAAGCCCCGACCACTCAGGTCGGACGACCCGACATCTCGGGGTCGGACGACTGGTCTCCAACCAGTAACTCAAATTGCTCTAGCTCGAAAAACAATCCAAATCAAACTCAAACTTGAGCACACCTTGCTCAAATAAAGTCAAATACTCATCACAAACATGGATGGACCTCCACATGGTCCTTCATGAATCTTTCTCCGAAGCGTCGCACAATTCAACGTCTACGCGTACCGAAGGAGAAAAGCAAATAAATTCCAAAACAGAGAGAAAATTAACTCCAAAAATCAATTAAAATTCACCATTAAATATATCTCAATTTTACAAATTTTTAGAAATTTGAATCACTCAAATCCGAGTTAAGATGCAAAAGTTATAACCTTTGGAAGTTTGAATAAATACTGAAATTACAGAAAAAATAGAAATTCGGAATTAACAGAATTATTTTTAAACTGAAAAACCGATTTATTGCGCAAGCGTGACGTCATGCTGGCGTCATCCCTGACCCGAACCAATCAGATGTTGCGACGCGTCTCGGTGCATAGACCCGGTCCACGGGTCCTCCTCTGGTCCACCGCAGACGCGGTCCACGGCGCCTCGCAACACGTGCTGACACGCGTCTCGATCTGATTGGTCGCAGTGCCACCCCACCGATGCGCAACACGCGGCGCGCATCCACGGCCTGATCTAATCTAACGGCGCCAAACGCACGCGACGCGGCTCAATCTCCTCCGTCCACTCAGATCCGACGGCCACGAACTCACCCGAAGCTAATGGCGAAGCGGCGGCGAGAAGACCCACCGGAGACGAGGAAGAAACCCGGGCGACGGTGTTCCGGCGCGGTTTCGACGCGAAGAAGAGGAGTAGCCGATGTGGAACACCTCGGCGAGCTCGGATCTAGGACCCAAAACGTCGAAAACCGACAAACCGGCGACGTTCTTTAGCAAAAAGCTCGGCGACTGCAATACTTCAACTCCGACGAGCTCTCGGGGGCGCTCTACGACGATTCTCGCGAAACCTCTCCGACCAAAAGCTGCGGCGCACGATGAGGATTCTCGGGAAGGCTGGGACCCCCATAAATAGCCCCGACGGCCGCGTACGGCGCCTGGTATCCTAACCGACGCGGCGGCGGAGTCCTTCTCGGATACGGCGGCGGCGCCAGAGTCCCGCTCGGAGACGACGCACGGCGGCCGTCCACATGGCGCAACGGACGCACCGGATTTCCCCCCGACGAGATCTAATCCGGGCTGTCATTGGATCAACAGCTACGATTAGCTAGGGTTACGATGGGACACGACCCACGCTGACCACACGATCCCGATCCTACGGCTTAGACGCACTTGGCGACGTGGCCCGACGTAAGCCCTACGATCGCGATCCAACGGTCGACGCGACTTTCTGGAGTCCTGGGCCAACGGGCCGCGCCACCGGGCCATTTACGACAAAGACATGGGCCAAGCCGATCGCTCACGTGGGTTTTTAACGATTTTGAATTAAAATAATTACAAAAATACTTTGATTTATTTTAGGCAATTAAATTATCAGAAAAATCCTTAAAAATCTCAAAAATACTTTGAGACATTCTGGACTCAAATTAAATATTTTTGGTAAAACTTTATTTTGACTTTGCACAAATTTAAATAGATTTGAATAAAAGGTTAATATTCTTAATTTAACATTAATTCAAATAAATCCAGAAAAATCCAAATAAATTCCATAAAATCATAAATGCACATTTAAGCAATAAAATAATATTTAGGAAAATTTTGGGATGTTACACTCGACGCCTCGTGTCCGACCGGGGTGCTCTTTGTTTCCTAAGGCCGCTGTTAGCTCGTCTTTCTCCTTGTTTGGGTGAAAAGATCCTTGGATGGACTGGACGTAAAACTCATGAACTCTTTGCGTCATTGCTTCGTCTTCGCTGCTCTTGAATGATAAACCCCCAGTAGACAAGATATCTGCCCTCGCTAGCACGTAGTGCTTCACTCGGTCTGGTAGTCCGATCAAGGGACTTGTGCCATCCAATTGGACCGCTTCTAATTCCTGCCTCTCCCATTGAGCAATTTTACCCGCGTACCCACTCGTGCCAAGTTTGTGGGGGTGAGTATTCCTTCTTGCGATGCTAATGTGGTCCTCACTGGACTTCCTTGCTGCTTCCGATTGCTTCATCGCCACAAACTCATCCCAATATGGCTCTAATCTTGGGTACTCTCCGATGGCTGATCGGTTTTGCTTCATATAATTTGTGTTCAGCCTCGCCTTGAAGTTTCTCCATGCCACATCCATGGTCATCAATGCGTCGCGACGCACAAGATCTTCGGCTTCTTCGGGGAATTCGAAGGTTTCTTTGAGCTCTGTCCACAGATCCTCTTTGGTGGCTCGAGGCACTTTATGCCAATCCGAATAGGTGATTAGCACTTTATCCCTTACGATGCACCCGCATGTTGACCTATATTTTGCTGATGATTTTCTCGGTGCAACAGGGGCCCCAGTATCTAAGACATCTGAGATGGTGTACCGGCCTTCAGCCTTCTTAGTTTTCCCTCGTCCTCGGCGTCTTGCAACAGGAGCATCATCTGCAACAGCGGTGGAGGCCTCGGCACCTTCGGTGGTTGGGTGGAGGGTAAGGTACTTGCTTGGGCTCTCCTCCACTATAGGATCGGTTTGGGCTCCATTAGAACTACTGATTCGACCAAACATAATTTTAAATCAATTACTACGAAATCATCTCATGGAATTTCAAAGTCTGAGAATCATCTCATGAAAATGATTTTGCAAGAGCAAGAGACTTAATTAGCTCAGAACAAAACTAATTAAGCAAGCATTAACTCTTGAACTAGTGCTGATTGGTTGTAAATTTTGTGGACGCAATATGTAGCTATGGTTTACTGACTATTCCATATAACAATATGATTAAAAGTGCATAATCCAATGATTGCAGAAATGACATACATCGTAAGATCCAGCATAAAAGCAAGATTATGTCATTCATACAATGAATCATGTCTTACACAACTTAGTACTTATTTATTAAACATGATGATGGATATGTTGCGATGACTACACAACTTAGTAGACCATATTGTTTCAAAATGTGGCATGAATGTCTAGGTCATCTTGGATACCTAGCATTGATAAAAATCATCTAGGAAACACTAGTACACAATGAAATCACACACATAACAAATAACACATAACAAATAACATACAAAGCGAGATTAGTAGCAAAGACCTTGCCTTCTTCCCCCAAGGGCCTGTGTTGAGAAGTGGCAGGTCGGGGGCGGCGTCGGGCGCGGGGGCGAGGGCGTCGGCGGGGGTGGTGTCGCTCGCGTCGACATCGGAACACAGCGCGGCGAGGCGAGGGCGTCGGGCGAAGGCGCGGCGTCGGGCGCGGCGGCGAGGGCGTCAGCGAAGCGGCGCGCGCGGGTCTGACGTTAAGCGCGGAGGCGTCGGCGTGGGCGTCGGGCGTGGCGGCGTCGTGGGCAGCGACCGTGGTGGCGTCGAGCGCAATGAGCTTAGAGGTTTAGGGCGTCGTAAGAGGCGGGAGTTTAAGGGTTTGGGCACTCGGTGAAAAGAGAGAACTATCCATTTTTATATACGGAGCATATTATCAGTGGCGGTTCTGATACAGTTATCTGTGGCGGTTCTTTATACAAACCGCCACAGATAATTTATCAGTGGCGGTTCGTTGTACGAACCGCCACTGATACATATAATATATGTGGCGGTTCTTTATACGAACCGCCACAGATAATGTTATCAGTGGCGGTTCGTTGTAAGAACCGCCACTGATACATATAATATCTGTGGTGGTTCTTTATACGAACCGCCACAGATAATGTTATCAGTGGCGGTTCGTTGTAAGAACCGCCACTGATACATATAATATCTGTGAGCGTTCTTTATCTGAATCGCCACGAGATAAGGTTATCAGTGGCGGTTCTTTATACGCACCGCCACAAATAAGGTTATCAGTGGCGGTTATTTTTAAGAACCGCCACTGATGTGCCTACCCTGAAATTTGTTCCTGAATCAACAATACGCTTCACTGTATATTGTCGAATAACAGCGCAAAGTTTAGAAGACCTTGTTTTTGGTGCTGCGCAATTGCAGCGTTTTCTGATTTGTCTATTACTTATAAAGCAAATACATAAACAGTTTACAGGAAAAAATCCGGACTCCTTTCACCTGACAGACTCAACAAACTCTCCAAACTTTCAACCGGATAAAGCACTATTTTGTCATCCGGCAAAACAACCAAGTACTCTTCAGACTCTGAAACAATCACCAAAACTAGCACAGTCCGAAACTGACTCAAAGACCAGAAAAACTAGCACATAGCTAGGAAACAAAACCGAAATCAGACTTTATACTACCATGCACAAGATTATACTAGGAAACAAAACCGAAAATGACTTTATACTACCATACATAGAAGACTTGCGCGGCTGGTCATCGCCGGCGAACCGGCGCAGCGCCCGCCGCCTGTGAGTGGCCGCCTCTCGATATTGCTATTACTCGTATATAGCTAATTATTTTCTTTCACAATTTGCCCTTCTTCATGATCGTCGCGATGATAGGTAGCTTCCTGAGTGGTTTCTTCCTCGAGCCTGATGTTGCCATCTACGAAAGGAGGCAACTCATCAAACTGGTTGTACTCTTCCTCATCCACGACATTCTCAACTCCGACGATCCTTCTTTTTCCCTGAAGAACTACATGGCGCTTCTTATCTGCCGGATCGATTACATAGAAGACTTGTGCTACTTGCTTTGCAAGTACGAATGGTTCGCCTCTCTGATCCGACATGTTCGATGTCCGAGTAGTGAAGCCATACTTGTCCACCTTGACACACTTTGGGAGTTGTACCCAACGACACCGAAACATTGGGATCTTAAAAATACGATGAGTCGAGCTCCCAAATCTCTTCTATGAACCCATAGAAGCTACTCTTCTTCTTGCTGTGTTGTCATAGGCATCTATGCGACACCACTATTTTGGTAAGTGCTTTTGCTATCTTGAGATCTCGTGTAAAGGTATATCCATTTATGTCGATCCTTGCCATGTCAAGATTGTACTGATGGCCCTTTGCCACCACCTCAACATGACACTCGTTTCTTTCCCAGTCATATGCTCTTTGAACCAATGATTGAACAAACGGTTATGCTCTTTTGTTACCCAAACCTCTGATCGTCCACGATTTTCCTCTCGTAGCTTATCCTTGTGCATGTCCATATACGAGGACACCTCAACGACTGTTGCAAGACTGTGAAATGAGCTTTTTCGAACAATCCATGATCGTAAGAATTTGTTGATTTCCTTCCAATCGTCCCTTTCCCAGCTAGCCTACCCTCATGGCGAGATACAGGAAATCCTACCGGTTCCACCCCCTCCATGTAATCCACGCAAAACTCGATAACCTCCACAGTTGCATAACCTTCCACAATGCAGCCCTTCGACCGAGATCGATTGCGTACATACTTCTTCAGGATACCCATGTACCTTTCGAACGGGTACATCTGATGCAGGAATACGGGGCCACATACATTTATCTCGTTCACAAGGTGAACAATGAGATGAACCATTATATCGAAAAATGATGGAGGGAAATACATCTCTAGCTGGCATAGTGTCTTGACCACATCATTCTGCAATTCAGAAAGTCCGATGGGATCAATGACCATCTGTGAAATCGTGTTAAAGAAGAAACACAACCTCATGATTGCCTCTCGGACCTTTTTAGGCAAAATACCTCTAATTGCAATAGGAAGCATTTGTGTCATCATCACATGACAATCATGAGACTTCATGCCAGTTAACTTCAAATCTTTCATCGAGACCAGTTTCTTGATGCTTGCGGAGTAACCGAACGGAACTTTCACACCATGCAAGCATTTGCAGAGGTTTGTTCTCTCTTTCTTGGAAAGAGTGTAGCAAGCTGTGGGAAGGTTCAGCTCTGATTTTTATATCTTCTAGGTCCCTTCGTGCCTTCAGTCCGTCCTTAGTTTTGCTAGGAATGTTCAAAAAAAGACCAATCAAGTCATCACATACATTTTTCTCTCGTGCATGACGTCTATGCAGTGTCGAACTTCTAAGTCCTTCAAATAGGGCAAGTTCCAAAATATCGATCTCTTCTTCCACGTGGTCTTCTCAGTACGAGACCTCGATTTATTATTACTATATCCCTTTCCAAGTACGACATTAATATCCTTAACCATATCATATACCTCTTTCCCACAACGAGGCCTTGGGGGCTATACCATCCTCTTTTGTCCCGTCGAATTGTTTTTTCATATTGCGGTAGGGGTGATTCCTGCGAAGGAACCTACGGTGATGCATGTACACGGTTTTCCTCGAGTTATTGAGCCACACACTAGCGGTTTCATCCATGCACTGGGGGCATGCTTTGGCCCCTTTACAATCTGACCGGACAGGTTACCAAGGGCGGGAAATCATTGATGGTGCAAAACAACAATGCACAGAGGATGAAGTACTCTCGCTTGTACTCATCCCATACCAGTACACCTTCGTTCCACAAGACCACAAGATCTTCCACCAATGGTTGTAGGTATACATCAATATCATTGCCAGTTGTCTCGGCCCTTGGATAAGCAAATACATCATAATGTACTTTCGTTTCATACACAACCAAGGAGGAAGGTTGTAGATACAGAGAGTCACGGGCTAAGTGCTATGAATACTACTCATGTTACCGAAAGGATTCATTCCATCCGTACTCAACCCAAACCTTATATTCCTCGGTTCATTCCCGAAGTCCTTCCTAAAGAGCCTATCGATGGTTCTCCACTGAGCAGAATCAGCAGGGTGTCTCAGCTTTCCATCCTTTTTACGCTCTTCTGAGTGCCATCGCATCAGTTGGGCATGCTTTTTGTTTCCAAATAAACGCTTCAATCGAGGAATTACTGGTAAATACCATACCACTTTAGCGATAGCTCCTTTCTTCACCACGGTGCCCTCGCTGTCATGGCCTTTACGCTTGTATCGCGATGAATTGCACACCGGGCATACATGCATGTCTGTATACTCTTTGCGATAGAGTATACAATCGTTTGGACATGCATGTATTCTTTCTACTTCCAATCCCAATGGACATACAACCTTCTTAGCTAAATAAGTGGTTATCGGCAATACATTTCCATCTGGAAGCATGTCCGCTAAGAGATGTAATAGCGCCGTCAAACTCTTATCGGACCAACCATTGCTTGCCTTCAATTTTAGAAGTGAAAGCACGGTGTGCAACTTTGTGTATTCCTCCTTGCAACCCGGGAACAAAGGTGTGTCCGAGTCGTCCAACAAACCCTTGAATTGATTAAACTCTCCCTGACTAGTGTAGTTCCCTTCTGCATCGCGCAACATCTGAGTAAGATTATTATCGTCATCAATGTCCAACCTATCCTCACCAGATCCATAACTAATGTCAGCTGCCATAATGCCTTCTCCATCATCCAATACGTTTTCACCTTCATGTATGTTTTCCTCATCACCGTGACTTGTCCAACGTGTATAGCCAAGTACAAAACCTCTTCGAATCAAGTGCAAGTGGATGTGCTCTTTGTCTGAAAATATTTTCTCATTCTTGCAATCAATGCATGGACAATGTATATACTCCGTCTTCTTGTGCAAATTGTTCTCCTCAGCGGTTCTTAGAAAAGTAGATACCCCGTCAATGTAATCTCTACATAACAGTTCGCATTGTACATCCATCTCCGGTCCATCTAAAATTAATTAACATATAAAAATTGATTAAAAAGTTAATCTAAATACTTATCTTGTAAAGAAGCTAGATAATAAATTCATCATCTAAAAATGATGAGCACCCACCTAACAAATTAACTAAAATTTCATGTATATTAATATCCACTAATCTTAAATAAATAAATTTAATATATGCAAGATGTATATTATACGTGCACACTAATGGAACCAAATTAATAGTAATTAAAAAACTAATCTAATTACCTATCATCTAAAGGAGCTAGATAATAAATTCATCATCTAAAAATGATGAGCACCCACCTATCAAATTAACTAAAATTTCATGTATATTAATATCCACTAATCTTAATTGAACAAATTTAATATATGCAAGATGTATATTATACGTGCATACTAATGGAACCAAATTAATAGTAATTAAAAAACTAATCTAATTACTTATCATCTAAAGAAGCTAGATAATAAATTCATCATCTACCAAATTAAGTTAAAATGCAATTTATATTAAATATATGCTTGATCATAATTCATCATCTATAAAAGGAACACAACATCATCTAATGAATCTAGGTAGGAAATAAATTCATCAACTACAAAATGGTAGGTAAATAAAAATAAATAAAATCTAAACTTTTCATCACATCTACATATAAACCTTAATTAAACTAGGTTTAAAAATTAAATTGCAACAAGATTAACACAAATCAAGAGAGGAGAAAAAATAACTCACCAAGGAACAACTAGAGGAAGTACAACACAAGAATTGGAGAAAACGAAATCTGAAAATTAGAAGTTTTGGTTTGCTCTCGGGAAGAAGAAGACCAGTGTTGCTACTGACCACCTACTTATAGGCAGTATTATCAGTGGCGGTTGTTAACTAGAACCGCCACTGATAATATTATCCGTGGCGGTTCTATCCTCGAACCGCCACTGATAATAAATTATCAGTGGCGGTTGGAGGATAGAACCGCCACGGATAACCTAGTTATTAGTAGTGGTTCTATCCTCCAACCGCCACTGATGATGTATTTGTTATCAGTGGCGGTTCGAGGATAGAACCGCCACTGATATTCTTCCCGTCATTTTCAATATAGAACCGCCACTGATAATTATATTTGTGACGGTTCAAAAAAAACCGTCACAAATAGACCGTCACCTATTGCAGGTTTTGGCGTAGTGGGAGAACGGAAGAAAAGAAGAGACGATGGGGAGGAAGAAGGCAGAGGTAAAAATGCCCAAAAAGGTAAATCGTCAATTTGCTTCGGAGCTATAGGGCATTTGGGCTATTACGGGAACTTAGTCCCAAATTGTCAAAGGCCATGTAACTTATGCCAAACGATCAATTTTCTCTTTAGGGATTGCATGAGGGTGAGGAACTAGGGATCGAGCGAAGGACACAGTGATTTTTTTTAGATCGGTTGAGGTAGAGAATATTGTAGTGTGATGTGGGGGCCACCTCAGAGACTAAATGTAATTTTACACACTGCAGAGAAAAGTGGTAGGGTTAGTAGCACTTGAAATAGGGGTTTATGTATGTATGTTTGATGTCATGGGATGAGCAACATGACTGCGTTTTGCTAAGAGGTGCCTCCATTTGAAAAACATTGGGCTATTCCACCTGGATTAATGAAGTTCAATGCATGATACTCGAAGGAATTGCATCCCTACCGTGAACTCTAGCTAGGTCTCAACAAACCATAATATGGTGTTGTTTGTTTCTCTGTTGTAAATAAAATACGAGTTGAGGTACTTTTATGGCGCCCGACAAAATTTATTATAAATATAACAAATATTTGAGTGCACACATTATACAACCACAAGTTGAAAAGAAAGTACTAACTACATGAGTTGTTAAAGGTCGCCGCTTAGGTAGTGAGTGGAGTGGAGGAGCATGCATGTTTGTGTGTGTGTTGGAAGTGGCCGTGTGGAAGGAAATTAGGAAGTGAAGGCACTGCAACCAAAAATTTATATGGAGGTACTTTTCTATAGATATTTTTTTATTTATCTCTATAAATTATCATGACATGTTGTAAAGATACCTTTGGTAGTATTTTAGAAGGTAACTTAAATGTAGAGACATTATTTTGGGATATTCTGGATAAATGACATGGAATTTGGACCATAGTCCTGTATCTGCTGGGCGTCCAGTGGACGTTCGGTGGCCAACTGGGCCGAGTTGGAGATAAATAAAATTCCTCTAATTTTGTTCCAACAAACAATGTGGCATCCATAAATCCTTTGGCAATCTACTTCCCGCTACTGCGATCATCAGCAATCAAGTGGTCGTTGCAAGATCTGAAGTCTCGGCAAATAAGACGAAGAAGTTTGGCATTTTTATCAAGTTGATTTGATGGTTGGTTGCATGGTGTTCTTTAAGGTCTACGTAGCAACCCAGTTTTTTTTGCAAAGTTTTAAAACCAAATCCACAATAACCACTCCATAAATTTTTTCTAATTTTTCACGGAATTTTTTAAGGTTCATTTAGTTTCTCCCTATTTATTTCTCTAATGAGAAGTCCTGCTTCTTAAAACAATAGAAATAAAATGCTTTTTCTTTGGGCTCGGGCCCACTTTTGAACCAGCTGGGCCTGTCTTGTCAGAACCTGCTCAAAATGCCGCCAGCCCGCGCGGGAGGCTCCCTCGCGGAGGCGCCATTGACGTCGTCGGCTCCATCTTCACCAGAGCTTCGCCGGTGTGCGCTGCAACGCGTCGAACACGCTCAGCGGCGCCAGCCAACTGACGCGCGCGCGCGTTGACCTCAACGGCGCCGCCGGGCAACTGCTTCTCTGCCAACTCCTGCTTCTCTTGCATGCTGCTCTTACCGCTAGATCCAGGTCACAACAATGTACTAACACAACTCACATAATATGCATACTAAAGTTCTTAAAGTACTACTATCAACAATTGCATTTATTCTAATTAACTTAAAGTCATCATCAGGTTAAGTAAACAACTCATTATTCATAATGTGGTTCCTCAATTTCAGTAATATATATTACTTCAATTCGCAAGCATATATCAGAGATCGATACTGATCCAGTAGTGATCCTAGAGGTACCAGCTTATATCCTCGCCAAAAAGGAAAAAAGAGGTACAAGCTCATAATTTCGGAGACAAATCCATCATCCACGGTGGTCAGTAAGGCAAATATAAATGGAAGCAAGTTTTCTGGGAAGGCTGTATTACACATAAAAATATATCTTTCAAAAAGATAAAACGTATCTCCACTGAATCAGCAAACCAGCATAGGTCTTTGCAGACTGACCCTAATTTCGACGACAGGGGCGCATCTAGGGGTAGGCACCCCAAAAAATTGAGAAACGCTACAAGGTCACATATTTAATATGCCAAATTTGTTGATTGAATTGGTTCCAATTTCGGTAATTTGAGATTTTTAACACCTTAGAACTATTTGTATTGTAATTTTAGCAAATTTAATATATATGTGTTAGATTTATAATGTTACAAAATCGTTATATAAGACTATAAAGTTATATATGTGAAGTGTGCACCCTCACGGAATTTTTTTCTAGTTCTGTCACCGTTCGATGATACTATTCATGCTTGTACTCAGGTTTGTCGTAAGCTGCTATATTCTGCGGTTAGCACTCCGGGTTGAAGAGCCGCACAAGCATGGCTGATGTTGAGATCATGGAGATTGCTCCACATGACGCCCACCTCAAGACTCCTTGGAACTATTATTCTAGGACCTACAGAATAAACATTGGGTCAGCAAAACGGTTTGAGGTCTGAGTTGCTTCAGAGGACTAACAATAAAAACAATACGGTTATATCTGGATAGCAACACAATGAAATCCATAACCTTGATAACTACTGATGATATGATGAAAGATGCATTATAACAAAAGTTGAAATTGAAAAAAAAATGATGATTAGGGACAGTGACCAACTGACAATAGTGAAGGCGGCATAGCAACCCAGAAAGCAAGGGTGCCTCCGACATAGAAGAGATACCAGCAGTCTGTCTCATCAACCGGGAGCAGGGCTTTGATTCTGGCCGCATCACCTCTCCTGATCATCCCAGTGCCTGACGAAGTGCCATCGTGATAAGGGTTTTAGTTGCCAAATTGCGAAGCACTCTGCTTTGATCACCTACTGGTTCCCGGAACACAATTCTTTGCAGTCACAGCATAGCATTCCTATAGCATACATACACTTACGTGTTGATCTCATTTATTAGCCAATACACCCAACAATGAGAAAACCGCACAGCAATGGATAAATTTACCATAACATATCTGCAAGGTAATAAATATCCAATTTCCATCCATGGCCACGAAAAGAACGAAAGCTGACTGCTGAACTAAAACTTGTATGGCAGTCTCGTATATCTTGGCCTTAAAAACCGTGAAAGTTCTGTTGTCCTCAAGTTTCTATTCAGAAGAATAGGACTTGTGCCAAGTCTGCAGATGATATCCCAAATGGCGTTGCATGATCAAGACCATATGAATGAGAACCACCCATTAATTTATACCAGATTTTGATGAGGAAGATCATCATACGAAGCAACAATCTACCTCCTAACCGCAATAGATAGGAGCATCGAGACACAATGCAGCAAGGCTACTGTGCGAAAAAACGGCCGATAACACGTGCAGTATGTAGGGGAATAAAGACAGATACAGCACAAAGGCTAGCCTATTTGTAAAACTGTTGATATGTGACGCACAATGTAAACTTCATTCTGATCTAAATGCGTATACATCCTAGAATAATATACTAACCAAAGCACCTGTGCCCGATTCAACTTCATCAGCGCCAAGTGCTGGATTTGCTCATGCCACTGTTACCACATTCAAGATTAAGTGATACATACAATCCTTATGTTAATCCCATGATTCTCTCTGTAGCCTACAATTTATAGTTGCATTTTGCACACCGGACGAAAGCTGCTTGGACATAGCACAACCACGGCACAGAAAAATCCTCACAAGCTCCTCACGAGCAGCATCGCACATCAGACATTTTTCATATTAGCCAAGCAAACCACTAGCTGACTAGCACAACAGCAGCTAACAGCGCGCGCATAGCGAAGACCAAAATGAGGCTAAAGCAACAGGCCCTAGAAATGTTCACGCAGAATTGAGCATATAAACACTTCCGGAACAAGCACATGACCAGATTGCATTGCACGCGAGGTGCTTGCTCCATTTCTCATGCATGGGCTCTGCCAAGTGCCAACCGTGCAAGGGAATGAGCACACCGCGTACATGTCTTCTGCCAAATTGACCTGCGGTATTTGGTATTTCTGGTTACCAGCAGCAAAATCCCAAAACCACAGGCCGGAGAAGAAGATGGCGTACAACCACGGCTCCATGACCATAACAGAAGCAAGCCGCTGCTAGAGTAGTAATAGATCAAGTTGTGTACCTCTCTGCCTGATGGGTTAGCTGCGACACAAACCCAAGCAAATTAGCTCGAGGCTTCATCTCTTACGGTTTCTTCTTTTTCTTCCTCCGAATTTGAGCTCCCAGCACCCTACGCTTTTGGTCATGATCGGATGTCTGCAGCTACGGGATCAATAATCAATTTGTATGGTGAGAATCCAAGCTTCAAAAGCAACAAAACTAACAGGAATGTCAAGCGGCACCCTGCACATCCCACAAACAGCCACCACATCTCAGTAACAAGACAAGCAAGCACACATCGCAATTGGCAACCAAATGCTACGGCGTCATAACCACAGCCTAGATAGACAGTTGTAACATGCATACGCATACGCTGGTTCCACAAAAAAAAAAAACAGTTGCTTAGGGGTCAACAACCACTCAGATGAAATCAAACTTAAAACACTCGTGAACCACGGAAACCCCACAAAACTTGGCAAACATACATAATCCTAAATTGCAACAGCTCGTGTGAATGATCACATCCTATCCTCTCTCCTGCGTGGGGCGCTGGTTATGATCTCGTCAACCCTGAGGATCATCTCAGCCGCCTCGGTGGCCGACAAAAGAATGGCTTGCTTCACCTTGAATGCCTCCGATATCCCCCGCTTTTGCATATCTCCGACCTGCAGATCATCATATTAGTTTCAAGCTCGGTACAATTGTACAAGTTTAACAGAAACTTGATTTCTCTGTGAACTTACACTGCCTGTGATTACATCAATTCCGGCAGCACTATTCTCCTTGTGGTGCTCAGCACGGAGCTGAGAGATCAGCTCAGCACTATCCAGACCAGCATTGTCAGCTATGATTGTCGGGATGGCTTGCAGGGCACGCGAAAAAGCGTCAATGGCATGAGATTTCTTCCCAGGGGTCTTCCTTGCAAGTTCATCCACTTCTTTGGCCATCACCATCTCAGGCCATCCACCCCCAAATAAGACACGGGTGTCATTTACTGTCTGGGAAAGCACACATAAGGCATCATGCAAGGACCTCTCAGCCTCATCAAGCACATGCTCACTGTACACAACAAAAACACACATACATATTCAATATACAGCACAGAAAATACCTAAACATTAGAAAATCATACTACATGACAAGGAGTGACACAAAGAAGACATACCTTGCTCCTCTCAGGACAATGGTGCAAGCCTGCCCCATCTCAACCCCGGAGAAATGGATCAGCCTGTCCTCCCCAATCATAATCTCTTCAATGACTTTGCAGTGCCCAAGCTTAACAGACTCTGGGTTGTCAAAAGTTGATGCAATATCACCACCAGTGACAAGAGCTAGCCGTTCAATGCCCTCAAAGTCAGCATGCTCAATTGCGAGTATGCCAGCATCAGCAAAAAGTTCCTCAGGGAAGTTATAGATTAACTGCCTGTTGACAAAGCAGTTGATTCCATGAGCAATGATTTTTTGAACTTTCTCTCTCATTTTCTGCTTTTCAGCAGCTTCAATATCTGCAACCTTAGCCATTGAATCCACCCGGACACGTGCCCCATAAATCTTAACTTTATCTGTGTCCATAGCAGTGTTCGCAACCAAAATTTTAGCATTCTCAATTCGCTTTGGCTGCCCAATGCCAATTTTCTTGTCAAGAATGAATCTACAAAACAGAAATCACTAGCAGTATCATCATCATGGTTGCGTCAGTTGAAAACTGGTATACAAGAGTTTCCAAGTAAATTCAGTATTTGCACAAGAGTGCACATTGTTAATTGGTGAACTACATAGAAGACACTAATACCTTATTAGAAACTAACAGGTTAAAGGTCATCAAAAGTTGGGATAAGAAAGAACAGAGATTCCCACAAGATAGCCGTGACAGAACATACCCTTCATCCAAAAAGGAGTCCTTAAGAGATCCTCCAGGTTTCTTCAGAATTTGAATTGCTTCCAAGTTGGTGCTACCCTGCCACCAGAATGGTGCAAATCAATCAATATTCTAACAACATCATGCGACAACATGACTGAACAACTATGAACTATACTTCAAACAGCATCCCGCAAATAGAAACAGAAGTTGAATAACAAGATATCTGATCACCAACTTTGACCTAACCATTTGAATACCTTAAGCCTTAGGACAGCATCAACCGCAAGCTCAGCAAAGTACTCCTTGTCCTGGGAGAGTATCTTTGAACTAAGGGTGGTCATAGCAATGTTCATGAGATCTGCTCTAAACTTATCTGCAGCACCAAAGGAGGCTTATTGTCAGATCAATTTACCTGGTGGCGTATTCTTGAGATAAAACATAAAGCACGAGAAGAAGTGCAATTGGATTGATAAATTAGACTGACAGTTACTCTCAACCAACATAACTATATTTCAATATTGCCAGATCCATGTCAAGAAAAGTATTAATTCAAACGTAAATTTAAAATTTGTTCCACATCATTAATTGCTAGCAGAAAGATAAGTCTTAACATAATGAAAAAGTTTAAATTTAGTTATATAACCATATATGAAGAAATAAGTACCTGTATTTTCCTTGTTGTCCATGGTCCTCTGTAGCAAAGCATTTCTAGCACACTCAGCAGCCATTCTGTAACCTAATGTTTCATGAAGAAATGAAGCATTAGAGATGTGTATGTGTAACCTCAAGATTAGTCACAGCTTTGCAGACAGTATTCCAGAATGTGTACCATCACAGTATAAAACAGGCAAACCAAATGACATTAGAAATGAAAGCACAGAAAACAAAGGAAAATACAATAGTTGTTCGTCACCAACACAGCATCAGTGCACAGTTGCACTACATTAGCATGCTTTTTTTTCTGGGTACATTCTTACATAAAAAATATAAAAGCAGCCTAAACTGAGCAAGCTACATTTCAATAAAGTATTTAAACATGAAAACCCATTTTTCAAACTTCACATGTCTGATCGATCTGCGTGATTTGTTATTATCATTACTCAAGCAAGACCAATTTACATGTACTGAATAAAGTTACCCAATCTTCAAATGTTAGGGGTGAGATATTGCATAAATTGTGTTTAGAAAATGTTGTTAGCACGAAAGGCACATTACACCTGAAAGAACGAGGATTACCTGCAATAATAGTCATAGGATGAATTTTCATGTTAACCAACTTTTCGGCCTCCCTCAAAAGTTCTCCAGCCAAAACAACGACAGAAGTTGTTCCATCACCAACTTCATCATCTTGAACTTTTGAGATGTCTAACACTCATTAAGGACTAAACTTTCTTTGCATCAGAAAGAACATTAATACAACAAACAGATTAAATGAGATTAGGAGAAGCTATACGATAGATGTAATGCCAGATCTAGAAAACTCATCATTGTGCCAGCTTAGCATGAAAATCATACAGCAACAGATTCGAATGAAAGGATACCAACAAGAACCTTTGCAGCAGGATTGTCAATATGAAGAGACTTCAGAATTGTTGCCCCATCATTTGTGACAGTAACATTCCGCCCTCTGCCAGTTGATTGCAGGATCTTGTCCTGATCATAAACAAGGTCACATGTAAAATTGTTGAAAATACTCTACCATTTTGAGTGGCTGCCATCTTTTATACAAAGTGCAAAATTTCTTTGTGAACACATGTACTTCAAACACTAAGGAGCATACCATTCCTTTTGGTCCCAATGTGGTCTTGACTAAGTCTGCAATTGCCATAGCACCAATGAAAGATGCCTGAAAGGAGATGAAATTACCGGACAGAATAAATGAGAAAGCTATAGAACAGACAAGGTAAAAAAACACAAAATGAGACTCTTTAGGGCCTGTTTGGACCAGGGGTATTTTAGTTGAAACTACGATCCCTGAAGCAATTTGTAACTTTCGCAGCCTGAAAGAATGCATCACGGATCAGAGCAGTGGATTCCTTTGTGGCCAAATACAGAAGTGCATCTCATATTCTCATCACAGAAGCTTCTTCAAACTAATTTGCATAGTGAGAAGTTGCAAAAGCGCTTGTGCAGCAGCAAAGCATCCGCAGGCCGCAGCAAACCAACAGATCCTCCTAAGCCACACCACATCGCGCGGCGACCACTAGGGTTTACGATTTGGCACATCCAGAAGCACCCATTACTCGGCTGGGAAAGCACCACCGACCGAAGCCAACAGAGAAAGCGAACGGATCAGAGAGGGGTGTCTCACCATCCTGGCGCGCTCGCCCTTCTCCTCGACGGCGTCATCCTTGAGCACCCTGTCCATCTGCCCAGTGAAAGGGAGTGAGAAGCGAATCGAGTCCGTGGCACGTCCAAGCACGGAGGAACCGTGGCACCAGTAGGGGATTAGATCGCAGGGGTAGGAGGCGGTTACCGCGACGAGAGGGAGCGGGAGTGACCGGAGATTGGGAGCGGCGGCGGTGCTGGGGTGGGGAGCAAGATTAGGGCGCGGGGCTGGAGAGGAGAACTCGCCAGAGGGGGTAGGGATCTTTTTCTTTCCCTTACTCATGGGCCACGAGTCCATGACAAGAGTGGCCCACGAGTGCATGACCTGGCCCGCCGCTCACTGCGCATGGGTCTCGGCCCAGTCTCCAAATTGGCCCACAAAAATAGGCAAATCTTCGTTTTTCTAGCCCCTGATGATTTTTTTTTAACCTAGCACTCTTTCAAATGTACACTCTCGTCTCCGACCACGAAAGCGTAGGTAGATGTTGGTGCCGAAAAAAGCCAATCGGTCTCAACACACGTGAACGTCAGGTTCAAGAGGTTCGAGGCATGCCAGCCGATTTGATCATGCAATCGGTAAGAAAATTATAATCTAAACAGTAATGTTAGCCGATTAGTTTTTTCAACATAGATATAATCTAAACAGCTATTTAACTGATTAGATCATGTGTAACGATAAATCTAACCAGCTTATTATGGCTGATCGGATGGTTTGGTAAAGGCAGATTTTTTCGAAAAAGACGATGCGTAGCAAGATCGAAAAAAAGCAAACCTGGATAAATTGGTGTAATCGAAGATGATCAACAATTGGCGATACACAACTTTATTGATCAAGAATGAATTACAAAGTCTAAATTACAAGAGCTACTCCTAATTGACAGGAAAAGTAGATGTGAATTGTTTGATTGATTATTGTATATTTTTTCGGCTCACCTCTGTCCCTTTTTATAACGTATAGGCCACCTTCTCCGACATATCATATGAATCGTATCGGCCTCCACTTCTTGATATATAACATTTCTTCTTTGAATCAATATCGGCTAAAATTTCAAATTTAACTCAACTTTTCCCTTTTCAAACCGATATCGGTAAGAAATATCCAATTTTATCCTTAGCCTGATAAATTGGTGATACCTTGCCAAATTTTGGTGCTAACAGTAAACGACATGTATCACCTATCGCGCTCTCACAGTTCCGAAGGAGTTACCGAGCTAGGAGAAGCTTGGCAAGCCACTGACGCTATCGAGCTCGAGAGCTCCTTCCGAGCTGCGAGAATGTGGCATGTGACACATGTCGTCTGCCAGCGCTTCTGCAGTCGGAGATAAGATTACTTTTACAATTATGTTTAGAAGAGGATCACATTTACACTTGCATATATATATATATATATATATATATATAAGACTACTTTTACACTTGCATATATATATATATATATATTGTCCTATAGCTAGAAAAAGTGACGACATCGAAAATACGAGTACAGTTCTGTTGACGCCGGCAGATCCAAAAACTACTCCCTACGTTTTAAAATTCAACTTTTAAACGAGGCATCTGATCCATTCCCATCATGGTGTTTCCTGTTAAGAGATCTTCGAAACGAGAGAGCACTTGCATATGTTTCGGATCTGATTTTTTAGTCTTCTTCCTCCGATTGTTGTAACAACTGTTTTGATCTGTTCCACCGGTAGTTTTGATTTTTTTTTCTAGTACTATTTTTGGTATGTTCCATTAACACATTTCGATTTGTTCCAACATTTGTTTTTTTTCTCTCTGCAAAACGGGAGCTCAAATTGAACAAATCATCAATAGGCATAGTAGTAGACAACTAGAGAGAAACTTCGGTGTTGGTTAAGCCAGGTGCACCATTGTCTGGCTACATAAAAAAGCTTGTTTAGCTCAAAGATTAGCCGCCGTATTTGCAAAACGATGTACAAAAACAACACTGGAACTCTAGAGGACCCCTGTTAAACTCCTCAAAACACTTGAGAATCCGTCTCGATGTTATCTTGTGCGGGGACAAGAACTTGAACTGGGATGATAAGGCACACGGCAGCTACCCTTTGACAGATAGGGTTAACAAATTCGATTTTCGGACGATTTTTTATTTTCAAAAATCGGTAAAAATCGAGCAAAAATCGGTAGAAACTGAAGAAGTTTGAATTCAAAATTTTTAAACTCGGCGGTCAAACAATGGTGAAAAAAACGAAAATTGAGCAATTTTCACCGATTTTCGATCGGTTTTTCTTCGATTTTCGAGCAATTCTTTTCAATTTTCAGCACATCGAAGGAAAATTGAAAAAGAATCTTAAAATTTTTTAAAAAATAAAAATTAATCTATAAAACAGCTCAGATAAATTTAAATAATTTTTAAATCATTTTGTGCTTCTAAAAAATCAAAAACTGCAATTAATGAAAAGGAATAGAGACATTGTCAGATTTTTATAAAAAATTAAATGGTTTATTATATTCTGAAATTTTAATTTAACTATAACTAGTTCCCAAGGATCATGTACTAAAATTTTCAGAAATATTAGACTTCATTTAGTACCATATAAAATCAAAAACAGAAGAGCATATACAATGATAGTAGCACTTTCAGAATTTTAAAAAAATACATAGGTCTGATAATCATTTGAAAATTTTACAACATCATTAGCATTAGCTTAGAAAATCACAAAAAAAATTTAAGAAATATTAGACTTCATTTAGTTCACCTAGAAAATTAAAAGCTGAAGAGCATATATTCTGACAGTATCACTGTCAGTATTTTAAAAAATTCACATGTCTACTAATCATCTGAAAATTTTATATAATCATTATAATTGACTCAGGACCTCACAAATTTTTTTAAAAAAAATTAACACTTGTTGGTAATTTGTTTTAAAAAAAATTGTATTTGCATTTGAACTCCATAGTTTACAAGCGGTTTTATTACCGAGCCGCCTCGATATAGTCGAAAATCATCGATTTTGTGAACCCTGCCTAGATTGAATTGAAGCAAGGAGAACATGGCCACACTTACTATTCAGAGGGTCATGGCATGCTGTCTCTGGTAGGGGTGCAATCGGTTCGGATAGTTTCCTCCCACGACCGACCGGATGTATTCGGATCGGATTCGGATAGTTATTTCGGATAATTGTCGGATTCGGATTCGGTTTCTGATATATTTTTTTGGATTCGGATTCGAAATATTACTATCCATCGGATCGGTATATTTCGAGATGGTTTTCGGATATATCCGAAAAAATAGTATTTCGGATATCCGAAATTTCTTGCGCTGTGGCCGAAGTGCCGAACACAATTAGTCTCTTAGTCCTCATGAACCCTAAGTTCATACGCCACCAGTCCTGACCCTAGTTTGCACGCCGCCACCACCGTCTACTCCTCTGGCCGTCGCCTTCCCGCAGTCCCGCCAGGTCACCGCCATCCCTCCCGCCGCTCTCCCTCCCCCGGTCCTGCCAGAGTTCCAGGTCGTTGAACTCCCTCCCGCTGCCAACCCTCGTCACCGCCATCGCCCTCAGGAACCTCGACCTTTTCCTCATGCTCGATGAGTTCTCAGGTGCTTTTCACTCACCGCCCTTAAAATTGCAATCTTTGGATACCCAAGTGACAAATTTTCATTTCGATTGTAACGATCCTTAATTTCTTCTTTTCTTTACCAGTTTCCAAGCCCACCGGATTTCCTGATCATCCCCATAGAGGTAAGATGGTTGGTTGCTTCTTCCCCTAATTAAATCTTCAGCTTGCATATGCATTGGAATTTATAAGTTAGAACGAGAATTTCTTATCTAGTTTGGTCTTTTGCTTGAAGGATTTGAGATCATAACCTACATGCTTGATGTACGTATGCTTCCTTCATTTACATCTTGTGTTTTCTTATATGTTGCCCGTAAGGTGTTTGCTAAAATGCATGCTTGTGTTTGGGTTTCGTTGAGGGGGCCTTCACTCACCAGGACTTCGCAGGCCACAAAGGCACCATCAGGGCAAGAGATGTCTAGGTCTCACTCTACTCTCTGATTAATCAAGGGCAGGACATTATAGGGCACTTCATCCCTTCAATTTTTCGTTAGGAACAAAGAAAAAAGGAATAATTTTTCCTTGTCCTAACATTATAATTTGCAACATCTGTTCTTCAGTGGATGACGGCAGGACGGGGCATCGTGCATTCAGAGATGCCGGCATCAGATGGGGTGCATAAGGGTCTTCAGCTCTGGATCAATCTCTCTTCCAAAGACAAGATGTATGTAACAACCTTCTTGGACAACTTCCTACATGATCAGTCACTCGACATTTTGCTTTGCAAATGCTCATTGCTTGTGCTGCTCCCAGGATTGAGCCCCGGTACCAAGAGCTTCAAGCAAGGACACTAGCCGGGCCGGAAGGATGCCTGTTTGTGCATTCATTTTTGAAGGATGGAGATGGCGAACAAAGAGGGTGAATGGTCGCAAATAATTTTTCCTCCAAAATACTCCAACAAAAACCTCGACAAGATCGCTCAAAAGAAATCGTGAAAATCCGAAAAACTAGACAACTATGTGTACCGCTAGCTTGCATAAAATATGTGGATATTTTTGAGTCACAATCCTAGTAATCTAGTGTCCAAGATAAAGAGGAATCAATCCAACTCTCAATTCAAATCACAAAAGTTACTTTCAGAAAAGCAAAACAAGAATCTCCAGAAATTGTCCTCAATTTGAACGGGAGGTTGGTGGGTTTCTGCAGCTCACAAAATTTTGAGAATTTTTCTCCCTATGAGCAGAAGAGTCATGAAGAACTTCACCAAATTTCTCCTCAAAAAGCCTTACAGAAAAAACAGGAAAAAATCGAAGAACACATTCAGTCAAGAACTTCGAGCAGAAAATTTGGGGCTCGGTTTTCACCTCATGGTGCCCAAATGGTGCAACAAGTGAACTCCAAACTTTTTCTGCAAGTATCCTGGATATCAGAGTCCCACACCTCCACCCACAAGAATCACTTAAAAAAGATTTTTCTAGATTTTTATAAAAATCAAATACTAAATGCTGCGCAAAGAACAAGTTCTGAACAAAGTTAGAACTTGAAAAAAAAGATATTCTCTACTCAATCCAAGAGTGCAAAAGAGATGTAAAACAATATGAATACACTCAAAACATCCAAGATCAAAAGCATTTAGAAGGAGGGAGGCAAATCCAAATTGCGTGAAAGTAAATTACGAGAATATAATTGCGGGAAAGTAAATGCTGAATTTAAATTGCGTAAAGTAAAGACATAATGCAAATGCGCAAAATAAATTCAGAGTTGGATGGAAAAAACTTTCATTTCCGGAAGGAGAGGTTACAAAGTCTCACTTTCATGTGGGTAAAGCTCAAAGGAGTATTCAAAAACCTCAAAAACCTTCTAAGGAAGGAGGCTACCCCTCCACCTCTATTTATACTGCTCTTGGGCCACCTACCACCCTTGGATGAGTCCCTCAACCCTAGAGCACTCATCTAAGGGCTAGGATTAACCCATACACACAGCCATGCAAGGGCTAACCCAAAACCCACACACATACCGGGTTTTCTTGCACGGTTTTCAAAGCATACTACCTAGACCCGCTAACCTATCAACTAGACCTCAATCCGACGGCCCTCATTGATCCACGCGGCATCTAGCTAGCATCATATCCTTTCCTTGTCTTCTTGACATGCCCGGACTCCGTCTCCGATCATCTTCCGGCGATCTCCCAACCGTCTGACCTCCGACGCCTCGCCTAGTCCGGTCATCCTTCGCCTCACCATGACCTAGCACCGTCGCCCTGCAACCATCAAAGACAAGGAAAAACCTTTCACATAGCAATGCCCACAAAGATATTCAATGATTATCCTAAAATCATTAATCGATCATAATTGCTCTCAATGGTCCGGTGCTACTACCCCTAGGCCGGTAGCACTAAGAAGAGCACCCAACACTCAAATTGCTTCAAATCCAATTCAAATCAAACCAAGCTCAAAACTCGTCAATTATTCATCACGCACAAGGATAGACCTCCACATGGTCTTTCAATCTCCCCTTGATGAGTATATTGACAAACACATGAAAATGCATAAGTTTTGAGTTTGAATAAGAGAGAAGAAAGAAATTTGAATGCAAAGCCAAACTTGGTCCAAAATAAGGAAATAAGATCATGACCAAGTTGGCAGAAAAGGGATTTTAGAGCTAAACTTTAGAGAGAGCAAGTTTTCAACAAAAGCTCTAAAAGATCCAATAAAACTCACAAGGAACACTCGAATATGCTTATGATCATAAAAATTTGCAATTGTCACAAAGATCATAAGAACCAAAGTGGATTAACATTTTCCCTTTGAAGATGCCTTTTCTACATTTTCTCCCCCTTTTGGCAATATAGGCATAAAAAATTATTTTCTCCCCTTTTATATATGTATGCATGAAATGCATCGTAAGTGAGCTTTGAGAATTATCCAAGTGATCATAAATGCAAGATATGACATCAAGCTAGTCAATTTAGAAAATGACTGAACTAGGATGTCTCTAAGAACAAATTCATTTTGCTCACAAGCTTTGTTTACAAGATTTTATTTTAGCAAGATTTGAACAAGTGCAAAACTTAGCAAAAGTTTCAAAGCTAGAAGCAAACACCACTCATAGGATCAAATGGAAAACCTAAAGTTCAACCTAATCAACACTTTGGGGAATCTTGAAGTGCATATAGAGTCCTTCGAGCTCATTTTTCAATTCATGCAAATTCTTCTTCTTTGATATTTTGAAAAACATAGCGGGGTGCAAATGTTTGACATTATTTGCATTCTTTACCCACTTATGTTTTTGTTATTTGCATTTCTTAATGATTGACTCAAGCCATGTTCGATCACCCCAAGAGTAACTCTTAAGAGAATGATCTTGTCATACACGATATATTCCAAGTTCATCCCAAGTGCAATGGGAGGCAGTCTCGAGAATATATAGTGTTGAGTTCAATTTTCCACAAAAGAGAGTCAAATTTTTCTTAATTTAGCACATATGAGCAATTTTGAAGGACTAAAATATGAATCAAACAAGTTTCACCCGAGTTGCTATAGGGACTCTAGAGAACTCCATAAATTAACAATTCATGGTAAAAACCTCTAGAGAAGAAACTTAACAAGAAAAAGCAACATGTTTTTCATTTAAGATTTTCAATTTTCAGATTTTAACAAGCTTAGTATGATAGATGAACTTGAATAGACCTAAGCTAGTGATTTTCTTCAAAGATGTAGCAAGGTGCATTACATGAAGATTGAATCAATTGCATAATAGACAAAGCTCATAAAACAAAAGAAAATGCAGCCTATATGCAATGCATGAATAGATTTTCAAACCCCCCCTCAACATGTGAGTCAATTTTAAGCACAAATTGAGTTATTAGCAGAGTTAGGCATAGAAAAAACCAAATGAACTCAATTGAAGCCAAAAACTCAAAAAAGAGGAGAGAAAGATTGAAAAACTACAAACTGAATGGCTATAGAGTTTAGAAAAGATAGCAGAGAACACTAGGCTCAAACTCGCTCTCATCTTCCCCAATGACTGACAAAGGACAGCTAACTCTTGAACTCCAACGCAGGAGCAAACATAGACCCTGTCTACCCAGGAGGCTCAACACCTGCTAGACCTATAAGTCTGTGAGTGAGCTCAACCAAGAAGAAGAAAAAATAGCATCCTCAAGCATAAGATGAGAGGTCCATGCCAAGCATGCCGAAGTCTAGGTGAAGTGAACTCGAACTCTAAAGAGAAAAACCCATAGCGCCTGAGAACAAAACAAAAGAAAGAAGAACCTAAGAAAAATAATATAATACATAATATACAAGCCAGCTCCCCCTCACGTAAGGTCGTAAGGGCACACGACCCAAGCTCACTCCTCGGGGCAACAAACACGAGCTATCCAAAGGCTTGGTAAAAATATCGCTAATCAAGGTCACTCTCTACAAATCAAGCACGATATCCCCTTCTCTACATGGTCTCTAAGGAAGTGATATCTAATATCAATGTGTTTGGTCCGGAATGTTGCCTGGGTTTTTAGCAATGCAAATAGCGTAGTGTTGTCACGTAAAAGTGGCACACTCAGTATATCTAACCCAAAGTCCCGCAAGGTTGATCTCATCCGAGAACTCGCTACAACAATCGGTCGCGACAACATACTCGGCCTCGGTGGATCAGGCAACCCTGCATCGCTTCCTAGATGACAAAGAAACAAGAGAAGTGCCAATGAATTGGCAAGTGCCGAAGTGCTCTTCCTATCTATCCTACACCAAAGAAAGTCAAGATCGGAAAAGGCTCTAAGAGATAGACAAGAGGAGGAAGAGTACCAAATACCATAATCAATGGTAGCGCGAAGGTACCGAAAAATGCGCTTCACCGCCTGACAGTGAGAGGCACGAGGAGAAGCATGAAATCAGGCGCACATACACACGGCAAAGTGTATGTCCGGCCTCGACGCAGTGAGATACAAGAAGGAGCCAATCATGCAACGAAACTCCTTTTGATCAGCAGGCTCACCATCCTCATCAGGCTCAAGGACTGCAGTGGTGGCCATAGGAGTTAACACTGGCTTCCCGTCAGACATGTCGAAGCGCCTCAGGAGGTCCCGGGTGTACTTGCCTTGATGCAAGAAAGAGCCCTCTCGAGTCTGCTTGATCTGGAAGCCAAGGAAGTAGCTCAACTCGCCCATCATACTCATCTCAAACTCTGTACTCATCACATCAGAAAACTGAGAGACAAGAGAATGAGAGGAGCCACCAAAAATGATATTGTCCACATAAATCTGGACAAGAAGAAAATGAGACTTATGGTGTCTAATGAACAGAGTTTTGTCTACTATGCCCATTTTAAAGTCATGGTTGAGAAGATAAGACTTGAGCCTCTCATACCATGCTCTGGGGGCCTGCTTGAGTCCATACAGAGCTTTGAAAAGCTTGTATACATGACTCGAAAACTTGGAGTTCTCGAATCCTGGAGGTTGCTTGACATAAACCTCTTCCTCAATATAGCCATTGAGGAATGCACTCTTGACATCCATTTGATAAAGCTTGAAGCCTTTGGATGCAGAAAATACAAGCAGATTCAGATAGCCTCTAGCCTAGCTACAGGGCAAAGGTCTCTCAAAGTCAAGACCTCAACCCGAGAAAAGCCCTGCAACTAGTCTAGCCTTGTTTCTAACTACAACCCCATCCTCACTGCTTTTTTTGAACACCCATTTGGTCCCAATGACATTATGACCAGATGGGGCTCGACAAGTCGCCATACCTTGTTCCTCTCAAAGTTCTCAAGTTCCTCATGCATAGCATTAATCCACGACTCATCGGATAATACATGAGAAACATCTTTCGGCTCAAAGGAGGCAACGAAGGCAGAGTGGAGGCAGAAACTGGACAAACCTGATTTTGAGCAAGTGACCCGCTTAAATAGATCATCAATGATCTGATCAGGTGGATGAGCTTTCTGGATATGTCGGGAGGACCGTAGGCGATGGCCTCTACCTCTTGAATGTAAGAGGTAGGAACAGAGCCACTCATTGGAGAGCTCAAGGCAAGGGCTGGTCTCCCTGAGGTGCAGAAATGGAAACAGGAGGCACCTCAGGTGTAGAGGGGACTAGATCCAGTGGAACACCATCATCTCCATCATCCTCATCTTCTACAAAGATGGTCTCGGAGGGATAAGAATAGCCTGAAACATCAGGTCTAGCTCTTGGGCTAGCCTCATCAAAGGTCACATCATAGGTCTCTATGATTCTATGCGCATCAACACTCCAGACCCTATAGCTACGAGAAGAAGTCGAGTAATCTAGAAAGATACCATCAGAAGAGCGAGACTCAAACTTATCTAGGTTACCAGACTTCAAGATAAAACACTTGCAACCGAAAATGCGAAAATGAGACACACTGGGCTTTCGCCCATACCTCAACTCATAAGAAATGCGATGCAAATGTGCTCTCAAAAACACGCGATTAGAAACATGGCAAGCAAGAGCTATAGCCTCACCCAAAACTTCCTAGAGTCTCAGACTCATCTAGCATCGTCCCGACCATCTCAACCAGGGTCCTGTTCTTCATTTCCACTACGCCATTCTCACTGAGGGGCGAGGGAGAAGAGAACGATGCTCTAAACCGACTCCACACAAAAACTCTCAAAGTAGGAATTCTTGAACTCCGTGTCATTATCACTGCAGATAGCTCGTAATGCACCGGGAGCTCAATAGACAACCCATCGACCAAACCCTGAAGTGAGAAAAGTCTCATCTTTCAAGGCCATGAAGAATACCCAAGAGTATCTAGAAAATCATCAACGATGACAAGAATATACGACTTCCCTCCTGCCGATCAGACTCTAGCCGACCAACAAAGTCCATATGTAAAAGCTATCCTAGTGCATCACCATCACTACTGTGATCGGAGGATGAGAAGCGAGAACCATCTTGCCATGTCGGCAAGGAGAGCAAACTAAGTCTTTGACCATCTTGAGTTTGAGCAAACCCGAATGAGATCGTGGTCGCTAACTCGGGTCAAATGATCAAAACCAATGTGACCAAGTCTCCTATGCCGTAAGGAGAGATCACGAGACTCGAAGCAATCAAACATCGAAGAGAGTCTCCGGAAGAAGCGTAAAAATCAGCACGAAAGACTCTCCCAAATCTAGAAATCCCATAAACTAACCCTCCCGATGAATCAAGGATTCTACAGCATTACTCTTGAAACTTACCTCGAAAGAGTCATCGATAAGCTGAGAAACAGAGAGCAGATTGTATTGCAGCTTACTTACTAAGGCAACATCTTTAAGAATGAAATTTTGGTTAATACAGATGGTACCTTTAGCAATGACTCTACCTGAAGATGCATCTCCGAAAGTGATCAACTCATCACTGGGGGCTCGGACTAGGGAAGAGAACCATCGAGAATCTCCGGTCATATGACGAGAACAACCAGAGTCGACAATCCAAACATCTCCCTTCCCCATCCGACGAACCTGATCAAGACACAAGAGAGAAAGATGACTCAGTACTGGGATAGAGTAAAGACTTGGGAACCCAATACTGGACCACATGACGCCTCAGTACCAAATGCACAAAAGAAGATCGACTCGAGTCTCTCTCCGCTTAACCTTAACATGATCGTGAGCAACTCTAGTAGATGATCTAGGAGTTGGGCTCGGTTAGCCCACAGGTGCAAAAGCCAAACCATCCCAAAGAGGCTTCCTAAATCTCCTACCGAGAACACCTCACGCCGCTGATATCTACCTCGATGGGAAAAACGAGGAATATCAAAAGGACGGCGGAAAGACTGACTACGAACAGCTCCAAGACTAAAACTCAAAGAACCAGCATGAAAACCGAGTCCTAGACGCTGCCCAAAAATAGGCGACTCTCTAACCTGTCTAGAAGCAGTGTGTACCTTAGGAGCACTCAAAGTCCGGGATGACCTCAATACCCCTAAGAGCGTAAACACGCCACGCCGAGTGATCTTGGCGCGTCTCAAGGTAAATCTACTAGGTGACCATCCTTCTTACTGTAGGTGCATGTGTACTTCGCCTTACTAGAGACGATAAGCAGAGTAACACCCTTCGGTCGTCAAGTCCTATGGACAACCCCAACAGACCTAAACACGGTGGTGCTCACTCGGGAGCTACCACAATCTCACCACTCTTGGAACCGCGCACAATGGTGGGAGGATGCGCCCGAGCGTGCTCCAAGGGATCAAATCCTAGACCTTGATTGAATCTACTAATCTTGGATTGGTCTAGAATAAGATTGAGCTTCTTTTTGCCTCCTACAAACTTCTCGAGAGTGCTCATAAGATACTGGCAATCTCGAAAGAAAGAGGCACAAGAAGAACAGGGGGAAGAAGAAGAAGAACCAGAAAGATGAGCTTTCTCAGCACGTGCATTTTTCTCCCTCAGCACGTCTGCCTCAATCTTGAGGGCCTCACAAGAAACGCAAGACACATTTCTAATTCTATGGGCATGGTCCTCTAATTTCTTCCTAAGCTCGACATGGATTTTATCCAAGTTTCCCTCAATCATAGAACATCGCAAGCAACTTTCTTGTGACTTATCTAGTAAGTCCTTAGCAAGTTGATCACACTTGATATTCAAAGCATCATTATCAAGTTTTAGTTGCTTACAACCCTCACATAAGCTGACTGGGTCCTTAGAAACATGCAATTCAAGTTCATCATTTCTAGAAGAAAGCTTCTTAAGGTGAGTGCTCATGGCATCAATTTCAGCAAGCAATTTAGGGCAATTAGCACAAGAGGGAGTAGAGTGAGCATGAAGAAAACTAGCATCTACAGAAGGAGTATCAACAGATTCATTGCTAGCATTCTTCAACCTAAGACTATCTAGTTCAGACAACACACTATCATGCATAGTCCTTAGGTTCTCTAACTCCACAAGCAAAGCATCACACAAAGTACAGTCATCAGTGACTCGGGAGGGAGAAGATCTAAGTGAAGCTAACTCCCGAGTCAAGGTACTTACTTCCTTCTCAAGCTCCGTACACCTAGCTCTAGCTCTAGTATGAAATTTTTCTAATTTGCAGAAAGCTTCATTGAGATGGTCATAGGAGGGTACCTCGTCCGTGTCATTGTCAGACTGGAGTCGCGATGCCGCTTGACGCCGGCCATGAAGCACATGCTTGGGAGAAGTCGTCCGCCTTTCTTCTCTTGCGGATCATCCTCGCCCTCGTCGCTCCATGTCTCCGTGTCGGAGATGTTGATGTCGTCAAGCGCTGTGAGGACGCGGTGGAAGAGCTTCTTGTTCTTGGAGAAGTTGCGGTACTTCTTCTCGTGCGCCAGTTCACGAACTGGAGACTTCTTGTTGCGGTTCTTGTCGGTGTAGTCGTTCTTGCCCTTCTCCAGCTTGGGATAGTTCGCCCGAATGTGGTTGGGGCCACCACACTCGAAGCAGGTGATCATGCCACCTCTCTTCCTCTCTCTCACCCTCTTGTATGCATGAGAGATTTGCGAGCAAGAAGAGCAAGCTCATTTTTGGAAATTTTTCCAGTTGGTCATCGCTTAGCTCGCAAAGGGTGGAGAGGGAGAGACCGACAGAAGAATCAGAAGAAGATCCATTGGGATCGGTGACCAAAGCTATCAATTGAGATTTCGTCTCCCGAGAGACGACATCGATCTCATGAGTCTGGAGGCGGGAATAAAGCCCGTCAAGAGTCAGAGTCGATAAGTCGGTGGTGTCCTTGATGGTGGTCACCTTCATCTCTCAAACCCGAAGGTCGAGTGCGGTCAAGAAATGCCGAGCATTGTCCGAGTCAGGGTATATGCAACCAACTGCTCGGAGGTTGCTCAAGATCTTTATAAACCGACCAAAACACTCGTCGAGACTCTCACCAGCGCGTTGATCAAACTTGTTGTACTCGCGCTTGAACTGTTCCTACCTCACAGTCTTGATTTGAGTAGAGCCCTCATGGTAAGCATCGAGGGCTACCCTAATCTCGTGAGCGGAGCGAAGGTGAGAAATCCTATCATACTCACCGCGGCTAAGACCCTGTATGAGAATATTCCTTGCCTTAGCATTCGCCTCAACGTCAGCCATATTGATGGCCGTGATATTTTCATCAGTAGGAACCTCATACAGGAGTTTCACCTTCCGCCATATCAGGTAGCCCTGGCCAGTGATGTATGACTCCATCCGGGACTTCCAAAAAGGAAAATCAACTCCATTAAAGATGGGAGGCTTGGTGGAATATTTGTCCGTCGCCATGGCTCTTGAGACCGGTCAAGATCTAGAAAGAGCAGAACCGGCTCTGATACCAATTGAAGGATCGAGATGGCGAACAGAGGGGGGTGAATGGTCGAAAATAATTTCCCCCCCAAAATACTCCAACAAAAACCTCGACAAGATCGCTCAAAGGAAATCGTGAAAAACCCAAAAAACTAGACAACTATGTGTACCCCTAGCTTGCATGGATAAGTACCATAAAATATGTAGGGATTTTTGAGTCACAATCCTAGTTGTCTAGTGTCCAAGATAAAGAGGAATCAATCCAACTCTTGCTTTTAGAAAGGACATCAATTCAAATCACAAAAGTCACTTTCAGAAAAGCAAAAGCAGAATCTCCCTAAATTGTCCTCAATTTGAACAGGAGGTTGGTGGGTTTCTGCAGCTCACAAAATTTTGAGAATTTTTGTCCCTATGAGCAGAAGAGTCACAAAGAACTCCACCAAATTTCTCCTCAAAAATCCTTACAGAAGAAACAGGAAAAATCGAAGAACACAGTAAGTCAAGAACTTCAAGCAGAAAGTTTGGGGCTCGGTTTTCACCTCATGGCGCCCAAACGGTGCAACAAGTGAACTCCAAAATTTTTCTTCAGGTGGATATCAGAGTTCCTCACCTCCTCCAATAAGAATCACTTAAAAAGGATTTTTCCAGATTTTTATAAAAATCGAATACTAAATACTGCGCAAAGAACAAGTTCTGAACAAAGTTGGAACTTGAAAGAAAAGATGTTCTCTACTCAATCCAAGAATGCAAAAGAGATGTAAAACCATATGAACACACTCAAAACATCCAAGATCAACAGCATTTAGAAGGAGGTGAGGCAAATCCAAATTGCGTGAAAGTAAATTGCGAGAATGTAATTGCGGGAAAATAAATGTTGAATTTAAATTGCGTAAAGTAAAGACATAATGTAAATGCGCAAAATAAATTTAGAGTTGATGGATAAAACTTTCATTTATGGAAGGAGAGGTTACAAAGCCTCACTTTCATGTGGGTAAAGCTCAAAGGAGCATTCAAAAACATCAAAAACCTTCTAAAGGAGGAGGCTACCCCTCCACCCTTATTTATACTACTCTTGGGCCACCTACCACCCTTGGATGAGTCCCTCAACCCTAGAGCACTCATCTAAGGGCTAGGATTAACCCACACACACAGCCATGCAAGGGCTAACCCAAAACCCACACACATACCGGGTTTTCTTGCACGGTTTTCAAAGCATACTACCTAAACCCGCTAACCTATCAACTAGATCTCAATCCGACGGCCCTCATTGATCCACGCGGCATCTAGCTAGAATCATCTCCTTTCCTTGTCTTCTTGACATGCTCGGACTTCGTCTCCGATCATCTTCCGGCGATCTCCCAACCGTCTGGACCTCCGACGCTCCTCGCCTAGTCCCGGTCATCCTCCGCCTCACCATGACCTAGCACCGCCGCCCTGCAACCATCAAAGACAAGGAAAAACCTTTCACATAGCAATGCCCACAAAGATATTCAATGATTATCGTAAAATCATTAATCGATCATAATTGCTCTCAATGGTCCGGTGCTACTACCCCTAGGCCGGTAGCACTAAGAAGAGCACCCAACACTCAAATTGCTTCAAATCAAATTCAATTCAAATCAAACCAAGCTCAAAACTCGTCAATTACTCATCACACACAAGGATAGACCTCCACATGGTCTTTCCATTTTCCATTTTCCATTTTTAGGGTGATTTCGGAGCCATATTGGGCCCATCTAAAATCCGTTGAAACTGTTGTGAAATCGCAATGCAGGAATGGATAGTGATGCTAGATTTGCTATTATTCCTAGGGCTTAAGTTCATATATGCTCATCTCTCACATTGTCTTGCCGCCGACTGCCTCCTATTTTATTTTTTTTATTAATATTAAACATGTCATACAATCTTATTCTTAAGGCATCAACGTATACTTGTGGAGAAAGGGAATCGATGGCCAAGGAGCTCATGTTATTGTCTATTTGTATCCTTGTGTGTATGTCTATATGCTTAACATTGCGGAGAAAGAGAACGGGCGGCCAGGACTGGGGAAGCCATTCCTATGACTACGTGATAAAATAACTAGTTAAATTGCAATATTTCTTTTGCATTCGAACACATATGGTTGATTAATTATTACTATATGTATGCTTTATGTGGTATCTATCTTCGCGTGATATCCGATAAAAAAAATCCGGTACCGTATCGATTTCGCTCTGTATTCGATTCGAATCCGTGATCGATATTATCCGCGTCGTATTCGTATCCGGCACTATCCGTATCCGACTCCGAATCCGATAAAAAATATGATTTAGGATATGAAAAGAGCGATATCCGACCGAATTCGAGCCGATTGCACCCCTAGTCTCTGGTAACTGCATACAACAAACAAGTTCTGGTCGCATTTTGTGCAAGGTATCAGCTTTCATACTCGACAGTATTGAGACCATTGGGAAAGGGTCGGTTCCAAGCATTTCACAGCACTTAGGCGTTGTGTTGAACATAGGGTTTGAAATATCGACGAAAATCGCATGAAAATCATGATTTTTGACCATATAGATCTAGCTCGACAAATAAAAACTGATGGGTAAACCGGTCCAATTTAAATTTAAATTCAGAAAATTTGAAAAAAATTATCCAAAAGTTCACTAAAATTAGTATTAATAGCTTTTTGACATCTTCCATGAATGTTTTTTGAAAACCGAAGTTTTAAGACATTTTTGAGCAAATCCAAATATAAATAATAGAAAAGGATCATATGCTGCTCTAAGATGCAAGTGATGGCTTAGCTTGACTTACCTATGTATATATAGGTGATGGCTCTGAGATAACATCTGACAATAGGCCTACAATCTTCCATTGGTTCTTTGATCCTCTGATGGTCATCAAAGAGCAAATAAAAGTTGAGAACTTTACAGAAGAGGAGGAAGCATACCTTAATAAGCAAGTACTGTTGATCAGTGATGTAAATCACTTTTGTTCATCACTCTTTCCATTTGTTAGTTGCTCCTTTTCTGATTCTTTTTATCCTATGCAAGAGAGCCAAGTGCCGTTTTTATGACCTTGTCAAAGCACTTTCAGAAGAGCTTGAGAAGACAATGGGTGGCAGTCAATCTCCTGCCAATGGGTCTCAAATTTGAAAGATAAAAAGCGGCATTGTTCGAATTCTTAGCCAGAGATCACTAGGGAAAACAACAAGCATATGAGATGATGATTAAGAGGTGCAATTGACAAATCATGCTCACACTGCATAATATTTCTAATAAGTAGTTAAACAAGCTCTTTATTGTCTTTCTCGAACTATTTTCGCTAACTTGTAGAAAGAGTTGATACTAGTGTATGAGCTAACCTCAACCACTCTTGTATGAATTGCATGCTGCAAATACTAATATAATTTAGAAATTAAGTTTCCTTCTTTTGTATCATTGATGCTCCAAATGAGATGTCCATTTTTTGGTATATCATGTTTGATTTGTTGTCTCGCATGTTTGAAGTTTTGGGCACCTAGCCAGGAATTTGATTTTATCTTAGCATATATTTAGAAAACACTGTTGAGCAATTTTTTCCCAAATTTCCTTGAAATTTTCCCAATTTTCACTGAGTGTACCGATTTTCAATGTAAACCGGTCGAAAATCGGTAAAACCGGTTGGTTTTCAATTTTATTTTGCTGCTGTTTAACCATCGAGTTCAAAAAGTTAGACTTTGCAATTCGTTCAGTTTCTACCGATTTTTGACGAAAATCGATACCGTCCGGGGGATTCGATCTCGGTTCGGTAATATAAACACTGGTTGAACATCTCCTTCAGCTTAAAAAGCACTGACCTGGAAAATTATTTTCATCGATGCGTGTAGTTGAGCACGGGCGCACCCTTAAAATTTGGAGAAACACAATAGAATATGTTTTTTAGTTGATAAATTTGAACTATTTAAAATATTTATGTGCACAATCTTATAGAGTGATGAGTAATTCTAGTCATGTAAGGCCTTATTTAAACTATTTGAATTGTATTTTTTTTTTTGCAAATTTTAAATTTACGTTTTGGATACATGATGTTTTGAAACTGTTGTACAAAACTATACAATCATACATCTAAAGTGTGCACATTTATTGGATTTTTCCGAGGACCACCGCTATAGTTGAGCCGAGCGTGTCCCTTCGGCAAGGTGTGAAGCCATGCGGGAAGACACGAGATTCCCATGCATTCTAGCCGCCAAAAGGTGGGTGTATAACGCACATACATTTGGACTGACCACACTAGAAGATCCATGGCGTGTCATGACTCGCCACCAGCCAGCCACATGTAACCTATGCTTGCCGTCCAAATAAATAATCAAGAGCAAGTGTATACGATTAATTTTCTCTCCCTAATTGATTGATTCTAGAGATTTTCTACGTGACAATCAATTAGATATTTTGATGATCTTAGTCAAATTTCTCTGAGCCATCGAATATAATTTGAATGTCCCAGATTATTCCCCCTTCCTTCCTAAAATCCCTTCCCTACATCCTTAAACCTGCGCAGCCTATCCCACATGCCGCCCCAATCTTGCCCACTCTCCTCCCCCTTTGCCTCACCTGCCTCCCGTACAAAGAAAAGAAAGGACATCTAAGGAGAAACGGACATGCCGCGGTAGTGACGCGGATGACTTTTTTTAAGCCTATTTATTTTTTTTCAAATCTAGTTTTATTTCAAACAAATTTGTATTTCTAGCCCTCTTTCACCGTGCTCCCGCGGGAAGCGGAGCCGGCTTGCCGCAGCAGTCAGGAGCGAGAGGAGGTCTCCCGCGGCCGACGAGCGCGGAGCATGTTGGTGAGGGCTAGATTTGCAATTTCGGTCGGGAGAGATATATTTGAGAAAAACGAGACAAAGTGAGCTAGAAAAGTTATCACTTCCCAAGCATTTGCTCGCTTCGTCAGCCAGCGGTGGCAGTAGTTTTTCACCAAGTGATGGAGGGAGTGGGCATGAATCTAAAAGCACATCCAAGGTTGACTTACTCCCTCCGGTCATAAAGGAGTGATGTTTTTTACTTTTCAAAGTCCATAAGATGCTAGTTTGACCACTAAATTCTCTTATCATATATTAAAAAAAACATGGTAAAATTGCAACATTTGAAAAAACACTGTAAAACTACAATATTATGAAAGTATATTTAACGATAAATTCTATTTTCGATGAATTTTAAATGATAAATTCACTTGTATTATTTTCATATTAAATCATATCTTTAATCAAAATTAATAGAGTTTAATTTCACATATTCTATAGCATCACTCTTTTATGGCTAAAGGGAGTGTACAACATTACCATTGTTTATAATTGTAATTTATTAATCAACTTGTCTAAAAGAAAAGGATACACTCGAAGGATTTCGAAGAACCTGGTACCATGAGATGAATCTAGCATATATGTATCCTATAATATGTCCGATTGAAAGTAGCTTCCATGTAGTCGATGTGCCCGATATGTCAGGCTACTAAGAAGGGAGTAGTACTTAGCTTGGAACCATAACTATCTGCTGGGCTTGTCCATGACGACGCATGCATATCACAAAAGCAACTATTTACTTTATCTCTTATTTATATTATCTAGAGTAAATAATAAGTTTAACTTGTACAATAATTATCTTTAAAAGTTATCTTTTGAAAAACTTTTGGCTACAACATTAAAGATGATACAATAACTATCTTTTATCTATGTCATCTAGAGTAAACATATTTATTCTAACACGAGCTTTTGGCTAGCGATGTATATTGTTTCCCATGCTGCTGGCTGCTATATGAGAGCTAGTTCTCTTCTCTCTCTCTTTTCTCTCTTCTATATAGAATAAAATTGATATACACGTACTAATAATAGTAAGCTGAGATAATTTTGTTACACGTGTTCTAAGATAGGTTTGAAATTAAACAAACTGAACCTAGCGATGGAAGTACGACGCATGTAGGCATCGGGAACTCGTTCCACACGCCAGCCTAAAATACCAGTGACCATGCTAACTGCTGCCAGCGGTCGAGTTTAATTAGTCGGTGGTCGTACTCAATTACTCCGTCTGTTCATCTTTATAAGATATATTCTTTTATTTGTCTTCTCTGTAAAAATAAAATGTATTTTATGTTTCAATATAAAAATTAGTGTGATGTTTTTCATACCCTGCTAAAAATCTAGATTTACTTGATTTTCTCTACATATTTGCATCATAGTGCTTAGAGATAATAATTAGAGGTAGTTTAGTTATTTTTAATCTCTTTTGTCTTTGTGCTAAGAAAAACACCTGATATAAACTTGTACGGAGAAAGTTATTCAGTTAATTGCTAGGTTGCTGGCTAACTAACCGGTACACTTACATGTCTTACTCTAAGAAAAAAAAAATCAGTGAGATGTCTTAAGGAAAATATGTATGAATCTAATTTCCATCACAAATATAATGTTGTAAATGATAAGAATTATATGTTATTCATCAAAGTAAATTTAATTTAACATGGTAACACCAATATCATGTAACGAAACAAAATACTTTATCATGGACTGATGGTCAGACCGTCAGAGTAAAATCCAAAAGGCACGGACCATGGAACGACGACTTACTTGCGTTAATTTACTTCTCAGTTAATTTATTTTATTTATAGACTTGCATAGTTGTGGTTACACATAGTCGATTAATTGAGCTGTCCTGTAGTAGTCAGGCATACAACGAACAAATTAGTGCTAAACAAGATAAATCAAAAATATAATATCCATATATATACCATATATATCAACTTGTTTATCATACACCAAACCAATTAGAATGAATCATTCTGCAGATCAATTAAATACACAAAACTAGCTATACACCAATCGATCTACACTTGACCAGCAAGGTTGATATGTAGGTACAACTAATCACCAACGCAGCAATCCAACAATACAAGAGGCCAAGACTTGTATAACTAACTATAATTAACGAGGAGAAATTTTACGGTACATTATAATATTATATTATTAGTATATGTGACGGTAGAAATCTGATTTAGTTATTGATTTGTTGAAGGTATTTTTAGTACTCTGTTACCGCTAATCTGATTTATGGATTATAAAAATGAATAGTTTACGTTGAATTTAGTATCAGTAAAAGAGCTCTTAATGAACTGATTAAGCCGGGATCATGGGCCTCGGCTTCTTGAATGCGAGCGGGCTAAGCACCTCCTCCTCCTCTGCCGCCGGCACGCACAGCTCGGTGATGATGTCCGGCAGCGCCGGCAGGTTCAGGTCGAACCCGTGGCTCGCCTCCGCATCCGCGGAGGCGGCCCTGCTGCCGATGGGGCCCTCGTAGTGGCACCGCTTGTGCCCGCCCAGCGCCTGCCCGGTAGGGAACGTCTTCTTGCACACCGAGCACTCGTGCACCTTGCCGGTGCCCGCACCGCCTCCGGACGAGGACGTGGACGCGGCGGGCGAGGGCGCCGTCGCGGCATGCTCGTCGACGGCGTGGGCGGTCGCTGCCGGCGGCTTCGGGCGGTGGCCGGCCTTGTGCCCACCGAGGGCCTGATAGGATGGGAACGCCTTGCCGCACACGGAGCACCGGTGCTCCTGCGGCGGCGAGGGGGCGCGGTGGCCGCGCGCCAGCATGAAGAGGCACAACGCTAGGTGCTCGTCCTCGGTTAGCGCGCGGTGGCCGTGGCGCCTGGAGCGCTTCCGCTTGGCCCACCCGATCGAGGCAGTGCAGCTGCAGCTCATCCGACCCTTCCTGCTCTCTCGCCGCCGGCGACTGTATCGCCGCCGCTTCAAGAACTGCCTCCACGGCCATGCCTATCTCGGACACAGCTACAAGTGAAGAGAAGAGTGTACAAAGATCGGTAGCAGTAGTTAGCTAGTGGTTTGGGAACTGAGGCAGTTGTGTGTGATGAGTGGAGAGAGTGGGCTAACCAGTGGTGGTGGCTATATACACGGAAGGAAGAGAGGCGACAGGTGAGCAAGCACCAAGTAATGGCAGAGAAGTTGGCGTTGTGGTAGTAGTGGTTTGTTGGTTTGTGTGATTAGCGAGAGATTAATGCTACACCCCGACTCGAAATTCACTCGAGGCTAGCCTATCATGTATAGCACATCACTTACACTTTTGTTTTTATTTTGTGTAAAAATTTTAACCAAGATACATGTACTACGTTTGGATCTAACATATATTATATGCTAATATAACTTGTTTTAGATAAGCAATGTAGAACTAATCCCATCACTCTATATCAGCTGTATGGAGCTTCGTACTAACAAGCGTACAACTAACTGATTAGTGAGAGAGTACGTTGGTTTTTGGGAGACAAATCTACTAGAGCAAGGGAGTGCACTGTGCACTTGGTCAACTAGAAAGGAGGGATGGGTGGATGCTTCCAGGTGGTGAGAAAAAGAAGAGAGAGAGAGAGGAGATGACTTTGTTAGGCCATTAATTTGGAGGCCCAGAGGGGCTGTAATTAAGTTGCATAAGAAGTGAAGAAGAGTAAGGGGCTTATCATATGGACTTGTCCACACCATGGCGGAGGTGGTGCCAAATGGATCTGTATGTGTGGTGTCATGGAGCAACATATTTGCCTTTTACCACGAGGTGTCTATCTAGAAAAAAAATGGTAGCTAATCCACCTGGGTAAGTTTCAATGATATTTGAACGAATTGCTTAGTATATTCTCTAGGGTCTCAACTATCCACTCCATTTGTTGATTGTATTCCAATATTCAAACTTAGTAATGTTTGACCAATAATTAGATCAACAATGAAAATGTTTAGCGACACAATGTACCATTAGATTTGTATTTGAATGTACTTGATTATGATTTTGTAGTTATTAACAATATATCATAAAAGATATTAACAATCAAAGTTTTGTCTATGCATGAGACCTAGGATCCTACTATCAAACTTAGGGGAATTATAAACTAGGAAAACCACTCACCCAGAGGCTTTATTGTTGTGGACAAAGAGTTACAAGTGTACTACAATTAGTGCGAATGATTTTGTTGCGTTTCGTTACGTTCTCGGTGACGCACATCATATTTATACTAATCTAAGGGGTGTCAGCTAATACTTAAGTAGACGCCTTCTGTCTTAAGATGCATATCTTCCTTGTGTCTTAAAACATTGTGTCCTTCGTCAATCGCGGCGGCTTGTCAACGTGTCTTCCAGCATTTATGTTATCATCTTCTATGCATATCTTTTGTTCCAATACAGCTCATGTACTAGATGGCTTGTGAAAACTACTACACCTATTTGATGGTGAAGATGCCGGGACCCAAGAGTGTCATCACGGTTCGCAGCGACATCAAGCGATCTCTGGAATGCGACCGAGAGAACTGTGAACTATCTGAGCTGCAGGAGGCAACCGCCGAGGGGAAGAATATCCAGGTAGAGGCTGCCACGTTGCAAGAAGAAGGCGACATCCCATCCAAGAAGCAGGCCACGTCAGGGATAAAGTTCGGCGAAGGAACCAAGAGAATTATTCTCGACTCATTGTAAGCACCCGAATCCACTGATTCGAACCCACTGTGTTTACCGCACTAGTCCCAGGATCAACGCTAGTGCACACAGCTCAACATCGGTACATATCATATCATACTCAACGATAATAGAAATAGTAGTTCATTTATTGATATAGCTAAGGGTATGATCTTATGACCGACTTACATTATTAAGCCACGCAGGCAAGACCGAAATATAAGCTAAGAATTAAGCGGCGAAAGTAGAAAACGTAGATAGCTCATCGCTTCACCACAGTAACCGACAAGGCTCGGACCCTAATGACTCGCGTCCTCCCGAACTCCTCCTCCAACACAGTGTAGATTCTTCGATTGTTGATTATTGTGGTTGGCAAGGGTGAGTACTTGAAGCACTCAACAAGTTGTGCATGTAATGCAATTATATGTAACTATATGTAAGGCTTATTCCAACGAATAGGCTATTATGGCTATTTTGCAATAAGCAGCATTTATGAACAAATACAATAATAGATTATAAAGACTGTAAAACAAATAACAATAATAATTAGATTCAGCATTTCTGAAGTAAACCAAGGTTCCAATCCTAAGTCAAATTCCATCTTCCATATGGCATTCTGCCATCCCAACCAAGTTGTCCAATTAAGTAAGCTAACCCTTAACTGTAATTCCCGAGCATTGCTCCATACCACGAGCACGGCTATCCGAATAGTTTCACACTCTGCAGAGGTTATGCACTTTACCCACGTGATACAACCAAACACCACCAAGGCGAGTGATTATAACAAAGCCTTTACAATGCGCTGGCTTAACCCGGTACCACCCGCTAAGGTTTCAACACTCGTGGGACTGGTTACCACATCCAAGGCCCCCCTCTTGCGCCATGTGAATTACACCATAACTCGAGAACTTACACCGACCACGATAGTACCAAAGTTAGGACATTGCAAATTACTCAGCTAGGCTGGCCCATATCAGACATGTGGTTGCATGATTGACTCAGGTCAAAGGCTTGCAAGGTTAAGTCCTTAGAGTGATCAAGGCAAGACTTCCACATACCCTCTGCCCGTCAGGCCCACCTTGGCATACTCACCCCTTGTCACTTGCCCCAATCTAAGTGATTATCACCCAAGTTGATTACCAAGCACCACGTGCCATCAACAATTCAACATCGTTGCGTGACATGACTCGCCACAACAACTCAATCTCATCGTGTGATCCCACATGACACACAAGTTCATAACATTATTCCATATTCCATTAATCAAGATTAATTATCAATGATTCCAACACATGTGATGACGTAGCATGGCTAAGCAACTAATACGGACTAACCATCCCATGTTGATTATCATTACTAACCAACTATAATGAACCAATCTAGGTGACAATAGATCATGGCATACAAATGACAAGGTAGGATATAAATCAATCTGGTATATTAGCTAAGTCCCAATTTAATTTGAAACAATTATATACTTGAAATAATATGCAATAGGGTAAAACAAATATAGCAATTTTATAAACATGGGTTCAACATGATCAAAGCACAACTTGCCTTGGAATAGGTCCTGATCTTGATCTGGAGCTTGCTCTTGAGTTGCTGGATCTTCCTCCGAAGCGTCGCATAATTCAACGTCTACGTATAACGAAAGAGAAAAGCAAATAAATACCAAAACAGAGAGCAAATGAACTCCAAAAATCAATTAAAATTTACCATTAAATATATCTCAATTTTAAAATTTTTTAGAAATTTGAATCACTCAAATCCGAGTTAAGATGCAAAAGTTATAACCTTTGGAAGTTTGAACAAATACTGAAATTACAGAAAAATAGAAATTCGGAATTAACGTAATTATTTTTAAACCGAAAAACCGATTTATTGCGCAAGCATGACGTCATCTTTGGCGTCATCCTGACCAACCAATCGGATGTTGCCACGCTGTCTCGGTGCATAGACCCGGTCCACGGACCTCCTTCGTCCACCGCAGACGCGTCCACGGCGCCTCGCAACACGAGCCGACACGCTGCCTCGAATCGATTGGTCGCGAGTGCCGCCGCCGATGCGCAACACGCGGCGCGCATCCACGGCTGATCGATCGAACGGCGCCAAACGCACGCGACGCGGCTCAATCTCCTCCGTCCACTCAGATCCGACGGCCACGAACTCACCCGAAGCTAATGGCGAAGCGGCGGCGAGAAGACCCACCGGAGACGAGGAAGAAACCCGGGCGACGGAGTTCCGGCGTGGTTCCGACGCGAAGAAGAGGAGTAGCCGTTGCGGAACACCTCGGCGAGCTCGGATCTGGGACCCAAAACGTGGAAAACCGACAAACCGACGACGTTCTTTAGCAAAAACCTCGGCGACTGCAATACTTCAACTCCGACGAGCTCCCGGGGGCGCTCTACGACGATTCTCGCGAAACATCTCCGACCAAAAGCTGCGGCGCACGATGAGGATTCTCGGGAAGGCTGCGAACCCCCTTAAATAGCTTCGACGGCCGCGTACGGCGCCTGGGATCCTAACCGACGCGGCGGCAGAGTCCTTCTCGGATACGGCGACGGCGCCAGAGTCCCGCTCGGAGACGACGCACGGCGGCCGTCCACGTGGCGCAACGACGGACCGGATTTCCCCCCGACGAGATCTAAACCGGGCCGTCATTGGATCAACAGCTACGATTAGCTAGGGTTACGATGAGACACGACCCACGCTGACCACACGATCCCGATCCTACGGCTTAGACGCACTTGGCGACGTGGCCCGACGTAAGCCCTACGATCGCGATCCAACGGCCGACGCGACTTTCGAGTCTCAGGCCAGCGGGCGCGCCACCTGGGCCGCTTACGCACAGTACATGGGCCAAGCCCAGTACTGTTCACAGGGGGTTTTTAACGATTTTTGAATTAAAATAATTACAGAAAATACTTTGATTTATTTTAGGCAATTAAATTATCAGGAAAAATCCCAGAAAAATCTCAAAAATACTTTGAGACATTCTGGACTCAAATAAAATATTTTTGGTAAAACTTTATTTTGACTTTGCACAGATTTAAATAGATTTGAATAAAAGGTTAATATTCTTAATTTAACATTAATTCAAACAAATCTAGAAAAATCCAAATAAATTCCAGAAAATCATAAATGCACATTTAAGCAATAAAATAATATTTAGGAAAATTTTGGGATGTTACAGAGTATCTTTGGGAAAACTGCTCGGGTTTATCGTATCACAACGAGACATTGAGGCCAACCCAAAAAAGATCAGGGCCATATCAAATATGGAACCGCCGACTTGCCAAAAGGACGTCCAGAAGCTTACAGGATGCATGGCCGCACTCAGCAGGTTTATTTTCCGACTGGGTATGCGAGGTATGCCATTCTTTAAACTCCTCAAAAAGCAGGACAAGTTCCAATGGACGCCTGAGGCACAACAAGCGTTTGAAGATTTGAAGACCTTCTTAACGACGCCCCCGGTCTTGGTTTCACCGATGCCAGAAGAACCTCTGTTACTTTACATCGCGGCAACGACTCACGTAGTCAGCACTGCAATCATCGTAGAAAGGGAGGAGCCGGGCCACGTGCAGAAGATCTAACACCCGGTCTATTTCATCAGCGAGGTCCTGAGTGAATCTAAGGTGCGGTATCCACAAGTACAAAAATTATTATACGCCGTACTTCTTACATCTCGCAAACTCAAGCACTACACCCAAGAGCATACTGTTTCGGTGGTCACCTCCATCCCAATAGGAGATATACTTCATAACCAGGAGGCCACTGGGAGAATTGCAAAGTGGAGAAGGACGTAGAGGAAGAAGTCCTGATCATTACCCCTGATTGGACAGCTCCGTATTTTAACTATCTGACGAAGGGTGAGCTACCTGAAGACCGCATGTAGGCCGAGCGAATAATGCGCCGAAGCAAGAGCTATGTGGTGATCAGGGAAGAACTCTATCGCAGGAGCTCCTCTAGTGTACTACGACGATGCATATCAAAACAAGAAGGAAGAGATCTTCTCAAGGAAATCCACTCGGGAGTTTGTGGGAATCACGCGACGTCATCAACCCTAGTTGGCAAGGCTTATCGTCAGGGATTTTTCTGGCCGACTGCTGTCACTGATGCGGAGGACTCATCCGGACATGCGAAGGATGTCAGTTCTTTCTGCGACAGGTGAACAAACCAGCACAAGAACTGTAGACCATCCCAATCACCTGGTTGTTTGCGGTCTGGGGGCTTGACATGGTGGGACCTTTGAAGAAGGCTCAAGGTGGTTATACTCATCTCTTCGTAGCCGTCGATAAATTCACCAAATGGATTGAGGCTAAGCCAGTCGCCACAATCACAGCCGCAAAGGCCAAAGAATTCTTCAATGAAATCGTGGTTAGGTTCGGTGTACCAAACCGAATCATCACGGATAACGGCACCCAATTCAGAGGTGGCATATTTCAAGATTGGTGCGGTGAACTCGGCATAAAAATCTACTTCGCATCAGTAGCACACCCCCGAAGTAATGGGCAGATCGAACGAGCCAACGACATGATTTTACAAGGCCTAAAGGCAATGATTTTTGATCGTCTGAAACCATACGCCACTCGGTGGGTCAAAGAATTTCCTTCGATGCTCTGGGGGCTACGAACCACCCCCAGCAGAGCAACCGGACAGTCACCTTTCTTCCTAGTGTATGGCTCAGAGGCGGTCCTCCCCACCGAGTTAGAATTCGGATCCCCACGGGTTCGGAGCTATGAAGAAGTCGCTTTGGAAGAAAGCTGGCTAGAAGACCTCGACCGACTGGAAGAAGCTAGGGACGTCGCGACAATTCAGTCAGCAAGATACCTTTAGGGCTTACGTCGCTATCACAGTCGCAATGTAAGGAGCCGCGTGTTCTCCAAAGGAGATCTGGTTCTTAGAAAGAATCAGAAATACGAGCATAAGCTCTCCCCAAGCTGGGAAGGCCCTTACGTCATCGATGAGGTGATACATCCTGGGGCTTATAAGCTCAAGCGCGAAGACGGCACAATTGTCAGCAACACCTGGAACATAGAACAGCTACATCATTTTTTCACTTGAACTTTGTAATTCGGTCGCTTCTTTATGAATAAATGTTCGCTCTTAAAGTTGTTCTCGTATAATCTTCTCAAAAATTATGCGTTCGAGTGCTTCGCTCCTACGAATTTTAAGACTCTGAGACATGCGTCATGAACCATGTCCCAGAGCCTGGGGGCTGAACTAGTCGAACATAATATTTAAGAAGTCAAAACTACTCGGATGGCCTCATCAAACATAATAGCATATTTAAAGAAAACTTGCAAGATCAAGGAAACACTTTTATATATTCGTTCATAGGTCCAAGGTTTCCGCGATAGCCGAAGAAGCATCCTTAACTTCCTCCCAGAGTTCGGCTGCCCGGTCTTCGTCCAAGTTATAGGCATAGCCATCTTTAATAGCCTCAAGATCCACTCGGGGATAAAGCGACTTGGTGATCGCCAAAGCCTGGCTAGCGTCATTCGTCGCCGTTTCCTTCAAGAGTATCTTAAGCTCCTTGGGGGCTTCCTCCAGTTGGGAGATGACTTGATCCCTACTGAGCGGCCTCTCGCCTCCGGGATGAAGCAACCTCAGCAACGGGTCAGAGGCCTCGCGAAGCCTAGCACAAGACGTTTCAAGGGCCTCAACCCTCTCATTATAAGCGGCGTATTGCGCTCGCGTCTTGAACTTATAGTTTGCAAGCGAACCGGATTATTAAGAAGTACCAAGAAGACAATGAAGGCAAGGGAGAGCCAAGCTGCTGAGCTTACCTTCTAGCTCCTTCTCCGATTTCGATTTGGAGACCTCCGAGGCTTTAAGTTGCTCTTGGAGCTTCACAATAGTGGAATCTCGAACTGACACGAAGATGAGGAGATCAAAAGACCAAACGATTAAACCAGAACACAGGATGGCCCAGGAAATATCTACCTCGAAGGGAGCCGACAACCTCTAGCTTCTCCTGCCGCAGGGTTTCCTTCTCCTCCCGCAGGGCTTGGACCTCGACCGAGATTTTGCGGCTCACAGCATGTTTAGCTTTGATCTGCTCGATTCGACCGGATATTCTGGCGCGTCGACCTCAGGAGCATCTTTTGGAGGTATTCGGATTTCTTTTCAGAGCGTTCTCCCAATTTCTGTAACCATCGCAGGGGAAGGTGACAACATGCTAACCGACACAAGCACGAAGGCGATAAGAGTAGTGAAAGTATTACCCGGGCCAGGCGAGCACAAGCGGTGGCATGACTGTAAAAGTCATTCCTTTCTTTCTCCTCCTCCGATTCGTCCAGGAACTTCAAGCCATCTTCCTCATCAACCCACGCGGTTTGCATTATGAGTTGAGGGCGGGCAAGAGTCGGCGGAACTCGGGCGATCTCTTCAACCTCGGGGGATGGATGTGGGACAGGCTCTTGAGTAGCAGGACCCGATGCCGAAGCATGGGGTGTCGGTGAAGGCGGCTGGGGCTCGGAGGGCGCTCCTGTGTCCCCGGGCGAGGCCTCCTCAACCAAAACATGTACGTCCTAGGGCTCAGTTTCTTCAGGGGCCCCTGATGGTGTCTCGACAGGAACATCATACGAAGGATTCCTATAAGAAGAGCGATCGGTGAATAAGCCGGCACAATGCGTCAAATAAGAGTCGATAGGAAATCCAACCTGTCGGACTTCTTTATTCTCATTGGGGGTTTCTTGTGAGCAGCAGAACCACTTCCGGAGGGACCAGTCGGGGTGCTATGATCTGGAACCCTAGGCTCATCCCGAGCACTCGAGTCACTCGGAGTTGGACTCGGTTGGACCACGGGCTTACGGCGAGGGGGGACTGAAGGCACCAGGGCTTGCGCTGGTGATTATTGGATTTTGGGACCACCAGTCGGGCGCCGAGGCTTCGAGGAGTCCTTGACAATTGTTTTCTTCCCCTTCTTAGCGGCTGGGTCTCCGGCTTGGGTGCTCGCAGGTTGCTTCCAGTGAGCGCTCTTATGAACAGGCATTTCCGGGAGAGGCGCATCACTAAAGAAAGCCAACCGATCCTGAAAAGGAGTATTACAATTGTTAAAAGACATTCAGAGACCAGTGTGGAAGTCTATCAGCTAAACTTTGTTACCTCAGGAGGAGGATTCGATGCAGAGAAGGACTTCGGGCATCTGGCGGTGGACATCTCTGTGCTCGGGATGAAAAAGTCGCCTACCCGAGCATATACTTGCTCCCTTGATGCTGATTCGGGCAGTTCCTGGGTCGGATCGTCCCTCCCTTGAAATTCATATCCCAGATGGACTCGCTCTTTTAGCGGTTGCACCCGGCGAGCAACAAAATGGAGGGCGAGGCCAACTCCCGTAAGACTGTCTTCTTTTAATTTCTCAATCAGCGCCAAAAGATCATGCACCTGGTCCATGTCAACAACATTGGGGGTAGATACCCAAGAAAGGGACACCTTAGGCCGGCGCCCGGCAAAGGAGGGGAGAGCAGGATCAGGATTGGCACAATAGAACCATTCCTGGTGCCAGCCTTTATTGGAAGTTTTGAAGGGAATGGCAAAGTAGTTTTTCTTTAACCCCTCTCACAACTGAAATCCGGCTCCCCAAATTACCTTGGGGTCGCTCTTTGAGGGATAAGGCTTTAAAAGGTAAAAATGATGAAAGAGATTGAAATGAGGGCGGATGCCCAAGAATGCCTCGCAGAGGTGAACAAAGAGGGAGATTTGCAAGATAGAATGGGGATTCAAGTTCACCAATTCAATGCCGTAGAAAAAGAGAAGACCGCGAAGAAAAGCGCAGGCAGGAAAGCCCAGCCCGCGCTAGAAGAAAGATTTGAAAACCACAACTTCTTCTGAGCGAGGGGTAGGGATGGATTCACCTGCGACCCGTCATCCGCCATGGATTGCAACCGCTCCTCCGTCATGATCGATGTGGTCCAATCTTGAGGCAAAGGATGCGAGGAGGTGTCTTTGGGAGAATGAGAAGACATTTTCGGAGGAAAAGATCAACGGCGGCGCAAAGATGCGAGCGCAATAGCAGTTAACCCTAGCGGCGGAGAAGTCAGAGAGATAAGGAAGCACAAGAGGCAGGAGTGTGCGATGGGAAAAATGAACCATTGGCTTAGTCTTTAAAGGGGGAAAAATTTAGGTTTTCGCCGAATCGACGGGAAAAAGATTGCAGAACACCTCACCCTGCTCTATGCTTCGTAATGTTTTGCTAGCCCGGCGTCCTGACATACAGAGACAGTCACGGTTTGACCAAGTCATATTTGGGACACGTTGCTCCCCACGATGGGATGTTTAACCACTTATTGAACTAATCGAGATGCGGGTGTCCACCAGTTTGGATTAAAAATATCTTATTGTGATATGCCCCATGTTGGGTCGCTAGTTGGTTACCGCATTGCAGAATCATATTGTTAGTGTTATGCCCTTGAGGCAATCATTTAGATGATTGTAACATGACTATGTTTATGAATAATATTATGATTATTGGTCCAATGAATGTATATCATTGTATTGATCAACAAGTATGTGACTTGCTTATGAAGCTCTTTACTTAATGATGTAATTCGATAAATATCTCTGATCGGATTTCATCGTATAGGACAACGATGAATAGATCAGCACATGTAGTGATCGATGATCATGCTTCATAGATCATGGGATATGAAGATATCATCTATACATTGTGGACGCATGTTGAAGAACATGGGTTAGATAGATCCGCAATGGGACACTACGAGAATGTTTCATTCTTATGTGTCATCAGTGTATCTCATACCTAGTAGATGTATGATCCTTAGACTTGAGATTGTCATATTCCCTACATGTGTAATAGTTTTCCTTGGGGCTATCAAACACTACTTCCTAACCGGATAGTTATAAAGGTAGCTTTCATGTTTACTATGAAGCGTGCGAGAGGAAGTGGCGATCAAGATGGAATTTGCCACTCCAATGAAACGGCGATATATGACAAGGCCACTCGTGTGATATGATTAAGGAAGTGCATGGCCATGCCGTGATTGAGGAGTCAATCACAACTTATTAATATATCACGGATACGAGAGATGGATTGAATCATCAAAGGATGACATGCTTCTCGCCTTGAGATCAATCTTCATATACTTGGCAAAGGGATTATTGCATAAGTACTTTTGATAGGTTACATCCGATTTGATCATAGTATGTTTGGGAGTTGGCATACTTTGCAAGAAGCGCTACCAACTATTGGATTGAAAAGGAGTTTTCCAATCCATGTCCAAGCGTCACGTGAACTGCAGGTCACACACTTAATGGGTGGGGCGCATTAATTTGGATTGGATCCGTAATTAATGAACCTCGTGGGCTTAGCACGCTGATGGGCCTTAGTTTTGGGTTTCATCTTGTGGCTATATAAGGAAGGGAGGAGGGAGGGCGCAGGGTGTGCTTTCCCACGGTTTAGGAGTGATTCACTCGAAACCCTAGCCTACTCCTCTCGCTGCCCCTGCCGAGCGACTGTGCTTGCACACGGCGCACGGCGTTCCATCTCGGGCGTGTGGACTCATGCGGTGACGCTGCTGCGGCTCGAGTGGGAGGACGATCCACGGTGAGGTGAGGACGATCCACTACATCGACGTAACGACTGCGGCGAGGACGATCCACTACATCGACGCGCGAAGGATTCCGCAACTGCGCGTCTAGTGGTAATCTTATCTATGATCCCCTTCTTGCGAGTAGCTTTCTGGTTACGCGGTAGTTTTTTTTGTGCTAGCGTAGCATACCGCGTTCCTCTTCACATATATCACGGGTTGAGCCTGATAAGGCACGGTTCCAATGGTATGCCCCAAGATGGGTCGATAAGCTGTGCATCGAAATAAACGAGTACGGATACCGTTCGGATAAACCTTGATATGTCCCAAGACGGACCAGAGCTATATCCTGCACCAGTCGGATATGGGTATCACTCGGCCATGAGCTGAGAAAATCCTGATACGCTCCAAGTCGGGCCTAAGCTATATACTACAGCAGTCGATATGGGTATCACTCGGCCAAGAGCCACGTGAATATGATATGTCCCAAGTTGGACCAGAGCTATATCCTACAGCAGTCGGATATAGGTATCACTCGGCCAAGAGCCGCGCAAATCCTAATATGTCTCAAGTTAGACCTAAGATATGTCCTGCGACGATTGGATGCGAATATCACCCGACCAAAGAACCATGCAAGCTTCGATATACCCCAAGCTGGGTCTAAGCTATGACAAATGACAATCATGGACATCACTTGGAAAAGGTATTTCTTTATTATATATAAAGTTCCCCAGGCATTATGCCTGGGAAAATATTACATTTACAGGGGTCCTATACTTCTCCGCAGCGCACGCGACCGAGCGCCTCCACGAGAGCTTCTCTAGCCCTATAAAGGGCGGGGAAAATCTCGAGGAACGTGTCGACGGCGACGCAGTCGAGGGCGACAACTTTGTCTTCCGCCCATTCAGCCATAGCTAGGTCGAAGTACGCTCACTCCTCGGCGAGTTCAGGGTCCCGGCCGTCCATGAAGATCTCACGGGGAGAAGGTGGAACTCGGCTCAGGAAAATGGAGAACTAAGCGTGAGGGAATAAATTCTGGAAGTACTGGGTCGCCTTTTTATAGCTGATGCAGTAAGGTTGAAGTAAATGCGAGGATGTGAAGACATCAGAAGCCGAGGAGACTTGGAGTTAAGATAGTTCAGAAGCCAAAGAGGTTTTTGGGAAATGAATTAACGCAAGAAGTCAAAACAACTTTGAAGACTATCCGGGGTTATATTCGAGTCCTTCATAATCCCCTTGCTGCAAAAAGAAGCATTTCAAATCAAAGAAGAAACCAATCAGAGGTTTATGCTAGAAGCTGAAAACGCGGATCCAAGTTGAGTCCCAGATAAAGATATAGCAACCGGATCATGAATCACTTGGGGGCTACTGTGGAATATAAGAACCCAGGTGTCTTCATAACCGGCCCAGAAGTGCCTAAGGGAGAGACAGGGTCGAGAGGAAGGCCCAAAGGATAAGCTTCGCGCCAAGCCTTGCTGCCGTGCGGAAAGGGATACATCCTAGAGACGGTTGAATATATATTTAGATATAAGAGATACGGTTGTACTCCGAGTTGTTAGCAGGGTAAGATAAAGATGTAAACTCTATCCTGTAACCGATTAGAGTCCAATAACCGATCGGAATCCCTTAGACTGATCGGGACTCTGTAAACCGCCCCACCCCCATTATATAAGGGAGAGGGCGGGCAACAACAGAGAGATCGAGGACACGAGCAATCTTAGATCCAAGAGATCCAAATAATCCCAACACACAGGACTAGGGTATTACCTCTTCCGTCGAGGGCCTGAACCTGTCTAAACCTTTGTCTTGTGTGACCTTCGAGTTTAAGATATAGCGCCTGCCCCATAAATTCATTGCCGACCACAAAAGTCGACAGTTGAGGGGGGGAGTCAGCGGAGGTGCTCGCACTCTGGTCAGGTGCTAGATCGGCCGTTGTTGACAAAGTTTTCATGTTAGTACAACACATAATATGAAGAACATAATAGATAAAAGGAGACCACGTGGTGCACCTGTAGTCATGGGGACGTACGGCGCAGAATGCTGCCAACTAGATCCCCCTAGCAAGTTCGGAGGGGGGCCATCTGCGTGCGTGATGTCCCAGCTGTGGCCTGGGGCGCGTGTCAACCCCATATAGCTGAGGCACGTCTGTGAACCTGTAGGTCGTCGTCGTCCCTAGGCCTCCTGCAGGACATAAGCTAGACGATGCAAGCGGCCCTCTGGCGTATACGCTACAACGCCCCTCTCAAGAAGTCCATCGTGATCTCGAGTCTGTCCGTCTGGCCTACTCGTGCCAGTAGTACGTCCGCCTCCTCCATGACCTCCCTGGCAAGGTCGCTCTGCGCACGCATTGAAACTAAAGAACTGCAAGTCACACGTTTACGCATTTCAAGAACACACAGATTTACAACTTGCAACAAGAACGCAAGGATTGCCTAAATGATTGAAAGCATCGAATCAAGAGAAGAGTTCATCAACCATGAATTTCAACAAAGATTCAATAGCATGTAGAAGGAGATGAGGCAAATCCAAATTACGTAAAGTAAATTGCAAGTAAGTAAATGCGGAATTTAGATAACAGAATTTAAGTGCGTAATGTAAATGCGTAAAGGAAATGAAACAAGAACATAAATAAAGAACATTTCATTTCTGGAAGGGAGGTTTACAAAGCCTCACAACAAAGTAGGCAAAACTCAAATGAGCAGGAAAAACCTCAGAACCTTCAAAGAGGGGAGGCTGCCCCTACCCCTCTATTTATAGTGACCTGGGATCAATTCCCACCCTTGGATGTCTTGCTTCAATCCTAAGCCAACTTCCAAGAGCCAAGATTTGATCCTTACACTGTCACTCTCAACAACTCTCAACTACACTCAGGTACTTTCTTAGTACACCTGACAGCAAGCTACACTTTATCCACTACTTTATCTTCCAGAACTGCAACCCTACAGCTCTCCTTGATCCAAGTAGTGATAAGCTAGCTTCTCCACTGATCTCTTGTCTCTTGGAACTGCACCGACTTCATCTCCGGCCATCTTCTGGCGAACTTCCGGCTAACTTGAACCTCCAGCCATCCCATGCCTAGTTCCAGCCTCTCTTCGCCTCACCATGACCACCAAATGAAGTCCTACATTCACAAAGACAAGAAATCCCTTCTTGGTTCCCTCATGAACCCATCACAACAATTTGATCATGAGTTGGGGTTAGAAAGGACCAAAGAACGGACCAATGCATTTCAACCAAAAGCAGACAATGCTGTTTTCAATACAGCAGGGTCTTCTCAATTTTTTTATGATTTTATATGTTGTTCTACTGAAAAACTTGTCAACATGAAAAAGTTATTTTTCGAAATCCTCTACAACTTTCATGTAGAACATATAGTTTTTCGAGCACGAAAAGACCCTCAAAAATGCATATTACTGCACGCTGGAAAAATTGGTCCGTCATACACGTGAAATGCTCTGTTAACCTTCCCGATTTTATATGATTTTTTTATGTTGCTCAAATGAAAAACTTGTCAACATGAAAAAGATACTTCTTGAAATTATCTACAACTTTCATGTAGAACAAATAATTTTTTGAGCACGGTAAGACCCTTAAAAAATGCTAACAAGAATTGGTCCGGCGCAAAAGAAAATTGGTCCGTCGCAAACGAAAATTGGTCCGTCACAAACGTGAAACTCACTATTAACCTTCCCGATTTTCTATGATTTTTTTGTGTTGCTCAAATGAAAAACTTGTCAACATGAAAAAGATGCGTCTTGAAATTCTCTACAACTTTTATGTAAACCAAATAATTTTTTGAGCACGGGAAGACCCTTAAAAAAATGCTAACAAGAATTGGTCCGGCGCAAATGAAAATTGGTCCGTCGCAAACGAAAATTGGTCCGTCGTACACGTGAAAACTATCGCGATTTGGTCCGTCATGCACATGAGAGACCATTGCGATTTGGTACGACATATACGTGAAACTCTCAGAAATTTGGTCCGGCATACACGTGAAACTCTTAGAAATTTGGTCCGGCATACACGTGAAACTCTCAGAAATTTGGTCCGTCGCAAAAGCAACTCCAACTTGAATTCAAATTAAAATCCAAACTCAAATCTAAGCTATCCTAGATCACATAAAGTCAAATACTCATCATAAACATGGATGGACCTCCACATGGTCCTTCAATCTCCCCCTTGATGAGTATATTGACAAACCACTCAAAAGGCATAAATGTGAGTTTGAGTAAGAGAAGAAGAAAGCAATTTGATTTCAAAACCACACATGGTCCAGAGAGAATAGACTGAGAACATAACCAGTGCCAAATGTGATTATGTGATTATGATCCATAAGAATTAGCAAAATTTTACAAAGATCATAAGAACCAAATTTTTAAGCTTTCACATTTTAATGATGCCTTTTCTACGATTTCTCCCCCTTTTGGCAATGTAGACATCAAAATGGAATTTTCTCCCCCTTTTTATGTATGAAATGCAACCTAAGGGAGCTTTGAAGATTATCCAAATGATCGTAATGACAAGATATGACACCAAGCTTATCAATCTCAGATTATGACTAAACTAAGATATGTCCAAGTGCAAATAACAAATTTTGCTCATAAGCTAAGTTTTGAAAATGTGTCATTTTTTTAAAGATTTGACAAGTGCAAAACTTAGCAAAGTTTCAAAGCTAGAAACAAAACCACTTAAGGATCAAATGGAAAACCTAGAGTTCAACCTACTCAACACTTTGGAGAATTTTGAAGTGCATATAAGGTCCTTCTAGCTCATTTTTTAATTTATGCAAATTTTCTTTAAGACTTTGAAAAACATAGCAGGGTGCAAATGTTTAACATTATTTGCATTATTTACCCACTTATGTGTTTGATATTTGCATTTTTTTTATTGATTGACTCAAGCTATTTTCGATCATCTCAAGAGTAACTCTTAAGAGAATGATCTTGGTCATACACAATATATTCCAAGTTCATCCCAAATGCAATAGGAAGCAGTCTCGTGAATATAAAGTGTTGAGATCAATTTTGCACAAAAGAGTCATTTTTTTTAATTTAGCACATATGAGCAATTCTGAAGGACTCAAATATGGATCAAATAAATTTCACCCAAGTTGCTATAGGGACTCTAGAGAAATCCAAAATTTCACAATTCATGGTAAAAACCCCTAGAGAAGAAACTTCGTAAGTAAAAGCAACATGTTTCATCAAGTTTTCATTTAAAGCTTTCAAATTTTTCAGATTTTAATAAGCTTAGCATGATAAATGGACTTGGACATATCTAAGCTAGTGATTTTCTTCAAAAGATATAGCATGATGTATTTCATGAAGATTGAGTTAATTGCATAATAGACAAAGCTCATAAAACAGAAAATATAGTCTAAATGCAATGCATGAACAGATTCCCAAACTGCCCCTCAACAAATGAATCAATTTTAAGCTTAAATATTGTTAAAGTTGAGTTATTATCAAGATTAGGCATAAAGAAAACCCGAATGAACTCAATAACAACCACACAAACAGAATGAGGAGAAGAAGTCGAGAAACTGCAAAACTAGATGGCTATTGAGCATAGATAAGATAGAAGAGACTCACTACGGCTCAGACTCGCTCTTATCTTCCCCAGTGACTGACATAGGGAAGCTGACTCTAGATCCCAACTAAGGAGTACACACAGACCCTGTCTACCCAGGAGGCCCAACACCTGCTAGACTTATAAGACTGTGAAGGAACTCAACCTAGAGAGAAGAGAGAACAGCTAATCACGCATGATAGCAACCTAAAGCACAAGATAAGAGGTCCATACAAGGCATGCCAAAAGTCTAAGTGAGTGAACTCAACACAAGAAAACAAGCCCAAAGTCACCCAGAAGAAACACAAAGAAAAGAAAAGCTGGAAGAAAACATATAATACATAATATACAAACCAACCCCCCCTCACGAAAGGCCGTAAGGGCTCACGACTCCAAGCTCACTCCTCAAGGTAACAAATCTGGAGCTATCCAAAGGCTTGGTGAAGATATCGGCTAACTGAAGGTCACTCTCTACAAACTGAAGCGCGATATCTCCCTTCTCCACATGGTCTCTAAGGAAGTGATATCTAATATCAATGTGCTTGGTCCAGGAATGTTGCACTGGGTTTTTAGTATTGCAAATAGCTGAAGTGTTGTCACAGAAAAGTGGCACACTCTCTATATCTAACCTAAAGTCCTGCAAGGTCGATCTCATCCGAGCACTGCTACAACAATCGGTCAGCAACAACATACTCGGTCTCGGTGGATCAGGTAACTCGGATCGCTTCTAGATGACCAAGAAACAAGAGAAGTGCCAATGAATTGGCAAGTGCGTAAGTGCTCTTCCTATCTATCCTCTGACCAAAGAAAATCGACATCGAGAAAAGGCTCTGTGGGGCGCATAAGAAGAGGAAGAGTACCAAATACCATAATCAATGGTAGCACAAAGGTACCTGAAGATGCGCTTCACCGCCTGGCGGTGAGAGACGTGAGGAGAAGCCTGAAAACGAGCGCACAGACACACAACAAAATGTATGCCCGGCCTCGAAGCGGTGAGATACAGGAGGGAGCCAATCATACTCCGGAACTCGTTCTGATCAGCAGGCTCACCATCCTCGTCAGGCTCGAGGACAGCAGTGGTGGACATATGAGTCATCACCGGCTTACCATCAGACATATCAAACCACCTCAGGAGGTCCCGAGTGTACTTACCTTGGTGTAGGAAAGTACCCTCCCGAGTCTGCTTGATTTGGAAGCCAAGAAAGTAGCTTAACTCACCCATCATACTCATCTCAAACTCTGTGCTCATCACCTCAAAAAACTGAGACACAAGCGAATGAGATGAGCCACCAAAAATGATATCGTCCACATAAATCTGTACGAGAAGAAAATGCGACTCATGGTGTCTGATGAACAGAGTCTTGTCTACTATGCCCATTTTGAAGTCATGGATGAGAAGATAAGACTTGAGCCTCTCATACCATGCTCTGGGGGCCTGCTTGAGTCCATACAGAGCTTTGGAGAGCTTTTATACATGACTCAAAAACTTGGGGTTCTCGAATCCTGGAGGTTGTTTGACATAAACCTCTTTCTCAATATAGCCATTGAGGAATGCACTCTTGACATCCATTTGATAGAGCTTGAAGCCCCGGGATGCAGAAAATGCAAGCAGGATCCTAATAGCCTCTAGCCTAGCTACAGGGGCAAAGGTCTCCTCAAAGTCAAGACCCTCAACCTAAGAAAAGCCTTGTGCAACTAGCCTAGCCTTGTTGCGAATACAACCCCATCCTCACTCTGCTTGTTTTTGAACACCCACTTGGTCCCAATGACATTATGACCAGATGGACGTTCTACAAGCTGCCAGACTTTGTTCCTCTCGAAGTTTTCAAGTTCCTCATGCATAGCATTAGTCCAAGACTCGTCAGATAATGCATGAGTCACATCCTTTGGCTCAAACGAGGCAACAAAGGCAGAGTGAAGACAGAAAGAAGACATACCCGTTCTTGAGCGTGTGACGCGCTCGAACAAATCGCCGATCATCTGATCAGGTGGATGACGTCTCTGAATATGAAGGGAGGACCAGCGGCGAGTGGCCTCTACCTCTTGAATGTAAGAAGTAGGATCGAGCCACTAGTCGCATGAGAGTCGAAGGCAAGGGCGGCCTTCTGAGGTGCGAAATGGAAGCAGTGGCACCTCAGGTGTAGAGGGGACTGGATCAGGTGGAACACCATCATGTCCATCATCCTCATCCTCTACAAAGATACTCTCGGAGGAGGAGGAAGAGCCTGAGATATCAGGTCTAGCTCCTGGGCTAGCCTCATTAAAGGTCACCTCGCAGGTCTCTACGATCCTATTTGCATCGCAACTCCAGACCCTATAGCTACGAGAAGAAGTCGAATAACCCAGAAAGATACCATCAGAAGAGCGAGACTCAAACTTATCCAGGTTACCAGACTTCAAAATGAAACACTTGCAACCAAACACACGAAAATGAGAAACACTGGACTTTCGCCCATACCTCAACTCGTAAGAAGTGCGGTGCAAATGTGCTCTCAAGAAAACACGATTAGAAACATGGCAAGCAGTAGCTATAGCCTCAGCCTAAAACTTCTTAGGAGTATTGTACTCGTCTAGCATCGTCCTAGCCATCTCTACCAGGGTCCTGTTCTTCCTTTCCACTACGCCATTTTGCTGAGGGACGTAAGAAGAGGAGACATGATGCTCTAAACCAGACTCCACACAGAAACTCTCAAAATAGGAGTTCTTGAACTCCGTGCCATTGTCACTGCGTATAGCTCGAAAGGCACCTGGGAACTCAAAAGACAACCTATGGACCAAACCCTTGAAATGAGAAAAAGTCTCATCCTTCGAGGACATGAAAAACACCCAAGAGTACCTTGAAAAAGCATCAACAATGACAAGAACATACCACTTCCCACCCACTGACTGCACTCTAGCTGGACCAACAGTGTCCATATGTAAAAGCTGTCCTGGTGCATCAGTCATCACAACAGTGACTGGAGGATGAGAAGCAGCAACCATCTTGCCATGTCGGCAGGGAGAGCAAACTAAGTCTTTGACCATTTTGAGTTTGGGCAAACCACGAATGAGGTCATGGCTGCTAACTCGGGTCAAATGATCAAATCCAATGTGACCAAGTCTCCTATGCCAGAAGGAGAGATTACGAGATTCTGAAGCAAATAAACACCTAAGAGAGTCTCCAAAAGAAACAGAAAAATCAGCACGGAAAACTCTCCCAAATCTAGAAATCCCGCAAACTAACCCTCCTGAAGAATCGAGGATTCTACAAGCATTACTCTTAAAACTCACCTTGAAAGAGTCATCGATAAGCTGAGAAACAGAAAGCAAATTATACTGCAGCTTACTCACTAAGGCAATATCTTTAAGAATGAAATTGTCATTAATGCAGATGGTACCTTTAGCAATGACTCTACCTGAAGAATCATCCCCAAAAGTGATCAACTCATCACCTGGGGCTCGGACTAGGGAAGAGAACCATCGAGAATCTCTGGTCATATGGCGAGAACAACCGGAGTCGACAATCCAAACATCTCTCTTCCCCATCCGACGAACCTGATCATGGCAAAAATTGCAGAAGGCCTATCCACGAAAGAATATCTGGACCAAATCAGGCACCAGATCAGGTCAAAACACAAAAGCCTAGTTCAGACCGGGAAAATTTGGCTGGCCAAATACGAAAGCCAGTAGATCCCAAACCTAGGTGGTGTCCATCTAGCCTTAGCCGATTGCAGCACAGACGGCTTCAGAGACTAAGGACTCAAGAGATCCGGGAAGCCGACGCAGAAAAACAGAGGGACGGTACTTTCAATGAGCTTCGTCCGATCAAGGTTGTTAAGAAAGAATGGAGAAAAAAGGAACATGTTGAGGAAGATTTTGAGTCGGCAGATGATCTAGACTCTCCTATGATTAGGGACGATACACCCCCAATGGATATCAATATGGTGTTCACGTTGCCAGCCGAATTCAAAATCAAAACTGAGTCGGCCAAGGAAACTTTTGCTCAATCATGTTCAGGCGTCCAAAACGTAATCTTTGAGAAACCAAGAGACGATCATCGGCATCTGAAACCATTGTATCTGAAAGGGTATATAAATGGAAAGCCGATATCAAGGATGCTGATAGACGGTGGAGCTACAGTAAACCTTATGCCCTACACAACTTGCAAGAAATTGGGTAAGTCCAATGAAGACTTGATTAAAACTAATATGGTTTTAAACGACTTCACAGGCGATCCCACAGAGGCCAAAGGCGTCATGGTTACAGAATTGACTGTCGGCAGCGAAACTTTGCCGACCGCATTCTTTGTCATTGACGCGAAATGAAATTATAGTGTTCTGCTTGGGAGAGATTGGATTCACGCCAACTACTGCATCCCGTCGACAATGCATCAAGCACTTGTCCAATGGAATGGAGAAGAGGTTGAAATTGTTAAAGCCGACACATCGGCTCACATCGCCATGGCCAGTTCTGATGTGAATTGGCAACACGAAGAAGCTGGGTGTATATCGGGAAAAACACTGGATGACTGCGACTTTATCTGCGTAAGTAAGTCAGGACTTATGCCGATCAGTGTCAAGCCAGGCACGTTTGATCGGACAAATGAAGTATTGCGCCGATGGGGACAGGGAAAACAATGAAGACATTACAAGATAAATGCAAAGCTATCGGCAAAAAATAGATAGCTATGAGGCTATAGAAGATTTTCAAGAGATTGAAAAGTTGGGTCAAGGCTTCACGTCCACGGATCTGCTTGAAGAAGTCGATATAGGTAGCGGAGATAGGAAAAGGCCAACTTTTATCAGCGCAAAATTAGATGAAAAATACAAAGAAAAGTTAATCAAAATTCTTAGAGAGTATAAAGATTGTTTTGCTTGGGAGTAGCACGAGATGCCTGGTTTAAGCCGACAATTGGTAGAACATCGGCTACCTATTAAACAAGGATATCGACCGTTTAAACAGTACCCTAGGCATTTTAATCCGGCCCTGTATAAAATTATAAAAGAAGAAATAGAACGATTGTTGGAGGCAAAGTTTATTAGGCCTTGCCGATATGCGAAATGGGTTTCCAACATTGTTCCAGTCATGAAGAAAAACAGAAACTTCAAGTATGTGTCGACTTTAGGGATTTGAACAAGGCGACACCAAAAGATGAATACCCGATGCCAATAGCCGATATGCTTATCGATGCTGCATCAGGAAATAAGATCATAAGTTTTCTAGACGGGAATGCCGGATACAATCAGATATTCATGGCAGAAGCCGATATACCAAAAACAGCTTTTAGATACCCTGGTGCCATAGGTTTATTCGAGTGGACAGTTATGACTTTCGGTTTAAAGAACGCTGGGGCAACGTATTAGCGAACCATGAATCTGATTTTTCATGACTTAATCGGTCACATCGTTGAAATATATATCGATGACGTCGTAGTGAAGTCTGCAGATGACTTGCGACATTTGGCCGATTTAGAAAAAGTTTTTCAGAACATAAGATCGCATGGCTTAAAGATGAATCCATTCAAATGTGCGTTTGGAGTGTCGCTGGGCAATTTTTGGGCTTTATGGTACATGAAAGAGGTATTGAAGTTAATCAAGCAAGAGTTAAGGCCATAGTCGACACAATGCCGCCAACATGCAAAAACGAATTGCAAAAGTTGATCGGCAAGATTAATTATCTCCAAAGGTTTATCTCGAATCTCTCCGGCCAGATCCGTGCTTTTACCCCACTGTTGAAATTGAAGGATAGTCAAGAATTCGTGTGGGGAATTGATCAGCAAAAAGCTTTCGACGATGTAAAAAATTATCTAGCCAATCCTCCGATTTTGGCCGCGCCGCAAAAAGGGATTCCTTTCAAGTTATATATATCGGCTGAGGAGGAAACTATCGGATTTGTTTTAGCACAAGAAGTCGATGAAAAGGAAAGGGTTATTTTTTATTTGAGCCGACGCCTTCTTGATGCTGAAGTCAGGTACCCTTTCATCGAGAAATTATGCTTGTCTTTATATTTCTCATGTACAAAGCTAAGACATTATATTTTAGCATCGGTTTGTAAAGTAATCTGTAAAGCCGATGTTATAAAATATATGTTATCAGCTCCGATTTTACGAGGTCGACTTGGCAAGTGGGCTTATGCCTTAATAGAGTTCGACCTGATTTACGAATCGGCTAAAGCAGTTAAGGGACAAGTTCTGGCCGATTTTATAATAGGACATGATACTGCTGTCGACTTGGTATCTATAGCCCCTTGGCAATTGTTTTTTGACGGGTCTGTATGCAGAGAGGGTGACGGGATCGGTGTTGTGCTCATATCACCCAAAGGGCATAATTTTGAATTTGCATTTCGATTAAACAGTCGATGCTCAAACAACCAGGCATAGTATGAAGCATTGCTCAAAGGTTTGCAATTGTTGGAAAACATCGGAGTAAATGCTATTGAGGCATACGGGGATTCAATGTTGATTGTGCAGCAAATAAAAGGAGAATACCAATGCCGAAATGAAATACTGCTGAAATATCTGGAACAATGTTTCGAGATTATCGGCTTATTTACATCATTTTCTATCGGTCATGTCCCTCGAGAATTGAACGATAGAGCTAATGCCTTAGCTCAACAGGCGTCAGGGTATAAAGACTTTGGCTGATATCAGGTAACCGAATTAGTAGATAAAGCCATCATGTGCATTGATACTATGGATTGGAGAACGCAAATAAAAAATTACCTGATCGACCCATCTAAGCCGACAGAACGCAAGATTAGGCAACAAGCTTTAAAGTACATTGTTATGGACGATACATTGTATTATCGAACGATGGAAGGCTTGCTGTTGAGATGTCTTGGAGCCGAAGAAGCACGGGTAGCAATGGGCGAGGTACATGAAGGTATTTGCGGATATCACCAATCGGCTCATAAGATGAAATGGATACTTAGATGAACAGGTTATTTTTGGCCGACAATGCTAGAGGATTGTTTCAAATATTATAAAGGGTGTCAGACTTGTCAGAAATTTGGCAATATACAACTAGCACCAACATCGGCTTTGCACCCAATTATCAAGCCATGGCCGTTTAGAGGTTGGGGAATAGATGTAATCGGCCAAATATTTCCTGCTTCGAGTAAAGGCCACAAGTTTATTTTGGCCGCGACCAATTATTTCTCTAAATAGGTTGAAGCTATACCGCTTAAGAAAGTGACCAGTGTTGAGGCAATCGGTTTCGTTAATGAACATATTGTCCATCGGTTTGGAATACCGTAAACAATCACGACCGATCAAGGTACGGTGTTCATGTCTAATGAGTTTCAGAGTTACGCGACATGTCTGGGAATCAAGTTATTGAACTCGTCCCCGTATTACGCTCAAGCTAACGGACAAGCCAAGTCGTCCAACAAAACGTTAATAAAGTTGATCAAAAGGAAAATCGATGAAAGACCAAGGAATTGGCACTCAACCCTGTCAGAGTCACTTTGGTCCTATCGGCTAGCTTACCACAGAGCAACGAAGCTCTCAACTTACCAGTTGGTTTATGGTCAGGAAGCCGTTTTACCCGTGGAAATTAACATCGAGTCTATACGAACGGCCAGGCAGAATGGTCTGTCGGCTCAGGAGTATAACGATTTGATGATCGATAACTTAGACGAATTAGCAGAGTTGCGTTTGTCTACGCTTGATCGGCTTAAGAAGAATAAAGTCAGAGTCGCGAAAGCATATAATAAAAAAGTCGTGCCTAAATCTTTTGATCAAGCCGATTTAGTATGGAAAACGATACTACCTGTTGGTTCGAAAGATAGCCGATTTGGTAAGTGGTCACCTACGTGGGAAGGGCCGTACAAGGTTAATCGGCTAGTCGGTGGAAATTCGTATGTAATGGAAACGTTGGAAGGGTATGTTTTGCCTAAAGCTATTAACGGAAAATATTTAAAGAAATATTATCCTAGTGTTTGGATTGGAGCCTAGCCGACTAAGAATAACGTTCAAAAGCCAAGTTAACACGATGCTGTTAATCGGCTATAAAGATTGCAGATTCAAAGAGATAAAATCACGGGAAAGTATAAAATCGGTTAAACAGCCGATTATAAAATACAAAGCATTCAGACAAGTGTTTTCAAAAGACGGCCGACGAAGTTTTACATATTCAGAAGCTAGTACTGAATGCCTGAGCCCGGAAGAGTGGCGCCTAAAGCCGAGAGGGCACCAGCAGCTTTTGCAATCGCACACTGAACTTCTTCAATGATACGATCGTCTTCCTTAGCATTTCCTGGCACCGGTACAACCTTGGCTGATTGCTTTTTTACGCTCATTACAGCCATGGCGATACCAAGCTTCTGGTCTTTGATCTCCGACGCTGTTTTCTCCATGGATTGCTGGCCTTCTTGGATTTGCTTTTCAGTCTTGGCCAACTCTTCCAAAAGAAATTTCTTTGTATTTTCAAGCTTGGAGAGGGACTCTTTGGTCAACTTCAGCTGCTGCGCGTCGGCATCAAATTTACGTTTTTTCACCTTTGCGTCAGCAACCAGCTCATCTAGAAGTTTTTGATCGGCTTCCTGGGCTTCACGGCGATTGATTCTAGCCTACGCTGCCTCTACTTCAGACCTCCTCTCGTCCAAGTAGCAGACGTTCAGGAGGGCTTCCATAGCTTCAGGAGGCAGGTCGGCTTCAACTGCCGCCATAGCGTTACGGATCAGCTGGTTGTCCGCCAGGATCTCTGATTGCGGCCTCATAACCAGATCAAAAAGTTTGTTTAGTTTTTCCTTCATGCCTGGGGCAGAGGTGACGGCAGCCGACGCTTCCTTCGACACTTCAAGTATCTTCCTGATTTCAGCGTCATAGTCGTCGGTAGCCATGATCTCAGGATCGTTAAGGTCAGCCAGAGAGAAGCCCAATAGGTTCGTCAGGTCGGAGAGCTCTGGCAGATCAGTGACCGGGGCTGATGGCGTCGGCCGTGGAGGGGATAGCGGCGCAGAAGCAATCTTGGGTAGATCGGCCAAGATCTTCACGACTTGAGCTGATTGCGTCGGATAAAGAAGTAAATAAAGGGTAAGCCGACGTATAAAAAGACATAAGTCACTTAACAAAGGGCATGATTGTTTACCTCCGCAGTAGCCGACACATGTGGTGAACTCTCGCCGCTCTGCTCTTGGGGCTTGGATCCCCTTTTCGCAGGAGCCTTGGTGTATTTTGTTTTCTTCTTTTCTGAAAATATGATCGGTCAATATTTAGTTGAATAAAAACTAGAAGAAGTAATGACCGATTGTGTTATACTTACTTGGTTGTTTTTTCTCAATGTCCGACAAAGACGGACTATGAATTCCCAGGGTACCTGAGGTGTACCCAGTCAGGCCAGTTGACTGAAGTGGCCTTTTGACCTGGGCACTACCCGATTGGCCGGAAACAGGTTTCTTGCCAGCAGCCTTAGCCTGCAGAAAGAGAATACAAGAGGTTAGAAAATGTATCTGGTAAGACCAATGTGTAAAAGAAAAATTATTTGAGCTGATACCTTATCAATATCTACAAGACTGGTATTAGTATACCCCGCGGAGTTAGTCTCATCGCTTGAATCGCTGTTAGTATCTACTGTCGGCTCAGGAAGATTTGGAAAAAATCATTGATAATAGCCGATGTTGATCTGTCAGAGTAAAGTGCCTCTGCGATAGACAACCACTAGGAAGAGAATTGTTCTGACCGACGAGTATTCAGTATAAAATGCGGCAAGTCTTTGATCTGAAGCTCGTCGGCTATTTCAAGGATAAGGTTAGCCACGACTGCATTACGAACTCTGGCTCTTGGTTGAAGCCGATCGAGTAGTGGCAGACTCGGAATAACCTGACCAAAGCCTAACTGTCTGGCATAAACCGACGGACTGTAAAATTCATATGAAGGCTGAAAAGTCCGATTCCTTGTGTGAAGACCAACGTGCAGAATACTTGGTGAAATGAAAAGCTTAAATAGAACTAATGTATCTTGCGGCATTAGAGCGCTATCAGCATCTAAGTGAAGGAAGGAAGGCCATGGAAAATCGGCCGTACTGGTATAACCGAAGAATTCATTTTGTTTAAATTCATTGCTGTCAAGCTGAAGGAAGAATGATAAATATTTCTTGGAGCCGATAGGAGTCACCTTTATTTCATTCCCAGAGCACATCATGAATCTCTCACCATATGATCGGCTAGCTGTGAACTAAGGAACCATGCCTTCTGGAGTATCTTCGCGAGGAAATACTGTATCTTCAAAAGGATTCAACTCAAAAGATCGACTAAACAGGCAGTATAGCCAGATCTGAATAAACCAGAGTGACCCTCCGACGTTGCTGACAGTAAAACCAGTGAAGAGCTGACATCTTATTATGTGCATCATCTAGTAAACTGCCCCTAGAAGTATTTTTCGAAGTGCTAGCCGACGACCTTCTACCATTGCTCTGCTATGGTTTGATATACCTGAGTTGGTCTCAAAGAAGCACCGCAGAACAAAAATCGGTCTAACCAGAGATTCAAAAAAGCAGCGTGTTCTTCGTCCGACACCACCCCCATTAACTTTATTATTATTTTTGATATATTTAGCCCATCCTTCACCTTTGGATCTGATAAGTTTGTACTTGGGCTTGCCGCTATAAGCCGACACTTGATCCCCATCAGGTCTTAAGCAGCATAGTTGGGCTACGTCCAGCAGAGTTGGGCCGACAAGACCGGTGCAGAAGACGAAGGCATTGAAGGTGTCCGACCAGAAATAGCAAGCCGTGGCCACTAAGGGCTCATTGGCCTCTAGATCGGCTAAGGAAAGGGGGAGACATTCGGCTATGCCCATCTTTTCCCATTCATCCCTCTTTTGGGCTGCTACGCGAATGTACCATGATCTACATCCCTTGAGCGCCGTCGGCCAGGCCCTAAAACTCTTACTCCAACCCTCTATATTATATCCCGCAGCCGATAGAGGAAGACGAGGAATCTCTTCATTTATTACTGAATCGGCTTCTAGGTTTCCTACTGGACCTAGATAGAATTGGTCATTGTTGTTTGGAATCGGGATGAATACCTGAGAATGATCCATTGAGATGGTTCTGACAAAAGCCGATTGGAAGCGGTGAGCAATGGAGCTTAAAGACCAGAAGCCGATTGCAGACAACTCGAGAGCTCGTGCGCGTGAAGAATGAGTCTGTGGGGGCCGCATATTTGTAGCACGGTGAAAATTTGAAGCGGCGGGAAACGAATCTCAAAAGACGCGAGCAGTTAAAACGCATTACACGCATGTCAGAAAATTACGGCGCAAATAAAGCAGCAGTTACTGGGCGAAGTTCAACAGTTAGCCGATGGAAAAGAAGCCGATTATTGTGATTTTTGATAGATGACAAGTCATCTCTCAAAAATGGGGGCATATGTTTGCACCAAAATTTGGCAAGTCTAGTCAAAATCGACAATAAAGTCAAACATGCAGAAACTAAAGGACGGATTGGAAAGATTTTAAGATATTTAGTAACAGCAAGATCTTAAGGAAAAACTGTCCGAGATAAGGCCAATACGGATCAGGTTTTGAAACGTGTTGTACAAGGATACGATCGGCCGACGGGTATAAAAGAAGAGCCGAAGCAAGCTGCAGAAAAAAACAACACAATCCAACACACCAATCTACATTACTTTTTTCTGTCGACTAGGAGTAGCTTTTGTAATTTAGTCTTCTTGTAATTCGATCTTGATAAATAAAGTTGCGCATCGCCAATTGTTGATTTTCTTCAAATTACGCCTCAGGTTTGATTTATTCTGATTTTGTTGCGCATCGCCTTCTTCAGAATCGATCTACCTTTATCCTCTGATTAGCCTTAATCGGCTAGTTAGATTTGCCTTGTTACTTCAATCTTAATCGGCTTCAAGCTGGTTGAGTTTAAGCCGATTGATCTTCACGATCAGCTTTGAGTGAATTTTATATTTTTGCCTTGTCGATTACAGGTCAAATCGACTGGCACGCTCTAAACTAGGTGTTCGTCTGGCGTGCTGCTATCCGAAACCCTACATCAAATTTTTGACGCCAACAGATGTACTTAGTCACTAGCCATTGGCGGCTGCTGTAACGCTGGTGATACAGTATCAGGCAGTTCATTGCTGCAATGTTGTTCTTAGGAATGCCCAGATGGGGATTTGGATGAGAAAGACATTTCTGAACACCTTAAAGTAATTAGAAGGACTTGAAATGTACTTTATTTCTGAAATATGGACTTGCTGATTCGGATGGATTCAATTTGACTATCTACACATGACAGTGCTATTTTTTGGTGTCACTCTCTCCCTCTTTTTTTAAGGTATCTAGTTGCTATTGAAGGCTGATTTGCCTTCCCCTCTTTGGAAATGTGTATTGTTTGGGCAGTCAAGCTTCCAAGAAAGAGGTCAGTCCAGGCTGAGTCCAGCTGAGAACTGCAATTGTACATTTGGTAGTTGATGGATCATGGACAACTCGATTTAAGAACACGAACAGACCTGCAGAAGCATTCATTTCTCAAGAAAAATCAACTACATGCACGCATACGTTCAGTTTACTATGGCGATCGTCGGCGGGAGGCACTTGGGAGATGGCGGCGGGATGCCATGAGCGGCTGGGAGAGGACCGGCGTAGCGTGGAGGTCGTACGGAGGCACATGTGGCTGGAGGGCGATGAGCGGTGACGCTGGCGGGCAGCCGGAGGCCAGGAGGAAGGCGAAGCCGACGGTGGCCCGGAGTGGTGGACGACTGGAGGCTAGTGTTGATAGTGGCAACAGATGAGGCGTTGAGCAGTCGCGGATGGCGGCCGAGGGCAGCCGAGAGGATGAACCAGAGAAGAAAAACCAGAGGAGAGGTCGGGAGAGCGCAAGTACAATGACTGTAAGAAAACCTTAACCTTAACATTGCTTTGATACCATTTTATGAATAACACTTGTATTCAACATGAGGCCAATGAGCCAGTATATATATATGTACATGAGGGTATAGAAAGAAAATCTATATAAAACAATATCTATACAAGGCTAAAAATCTTTATATAAGGTAACTAGCAATCTCTTATATAAGGTAACTAGGATACTGCAGCAACATGCTTAGTTAGGAGCATTATTTCTGGAAATGATTTTTTTCTGAACAGTTCAACAAGTGATTGAATGCGTAAGTGAATGGAAATGCATATTGTACTTAGTCACTAGCCATTGGCTGCTGCTGTAATGCTGAATGCTACAGTATCAGGCAGTTCACTGCTGCAATGTTGTTCTTAGGAATGCCCAGATGCGGATTTGGATGAGAGACATTTCTGAACACCTTAAGGTAATTAGAAGGACTTGAAATGTACTTTATTTCTGAAATATGGACTTGCTGTTCGGATGGATTCAATTTAACTATCAACACATGACAGTGCTATTTTTTGGTGTCACTCTCTCCCTCTTTTTTTAAGTTGTCTTGTTGCTATTGAAGGCTGGTTTGCCTTCCCCTCTTTGGAAATATGTATTGTTTGGGCAGTCAAACTTCCAAGAAAGAGGTAAGTCCAGCTGAGAACTGAAATTGTACATTTGGTAGTTGATGGATCATGGACAACTGGATTTAAGAAAATGAACAGACCTGCAGAAGCATTCATTTCTCAAGAACAATCAACTATATGCACGCATACGTTCAGTTTACTATGACAGCATACATTACAGCTCAAATGACTGATATGTTTCATTCATGCATTCGTGCATCTTGAAAATAAAAGATCGCAAGTTATTAGCTTCTTGCTCGATCTTGCTGTTGTTACACGAGCATCAAGTACTGCCCACATTAACCAATTACAGATGTTCCAGGACACACAAGGAAGCAACAACTAGCAGGTGCTAGCAGCAGCCATAACATTCAGATTTTTGGGAACTAATTCATTTGAACAAGAAACCGTTGCATCCGTTCACAAGAAATTCCTTACATCCTGTAACCGATCAAGACGCGGCAGCTCACACACCCCTACCACCGTAACAAAGAAAACATAATCTTCAGTTTACAGGACTGAAAGGACAGGGGATGTCGCCTAGAGGGGGTGAATAGGCGAATTAAAAACTTTATAGCTAAATGCAGCGGAATAAAAATATTGCAGCTAAATAAAATCTCCCGAGTGTCCTGAACAATCCGGAGTGTCCGGGGTTTCAATCCGGATACTCCGGATAGTCCGATCCCGAGGGTCCTAACCCGGAGTGTCCGGGGTATTCAATCCGGATACTCCGGATAGTCCGGACTGTCCGGGTTATGGAGTCCGAATACTCCGGATTGGAGACTTCGAATGGAGATTTTAAATCTTTGCAATTTTTCAACAATCTACTTGAATACAAAAGATCTAAATACCATCAGGTACATGGGATATTGTAGATCTAGAGCCAAACACAACAAAAGAGCAGATCGGGCAATTTCAAGATTCAAAATCAAATACCAAAACAAGAATAAGAAGTAAACTTGGAGACGATGATTTTTCACCCGAAGTTCGGATCCTTGAGGGGATCCTACGTCTCCGTTGAGGCGGCTCGGTCACACTTGAGCCGGGGTCTCTTTCAACCCTCTTCCTCCCGGTGTTGCACAAATGCACTCGCCGGTCTTCACTCCTTTGATTCCTTCCCTTACGGAGGCGGAACCGGCCTTCACAAACTTCCCACGGCCAACCACACAAAGCTCCGGTGGCTCGTGGCGACCTCCTAGCCGCCTAGGAGTCCTCAACCTCCAAGAGTAACAAATGCTCACGAAGAACAAGCTTGGAGATGAAATCAAGTGCTCAATCAACTCAAATCTCACTCAACCTAGCACCTCACCTCAAACTCTCCCAACCCTTCTCACAAGGGGATCACTTAGATCTAAGGGTAAAGAGGTGTTTTGGGGGCTCAAGAACAAGGGTATAGCACCTCTAATCAGTGGGAACACAGCCTCTTTGAATTGGGGAAGAGGGGGGCTTTAAATAGAGGTCCCAAAAAACTAGCCGTTGGAGACAGCCGCACACAACCCGGAGACTCCGGACTTCAATCCGGATACTCCGGATTGACTGAGAAAGGCTAACAGAGAGACCCAACCCGGAGAGTCCGGATAAATGTCCGGATAGTCCGGAATATCCGGATAGTCCGGACTAACCCCGATAGTCCGAATCAAGACTTTGCAGCTCGGCAAAACGAGCATAACTTTTGACTCCGGACTCCGATTTCAGCGATTTTGGACTCTACCAAAAGCTAAGAACGAGGGCTACACAACCAACAAGATCTCACTATCCAAAACTCAAAGGATAACCACAGATTTCACAAAGAAATCAAGAGAGACCTACAACCCTCACTTTCCGGCACTACCAACACCACTCTCTTTCTAAGATTAACAAGGATGGATCACTTGAGCACTTGACACATCTAAAAGTCATTCGACATCGCATCCCTCTTAATAGTACGGCAATCCTTAGACTCAAATTAAATCAAAGATAATATAAGTCTAGACATAGTCACTTGCCGTCTTCTTTCTTGATGTCGATGCATGAAGACCTTCACCATATAATTGATGACATCTTCGCCTTGTCCAACTCGACTCGATTCACCTCATGAGACTCTCGTCCTATCAACCTTGACTTGATCATCCTCTCTGACGATCTCCACGCCAAGTTGCTCTTGACTTAGTTCTCAGCTCTTGGTGACACCGCCGTCTTGTTGACCTCGGCTTAATGATCATCCTCAAAGATACCTTGGTCATCATACACAGACGGGACCTAATTCTTTCCAAACTACTCATGAAAGACATTAGTCCCAAAAGCTCAATAGATATGAATAAGTTGATATTTGTGAGCAGTTGATTACAACAAGTGTTTCATATAAAGAAGCACAATATAAATGGAAACACTTGACATAAGAAATGTTCTCTACTAAGTACATCATGATGAATATGTAATTGATCTATATGCACTAGAGAGATAATTGCCAATATGATGAATCAATTAAATCATGGCAAGGATCACAGACTTTACTTAAATGAAGCACATGATAGAATATACACGAATTGTACATGTGCAAATAACATTTGGAGTAAGAGTAAATATGTGATCCAACACTAGATAAACTTCACTAAGAGAATTGCATGAGAAGATATACAAATAAAACATGCATGCACCAAGTCAATCTATAGCAATATGAAGTTTAACTCTAGTTAATACATGCATACTATAATGAACTCAAATGAATATATATGCACAAATAAATATGACATGAACCAATGTGCATATATAAAATCAACATGCTACTTGGAGTTCACTATGCATTTGCACGAAAGGAATGCAATAACAAATATAGAATAGATACCAAAATTGCATACCTTATCTTTGCTTAACCTTCCTATTTTATTTTCCTCTAAATAGATGAGACTGATACTCAACTAGGCAATAACAAGTTAGTCTCATAGCAATATAATCATATTAGAGGTTTGTCATTTGTTAAGCACTAAGTTAAGCATTTACTTAATTGCATAGATTGTCATTATGAGTGTTTGTCATTAATCACCAAAATAACATAAGTGCCTAGATGCACTTTCAATCTCCCCCTTTTTGGTGATTTATGACAAACCTATTATCAATTGCACCAAATGACAATATTAAGATATTTTAGCATTAAAACAAGCATAAAGATACAATAAGAGATCATACTTACAAATCATCCCTTTTGTCAATCGATTAGGGACAATTGATAAATCCATAAATTCTCCCCCTTTTGTCATTAATCCCAAAAAGGTGCTTAAAAGATTCTTATTGTTTATTCAATAAAATCTGTTCTCCCCCTTGATTGCACACTCAATAAAAAGATTAGAGAGAAATAAAATAAAAATAAGGAGCTAGTAATAGGACAATAATATTAAGCTCCCCCTAAATCTAGGCAAGATATGATACCAATTATTTCCAAGATTTAGGTAATAGATTTTTCTAGTTATACCAAATTAAAGAAGTCATGATTCTTAGGATATAAGTGATGCTTAAACATGACACACGAATATGATTTCATATATTCTTTAAACATCAAGATCATATAGCAAATTTATATAATTTAAGCACATGCTCATGATCAAATTAAATTCTAACCATCAAGATCATATAAAGAAGATTACACAAGTAGGAATTGCTTATATGATCACAAGATGTATACAAGATCATGAATCAAGGTTGTATAAGTAAGATGCACTTTCATGATCAAGAATTTCATAAACTTATCAAGGGCATACCTCTTTGCAATGTGTCACCCATATGTACCTTTTAGTTCTTGATAATGCCGAATGCAAGTTAGATGACACTTCAAAACAATTTAGGATTAGAGGATACCTCTTGAAAGATACCAATTAATCATATCAATTGAAAAATACAACACCATTTAGAATAACACAATTTAGCATAATGGTGTGCATGACATTATTGAATATGGTCGGAAAAGAAACACGTCCTTTGTCGATTCTTGTCCACCGCATGTTCGAATTGGTCATGATCACCGCGCCGGTCTTAGATCCTCGTACTATGGAGCTCCTCTCCATTTCCTTCATCCCACCGTCGAAGATGACCCCTTTTCCAATACCTTGAACATCAATAGACAAGCACACGATTTCTGGGAACAAATATCTTTTAATTTGACCCAAGTTAGTTTGATAATATCTAAGTACAACATGCATGATATATATGATATACAAGACAATACTCTTTGCATGCAATTTAAAACAATTCAAGATATCAATTAAAGATTTTATTACATCACTTTATAATGAAAATATTTGAAACTCATTCAAATTTGATCTTGACATCCACTTGTAAGAGAGACAATGAGTAAAGCACATTCAAACTCACTCTTGAGCTTACAAGGGAAATTTTCTCTTTTCCATAATAAACTCGAAGTTATGCAAGAGAAAACATTTTGAGGCTAAGTTACAATTAAATCCAATTTCCAGAATAACTTAGCCAAAAGATGCACTTTCATTGGAATGAAAACTTAAATAGATATGCTCCACTTTGAAGCTTGGAGCAATGAATAAGTTCACTTAGTTTTCATCTTGAAAGGCTTGCCAAGATGCCAATTTAAAACTCTTAAAGTCTCAACAGACGCAAATAGCAGCACAAAATCGATTATAACTTTTAAACCATTGCTCAAATACAAAAATCATCAACGCGAACAGATCCGACTAAAATCCTCTTCGAGGGCTATGAAGACTTAATATTGATTTGAGCAAGGAGAAACCCAAAAATAGGATGAACAAGATATTGCAAGAAAGTATAGATAGCAATTTCAAATTTGGGCGAGAAGTTGTACAACCCGGATACTCCGGTGTTTTTGATCCGGAGTGTCCGGATAATCCGGATACTCCGGATATATTACCCGGATACTCCGGGTTGTTCAGCTTCATCCCTAAAACTGAACATTTTGAATTTGGATCAAATCTTGATCAAATGAAGTCCAATAGCCATAAGATTTTGCAGAAATGATCCATGAACATCCAAGAGACTTCTCCAAAAAGAATTTCTCAAATATCACTCTCCAATCAAAAATAGGTCATTAGAAGTATTGGAGGTTTAGTTTTGACACTAAGTCAAATAAAGTCAACAATCTCGCAAATGAGTTCAAATAAATTTGAGAATTTTTCAGATATGAACTCCATATGTGAGAGAAGGTTTTCTAACAAAGATTTTCAATAAATAAATTTCATTTTGAGAAATATGATGAAATATGCATATGAAACACATAAAACATTAAGATTTTCACCAAATCCTCAAAATGGAACCAAATGAGTTTTGAATGGTAATATGCACTTATATGGCTTCATATGATTTAGAGAGATGTTTATAAGCCTATTTGCATAATCAAATCCATTCAAATCGTAAAATCCAACTTAATGCAAGAGTATGCCAAATAAGATCGAAAGAGAGAAAAAAAGGCATAACTATTTCAAATTAAGTTGAAATTATTTGAGATTAGGCATAAACATTATTTAGACTCCCAAGAAACTTTTCCAAAAATAATTTTCCAAAAAGGAGTCTCCAATCAAAAGATATGCCAAATTTTGCTTTGAGGGTTTGAAAAGAAATTGAATTTTCGCCAAATGTTCAAAATGCATTCCGGATTGAAATTTATGGAGATTTGAGCTTTCATAGCTTTGTATGATTTAGAAATCCTATTTCAATCCACGATATGCAAATAAATCCAATTCAAATGGCGAAATCCACAAAATGCAACAACGGGTCATTTTGGGTCAATTGGATGATTTTGGCCAAATTCAAATGGCTATAACTTTTGAACGGTTGGTCGTTTGGAAAAACTTTGAACTAAAGAAATGCTTAAAATGACCAACCCTATGAGTTTTGTATTGACCACTTTTTCAAACTCCAAATAGATTTTGCTTTAGAAAAATTTGAAGTTAAATGCAAAAGCAAGATCACAAAGATCTTTTTAAGCCAAAGTTTGACTTTTAGCTTCTAGCTAAGGGTTAGATACTTGAAAACATTTGAAATACATTTGAAAACATTTTAGAAGACTATTTTCATAAGATTTTGCATTTCAAACAAATATTTTGCTTTTAACCCTTTTTGAAGCAAGTTAAATAGGAAATAGTTTTTTCATAAAAAGCCTCAAAATACAACTCAATTTGGATTTCATGCAATTTCAATTTCCATGGCTTAGAATTGATTATCAAGATGGTTTCTAGCCAACATTTATAATGAAATCCAACTTGAATGCTAAGATTTGAGCAATATGCTTAAATAAGCTATTTTAGTTCAAACCAAAAACTTTTTGGGCTAAAATTGATTTCAATATAGAATTTTTATTTTGAAAGCTTGTAAAACATTTGAAATACATATTAGAATACTTTTACAAAGCTTTTTTACAATTTTGGGCCTTTTAAACATAAGATTTGACTTTTGACCAAAATGGTCCTTTTGAAATAGCTATTTGTAAAACAAAGCCAAATATTTCAACACAAGATTCAAATGAAGAATAAGATGAGATATAGAGATTTGAATTTTGTGTATGAGTCTAAGATACCATTTTGAACCAAGATACTACACAAGATCCGGTCCAAACGGAGAAACTCACTAAGTGCAATAATATGACAATTATGGGTCAAATATAGTTTTTCGGCGAGTTTCAAAATCAAATAACTTTCACTAGGTTGGTCTTTTGAAAGTCTTTTGAACACAAGAATTGTTAAGAATGACCAACTCTAGGATTTTCGTTTTGGAATTACTTTCAAATTCATTTTACATTTAATACTATGAAAATTATAAGTTTAAATCCAAAACAAGATACTACTATCTAGATTTTGATCATGAAACTCATTTTCTTTTCAGAATAGATTTTGTGAAGCCAAAACCTTTGAAAAACGTTTCAAATATATTTGTATACATTTTGCAACTAGTTTTTCACAAGAATACTAATGGTATACAAAATTTTGACTTTTGGCTAAATGGCTTGATTTTGAAAATATATATTTGCACTTATATAAATATGGGCACATGTAGGGATGTAATATACATGGTTATGATTTAGCACTCCCCCTTAATGTGCCACTATCCCAAACTTACTCAAGATTGCAATCAAAACAACTAATAAGCATGAGCAAGCATATAACAAGCAATCTAAATTGATTTTCATGAATAATGCAATATAACCTACACAAGGCTATAAGCTATAAGAATCAATTTAAATACTTGTTACCCGAGATGGCATTGGTTTATGATTGAAGTGAATGTCTTCAAGCTTGGCTTCTTTTTGCACATGATGAAATCATTCTCTTGATAAGCCAAAACTTCCAATGCATCTCCAAGCACCTAATAAACTTCTAGGCACTTGTTGGTACCCAATTTTTGTTGGGTCCAAAAATGTTAGTCACAATAGATTTAGGAACCCAAATGGCCCTAACATTAATAGTCTTAGGTGAACTAACATGACTAGCAATGGATTTGCGATTGTTATTACTCCTAAGCGAATTATTGGAATTGAATTGAGGAGGCTTAGGAGTTTTAGCATTTTTAGCAAATCCATTTCTAGTTTGATCCTTTCTAAGCACATAATAATCATTACAATGCAAGGGCTTAGAAGATCTAGCAAATCTAGCAAATGGTTTGCTATTGTTATTTTTCCTAAGCACATGATCAACATGATTTTTCTTGGTCTTAGGAAGTCTAGCATTTTGAGCAAACACATTTCTAGATTCATTTCTCCTAAGCAATTGAATATCATAATTTTGCAAATACTTGGGAGAATCGACAAACTTGGCAAACACATTGCCATTTTTGTCCTTCCTAAGAAAATAATGATCATTGACAATAATAGGCTTAGGAGTAATACCTTTGGGACAATCCTTACCGATGTGTCCCTTTTTCCGACAATTGTAGCAAGTAGGCTTTGAGCGTCTCTTCTTCTTCTTGACTTGCTCTTTGTCGGTTTGCCTCATTGTTGATGGTTGTGGCTTGATCTCCACTTTATTAGGGCACACGGAGGCGACGTGTCCTTCTTGTTGCAAGCAAAGCACTTGATGGTCTTCAAAGTCTTTCGTTGTGCCTTGTCTTGCTAGTCTCCTCTTGGAGATGTAGCCGAGTCCTCGCTTATCTTGAGGCGCCTTGGCTTGCTCAAGATCTCGCCGAGAACGGCTTTTCCTTGATGCACTTCTTCAAGTCATTTTCTAATCTAATGACTTTGGCCTTGAGCTCATTGTTTTCCTCTACAAGATTAGTCTCAATATGCATAGAGGAAGTGGAAACATTTGAATTTGAGCAACAAGGTAAATCATTGCAAGGGGTGGATATGTCAAATTTTGATGAAATATTAGGATTAACATTTAAGCAAGACATTTCATCAATTAAATCACATGAGATTCCTATATCCACCTTAGGCTTATAAATTTCTTTGGAAAGGAGGGATTCATGATTTTCTTGAAGCATATTATAATCATTTCGAAGTGATTCATGTTCAAGCTTCAAAATTTTATATTTCTTTTTCTCCTTTCCAAGACATTTATTGAGCTCCTCAAGCAAATTCATAAGTTCATTATAAAAGAGCTCATCATCGTCATTATCGTCACTTACCTCATTCTTACCTTTCGCCATGAAGCAACGGATTTGTGATGGAAGAGCATCTTCATCGTCACTTGAGGTGGAGGTTGAGGTTGATGGAGATGTCGGTTCTTCATCACTTGAGCTTGAGGTGGAGCTTGATGTTTCTTCTCCCGACATCTCTTCCTTAGTGCAATCCTCAATAGAAGTGGATGATTCAAATAGTTCTTGAAGCTTTATCCACATTTCATGAGCGCTTTTGAGATTGCATATTCTATCAAAAATTTCATCGCTCACAACACAAAATAAAACATTAGTAGCTTGAGCGTCGAGATGTAGGCATTTCCTCTCTCCTTCAGTTGGAGCAACTTCATTCAATGGAGAGGAAAAGCCGACATCTACGATCCACCATATTTGAGGGCTCATGGATTTAAAATGAGAAGTCATAATTAATTTCCATGAAGCACAATTTGTGCCATCTAGCACAAGTGGATCATGTGAATGCACTAAACCTCTAGTCGACATCCTTTACTCTCTAGACGGTTAAATCTAATAAAAAGAGAGACCAGGCTCTGATACCAATTGAAAGGACAGAGGATGTCGCCTAGAGGGGGGGTGAATAGGCGAATTAAAAACTTTATAGCTAAATGCAGCGGAATAAAAATATTGCAGCTAAATAAAATCTCCGAGTGTCTGAACAATCCGGAGTGTCCGGGGTTTCAATCCGGATACTCCGGATAGTCCGATCCCGAGGGTCCTAACCCGGAGTGTCCGGGGTATTCAATCCGGATACTCCGGATAGTCCGAACTGTCCGGTTATGGAGTCCTGATACTCGGATTGAGACTTGAATGGAGATTTTAAATCTTTGCAATTTTTCAACAATCTACTTGAATACAAAAGATCTAAATACCATCAGGTACATGGGGATATTGTAGATCTAGAGCCAAACACAACAAAAGAGCAGATCGGGCAATTTCAAGATTCAAAATCAAATACCAAAACAAGAATAAGAAGCAAACTTGGAGACGATGATTTTTCACCCGAAGTTCGGATCCTTGAGGGGATCCTACGTCTCCGTTGAGGCGGCTCGGTCACACTTGAGCCGGGGTCTCTTTCAACCCTCTTCCTCCCGGTGTTGCACAAATGCACTCGCCGGTCTTCACTCCTTTGATTCCTTCCCTTACGGAGGCGGAACCGGCCTTCACAAACTTCCCACGGCCAACCACACAAAGCTTCGGTGGCTCGTAGGCGACCTCCTAGCCGTCTAGGAGTCCTCAACCTCCAAGAGTAACAAATGCTCACGAAGAACAAGCTTGGAGATGAAATCAAGTGCTCAATCAACTCAAATCTCACTCAACCTAGCACCTCACTCCTCAAACTCTCCCCAACCCTTCTCACAAGGGGATCACTTAGATCTAAGGGTAAAGAGGTGTTTTGGGGGCTCAAGAACAAGGGTATAGCACCTCTAATCAGTGAGAACACAGCCTCTTTGAATTGGGGAAGAGGGGGGCTTTAAATAGAGGTCCCAAAAAACTAGCCGTTGGAGACAAATGCGACACAACCCGAGACTCGACTTCAATCCGGATACTCCGGATTGACTGAGAAAGGCTAACAGAGAGACCCAACCCGGAGAGTCCGGATAAATGTCCGGATAGTCCGGAATATCCGGATAGTCCGGACTAACCCCGGATAGTCCGAATCAGCACTGAGCAGCTCGACGAAAACGAGCATAACTTTTGACTCCGGACTCCGATTTCAGCGATTTTGGACTCTACCAAAAGCTAAGAACGAGGGCTACACAACCAACAAGATCTCACTATCCAAAACTCAAAGGATAACCACAGATTTCACAAAGAAATCAAGAGAGACCTACAACCCTCACTTTCCGGCACTACCAACACCACTCTCTTTCTAAGATTAACAAGGATGGATCACTTGAGCACTTGACACATCTAAAAGTCATTCGACATCGCATCCCTCTTAATAGTACGGCAATCCTTAGACTCAAATTAAATCAAAGATAATATAAGTCTAGACATAGTCACTTGCCGTCTTCTTTCTTGATGTCGATGCATGAAGACCTTCACCATATAATTGATGACATCTTCGCCTTGTCCAACTCGACTCGATTCACCTCATGAGACTCTCGTCCTATCAACCTTGACTTGATCATCCTCTCGACGATCTCCACGCCAAGTTGCTCTTGACTTAGTTCTCACTCTTGGTGACACCGCCGCCTTGTTGACCTCGGCTTAATGATCATCCTCAAAGATACCTTGGTCATCATACACGACGGGACCTAATTCTTTCCAAACTACTCATGAAAGACATTAGTCCCAAAAGCTCAATAGATATGAATAAGTTGATATTTGTGAGCAGTTGATTACAACAAGTGTTTCATATAAAGAAGCACAATATAAATGGAAACACTTGACATAAGAAATGTTCTCTACTAAGTACATCATGATGAATATGTAATTGATCTATATGCACTAGAGAGATAATTGCCAATATGATGAATCAATTAAATCATGGCAAGGATCACAGACTTTACTTAAATGAAGCACATGATAGAATATACACGAATTGTACATGTGCAAATAACATTTGGAGTAAGAGTAAATATGTGATCCAACACTAGATAAACTTCACTAAGAGAATTGCATGAGAAGATATACAAATAAAACATGCATGCACCAAGTCAATCTATAGCAATATGAAGTTTAACTCTAGTTAATACATGCATACTATAATGAACTCAAATGAATATATATGCACAAATAAATATGACATGAACCAATATGCATATATAAAATCAACATGCTACTTGGAGTTCACTATGCATTTGCACGAAAGGAATGCAATAACAAATATAGAATAGATACCAAAATTGCATACCTTATCTTTGCTTAACCTTCCTATTTGATTTTCCTCTAAATAGATGAGACTGATACTCAACTAGGCAACAACAAGTTAGTCTCATAGCAATATAATCATATTAGAGGTTTGTCATTTGTTAAGCACTAAGTTAAGCATTTACTTAATTGCATAGATTGTCATTATGAGTGTTTGTCATTAATCACCAAAATAACATAAGTGCCTAGATGCACTTTCAAGGACACACATTTGCCTGTTCCCATGTTTATGCAGCCTCCTCGCTGTTGAGATGAGACTATCATTTTTTTTAGTTCAATGAATAAATTTTTTAAACTCTAGTCCCGATCCTTATTGAAAAAATAGTATCCTCACCGACCACAAAAACGCCACCAAATGACACATGTCATCTACCACGCTCCCGTACCATGAAAAGAGTTGCCACACAGTTGGACATCGGTAGCAGAGGTACCACGTAGTGCTGCCTCGATAGCATTAAACTATGCCATTTCATTAAGCACGGTCATAAATTAAATGGTTAATCAAGTGATTAATTAATTAAGGGTTCATTCAATTAAAGTGAATATTTAATGGATTGACCAACACATTTTTTGCCGCACCCCTCAAGCATGGCAGGTGACACATGTCACCTGTTGCGCCTTTCACCATCAGCGGAGAGAGCTGTTTTTGCAATTGCGTTTGAAATAAGGCTAAATTTATACAAACAAAATTATTGTCAGGAGGCCCGCTCCCTTCAGTCATCCAACGTCACTCACTATCTTTTCTAATATTTAGATTGAATACATAAAGATTATATATATAATTTTTTGTAAATTTTTTTATAAAAAATATTATTTTGTTTTATTTTTTAGCTCCTGGTCTAACTGGGAGCATGTCTTGTTTTTTGTCTACTGAACTTGTCTTGTTTTTGCAATTGCCATTATTGTTTTTATACAATTGCCATTATTTTTTTTATACAAGGTTCTACTGACCTTGTCTTGTTTTTTGTCTTAGTATAATGGCTCGTACGTATTTTGTGCGTTCCCGAAAATAAGATCTTGATCGGTGCATAGATATGTACCAATTGGATCACGCGGTGGACTAATCGAACCAAAGCAAAGCATATATGCCCAAAAAGTGGGCTATATTTGATAATAATGCAAACTCGATCAAATTGGGCCAAACTGATACAGATCATGTATGAACACAAGTAATAGCAGGCGATATGACATGTATGCATGCTCGTGATACACACCTTTTTGCAAGATTATATAAATTTTTCATGTTCAAAGATTTACGCAGGTAGACCTTGAGAGCCATTTTGCACCGACTCGGCCCATATGTCTCTATTACTCCCTTAGTTTTAAAGCCTTTTTACCATGAACTTCAAAATGTTGCACCGGCTATCCGCCATAAAAACAAAGAAGCACGATAACACCACGCATCCCTCTATTTTTCTCTTGTGTACGTCACTGCGTGCGGTTACATGAGATGCCTGCTCCTCGAATTCACGAGGCAGATGAATTATTTCTGAATTTGTTTATTAAATTCATGTAAAATCCGAGTGTTCGAAAAAAGCCAGTCTACACCCAGTCTACACTCTACACTTGTACGATCGTTCGTGAGCCCATGCCATAAGCTCGCACATGCACTAAGGCGGTCGCTTGTAACACCTAAAGGCCTATTTGCAATAAAAGAAATATAATCACAAAATAATTGAATTATTTCTCGATGTCCAAATACTCCCTCTACTAAAGTCGGGAGCTTTCCTCGCCTCCCGTGCGTTTGAGCCGGGAGGCAGCCGGCTCGGCTCGAGCCGAGCCGGTAAAAAAACAATTTCGTTCGGGTCCTCTTTCGCGAAAAAAAATACGGATAGGTCCTTTTCGGTGAAAAAAATATGGATGGGTCCTTTTCGAAAATGAAAAACGATATTGCGCTTATGCCCTTTATGCATTTTTAGGACTCGCGCTGAGGTCCTTTTCCCAAAAATCAAAGTTACATTTAGGTCCTTTTTGGAAAAAAAAATACGGTTAGGTCCTTTTTACGGAAAAACAATATGTATTACGTTTAGGTCCTTTTTTGTTTTTCTATGCGTTACGTTTAGGTCCTTTTTTGAAGAAAAAAACGTTGTCCCTTTCCGCCGAATAAATACGAAAAAAACGATTATGTTTGTATCCTTCCAGCTTCGCGTGTTTCCTCGATTTTCTCGCGTGCGAAGCGTCAGTCGCACGTTTTCTCGATTTTCTCTCGCAGAGACCGGCGGGCGTGGCGTGGCCAAGGTTCAAAATTTCGGCGAAATTTCGGATTTCGGACCACCCCGAAATCTCAAGTACCGGCCAGAAAGATTTTTTTAAAAAATTTGAAATTGCTACATGTAAAATCTGAAACTTCGTTTTTTGGGCGAAATTTCGTGTTTTTTGGCCGGTTTTGAAAGTTTTAGGGCCGGATTTGGTCCAATAACCCTTAGGAAAGTCATCTCCTATGAAAATTTGTTGAAAAACCTAATTTTTTAAACATTTTAAAATTTTGGCAGAAACACTGTCAGATTTTTATAAACTTTTACAAGCATGATAATAATATTAAAATTTTATGATACTATCCTTAGTAGATTAGGATCATACATAAAAAATTTCAAAATAATTTAACTTCATTTGTTATCTTTAAAAAATCAAAAATAGAATGAACATAATTGGGACAGTTATATTGTCAGAATTTTATAAATTTTGTTGAGTGTGATTATGATCTAATTTTTTTGAGAGATTAATAATTGACTCAGTAACATTATATAAATTTTTCAAAAAATTTAAACTTTGTTTGTTTGGTCAATCAAATCTATGTAAGCATTGAACTTCGTTTGTTATATTATATTTCAAAAATCAAAAAGAAAAGAACATAAATGGTACTGTGCCTTGTAAGAATTTTATAAATTCACTTGAGTGTGATCATGAATCACAATTTTTATGGGATAGTAATAACTTCCTTATCACCATTATTTAAAATTTTCAAAAAAAAATTATGGTTTACATAATTTTTCATTTTGTTCAAGTTTGCCGGTAAGCCTTTTAACATGGCAGTAGTACTGTTCGAATTTTTAAAAATTCATACAGTTTTATCATCATCTGAAAATTTTATTAGAGAATTATAGATACATCATAACCATGCACAAAAAATTTCAACAGTTTCTAACTTCATTTGTATCATTTTCCATTCGGATCAAACTTGTCGGTCAGTGTTCTATCAGGACAGCGCCACTCTACGAATTTTTAAAAATTCCTCACATGTGATAATCAGCTGAAATTGTTATGAGAACATTAATTATGGATCATAACCATGCAAAAAAATTTCAACAGTTTATAACTTGATTTGTACCATTTTCCATTCCGATCAAACTTGTCGGTCAGTGTTTTATTAGGACAGTACCACTCTCCGAATTTTTAAAAATTCCTCAGATGTGATCATCATCTGACATTTTTGTGAGAACATCAGAATTGTGTCAGGAACCTCCAAAAAAAATTCAAATCTTTTTGATAACTTTTAGACCACTTTTCAGCCAGTGCAAAAAAACCCAAAATCTCGGGTTTTTCGCCGAATTTCGGTTTTTTTTTTCCGGATTGGACCGGATTTGAATTTTCAAATTCAAATTTTATCCGAAATAATTTTGAAATTTCGTTATCCGGCCTGGGGTGAAATTTATTCCGAAACTGAAATTTGAAACCTTGGGCGTGGCACACCGCGGTCCGTTATCTAGTGGAACCTATACTTCGGAGTTGGGCTTCTGTTTCAGAAAATATGATTCCTTTTTTAGCACAAATGCAACCTTGTGACCGAACGAATATTAGGGTTGGGCCTATACTGTAACATAATGGTTTGATTTTTTTTCTATGTCCAGCGTCTGCAACAGGGTTTAAAATCTCGTTTTTAGTTGACATCTCGGGGTAGACGAAATCCAAAATTTCACCGAGATCTCAGAATTTCGAACAAATTTTGAATGAAACGTAAAAACCAAAATTCTAATCCGATTTTTTTAATTGAGATTTAACCGAGAAATATCGAAATTTCACCGATATTATACGAGAATTTAGTAAAATTGAACCAAGCGAAAAATAGTGCAAAACACGTTGAAATGTTTTGTGGATGGTTCTGACACATCACTAATATTCCCATAAAAAATTCAAATGATGATCAAGCATTATAAATTTCTAAAAATTTTGACAGTGGTTCTACCCTAATAAAAGGCTTACTAGTAAATTTTAACCAAATGAAAAATAGAATAAATCATGTTATAAAATTTTGAATTTTTTTTTGGATATTTATGATGTATGAATAATATTTCCATAAAATGTTTAGATGATGATCAAGCTTTAGGAATTTTAAAAAATTCTGATAGTGCTACTATCGTCATAAAAGCCCTACCGGTAAACTTCAACAAAATGAAAAATGGTCCAAAACACATTAGAAAGTTTTGAAATTTTTTTGGATGGTCCTAAAGCATCAATAATGTTCCTATAAAATTTCATATTATTATAAATCTTGAGGAATTTTAAAAAATTATGACAGTGCTACTGTCCTGATAAAAGCGTGATGATCAATAAATAGATTTGATTGTGAAACAAAAAAAGGGTTAGAATTTTTTAAAATTTTAGGAAATGGTGACTAGGGAATTATTAAGCTCTCAAAAAAAATTTGAATCATGATCACACTCTAGTGAATTTTTAAAATTCTTACAATGGTACTATACCATTTGTGTTCCTTGTGTTTTTGATTTTTAACAGTTAACAAATGAAGTTCAATGCATCCATAGATTTGATTAAGCAAACAAAAAAGTTTATTTTTTAAAAAAAATTAGATAAGGGTTCTAAGGCAAGTATTAATCTCTCACAAAAATTTTAGATCATGATCACACTCGAGAAAGTTTATAAAATTCTTACAAGGTTACTATCTCAGTTATGTTTATTCTGCTTTTGATTTTTTAAAGATAAAAAATGAATTTAAATTATTTTAATTTTTTTGTGTGATCCTACACTCCTAAAGATAGTATCATAAATTGTTTAGTGCATAATCAAACTTGTACAATTTTATAAAATCCGAAAGTGTTTTTGCCAAAATTATAAAATATTGCAAAAATTCGGTTTTCAACAAATTTTCATGGAAGATGACATTCTTAAGGGTTATTGGGCTAAATTAGGTAAAAAAAAAAGGCAATTTTGGTCAAAAAATATCCCGAGATTTCTGTGAGATTTTCCAAATTTGGTCAAAATTTTGAAAAATACTATAACAATTTTAATTTTTTTCAACTTTTTTCATCCGATCGGGATTTTCAATCTCATCCCCGACCGAAATCCATGATCTCGCCGAAATTTCGTGAAATTTCACCGGGATTTGTAACATTCAATACCGCAGGCTCACGAGTCGTACACACGGTTTCCTCCCTTCCTTTGCGATTTTACATGATACCCTCCTGAATACTAAAATTGTACAAAACAATCTCCTACTCGGTTCAACGGGAGGCTTTGGTCTTTTTGCCCTTGGGCCTAATTTTTTCTGCAAAGTCTTTATCTGAACAAAATTATAAATTGGGTCTCTTTTCGACTACTGCAGGTATTTAGCACGCTCTAATATTATGGCAGATCTGTATCGTGCTTCTATACTATGGCAGCTGAACGTGCTATAGTCCCATATCACGACATGCAACACGTGTCATCTCTCGGTCTTTCCACGATCGAGAAGTGGAAAGGCTTGCAATTTCATTCGGATAAAAACCAAAATCGTAAAAAAGCCAAAAACTTGTTCGACTCCCATGCCTTGTTTGTTTGGATGTTTTCTTCAACTTAAATGCTGAAAAGGCAAAGCCTAAACAAATAAACGGCTTTTAAATTGGGCTTTCTCAAAAGCTATAAGCCTCTGTTTAATAAAAACCAAAAGACACCGAAGAGGTACATATAAAAGCATATTATTTTTAAACTGTTTAAGTCAAAAGGCTAGTTTTAAGCTATATACCAAAAAGGGTAACGCCACGTTTGTTTTGGGTTAGACTTTATGGCTTAAGCTTTAAGGCAACATTTTTGTTTAAGTAGCTTAAAAACAATTCGTTTTTAAACTAAGCCAACCTATTTGGTATTACGGCTTTTTCTTGGGTAGAATGTCCGAAACACCTCCTTACGAATGAGCCAAGAAGATCAATTTCACGCATCAATTTGAATATGCAGCAAATCACGCACGAACACATACAGGAGATACAGGAACACAACGATTTCAAGCCCACCAAATTTACAATCTTTGAACCATGGATCTGCAAACAAGTAGTTGGTATATAATATGGATATCTAATCCAAACATCATTACAAGTCCAAATCTAACATCATTAATGGTATCAATGAATTAACAAAATTGAAAACAGAGCAAACCCACTATAAATCTGAAAAAATGAAGAAAAATAAAAAATAGGACCAAATCAGCATCTACACCTAGCTGTTCGTCACCCTCATCAGCGGGTTGAAAGTTCCATTAAGTTGGTTTTGGTGTTAATGACAAATCTAATATTGAGACTAACTCTTTTGATAATCATAATATTGATTAGTCTCAATTGTTAAGTAATGACAAATCGTTTATAAGACTAACTCTTTTGGTGAGCTTAACTCTTATTAGTCTCATATTTGGATGAAAAATGGAAAACCTAGGGTATGCACTTGTATGCACTCTATCATCTGAATGCATATTTAGGATTCAAGTTAAAGTATGAACTCTTCAGTTGCTTTAGTCCAAATATATGCATTATGTTTCTAATTCATATATTACATGAATGCACACATCTAGGGGGAGTTTATAATTTAACTTGTTGTTTCAATAGTATTGATCCATGTCTTATTACTAAATAACATATAAAGGATCAAGACTTTGAAACAATCGTTAGAGTATATATAACTTGTGTAGTTGTAATATACTCATGCAAATATATGATAAACTCATATGCAATCTAAGATTGATTATGTGCGTATTGATTCTATGATCAATTTGTTATATGCACATACCTAATGGAGTTTATTCTATAGTTGATGGTTTAAATGTATTGATCCCATGTCTATCACTCAAACATATATGGATCATTACTAGCCATCATATTGGGTATATGAAACTTATGTAGTTAATATATACTCGTGACAATTTAAATTGTGTTCGGTTGCCATTCAATCAACAAAGAACTAGTCATGTGTTGATAGCTCACTTTGTTGATCCTAGGGCAATCGAAAGTTCTTGTGTATATGAAGCATTAGTTGCATTAGTATACTCAAGACACAATTAATCTTTCAATCATTTGTCTTTGGGTTGTGGTCAATCATCAAAGGAAAAGATCAAAAGATCTTGGGAGCATCCATTATGTGTTAATGGAGTGCAATGATGATTGAGACAACCATGTGTTTTGGACTAACACTTTCAATGAGTTTGAAATAGGTTAAGTGCAAGTTTGAGATGGATGAACGGGAAAAGGATGTCATCATGTGTTGATGAGCATCAAGAGAGGATCCCGAAGCTAAGATAAGGGGAGTTCATCATGTGTTGATGAATAAGACAAAGATCCCGACTTGGAGAGAAGATGATGGAAATCATAAAAGCTCCAAGTGGATGTGCTAGAGGCAAAGGTATAACTAGCTAGGGCTAAGGATGTGTTCCTAGTCTTTTACCGGTCTCGGTGTTTGGATAGGAGACCGGTTTGCTAGTTAGGTGCCGTACTATTAAGAGGGGTTAAGTATTATAGCTTGAGCTTCATCATGTGTTGATGAACTCAATCCGGTTCTCTCTAGCTCACTCTCTATTTGGTTCTTGCATGAGCTAAGTATTTGCATGTGTTGCAAATAAGGGAGCTCATGCTTGCTTCTTATTGAATCTTAATCGATTTGGTTTTTGCATGGAGCTATGGAATTGCATGTGTTGCAAAAAGGAGATAGCTCATGTAATTTGGTTTATATGGTTTTTGCATAGAGCTAAGTTTTGCATATGTTACAAAAGGTGAGAGCTCATGCATCGGTGTTTTAGCTTGTGATTTGATCATGTGTTGATCATCACAAGGCTGAGTAAAGTTTATGATTTTTCTATTTGCAAATAATCTAGAGGTTATGGTTTTGATCCTAGAGCATGTGTTGGCATTTGCAAAGTGTCGGGATTATGTGTTGATCCTTACATGGCTAGAGGATTGATCTCATGGGTTCTCGGTTTATTTGCAAATATGTTTTGCAAATTGTTTTGATCATGAGTTGATCACCAAATGGCATAAGATTTGATCTTATTTGATTCCCTCTAGCTTGTAGTCATGCTCTTAATCAAGTCTATGTAAGGGATTTCGAGAAATCAGATTTTAGACTTGAATGACTACATTAGAGTCTCTATTTTTGTGATATTTAGAAATATATATGGTTGCTTAAATCTTTAAAATGAGTGGAGATTGTAGCCCTCATGATAAGCTTCGCATAGAATCAAAAATCACCTAAATCGGAGTTCGGAGTAAAACGTTATGAGCGTTTTAGTGACTCTGACAGTGGTAGCACCGCCCCTACATGAGCGGTAGCACCGGCCTCAGATGGGCGGTAGGATCGCCCGGGGCGGTGTTACCGGCCCAGAGGAGGTGTAAAAACTCCAGAGAAGGGTTTTTTGGTGGAAATGGCTGGTGCTACCGGTCCTAGATGGGCGGTAGCACCGGCAATCGTAGTAACGGCTAGTTTTGGTGTTTTAATGCACGTATGACCGTTGGTTTAAAGGCGGTGCTACTGCCCTAGTAGGGCGGTAGCACCGGGTTTGCCGCGTTTTACCTATTTCACCCTCCAACGGCTAGTTTTCTTGAGGGGCTATAAAAGGGGCCGAGCTAGGAGGGTTTTGTGGCTGTTCTAGCACCCATTTGAGGTATTCTTGTGAGAGCAAAGCCCCAAAAGCTCATAGAGCCATATTTGAGTGATTTGAGATGAATTATTTGATTTAGAGTTTCTTGTGTAGAATCTCTTTGGTGTTGATTTGCTTTCTCTTGAGCTAGTGTGAGCCTCTCCTCCATATTGTGCATGTGTTGCACTTTGTGAGCAAGGAGAGAAGTCTCTAGTTGCATGTGTTGCATCTAGAGAAGGATTGAGCATCCTTGTGCATGTGTTGCACTTGGTGGAGCCGGTCCAAAGTGGTTTGGGCTTGCCTCAACGTGGATTAGGGGAGACCGGCAAGTCTCCGAACACCACGGTAAAACATCGGTGTGTCTCCTTTTGTTTGCTTTCAATTCTCTATTTACATTGTTGCAATTTATATTCCTAGAATTAAATTGCTTGATTATCTTTAGGATTGTATATTCTTTAGTAGAGACATAATTAGCAAGTGCACTTAGTAAGCCTAGTTGATTTAGGCTCTTATTTGTCAAAACCTTAGTTTATCGCTTTCGCATTGATTATTATTTAGGTTTTGACATAGAGATCAATAGAGCGTGTATTTAGTGAGAAGAATTATTAAAACCGCCTATTCACCCCCCCTCTAGTCAGCATCCTCGATCTTACATGGGCTGCCCTTGCCATTGAGACACCGTTACCCCCATTGGCAGGCTGCACCTATCGTCGTCACTGGAGGGGGAACAGTACGATGACGAAGGTCACGACAGCTAGCGTTGTGCGTGAGGAGGATGAGGTCGCCGTATTGTCTGTCGGGAGGACGGGGCCACCAGCGGATGCTGTCATCGGCGGAGGAGCGAGGAGGGTGAGTAGATACATGGTCAGATATAAAAGGAGAGCGAGCAAATCTAACACCTGTGGATGTCGTCGCTGGCGGAGAAGGGAGGGGTAGCGGAGGGAGGAGGGTAGAAGGGAGGGGGCAGTCGGATGCGATTGCCGGTGGAGGAGGGAGGGGATGGTTTATGTCAGCTTACTGGTAGGGATGAAAACGGGAACGAATTTCCGATCGTTCCGAAGAAAAACGGAAACGGAAGCCTTTTTTCGGAAACAGAAACGGAAAATATCGGTACGAAAACGGAACCGAATTTTTTTTGTCGAAAGCGAAAACGGAAACGGGAGAGCAATTTCCGCCGGAAATGAAAACGGAATCGAAAATTCCGTATAAGTGAAACCGAAATTCGTCGAAAACTTGGCCCATTTGGCCCAAAAAGGAGAATGGAGAATTTACATTTATTTTCGAATTAAAATAATTTCAAAAATACAAATGGTTTTATAGAAAATACCAAATAGAGTTAAAAAATTCCAAAAAATTTCTCAAAAATACTTTGGAATATTGTGAACCTAGGAAAATTATTTCTAGCATATTTTTGGCTTCATTTTTCATGAATAAATTAATTATATAAATCTAAAAAATAGTAAAATGGCATTTATAAACTCCAGAAAATCCAGGATAAATCTCAGAAAATCATAAATGAACATTGAACAATAATATGCAAATTTTAGGGCATTAAATTTTTATAGTTGGAGGAGCAAGAGAATATCAATGATAATGTTACGGAGGAGGATATGGTTTGATCTGGAGGACAAATAGTGATCCTTCAACTGATAAACTTGACAAAAAGCTTTTAGTGATACCGGTGAACATAACATTGTTCTTGTATCCACCTTTGTGATGGAATGAGTTACATTGTTTTTGTGGTCATGTACATTGTGATCATGTATTACGTTCTTGTGGAATTTTCTACTTTCGTTTCCGTATCCGCTCCGTTCTGTTCCGTATCCGTTTCGATCATTATTCGTTTCGATCCGCTTCCGGTTTCGATTCGCTTCGCTTACGGTAAAGATGTATGTAAACGAAACGAACGACCATTTACCGACCATTTCTGTTCCATTTTCATCCCTATTTACTGGAGAGGTAGAGAGGTAGGAGGAGAAATGAGGAGAGGGGAGGGATTTTGGAGTTTATATGTAATAGAATTTCGTGAGTAATTTCAGTGACTTTCAGTTGGACTAGCTTTTTAGCTCGTAGAGTCGTAGTTACGAGAGATTTTATAATTTCACAAAAGGGTAGGCTGAAAAAATCACGTCTTTGTTTCGACTTTCATCTTTCTAGCAATTAAGCCTAAGAAAAAACCAAAAAAAGACAAGCTCACGAGACCACACAAGGTACATAGCTAAACAAAGGTTGAATTCATCCCTCTTCTAGCCCTCTCTTCGCTTTTTACAAATTTACTCTCCTCACGAAAATATTTGCAAAATTGACACTATTCCTTGCCACGGAAACATCGGAAAGGGTGACATGTGTCACCTTCCGCCCTCGTCATCTGCGGCACTAACACTCCTGCCGTGCTGCCCTGATGTTCAAGCTGCTGGTCCTGTGCTAGCCTGCCTCCTGTCACGGATTCCACCTTCCGTGCTCCTCGGCCACGATAACAAAAACGGCTTCCACGGTAAGAAGAGACTAAAAATCAGTAAAGACGGATACGCTAGATTTGTTTAAAAAAAAAAAAAGGGGTCGATGAGGCTAGAAAAAGAAAAGGTATGATTCCACCGCAGTTGCCGTACTCACAGAATAGGCATAAGTCAGTGAAGTCACACCGAAACCCATCGAATTTGCACCTCCTGATCACTCCCTCTTCATCCCCAATCTAACCAAGTCAAGAAACCAGACCACCACCCCCGGCCATGGCCACCACCGACGTCCGCCTCTCCATCGCCCACCAGACCGGCTTCGCCCTCCGCCTCGCCGCCGCCCTATCCTCCCCTTCCTCCTCCGCCAGCGGCGTCCGTGCAGGCAACGCCGCGTTTTCCCCGCTCTCCCTCCACGTCGCGCTCAGCCTCGTCGCCGCCGGCGCGGACGGCGCCACCCGCGACCAGCTCGTCTCTGCCCTCGGAGGCGCAGGTCCAGGCGCGGCCGAGGGCCTTCACGCGCTCGCCGAACAGGTGGTGCAGCTCGTGCTTGCCGACGCGTCCTGCGCCGGCGGCCCGCGCGTCGCCTTCGCCAACGGCGTCTTCGTGGACGCGTCGCTATCGCTCAAGTCGTCCTTCAAGGAGGTCGCCGTAGGCAAGTACAAGGCCGACACCCACTCCGTCGACTTCCAAACTAAGGTGATCCCCTTCCTGCCAAGCTACGATTTACTAGTATCTTTGCCTGAAAAAGTAAGTGAAATTCCTACTTTTCTGCAGACATAACTAGCTAGTAGTTTATTTTCTAGGTGCTTTAATGTCTGTCATGCCATTTTTTTTCTAGAAAGTGGTTGTTTTCTGCTTAAGTGATAGATGAATAACCATTTCCTAGCATTGGGAGCACTATTTACAATTCTCTTTGTTGAAGACTCAGAGAAGTGCAAATGCACGAAACATTGCTGATAATCAGATTCTTTTTGTAGAACCTAACGTCTGTAGCTATCTAACAGTGTAAACCTTCTTTTCTGTTGATTTTGTAATATTAGACTGAAGTTTCGATCTTAGCATATAAACTATAAATGTGCGACTTTTAAAGCATTTTAGCTTGTACAATCTTCTTTCATGGTGTAGCTTAAACTTGTGGTAAAAGTGTAAAACTTATTACTTACATTGCCATTTTTGTCCAAGTGAGTTATTTAAGTGTAGGTGTTCACTGTTCAATAATAAGACCATTGGTCAATAATAAGACCATTATGAATAAATGGAAATTTATAGTAATTACTACTTTCAGGTGCCATTTCTGCTGCTTCTTTTTTAAGCATACAGCTTCTCTAGGGGCTGCAGTTCTGCTCTGGTCAAAGTATGGTATAATTTGTTCTTTAGTGTTTAGTTTAGTGGGAATTATTTACAGTTTGGATCTTGTATTGTTATGTGGTATTGTGACTTTGCAAATGTTTTGTGCTGAGCTGTTTATCAGCATGATTTATAGATATCTAACTTGTTATTTCTATAAGCAAAGGCAGCACCTTTCAGGAAGTGTAGTTCTCCCTGTGTGCTATCTAGGGATTTTTGAAGGATGGGGAATTTGGTGATGTTCATAGTGGCTCTAGAGCCTAGTATGTATATTAGATCATTAGGAACATATAACGCCTACCCCAACTTGTTTGGGACAAAAGGCTTAGTTGTTGGTTGTTGTTCTATGTAATGTGTCTCTTTTTCTCCAGTATGATTCTGTCGTGGTCTCTCATGGTGAAGTAGTGTTGTGTGCCTGGTTGTACAAGCGAGTACCTGGATGAAGTCCGGCACGATGAGAGGTGGAAGTCAAGGCCATGGCGGCGACTCGACGGATAACGAGCGAACGGAGCTACCGGCCTTGTTAATTGGAAGGCACCGCCGAGAGGAACTTTGTGGCAAAATACACTTGCCGTTTTCATTGATTTCATTACTACTTATAGCTGCAAATAGTTTTGGTAACTAACAATAGAAATCTAAACTTTCCTAACAACTGGATAAGCTAACAACCAAAAAGATATCAACTAACTAGCAACGTCACTAATGCCCTGCGCCTGGCACCATATTGGGCCGCACCTCTGATAACTCCCCAGGCCACTCCTTATTGTGCCGGTAGTACACATTATCCAGACCCATAACATCACTCCCCCCCTCAAAAGCCAGCTTGTTCGCAAGCTGGAAGGTAGGGAAGTCTTGCCGAAAAGCAGCGGCCATCACCCAAGAAGCGTCATCTGCGGACTCACCCTTCCAGCGGACAAGAAACTGGCGTCGTCCTTTGATGATGCGATGTGCTAAAACCTGGCCCGGCTCCTTGAGTGCGGTCGCAACGCCAGGCGACATATCAGGGACAACGGTTGCGGAGTGGCCAGAATGGCCCCTTTGAAATCCTTGAGGAGGGAGTCGTGGAAGACATTATGGAGTCGTGCGTTCCGTGGTAATTGAAGGCGATAACCAACTTTGCCGATGCATTCAATAATCTGATAAGGACCATAGAATCGGGGTGATAAATTGTGCTGGGTAGTGGTTCGCATGGACTGCTGGCGGTGGCGTTGAAGGCGTAACCAAACCCAATCACCAGGTTGAAATGAAACCTCCCGATGCCGAGTGTCATAGTATTGCTTCATCCTATTCTGAGCATAAAGGAGATGCAAGTGAGCACGTTGCAGAAGATCATCTCGATCAGCAAGATGACAATCAACAGCTTGTAGAGCCGAAGCGCGCTGATTGTAGGGAATGAGCGGCGGAGGCCGGCGCCCATACACAAGCTCGAAGGGTGTCATGCGATGAGCAGAGTGTTAGGATGAGTTATAGCAGAATTCCGCCCAAGAAAGCCATTGGACCCAGGTGCGAGGATTATCGGCTGTAAGGCAACGAAGATACATCTCCAGCGTACAATTGACAATTTCGGTTTGCCCATCCATTTGTGGATGGTATGCCGTGGAGAGAAGATGAGTGCCTCACCTTTTAAAAAGGGTTTTCCAGAAAGCGCTAGTGAACACCGGGTCTCTGTCACACACGATTGCCTCTGGCATGCCGTGCAATCGAACAACATTGTCAAAAAACAAGTTTGCCACCACCGAAGCTGCTGATGGCCTGGCCATTGAAATGAAGTGCGCATATTTGGATAGCCGGTCGACGACCACCAAGATTTCCCCTGAGAGGTCGGAAGGCTGACAATGAAGCCCATGGAGATATCGGCCCAAACCTGATGGGGCACAGGAAGAGGTTGGAGGAGCCCGGCCGGTGATAAGGAGGTCGTCTTATTTTGTTGGCAGATAGCGCAACTGGAAATATATTGTTCCCCCGACTGGCGCTGTTGAGGCCAGAAGTAATCCTGCCGGAGGCGATGAAGCGTCTTGTGAACCCCTTCGTGTGTTAGATCATGGACGGCAGCCGCTATTTCTGGAATGAGGGAAGACTTGGCTGGCACCACTAAGCGAGTGTTGCGGAATAAAAGCCCATTGCGAACCTGCCAGGAAATGCCTGCCTCTGTCGAAGGGAAGGAGCTTGACTTCCCGGTAGATGGAGTTCTCGGCGGGGAACTATTGTGGCCGGTGGAAGGGATATGAGACTGTTAGAGCCGATCCTTGAGAGGAGACGGTACGTGCTGCTGCAGCCATGCGGCACAACGCTGTTTGATTTTCGGGTCATCGCGTAGAACTTGCTGCCACTGATTCAACGTGTCGCAGCGGGGACGTGACAAAGCCGCACAAAAAGGTGCCGTGTCCTCCACCCGAGATAAAGCATTGGCCGCTTGATTGGTGTGACCCGGCTTATACTCTACCTAAAAGTCGAAGCCCATTAATTTGCTGAGCCAGTGCTGCTGTGGGGAGTAATTAAAGCTTGTCCGAGTAAGAACTTCAGGCTTGCATGATCTGTACGGACAATGAAGGTACGGCCCCAAAGATAAGGCCTCCAATGGCGAACAGCCTTCGATAACCCAATCAGCTCCCGCTCTAAGCCGCAAGTTTCTGATGGCGGTCTACCAACTTTCGGCTAAAAAAAGCAATCGGGTGCCCGTCTTGTTGCAGGACTGCCCCTATGCCCCGGCCGGATGCATCACATTCCACCACAAAGGGAGCAGCAAAGTTGGGCAAGCGGAGGACAGACGCGGATGTCAGGGCCGCTTTAAGGCGAAGAAAAGCTGTGTCGGCTGCCTCCGTCCATGTGAAATTGCCGCGGCGAAGCATAGCCATCAGGGGTTCGGCGATGTCGGCATACCGGCATATGAACCTGCGGTAATAACCGGTCAACCCCAAGAAACCACGAAGGGTTGTGATCGTGGTGGGTCGGCTCCATGCCGAAACCGCCTGTAGTTTCTCATCGTCGGCCGCCACGCCAGAGGCTGAGATAATGTGGCCAAGATATCACACCTGCTGTTGGTTGAAGGCACATTTAGATTTCTTGAGATACAACCTGTGACTGCTTAACCGCTTCAAGACGATGTGAATGTGTGCCAAATGGTCGTCGGCTGACGGGCTATAAATAAGGATGTCATCAAAGAATACGAGGACGAACTTCCTCAGAAATTCTTGGAGAACCTCATTCATGAGAGCTTGAAATGTTGATGGCACGTTGGAGAGGCCAAATGGCATCACAAGAAATTCATAATGCCCATGATGTGTCTGAAACGCCGTCTTGGCAATATCCTCATGCATGTGCACCTGATGGTAACCGGAACGAAGATCAAGATTGGTGAAGAATTTGGCGCCGTGGAGCTCATCTAGCAATTCCTCGACCACTGGAATGGGAAACTTGTCCTTCACCGTATGGGCGTTGAGTTCGCGGTAGTCGACGCAGAACCGCCAGGTGCCGTCCCCCTTTTTAACCAGCAAAACCGGTGAAGAGAAAGGAGACCGGCTATGGCGAATGATGCCCTATGTCAGCATGGTCTCACATTCGCGCTCAATCTCATCCTTCAGACGGTAAGGGTACCGGTATGGCCGCACGACCATCGGATTTGTGCCGTCACGCAAACAAATGCGATGGTCGCAGACACGTGCTGGCGGTAGTCCATGAGGTTCTTCGAAAACATCATCAAAAGCCGCCAAGATGGCAAGCAATGCTGGACTATGTTCGGCTTGAATGGATAGAAGATGTGGATGTTTTGTGCGCCGAATACCATCCAGTGTGATGCAACACCCATTATGGTTAAACGTCATGGTGAGAGTGCTGAAATTCCACTGGATATTGCCCAGGGTCTGTAGCCATTGTACGCCGAGGACGACATCAAATCCTTCGAGAGGAATAACTAAGAATGAAGCCTTGAAGGAATGCTGAGCAATGGAAAAACCTTCGTCTGGAACATCTCCCAAGCAAAGGTAATTGACAACCGTTTGCTACTTGGACATGCTGCGAAGAGGCATGCCCCTGATTGAGCGCCATACAAAGAGCAGCATGGCTACTAAGGAAATTATGGGTGCTGCCACTGTCAATGAGGCCAAGCATGCAGTGCCCTCGTATGAGCAAGATGACCTGCATGGTGGCGCCAGAGGTAGGTCCAAGAACAGCCAACAAAGAGAGCGACGGCGTAACAGCGTTATCATCTCCCTCACTTGAGTCCATCCCGAGTGGCAGCGCCTCAGAATCGTCTGGCTCGTCGGGGCATATTTCGATGGCAAAAGGCCGTGTGCACCTATGGCCACGCGTATAAATGTCATCACAATGGTAACATAAGCCTTTTGCGCGACGCTCCGCCAATTGATCGGCATTAAGACGCAACTTGGAGGCAGGTGATGAAATCGTGGCCCCGCTAGATGAAGTTGGCGCTGATGTACAAGTGAGGCCCCCAGAAGAAGATGGCGCCATGACTTGCCCCACCGGCGACAGACTGGGGGAAACAACAGAAGTTGCCGCGCCGCGTTGGAAAGCCATGCGGCCACGGCCCTGGGATGCATAACTTTGTAGAGCATCAGCGACCCACAAATCCTTGCATTCTTCAGCCTCTCGCGCAAAGCCGATTGCTTCAACGAGGTCGCACGGTCGCTCTCGACGGACGTCGGTCGCCAGGGCTTTCGCAAGCCCGGCGGTAAACGTCTCCACCTGATCCGCGCGCACCGTGCGGGGAGCCCGAGCGAGGAGCTGTTGGAATTCACGGGCATAGTCGTTGACACGATTGGTACCTTGTTTAAGATTTAACAAGATCGCCCAAAGGACCCGCTCCCGAGTGGCGAGTGAAGCGTTGCAAGAAGGTATCGAAGAAATCTTCCTAGGACACCCATTCTTCCTCAAGCAGCCAATTATCCAACACTTCTTGTGCCTCACCGCGAAGGTGCAGCCCGACCAGATCGACGTGATCCTGTGGTGGAATCTGATGCAACCGGAAAAATCGCTCGCATTAACGTAACCACAACAGTGGGTCTTCTGTGCCATCATAACTGGGAAGTTCCAGGCGAGGAGGCCGTGGAGTCCAGCGGTGTTGGTGTAGATTGTCATCTGCCTCCTCCGGAATACTGTTGCTCCGAAGCGGCGCGAAGATGACCGCCTGTGTCCCATGGTTGTCGTTCCCAACGTCCCCGTTCGGCTGCCCGAGGATGAGCGTAACGCGTCGAGATGTGCGATCCAAAGCCAGGAGGATCAGGCGCCTGGACTCGCTCTCGTCGATCCAACCTCGGGTCCTGGCGACGATCGGTGCCATCCGTGGCCCGGCCGAGATGACCGTTGTCCCCTGGGTTGTGGACACGGCTCGGGAAAGTGCCAAAAGCTTGACGATGGACGTCTTCATTCCTGCCAGCGAAGCTTCCAGCTGGTTGACACGTTCTTCCAACGACGGTTGTGTCATGGCCGGAGGATCGCCTGAAGCTGATACCAATTTGTTGTGTGCCTGATTGTACAAGCGAGTACTCGGACGAAGTCCGACACGATGAGAGGTGGAAGTCGAGGCTGTGGCGGCGACTCGACGGATAACGAGCGAACGGAGCTACCGGCCTTGTTAATCGGAAGGCACCGCCAAGAGGAACTTTGTGGCAAAATACTTCTTGCTGTTTTCATTGATTTCATTACTACTTATAGCTGCAAATAGTTTTGGTAACTAACTATAGAAATCTAAACTTTCCTAACAACTGGATAAGCTAACAACCAAAAAGATATCAACTAACTAGCAACAGCACTAATGTCCTGCGCCTGGCATCATATTGGGCCACTCCTCCGATAACTCCCTAGGCCGCTCCTTCTTGCGCCGGTAGTATACGTTCTCCAGACCCATAACAAGTAGTGGCCGAGTTCCTTATGTGGTTTTCATTTATTGCCATTGTCAAAATTCTGTGTCTAAGAAGATTTACAAAAGAACCCACTAATTGTTAGAATTGTGGAAAGGCTAGTATTGGTATTGTACAATGATGCTTCTGGATTGTGTATGATCATTTAGATAAGCATAGTCATGTGAACTGTTAGTCTGTCACCAGTTGCATGTAAATTATTTCCCACAGAAATGTTTTATGAAAATGTTACTCTATCTCGGATGCTCAGTACCGTTCTCACCTTTACAACCTGTTCGGAAGAAACAGTTTCTGGTTTGTCTTAATTTGGTGGAACACCAATATCTAATGTTGAACTCATTTTCATTACATAATCTTATCCTTTCACTGTTTTGGTCATTTTGGAAATTGCAGCTAGACTCTGTGTATGCTTTTGGCATTGGTAGTAAGTACTGATGTATTCTCTTAGTCCAGGCTGCTGAAGTTGCTGGTCAAGTGAACTCTTGGGTAGAGAAAGTCACATCAGGTCTCATCAAAGAGCTCCTCCCCCCGGGGTCTGTTGATCATACCACCAAGCTGGTTCTTGGTAATGCACTTTATTTCAAAGGAGCTTGGACTGAGAAGTTTGATGCATCTAAGACCAAAGACGGTGAGTTCCACCACCTTGATGGGAGCTCTGTTCAAGCACCATTCATGTCTAGTACAAAGAAGCAATATCTTTCATCGTACAACAACTTGAAGGTACTTAAGCTTCCTTACCAGCAAGGTGGGGACAAAAGGCAGTTCTCCATGTACATACTTCTTCCAGAAGCACAAGATGGTCTCTGGAGCTTGGCTGAAAAGTTGAGTTCTGAACCAGAGTTCCTGGAGAGGCATATCCCAACGCAGAAGGTTGCAGTAGGGCAATTCAAGCTCCCCAAGTTCAAGATATCATTTGGATTTGAAGCGTCTGATTTGCTCAAAGGTTTGGGGCTCCAGCTACCATTCAGTGCAGAAGCAGATCTTTCAGAGATGGTCGACTCGTCGGTGGGACAGAGCCTGTATGTTTCATCCATATTCCACAAGTCGTTTGTCGAAGTCAATGAGGAAGGAACCGAGGCTGCTGCGGCATCTGCTGCAGTGATCACGCTTAGGTCACTGCCAAGTGGGCCCATGAATTTCGTCGCAGATCACCCTTTCCTTTTCCTTATCCGAGAAGACATGACAGGTGTGGTGCTATTCATTGGTCATGTACTCAATCCCCTACTTGCTCCATAGTGTGTGTGTTCTGAAGAACCATCTTGGTGCGACTGCATCTGTCGCATGCAACTGCCAGGGTTTCAACATTTGATCATGCTGCCCGTGCAATAAATCTGAAATGTTAAAGACTTTCGAATTATGGCTTGCTTGATGTATGTGAGCTTTTGGAATGGAGTCCAGTGTAGCTATGGAGTAGTCTGCTTACAGACCGTTTGATACATGAGGTGAAACATGCTCGTCAAATGCTTCTTCGTGAAGTGTGAGCAGTAGTCTTGCGTAATTTGGGTGACTAATCTGTTTTTTTTAATCCTGATTGTATTGTTTCGGTTGGATTGACAAGGTGCTGGGTGTGTCGTCTTCCTTTGCATGTTCGTATCCGCGGGAGAGAGAGAACAGACTTCACTGTGTCATGTGATTCATAATCTTTTTTCTCCTATACTTCTTCATAATTCAAATGCCGCATAAGATAAGTCGAAATCAAATATTCATGTGCACTACACAAAATTGCAAAGTAAGGTAATGTCAGTTCATTGTGCAGTCATTTAGCCTTGGATCGTATAGTGCAATTGCAAGCTGTTTTGTAAGCTTGTCGCAGCATTATTTGAATTTTTACGAGGAACTTGCAACATGCTACCTTACGGTGTTCCTGTGCAAGTCTAATGCATTGCAAGCAGTTTGTTTCCAGAACAGATTACGTATCTTCAGACTTGGAACCTAGTGGCGTGCCTTTATACACCGAATATCAGCAACAGGGTTACACACAGAAAACCTGTTCTGAATCGAAACGTAGAAATTCACTCTAAGTCTCACATAGATCACTGTCACAAGAAGCTAGAAATATAAGACAACCCAGAGAATGGAGCAAATTGACGCCCCTCTTATTTGCCTACCAACACATACACATGATACAACACACAAATGGAATAATACAGCTACATTGCCGTCCCTTAGTTAAGGGGAGCAGAGACATGGTTCCGGACAATCTACCAGTTCTTCTCAAATGAAAGAGATTCTAGCACAGCAACATGCTTACATCCAAAGGGCTGAACTGCTGCACAACATTGAAAAGACACACATCAACATTGATAACAAGGTGACGATTGGGGGTTATCAAGGACGAGCAGCGTAATTCGGGCGGCACCCTCAATATATGTATATATCCCCCTTTTGAGTCTCTGACTATATTGGTCTTCTGTAACACAAGAAACCAATTCAAGCTCCACTGATAGGAAACACGGCTTCTTTGAGAGTATTGACACCGTCACATAGCATATACTATCTCCCCACTGCTTTCCACGTCAAGATCGGGGTCTGAATCAAGATCCTCCATGTCATCGTCAAGATCAAGACCGTCATTCAAGAACTGGTTGATTCCACGAGAGCCAGCTGCTGGTATGGTCGCCTCTGCCAGGATCTGCATGATCTCATCCATGCTCTGCATTGGCTGTTCAGGCTCCTCATACTGGTTGCTCATTGTGCTATCATCCATTAGGTCATCTGGGAGATTCTTCAAGAACCATGGATGATTCCTTATCTCGGGGATTGATATTCTCTGTATGTCCAGACGATAGTCATTATCTCGGAGGAAATAATATGCAAAATCTAATGACTCAAAACTCTACGCAGGCACAGCCGAAGGAGCACTCACAGTATCTGGGTTGGCAACAAAAATCCTAGAAATAAGATCTTGGCACTCTGGAGATATGTGGACATAATCTGGAATTGAGTACTGCACACCCAATATTCTCTGCCAAATCAAGCTCGTCAGTTTTCTGATCACAATGGACATTTAATTTTGAGATTGCGGCATAAGATGGATGGAATGGAAACCTGAATTGTCTTCCTAAAATTCTTCTTGTCAGGATCCTCAAAAGGATATGCACCGACCAGCATCACATAGAGCGTTACTCCACACGACCACACATCAGCAATCTACATTGTAGAACAAAGAATTAATGATTGATTTAATACATCACATAGGCCACTATCCACATGACTATACGTCATGCATGTAAAAAATGTGAATGCTTCGTAAAGCAAATAATCTTGCTCAAGTGCAGAAAAATGGCATGAACATTAAACAGCACCATAAACAGGGAGTTTCAATATATGCATACCTTTCCATCGTATTCCTTCTTCAGCAGAACCTCAGGAGCAATGTATGCTGGAGTTCCAACAGTTGACTTTGGCTGTGAATGAAGAACTGACGACTGCAAATGCAGAAAAGAGTAACGAGCACAATGAAGTAACAATTTCAGGGATTCAAGCTCCCCACACAAAAACTACATTGACAAGCAGAGTTTGATTTCCCAATTTAGCATACAAACAGAGTGAAGTTGTGGATTGTTCACCGCAATTAGGCGACAGGACGAAGGATAACTCTTAAAGCAGTTATCTGGTAGTACCTTCGAATAGCCAAAGTCACATATCTTGAGCCGAGGAGCCGTGGTCCCATCCAGCAGGGTGTTCTCCAGCTTCAAGTCACGATGACATACTTGCTTGACAAAAAGGTAAAGAAAGCAGAACAATTTAAACTCTCCTACCTAGAAGCTGAACAAGATGTAAATTGGTAGAGGCAAAGAAAGAAAAAGGTAGGATACCATGGAATGGCAATAGCTGACTCCTGATATCAGTTGCTGGAAAAAGAAACGCGCCTAAAAGGCAGAAAGCTTTTGGAGTTAGTTATTAGACATACACAGAAATGGCAACGAAAGACAGCATCAGTAATTCAGCATGTACGCAAGCAAGAAGGAAGGAACATGGCGACCTCGTCCTCGCTGAATCTGCCGGCGTTGCAGATGCGCTCGAAGAGCTCCCCGCCGGAGGCGTACTCCATGACGATGGCGAGGTGCGTCGGGGTGAGGATGACCTCCTTGAAGCGGACGATGTTGGGGTGTCGCAGCGAGCGGTGGTTGATGATCTCCCGCTGCACGTTCTCGTCAATCTGCAAGCGCATGGGCAGAACAAGTCGGCCCTGAGAGAACGAAAAAAGTGATGGAACACAAAAAAAAAAATCAAAAACGAAATTCAACTCAACACAAAACATCGCATGGGATTGGACTCGAAATCCAGATATGTCGATTCACCAGGCTAGCACACGTCAATAAGCTACCGGCACTGTTAGGGATAGAAGTACGATAACATTTGTTAGGGATAGAAGCACGATAAAATATTGGAGGCAGATTTAACGTAGAAAAACCCTTACGGGAAAAAACTACCGAAAACAATTCACTATAATGCTTTAAGATTACAAGTACAGGGAGTTAACTTATATAGCTAAAAAATCCTAGTTGTAGAAGACTTGACTCCTAACAAACTATAGATAGAACCAACAGATATGATAAATTGAGATATTGAGTTATCTCCAACAGCCACTTTTGTGACTACATTGCTTCTTTCTCTTACTTATTCTCTAAACAAGAGTACAAGCCTGCTTTTATAGCAGATTTTCTTCACAACCGACTCGGTAAATAACAAACCGAGCACTACTCGGACGACTGCACTTTTCAAAACCAAACCCTTCGTAATTAAAACTAACCAATGTTAAGATTATATCTAACATTTTCCCCCCTAATCTTAACACACCGACTCTTTCTCGTTGAGGCAATTAGTCTCAACTACGATTTGCTCAACTTTTACTCGACGCAGGACGATGAACGCATCTCCAAGGAGTTTCGTCTTCTTCTTGTTGTCCATACCACCGGTGACGCACCTCACCGGTGATTACAATTGGTTCCTCAGCTGCAATTGTCTTTTCACTGGTAACACAACTTGACGGTGACGTAGACTCGGATTAGAGTTTACCCACGAGAGAACTTAGACCCACCTACAAGAACTTTCATGCACACAAATAGCTAGAACGACGACCACAACTTCTCAACATCCTGGACTCATTTTCGACGGACTTGACTTTAGACGGCGAACACATCTTCTCAACGTCCCGGACTCGTCTTCGACGGACTTGGCTTTGGACGGCGAACACACCTCTTCAACGCTCCGGAGTCAACTCTAACGAATTTAACTTTGGACGGCAAACGCATATCTTCAACACCCCTGAGTCAACATTTTTACATGCCCAGCCGGACATCACCTTCTGCGAACCCGCACAGCTCCACGAGCGCCGTTGCGCTCTCTTTTTTTCTTGTGTCCGGCGATTTCTTTTGCCGTGCGCTAGCCTTCGCATGTCACCACGGTGTCCCACGCCTTCCTCCTTTTCTTCTGGAATGGCTTGGAGACAAGAGACCACTTGCTAGAACCAGGCATCGCGATCTTCTTCGACAGGAGATGCAATGTCGATTCAAGCATCGAGAGAGCAATCTCTCTAGCTTCAGCCAACAGCTTGACCACCTTGCACATCTCCTGATGCGCAGTGGATGACTTGTTGTAGATCTTCCCAAACTGTTTCTGCGCCTTCCTGGCCAGGCGGGCGTAAGACTTGATCTTGGCCTGGACAGCCGCGTCTTCTCCTCTCTTGAGAACCGTGTGTAGCTCTTGGACGTTCACCCTGATCAGCTCCTCGAAGCTATCTTTCATGGCGTTGCAGAGGTTGAGAGAGCGCACTCGAGCTCGTCCTCCACTGCTTTCCTCGGGTGCCGCCCCCGCTCTGATCTTTCACCGCCGAAGCTCCTCAACACCGCGTCGCTAGCCAATCTCGCAATTATACCAATTGTTGGAACACCAAAAGAAAAAACCGAAAAAAAGCACAAATAATATGCGCGGCGGCAAGAGACTCGAACTTGGGATCCCTTAATTTCAAAGCATAGCACAAACCACTGAGCTACAAGCTTTCTTATGACTTACATTGCTACTTCTTCTAATATTAATCTTACAAAGCTATCTCAACTCTGCTTATAAAGCAGTACCTTAGGAACTCGACTCAGTAATAGGCCCATTATTCAACTCGGATTCTACAACCTTTCTAAAACAAACTTACCTATTACAAGATTATTTTTATCAATCACCCCTCTAATTTTGTAATGCAACTCTAACTTATTGAGGCAATTGATGGAACACAAAACAAAAATCAAAAACGAAATTCAACTCAACACAAAACATCGCATGGGATTGGACTCGAAATCCAGATAAGTCGATTCACCAGGCTAGCACACATCAATAAGCTACTGGCACTTTTATGATTACATTGCTTCTTTCTCTTACTTATTCTCTAAACAAGAGTACAAGCCTGCTTTTATAGCAGATTTTCTCCACAACCGACTCGGTAAATAACAAACCGAGTACTACTCGGACGTCTGCACTTTCCAAAACCAAACCCTTCCTAATTAAAACTAACTAATGTTAAGATTATATCTAGCAAAAAGCACGAACGAAGAACTCCACCTCGAGTGCGGTGGTGGTACATACCTTCTCCCCTCGCTCGATGTACTTGACGGCGACGAGCTGGCCGTCGGCGCGGCTGCGCATGAGGCGCGCGACGCCGAAGTTGCCGGAGCCTATGTCGCGCACGAGCTCGTAGCGGTCGCCCTCGTGCATTATCGGCATGTCCATCCCCGGCCCCACCGTCACCGCCGCCCGGTCCATCCCCCACCGCGAGCTCGATCCCCGCGCGCCTCCCGTGACCTCGCGATCCAAGACAAGAAGAGGAAGGATTTGGTTCGGCTGGATTGGGCGGCGGAGCAACCCCCACCTCGTGATCTCTCTCCCCTCTCCCTCTTTTTTCTTTGGTTCTCTCCTGCAGCTAGCGAAGCGAACTTTACCCAGTCATGCTCGTACCTCTCGCGCCCACCGGCTTACCTACCTACCAGAAACCGACATGCCGCCCCAGCTACATTCGGTCCCACATGTCGGTCCAATACAGGGAACCATATCGGTGAGAAAGTCAGAGACCCGTGGAGAACGGTTCCTCTACTCGAGGTGGGCCCAGCATAGTGACTGACGTGCGGGCCCGAGATGAGGAACTTCCGGTGGGACCCGAGTGTCAGAAGGTAGGTAGGAACGAGCCGTAGGGAAAGGAGGTGGGAGGCGAGGCGGGCCAAAAAGCGCACCACGTGGAGTTACCGGGATGTGTCCGCGTTGAACGGCTCGGATCGATCTGCCGACTGTGATAAACAGCTAGTGCGTGCAGGGGTGTTTCCGTCATTTCAGAGTTAACTCGGTTTGATTTGCCGCTTTGGATTGGTTGGTGGCCTATTCATGGACCCACAGAACAGTAACATGCTTGCAAGTTGTAGCGCTAAGGGCATGTACAATAGTGCTTAGTCAGCTGTCTATAAGAAGTGTCACTGAGGAATTTTGATGAGTTGGATGAGAGAGAAGAAAGAGAGAGAAAGAAATCGTCGGTAGAATTACAGACGGTCGATACGCCCTCATATCGACGACCTCGGCTTGCGTTGTACGCTTCTCCGTCTGTTGCACGCCTGATTCACGATCATCTGCGCCAAACCTCGCTGCCCCGAGCCCCCGACTACGATCTCTCCTCTTCCTTCCCAACGCTAAATCTTCCCCTTCGCGATCTCTTCTCTTCCCGCCTAACGCTGCGATTTCTTCTCCAACGTGGCCGAGTTTTCCTCCACGATCCTCCGCACTACGCGAATCCTTCTCCACGCCGATCTTCCAGTAGTGATTTTCCTTGAAATCTGCTCACTTCTCGAAGAGCATGTCGCGCTCTTCGTCCAATCCCCGACCTCCGCGGCGAGCCCTAGCGGCCGGGACCATGCCTTGCCAAGGGTCACGGATGGATCCCCCTCCACCGCCGCCGAGGGGATCTCTTCTGGCCTCCTCCGTGGAGCACGTCAATGCTGCCGCCCGCTCCGGTGCCGCATAGTGGTGGGGAAGAGCAACTCAAGCAGTCCCAACAGACAAGCCCGACGGTGAAGCCACTGCACCCAATTTCTCATCCCCACCCTCAGATCCAGCACAATGGTACAAGTTCTTTCATCCTAATTTCCTGGGTTGTACATTAGCTACAGATCTGTAGGACGATGTCAAGGATTGGGCTATTGATGTGATCACGGATGCTTTTACTAGAGTGGAAGAAAGTGCCAAGAAAAAATGATTCAGATGAGTTCTGTAAACTAGATAATTCATGAGTTGTTTTTGAAATTTGAGTTTCCTGTAAATGATAACTTCTGTGATGAATTATTGTAGCCATGTAGAATAATATTTCTGCACTACCACTCTTTGCTTTTGGATCTGTACCGAAGCTTTCCCCTTGAGCAATTCTTCAGTTCTGTTTTGGCCTGAACAACAGAAAATGCAATTTTATTTCATTTTCCCATGTGCTCACTATTAAATTCTAATATAGAGGAACATGGGAAATTCCAGCATTCACAGGCCACTGCTAACTCCTGGCCAGTTTCATATGACCATTCTCTAGCTGTTTGCTACTAACTAGATAATTTATAGTGTTTCACTTAAAGAATAGGTGATTAAAACAATAAAAATCAAAAGGAAGTAACACAAGGATGTTAGCATAAGGGTTCAAGCAAAACATGAACATCATCAACTAGCCTAAATCATGATCACCAAATCATAATACGGAAATAAACGTTAGAAGAACTCACTGACCCGGTGAGGAAGAAATAGCCATTAGGGTTCGTCGGTGTAGAGGAAGATGAACAGACGGGTTGCGCAGTGAAGAGACACCCGGATCTTCTTCGATGATGGTCACGGGAAGTCCTTCCAATCGTTCGCAGCGCGTTCGTTAGGATCGGTAGAGATTTTTGGGAAGATGCAAAACCAGAAAATATTCATGAGTTTCTTGGTCCCGGCTTCCCCTTTTTATTTAGCGCTGTGCGATCGGGGGATCGACCCAAAGATCGTTGGGGCGCCTCCGATCATGGCACGGGATTTGCGGTAGTTAGTTACTGACTCAGTCCGAGATTAACCCAACATTCTCCCACTTAATCGAAGGACTCATTAGCATCATCATAAGTCCACACTTAATAGAACAATGACCAAGGTAATGTGTTACAACAGCTTATTTATTGCCACTGAACCCCATCATCTATAGTTCACCATTCCATTCAATTAGGATCATAAGTTTTCTTTAATGGGAGTTTTGGATTGTTCTTTATGATCCCTTCATTCCAGAATCAGTGGCTTTCCCTCAAACCCATGCCGGCAACATGCTCTCGAAAGAGACCGGGTGGTAAGCCTTTAGTAAGTGGATCCGCAAGCATAGACTTAGTACTTATATGCTCGACATCAATAGTCTGATCCTGAATTCTATCTTTCATAACATGATACTTAATGTCAATGTGTTTGGCAGCACCACTTGACTTGTTGTTACTAGAAAAGAATATTGCGGCTTTGTGTCGGGACCCGGATTTGCAAATCCGAAACCCTCTGTGTATACCGCACTAGTCCAGATCACGCTAGTGCACACAAGGGAAACATAGATGAAATACCATTCCATACAACGAATTAATTAAGAAGAAGCAAATTATTATTAAATAAAGCAAACGACCTTATGGTCAACGCTTTACACCATTATGCCTTAAGGGCTTAAGAAACAAATACTATTGCAATGAAAAGATAACTTGAACCATCTCGACATGCCACAGCAATCGTCTGGGGAACGCCTTCCTAATCCACGTAGTCTTCATAGAATTCCTCTTCATGAGATTCATTATCTCCTTCAAAGAATCGATCAACAAGGGCATAAAGCCGTGAGTACAAAGGTACTCAAAGAAGCCATAGGGAATTGATGCAATATATTTATGCACGGCTTGACAAGGATGGCTATATAGTTTATTTTGCGTAAAGCAATAACTTGAATTGAAATACAATAAATAGATTGAAAGCATATTTATGAAAACATAAATAAATAATCGATAGATCAATGATAGACAACAAAACAACAAAGTGAACTCCCGCTCACATCCCAACAATTCCACATTCCACATTTCATGAAACACTCTATACCCCGTGTGAAATTTCCTGCTTTGTCCATGATCATGACGCGCTATCCGAATAGTTTTACACTCTGCAGAGGTTGTACAACTTTACCCACAAGACATGAACATCTCTTTGTGCAAACGTTACTAACACACTTCCTTTGGTGTGTCGCAGATATCATGACAGAGCCTTTACAATGCATTGTCTAAACTCAGTGATCGCCGCTAAGGTTTCGCCCATTAGGGCCCCTCTTGCGCTTTGCGAATCTACCCGTCCATCCCGAACCCACACCACCATTGGCGTTACTCAAGACTAGACATTACAAATTAATCACCTAGGTCTGTCCCATTCCGCACATGTGGTAGTACGATTAGACCCAGTTCAATGGCGCACAAGATTAAGTCCTTAAGTTGTCTCGGCAAGACATCCACATCCCAACGTGCTAGAAAGCACCCCTTTATCGCACGATCACTTGCCCGAGGGAAAACAATTGCTCAACCAAGACCAATGGCAAACCCCGCCATGGTACAACAAATTTTACAACAAAGGCTAACGGCCACGATTCAATATCTCATTAAGTCAAGATTAACATTATTCATGAATCCCAACGTATATGTAAGCATGTCTAAGCATAGCTACGATAACCCGATGTTGGTATTATGATTATGTCCAACTAGTAATGTCCCAACCTAGGTTTAACAATGGATACATGGCATACAACGAATCAAGGTGGCATAATGTCAACTAGGCATACATCTACTCCCATTAAATAAACATTGATACGTAAATAGCATGCAAGTGTATAAAATAAATTACTTTGCAAACATAGGATCAATATGATCAAAGGTTACGACTTGCCTTGCTGATCTAGTGCTGAATCTTGGTCTTCAAGTCTTCGTTCGCTCCTCGAATTAGCGTCTACCGTAAAATAAGCAACGAAACCAAATAAATACAAAACAGAGACTCAAACAAGCTCAAAACTGAAAATAAATGGCTCTGGAAGATAGATCTTGATTTTAGAAAATTTAGAAACTTGAATCGCCTCAATCGGAGTTCGTATGAGCGAGAACGGCCTCCAAAGATTAAATTCAGAGAAAATACGTAAAAATCATAAAATCGGAATTTCGGATTTATTTTTGTATCAAAAGCGATTTATTGCGCAACTCGACGTCACCGGCTCACGGTGGACTCGGTCCACGGCGCTGGCTGGGTTCACTGTGCACCGTGGCGTCGTGCCGGCCACGACGCAACGGCCGACGCGGGCGGCCGACGCAGCGGTGACGATGCGCCGACGCCGCGCCACGCTGGCGCAAGATCCGGCGAGGGAACCAGACGGACGGCAAGCGAGGCGCAGCGGCGATGACGCTGGCGCGATCCGGCGCTGGCTCGGCCGGGCGATCGGACGGTGGAGGTCCTTCGACGGAACGCGACGGCGAGGCGGCGCGCAACCCACCGGCCAGGGAAGAAGACACGGACGCGGCGGAGGAGAGCCGGACGGGCAGAGACAAAGCGAACCGGGAGAGGACGACGCTGGAGCTCGGGGTTCCAGCGGCGGCGGAGGTGGACCGGCGGCGGAGATCCGTGCGGCGGAAGGCTTCGGCAAGGCGGCGAACTCCGGCGAGGGCGCACGAGCGATGGGAGAGATCTCGGGCGGCGAGAAAGGCGGCAGCAACTGCGGGTGAAACGGGGAACCTCGGGAGGTACGCGGCGGCTTAAATAGAGGGCTCGGGAGGCGTGCCCGACCCGGATTCCGAGACGGCGGCGGCGCGCGCGACTCCGCGACGGCTAGGGTTAGGATTCGGACGGCGGCGGCGGGCGACGTGGCGCGATCGCAGACCACTCACGCCACGCAGACCGACGGCGAGATGCCGCTGTGGGCCGGGCCAGCGAGGGGAAGTTGGGCCAGGGCGAAACGGGCCGAAGGGGAAAAGAAATGGGCCGGAGGGGAAAGATTCGGCCCGAAAGAGTTTTTGGAATTTAAAAACATTTTCCATTTTAAGAAATTGCCAGAATTTCAAATAAAATCAAATAAATTCAAATAAATATCAAATAAATTCAGAAAAATCCCCAAAAATACAGAAAAATTCCTTGGAGCACAAGGAACCCAACTAAAACTGAAATTCTTCAGTTTGATGAATAGTTTAGCCAAATTAAATCCTTCCATTAATCGAAAATTCAAATTAAGCTGGAATTAATTCAAGAGATGCAAATGGTTCATCTTTGATTTCTAACATTCCAAAACTTCAATTTTTGGGATGTTACACTTTGTTATCGCAGTACAACTTTAGTGATCTAGAAATGCTGTCAACCACCTTTAAGTCCGGATAAAATTCTTTAGCCATACCGCTCATCCCGTAGCTTCATAACATGCCACAAATTCACTTGCATCGTTGAAGATGCCGTAGTGTTTGTTTGGAGCTTTTCCATGAAATAGCTCCTCCGCGAGAGTGAAGATATAACCTGATGTCGACCTTTACTATCAACACACTGCAAAATCAAGATCCGAATAACCAACGGCTTCAAGGTTTTCAGACTTCTCATATGTGAGCATGTAATCTTTAGTGCCTTGAAGGTAACGTAAGACTTTCTTTACAGCCTTCCAGTGGTCCAGTCCTGGGTTCGACTGATATCTGCCAAGCATCCCGGTAACAAACGCCAAATCGTATGAGTGCATACTTGAGCGTACATAATGCTTTCGACAGCTGAAGCATAAGGAATCGACTTCATCTGATCAGATTCTAATTGATTCCTTGGACATTGAAATAGTCCAAATTTATCGCCCTTAACAATAGGAGCAAAGTGGCAGAGCAGCTTATGCATATTATATCTCTTAAGTACTCATCAATGTATGCCCTTTGGGATAAACCTAATATCCTTTGGACCTATCTCGGTGAATCTCAATGCCCAAAACATAAGAGGCATCACCAAGATCCTTCATGTCAAAATTAGCGGAGAGAAATCTTTTGGTCTCAAACAGCATATCCTTATCGCTGCTAGCCAATAAGATATCATTCACATAAAGAACCAAAATAGTAAATTTGCCATCTTTAGACTTGAAATATATACAATTATCCACTTTATTTTCCTTAAATCCGAATTTCCTTATTATATTATTGAATTTAAGGTACCATTGTCTGGACGCCTGCTTCAGTCCATAAATTGATTTCTTGAGACGACATCCCATATGCTCCATGCCTTCAATGACAAAACCCTCGGGCTTTGCCATGTATACATCCTCTTGCAGATCACCATTAAGGAATGCTGTTTTGACATCCATTTGATGTAGCTCCAAATCATAATGGGCCACAAGTGCCATGACAATTCTTAGAGAGTCCTTTTTAGAGACAGGAGAGAAAGTATCAACATAATCAATCCCTTCTCTTTGAGTAAACCCTTTAGCCACAAGCCTTGCCTTGAACCTTTCGACATTCCCTTTGGAGTCATGCTTAGTTTTGTAGACCCACTTACAGCCTACCTTTTTAACTCCTTCAGGGATTTCTACTAAGTCCCAAACGTCATTCAGGCTCATAGCTTTCATTTCATCTTTCATGGCGTCAAGCCATTCAGATGAATTCTTACTCATCATGGCCTCTTTAAATGAAATGGGGTCATCCACCTTCCCAATATCATGCACGTCTTCATTCATGTACACGACATAGTCATTTGGGATGGCGGATCTTCTTTCCCGTTGTGACCTTCTTAAGGGTTCATTAGGGTCACAATGGTTCCTCGAGGTTCATTATCGCGCCGTGATTATGTCCTGAGTCTTCAGTGTTAGTTTCAGGACTTTCAATTGGAGATGCATTAATTTGAGGTGTAGGAATAACAACCTCTTGGATTATGGGTAGAGGTATATAAACCCGATTTTCCTCAAGATCTATTTTCCTCCCCTCAGAACTCCCACTGATTTCATCATTCTCAAGAAACACAACGTGCCTGGTTTCAACAAATTTAGTAGTCCGATTAGGACAATAAAAGCGGTACCCCTTTGACCTTTCTGGGTACCCAATAAAATGGCAACTTACTATCTTAGTATCTAATTTTCCAATATATGGGTTGAACAGTTTGGCTTCAGCTGCACATCCCCATACGCGTAAATAATTCAAACTTGGTTTTCTCCCAGTCCATAATTCATAAGGTGTCGATGACACTAATTTACTGGGAACCCGGTTTAATATGTGTGCGGCCGTCTTTAAGGCCTCCATCCATAATTTAAGTGGTAAACCGAGGAGATAAAGATACTCCGCACCATATCCATAAGTGTACTACATTCGTCTTTCACCACTCCATTCTGCTGAGGTTCACTGCATGGAATATTGAGCTACTATTCTATTTTCTTCAAGGTACTTAGCGAAAGGGCTAGGAATTTGTCCATAAGGTGCATGTTTTCCATAATATTCTCCTCCCCTGTCTGATCTCACTACTTTAATTTTTGAGTTATGCTGATTTTCAACCTCAGCCTTAAATATCTTAAATTTATTTAGTGATTCGCACTGCTCCTAATGGGGTAAATATAACTATACCGTGAAAATCATCAAGAAGGTTACAAAGGAATCATAACCATCTACCGACATAATAGGGAAGGGACCACAAATGTCAGTATGAATTATTTCTAAGGGACATGAGCTGCGTGTTGCTCCTTTCTTAATTTGTTTAACGTATTTTCCTTTAATACAATCAATACAAGCGTCAGAATCAGAAAAATCCAATGGGTGGAGTATCTCTTCCTTAATGAGACGCTCCATTCTCCCTTCAAATATGGCCCAAACGACAAGCCATAGTTTCGACGAGGTCTCATTATCCATATTACGCTTGTGTTTAATAGAAGCATCACACACATTTAGCAATAAAGGAGACTGTTGAATAGACAGCATATAAAGCATGTCGTGCTTGGTAGCAAGACCAACATTATTACATTCAAATTGAATCACACATTTATTGTCTCCAATAACACAATAATAACCATCATTGTCTAACAGGGAAACATAAATTAAATTCCTCCTCATGGAGGGAACATAAAGGACATCCTTTAGGAGGAGGGTGAAGCCGCTCCCTAAAACTAATGGAAGCGTCCCAATAGCCTTAACTTCAGCCTCCTGTTCATTGGCGACTCTAAGCCTTCGGTCCCCTCTTATGGTCCTTAACAAACTGAATCCCTGCATCGAATTAGTGACATGCACAGTGGCTCTAGAATCAATCCACCAAGAATAATGTGAAAAATCTGCATAAAGTGATTCATCAACAAAAGTAATTGTATCGTTACCCTTCTTGGCGAGCCACTCACGGAAGCCTACGCACTCTTCTGCACATGTCCTTCCTTTTTACAGAAGCGACATGTGATGGCAGTGGGAGATTTCACCCCTTTAGGCGCGGATTTGCTTGTTTTCGCCTTAGGATTGGGGGAGAAATGCAGCTTCTTCTTGGCCTTATGGTCCCCATGAGAGTGCTTTCTTTTGCCATTTCCATTATTGACCATAAAAGCCTGATCCCTTTCTTCAATCCTAATCCTTTCCTCCTCCTGGACTAGTTGAGCAATGAGCTCACTCATGGACCACTTCTCCTTCTGCGTATTGTAATTAATCTTAAAGGGAGTATACGCAGAAGGTAGAGATGTCATTATGAAGTGAACCAGAAAACCATCAGAAATCGCCATGTCAAGTCCTTTAAGCTTAGCCGCCATGTCATTCATTATCATGACGTGCTCCCTTATGCTGCAAGAGCCATCAAATTTGGTGGTGAGGATCTTCATAATAAGAGTACTTGCATAAGCCTTTTAGGAGCCCTTAAATTGCTCCTCAATAGCAGCTAAGTAGCTCTTAGCCTTATCAGATTCGGGAATTACTCCCCTAATCCCCACCGAGATGGTGCTCTTCATAATCATAAGTGACATGCGGTTAGACTGCTCCCATCGCTCCCAGTTAACATCATAGGTTTTCTTTACTTCAGCATAATTCTCCTCAGTTGAGGAAGGAGCGATAGGGGCAGGGTGACATAAGGCGTAATCAAGCTCGAGAACGCCAAGGACGATCTCAAGCTTTTCCTTCCAGGCGGGAAAGTTAGTTTTTGTCAATTGCTCAATTCCACTGATGTAATTGGCAACATTAGAGGCATTGGCTGCTGAGAAAAATATAACACAATTCATGTTAGAAAACATATCATTTTATGCATGAAATTAACCCTACGTTGTTTTGATTAATAACATGCTAATGGCAAGAAACAATTAAAGATTCCAATTCGCATCACCGTTGGGCAGAAACGAAAAGGAACCAAATAATTTTATGGGTGACACATATTCATAAACAACGTTGGTCAGTAAATGAATATGGTCATGGCATTATCCCATTTTCATCATTAAATAATTAATCTCTAAGAAAAACTTCCCGTTGGTTCCATTTCAATTAGAGATAAATAATCATCATGTAAGAATTGACTGTCACATTAAATGATTAGCCAAGAAAATAATCATGAAATTAATCGTAACATTTATGCCCAAGAAAAATAATCATAAAATTGATCGTAATATAAATACTCAGGAAATAAATATTTAAACAACACTTAATTGCTGAATTTAAATAAGACAAATTAAAAGGAGCTAAATGCCAGAAAACGGCCCAAAAGGCATTCGCCCAATGAAGCGCGCAAGCAGCCTTTCAAGAATAGCGCCTCAAGGCACAAGGCAAGGCCCAAAGACGCCATGCCCAAAGCTCAGCCGGCTCGCGCATGCGCGACGACGACCGTGGGGAGACGAGGCGCGCCCTAGCGCGAGAACGGCGCGCGCGTCCAGCGAGGGAAGCGAGGCGACGAGCCTGCACGCGAGGCGTCGGCCATGTGAAAAATGAAGCGGCAGCAGATGACGCGAACCGACGGCCAGGATCGCCCGAACCGATGGACAAAACCGACGCGAGAGAAAACCCTAGCTCAAAGCCTCCTTGCCTCCCCGAGAAAAAACGCGCAGCGACGACTGGGCAAGCGGCAAAACCGATAATGGAGCGGCGACACCGGCGTGAGACCAAGCGGCTCCGGCAGCGCAGCGCGACGACGCACACACGCGTGGCGAGCAGATGCTGTGCGTGGCTACGGCGAGGAGTGCCACAAGCCCTGGCGCAGGCGCGGGCGAGACTAAGGCCCGCGGCGGCGAATCAGAGCGCGACGCGCGGAGCAGCCGACAGCGATGAAGGCATCGGCGACGACGACCCGATGAGGTAAGCCCCTCGAAACCCCCTCTTAGGTCTTTAGATTTGCTTGATTTTGGGGCAAATCGGGGAAAAGGTTTTCGGGATCTGCTCTTTCCCCTTCTTCTCAAAGCTTAACCGAGCCCAAGAACCATACCAAACCGACAAGAACATGGCTTAAAACCGGGCTAAAAGGGATCAAACTTAGGCTAGGGTGCTTTGATACCAAATGTTAGCATAAGGGTTCAACTAAAACATGAACATCATCAACTAGCCTAAATCATGATCACCAAATCGTAATGCGGAAATAAACGTTAGAAGACCTCACTGACCCGGTGAGGAAGAAATAGCCATTAGGGTTCGTCGGTGTAGAGGAAGATGAACAGACGGGTTGCGCAGTGAAGAGACACCCGGATCTTCTTCGATGATGGTCATGGGAAGTCCTTCCAATCGCTCGCAGCGCGTTCGTTAGGATCGGTAGAGATTTTTGGGAAGATGCAAAACCAGAAAATATTCATGAGTTTCTTAGTCCAGGCTTCCCCTTTTTATTTAGCGCTATGCGATCGGGGGATCGACCCAAAGATCATTGGGGCGCCTCCGATCATGGCACGGGATTTGCGGTAGTTAGTTACTGATTCAGTCCGAGATTAACCCAACAAAAGAGGCCAGGGGAAGCTGAAGAATGCATGGGCCATGCCAAGCAGCATCTCCTTTCCTGATTGAGTGGCATGGGGCCATATGCAGCTATCAAATACAACAGCTAGGCAGCCAATTTGCCGAATCTTGAATTCTATGAGGTGCAATGATATCTTTGCCTTTAGGCATCATCTCCTGATGTCGTGTGCTTAATTTCGGGCTTCTTGTGCTGTTTGGCTTTGGCAGTTCCTTCCATCTGACCTGACCAACCTTATAGCTCATCCGCAGGTGTTAAATCCTGTTGAATAAGTGATCTCTCGGTCTCTTAACCTTAATCACTTGTAAGATGCCACTAGTACCCTATTGTACCATATGAAATTGCCGTGTATAGTAAAGTAATCACAGCAAGCCAAGGAAAATGTTTATAATCTTTTGGCACTACTAAAATATGACAGTTCTATTCAGTTTCTGATCGCCATGTGTTCTTTGCATTTCGTCATGATTAATTGTACAAAGTGAGTCATTAGCTAGCTCTACTATATAAGAAGGGTACATTTACATACATGCTCAGTCATGATTAATTGTACAAATTGGCCGGACTAAAAGCTTGGGACTTGGGAGTTGGGAGCCACTTGTCCCTACTTGCAGTTCAAGGAGGCCCTCTATATCAATCCGCTAGATATTCCACTGCCCTTTGTTTGGAGTATAAATCTGCACCCAGGTGAGGAGCAGCAAGGAGATATATCAGTGTGGGGTTGGAGACTTCTGTACCACTAGTTGCTACACATATGCATGCTACCTGCTGCTGCATCTCTGAAATATATCTTCACAACTCAAGCTAGAGTAGGTGCATGCATGGTCTCTCCATTTCCCTTCCAGCTAGCTTCCTGTAAAAACTTGTTGTTCATTGAAGCATCAGCTTATTTCACTCCTTTTCCTGACATGCGAAATGAAGTCTTGGCATATCAATAATGACTTACTGCATTATTTCATAGAGAATTTGGGCATTGTCATATTTAGTGAAATAAGATGTTTACATGGTTTTTACGTTTTTTTTCAGGGGGAAGGATCCTCGTCCACCCATTGGTTTCCTAAGCTATTTCCAAAACCCATGTGCTTTGCCCATTCCAGGACACTTCCTCATCACTCACAAAATTTCCCTTTCATTGGTGGTCCTGCACAATATGATCCGACACCACGACCATCAACTCCCATAGGGATTCCATCGCCAGAATGTTCCAATTCAAGCGCTCCACTTACACCATCTGGCTTGCAATCTCAACCACCCATCAATGTTGATAGTGGCGACGAGGAAGGAGAAATTAGGACTCACAAGAGGCTTGCATGGACAAAAGAGGAGGATCTAAGATTGGTAAGTTTCTAATGTAATTATACTTGGTAATGTGAGTAACTATTGCTTATCTTCAGAATGTGAACAACAGCTAATCTTTCTTATTCACAATGTAGATGAGCTCTTGGTTAAATAACTCTAATGACCCAATCAATGGAAATAACAAGAAGAATGATCGATATTGGGGAGACGTTACTAGTGTCTTCAACAGCACCACTCCAAAAACTCGGAGAAGACTTGCGAAACAAGTCAAGGACCGTTGGCACAGTGTTAACAAGCTAGTATACCAGTTTCAGTGCTCTTGGAACAAGGCCTCCAACATTTATGCTAGTGGGCAGTCTGATGACCAATTGATGGATAAGGCCCATGCATTCTACGAGGCAGACTACAAAATGGGGCAGTTTCATTTGATTAATTGCTGGAAGTCAGTTCGAGAGCAGCCCAAGTGGCAGACATACAATGAGTGGCTCGAGAAAATGAAAAAGAGAAAGGTATCGGAAGCATGGGAGACTAGTGAGCATATGTCGTCCCCTGTAGATATAGATGATATCCCGCACCCAATAGGAACAAAAGCAGCGAAGGCTAACGCAATGGCAAAGGAAAGGCGAAGGCCGCTACAATGGATATGGAAGTGCTTGACAAGTACATAGCTGCTCAGGTTGAAGCTAAAAAGAATCGTATTGGGATGCTAGAATTGCAACAACGTCTCTCCTCTGAGAAGCTTGAATCAGCAAAGATATCAGCCATCGCATCAAAGGACAAGAAAGAGGCCAAAAAACTTCAAAAGGAGTCTGAAATGATGAAAACGTACAGAGCGTTGATTATGCAAGATACATTAGGGATGACGGTTGAAATGAAGAATGAGCATGTAAATGCACTTAAGACTATGAGAGAGATTATTTGGCAACACTCAGTAAGATTTTATCCTCCACTCCTAGTACATGATGTATGCCTGCAACTGCCCAAGTTTTGCCAATGATAATCTAATTGCTGAACTGATTTTATGTACAGGGAATAGATGGATTTGATGAGAAAATTGAAATGCTCAGAGAAGTCATGGTGTGATGCTTATCCGGAGTCTGTAGTGTACTTACTCCACTGTCATATGATTTATTAGCATACAATATCATGTAAAACAGCTACTCGTAATGTTAGTATGTTCTAAATCTAATTAGGTCACACTTCAATGTTTAGCTGTGACATCCGACTTGATTCTTCCTTAGCAGTGGATTTCACCCTTGGAACCTTATATCTGACTCTCGTTCCATTGTTCACGATTGCTAGTTATTCTAATTTCAGTACATATGTGACTTAGTGTTTTCATTTTTATGTGTACAAAATCCGTCCTCTGATTATCCTATGTAACGATTGTCACTGGATATGAACATTGCTATATATGAGGAAGACAATACTTTCAGCCATCGAAGTATGTGTAAAAAAATGATATACTTCTCTCACTTAGAACATAGAAAGTATGCAAATTTGAACAAGCAACTTGCAGAAGCTAGTCTTCGGCTCAGGTTATATTCTATCCCTTTTCGTTTTATGTGATCCATTGCATCTTTTGTTTGCAATAAATTCATAATAATGATAGTTCATTTACATTTTTTTAGACATATGATAGGTACTATTTGTTTAATAGCATGGTATTGCAGGATCAACAATTCTTGGAGCAGATCAATGAACTCCACCGAAAGGTACTATTTGTTGTAAGATTAAATCTTCTGAATCATTAATTTTGGTGAACGCTAATTGGTTTTATTTTCTGCTCAAAAATAACATTTAAGCTTTCTTTTGTTGAATTTGCACAGGCATATCATGTTTTAAGAAGCCTAATTACAATAGTTTTTATGACATACTTACATTCATTCTTAATAATAGATTTGTCCATAAAAAGTTGATTGACTGTTGAAATTTTTAGACACTGTTTGATGAGAATTATATATATACTTGCCTTCTATGTACGTTTTGTATGTGGACCAGAATGGGGGTTGGGGATTTGTATATGTTGGCAAAATTAATTGGGGCTGTCAAGAGAACTAAACAAATGCTGGAAGATGTGTTCATGCTACCTGCCAATCTTCACCAAAGCTAAGCCCAGTTCAATTTCTCAGTCTTTGAATCGACAGTGAAGATGTAGAATTACCAATATCATGGTTATCAGATTCCTGAAACTTTGCATCTTGGACGTGATGGAAGACTGTTTTGTTTTGGTTATCTAGTAGTTCCTTCACTATTTTGTTAGTCAAACTCTGCATGGTGGATGTCCTATTCTTTAGCATTTAGTGTTGAACTGGATATACACTGTTTTGTTTTGTAAGTCAAACTCTCCTATTCTTTGGCATTAGACTAGGATCTTGAAGCTGCCAAACGGTACCGATTCAAGGAAAAGTTACTTATAAAGGTAACCCAAAACTAGAGGACTACAACCATGTCTCATGATTTTTGTGCTTTCCTGGAAGAAGACTCGACTAATCAGGTACCTTCAAGACATATCACCAACCACTTATAATTTTTTAATCGACTCATTGCTTAGCATTGTGTTACTAGTATTTTTTTAGTCTAGGTTTGCAAACAGGTTTTTTTAGTCCGCGTTACTACGAACTGTTAGTCCGAAATAATTATGCATATGTAAATTTTCGAAACTTCACTATATCATGTTGTTCTGTTGAATTTCTAATGTTCTCAATCGGAAAAATTTGCTAACACTACAAATATTTCAACGATCATGTAGAACTTCATCGACACAACATGTCGTACCAATCAAGCTCATCTTCTTGCTCTGACGATGTCGACGACACTGACAGTTTTGACTTAACCGATGTTAACATGCTGGAAGACTTCATTGCCGAGCAGGATATGTTGGACCAAATCGGCATGCAGATTGGTGCCGAGTTGGAGGCCAAACTAGAGTCACAAGTGTTGAATCATCTCGACGCCGAAGTGGTACCAGGAGGTACATATCAAGGGACCATGAAGCCGCCCATAAGGAGCTCGTGGAAAATTACTTCTCTGAACATCCTCTGTATACCGATGAAATGTTCCGTAGAAGGTTTTGAATGAGAAGACCCCTATTCCAACGAATTGTGAGTGCTCTTGAAGAGTAGGATCCATATTTCACTTATAGGGTTGATGCCACTAATAGACTGGGGCTCTCACCCTTGTAGAAGTGTACGGCTGCAATTCGTATGTTAGCGTATGGCACCTCTGCCGACCAACTTGATGAGGTACTAATGATCGGTCAAAGCACTGCATTGGAGTGTTTGGGAAAGTTTGCGCAAGGGGTGATTGAGAAGTTTGGCGGAGTATTTGCGACACCCTAAATGTGAAGAAATGGAGCGTTTGCTTCAAATCGGTGAGTCTCGTGGCTTCCCTAGCATGCTAGGGAGCATTGATTGCATGCATTGGCAGTGGGAGAAATGTCCTGTCGCGTGGAGGGGTCAATTCACTCGTGGTGATCATGGTGTCCCTACTATGATCCTTGAAGTCGTTGCTTCACAGGACCTTCGGATATGGCATGCTTATTTCGGTGTCGCCGGGTCAAACAATGACATCAACGTGCTTAATCAATCACCGTTGTTCATTGAAGAGTAGAAAGGGGGAGCTCCACGGGTGCAGTTCACCATCAACGGAAGGCAATATGACAAAGGTTACTACCTTGCCGACGGAATTTACCCTGAATGGGCCGTCTTTGTGAAGACTATACCCCTCCCTCAGACAGAAAAGGACAAATTATTTGCACGACATCAAGAAGGGGCAAGGAAAGATGTTGAGAGGGCATTTGGGGTATTGCAATCTCGTTTTAACATTGTCCGACATCCAGCACGGTTGTGGAAACGAGTCGCTGTCGGGAAAATCATGGAAGCTTGCATTATTCTTCATAATATGATTGTTGAAGATGAACGAGAAATGGAAAAATGTCCTTTAGACCTGAACGAGATTCCAGGGACATCTTTTGTTCTTCCACCGGAAGTCAACAATGGTCCTAACATTTGCTTCGTGGGCGTTTTACGAAGGAATTCAACAATTCGATCTCGTCCAACATATACACAACTGAAGAAGGATTTAGTCGATCATATATGGGAAAACTTCAGGAATAAATGAAATTAGTACTTCCTAATTTTAGTAGCCTTATTATGCAGTTTTTCTTCTTCTGTTGGTCCACAATTTTCATATGTACTCATTTTGATCAAATTCTATTCACAATGAATGCTATCATATTTTGAATATTTCACTCAAAGTTACTATTACTAAACATTACTTAAAGAAAGGTATGAAGATGACATGCTTCTAAAAATGTTACGTACACCTGTGCAATACTCTCTTTGCCTAATGTGTGTGAAATAATAACATTCTTAAATGCTAATATTTTGCTACTATAGTGCATCTGTAATATTAATACACAGGTTTGTTTATGTTTTGGCAAAAAAGCAACACAATAGACTACAAAATTATAATATTCTATTGATCACAATGTTTCCAAGTGTTATGAAAATGTGGGGATTTATATAGACAACCTATAGACAACCCATTGTAGGAGATCTTTTTAGTGTTGTCTATAAATGACATGGCAAGATACTATAGACAGTAGTTGTCTGAACCACTGTACATGCCCTAAAGCAAATGAAATCAGCATGCACAGTAGTTGAGACTGATGGCTATCTATATACTTCTTCATATCCACTTCTATATTCTATGTGTTGGCTGAATGAGCACATCCAAACCATCACATGTACATCCACTTCATGTGTTAACTAGGTCTATAAGTTATGTGGCCAATCAACTAATAAATACAGTTCCTTGTTTGTACCAGGATATATTTTTTAATTTAGCCAAAACTTTTTATTAGCAGCTCCAATTCACGAACGATTTTCACTAGTATCTTACTAACGACGAGAGGAACAGAATGATATAAGTCTCACCAATAAATACCACATAGATAAGATTTTACTGTCAAATGAATACCAATTTACTGATTGTGTTGTTAAATTTTATTGCTGCACTTGCTCAACAGATCGTTGAAACCACCTAGAATATCACCAGAGAACGAGTTGCTAGCATGACATAAAATCTAACAGCACGTTCAATAAATTAGAGTGTAATTAGCAATAATTTTGATCCATTTTATATTGCCGAAATCACATAGCCATAATGCACAACGGTAGGGTTCAACAGTAAAATCTAAAGAAGATTTAGCCATAATGCGCCAAGGATATTGTTCATTATCTTTCAAAAGGATAAATAATATGATAAGTAGCGCGGCAAGTATAATTTCAAGAACATGGCCCAGCAACTAGTTAATTACTAGCGATGAAAGAAGACTTGACAAAGAAAATTAACTAGTATTAAGGTGGAACTAATAATTGTTGGAGATATGTCTTAGAGACAATCATATAGATAATTATATTTCTTTATATTCATGATTTATTATCTCGTTCCTTGAATAATGTGATCATTATTTATTAGCAATTATGTGACTTGTTTGTGAAACTATATATATGACCCTACGATGATTATTCTAAAGTGATCTCTAGTCGATAAATATATAAGGACACATATGAATAGATTAGCATATGTATTGGTTGATGACCATGTTTCACGAGTCGTGGATATGGAGATATCAAAGTAATAATATGGATACATATTAGAGAACATGGAGTTAGATTGACCCACCTTGAGGCACTGTGAGAACGTTGTAATCTTACTTGTCATCAGTTTGTCTCATGTACAATGTGTTTGCTTTATCCTTAGACTTGAGGTTGATGTATATACTCGAGATATGTAATGACTTACTTAAGGGTTGCCAAATGCTACTCTGTAACTAGGTAGTTATAAAGGTGGCTTTCGGGTTTATCGTGAAGCATGCTATGAGGCATGGTCGATTAAGATAGGATTTGCCCTTCCATACAATGGGAGAGATATCTCTAGGCCATGCTAATAATTGTAGTCAGAGATTCTGAGTCACATAATCGAGAAAGAGTGGTCGAGCTAACTAAACAAGGATGACACATACTCGCCTTGAGTTTTATCGATATTATGAGGCAAAGGGAAATACATATAACTAAGAATTGTTAAGGTTCATTCGATGTGATCTTTATATATACTCGGGAGTTAGCACATCCTACTAGGGACTGCTACTGATTAATAGTAGAGTAAGAGTACTCGAGCCATATCTAGGTATATGTGAACCTATAGGGTTGTACACTTAAAGGGTTGGGACTTAATTTGAATGATGATCCAAATTCTGATGGGCTTCGAGTTCCTAATAGGCCTCTAATGTAGAGACTTGTTGTGGGGCATCTATATAAAGGGAGGGGGGTTAAGAGACATGTAAGTGTGAATTTGTTTGTACATTTCCATTTAGTTTTGTGTTTTCGTTATCGAACTGACCATTATGTTTTGCAGCCTGAGAGGACAGCGGATGGAGCGGGGGACTATGTTGTGTGTCACCACTTTGAGGTGTACCTACTTTGGTTCTTTGGTTGGGTCATGTTCTGCTCATCCCATGGGGATAGTGTGGAGAAACACATGATCTAGCACGTGAGGGCAATAGCAGATGCGAACCTGGAGGAGATCCCACAGCTAGCTTGGGGCCCAGCTACACTAGCGCGCATGTACCGTGCCCTTTTGCGACGGGTTTCATCGTGTGATGGAAGGTTTGACTCTCGCCGGATGCCCTCTATTTCTTCAGTTGTGGTCGTTCGAGTACTTTTAGATCAGACACCCGCAGATCGAGTTGTCACCTTACAGGTCAGCCCTCTATGGGCCCCCAGGGATGATGTGGACCATCCTACCATGGGGACATTGTGGTGTCACCGTCGAGTTAGTACTTTTACATTTATCATCAATTATACAATATTTTGCCATCTACTGTACTAATTTTTGCTTGCTTTGCTTTCTTTGTAGCCGACTTTCACCCCAGTCATGTCGCACGAATCATACCCTGAGTACGTCGTGATGTTCAACTAGCTGAGGGATGATCATGTCATGTGGAGGCTTTCATCCTCAGAGTTTGTTGTAGAAAGGGCCATTTGACCTTATCATATACGTTTTCAAAGTCTACCTTAAAAATCACCCCTCCAATTTTTTCTTGTGCATCTCGTGAATTGTTTTATGAAGAACAATTACACTATTCATGATGTTCCTACCTGGCATGAAAGCCGTCTGTGTAGGACGTACAATATTTTTCGCCACACTTCTGATCCTATTAGTGCCAACTTTAGTGAAAATTTTAAAGCTAACATTCAGAAGACAAATTGGTCTGTACTGTTGTATTTGTTTTGCATCTTTATTCTTTGGCAAAAGTGTGATAATTCCAAAATTCAGTCTGAATAAAGGAAAGTCTCCATTATAGAAATCTTGGAACATTGCCATTAAATCATTTTTAATGACCTCCCAAATTACTCGGTAAAATTCGGCCAAAAATCCGTCTGGTCTTGGTGCTTTGTTATGTCCATTTGAAAAATTGCCTCCCTCACCTCTTTATCAGTAAAACACTGTGTGAGGATATCATTCTCTAAATTAGATACCTGAGGGATATCAAACCGGCGAGATTCAATCATAGAAAAATGATTATTATCCGGTGGTTCAAAAAGACCTTTATAATATTTGGTTATGTATTGTTTCAGCTGTACATCCCCAACTATTATTCCCTCATCTTGCTCGAACTGGAAAATTCACTGTTTCCTATGCTTACCATTTGCTACCAAATGGAAGTATTTAGTGTTGTTATCTCCCTCGAGGATATGTTGAGCTTTCGCCCTTTGGTACCATTTAATTTTCTCCTCATGTAATAACTGGGCGAGCCTCTCAGCAGATCGCTGTTTTAGGTTAATGTCCTCATTAGAAAGAGCAGCAAGTTCTGATTTTTTATCAAGTTCGTCAATAATATGAAGTAATTCTCGCTTTTCTTTCCTATAAGTTCCACTGGTGGACTTAACCCAGCCCCTTAGCTTTTGTCGAAGACTTCTGATCTTTAATTGCCATCTAGCAATGGATGTGCTCCCCCTTTGCTCATTGTGCCAATAATTTGACACCATTTCTAAGAAAACTTCCCTAGAAAGCCACCCAAGTTCAAATTTGAACACTGGCTGATTCCCCCGTGTGGAAAGCTACTCCAGTGTTGAGCAAAAGCGAAGTATGATCAGAAAGAGATCTATCAAGGGCATGAACCATGACCAGCAGGAACTTCTGCTCCCAATCTGTACTCATTAGCACCCTGCCAAGCTTCTCCAATGTTGGATTTGCCAAGGTGTTTGCCCAGGTAAACTTACGTCCAGATAATTTAATCTCTCTCAGATTCAAGCTGTCAATGATTGCATTGAATAAGAAAGGCCATCGAGGATGGAAATTATCATTATTCTTTTCGTCTTGTCGCCTAATCATGTTGAAATCACCCTCTATCAAAATAGGTAATGATTCCTTATTGGAAATATGAACTAATTCAGTTAAAAAAATTTCTTTTAACTGAGGTAGTGCAACACCATAAACAGCCACCAGAATCCATTGAAATCCATCATCCTTATTTCTTAAATGGAACTTCACATAGAAGTCTCCTTCATCAATGGAGCCAATACCAAAAGAAGTCAATTTGACCCCCTCAAGGACTCCCCTAGATCTCCCATGAGGTGCCATACAGTGCCAAAGAAATTCGTCTGCACCACCAAGTTGATTTAGGCTAGAAGTAGAAAACTCAGTTTTGCTTATTTCAAGAAGTGCAACAAAATCAAAATGTTGCTCCTTGACTAATTCTGAAATGTATCTATATTTAGCCAAGTCTCCAAGATCTCTGCTATTCCAAAATATACCTTTCATCTATGTTTTTTTTCTTTGTTGGGCGACCTCTCCGAGGCTTTGTCTTATAAAGATCACTACATAAGTGATCATTCTCCTTGTCCAACACCTTATCAGATAAATCACTACATAAGTGATTTAGAGTTGTCGTACCAAGAAATTTTTTATCCACATCCTCTGAAACATAATGAGCATTCTGATGTTTAGAAGCTTTTTTCATTGAAACTTTCAGACGATCAACTTCTAATTGTTAGACTTCTGAACATCAGTTTTATTTTTTTCACCAAAGATATGCCAATATTAAGTAAGGATTAGGTTATGCGAGTATCAGAAAAATAGAGAAAGGAAGTGCTAAGAGTAACTTGGGGAACTTCCAAGTTGCGAATAGAAGCCCTTCGCTTAGCCTTCTCCATAATATCCAAATCAGCTAGCGCTACTCCGCCAGATACCATGGGAACGTTAAGCCTCCCACTCCTGCGTGGTCCCATCGGAAGAGAATCCAACGAGGTGATGACAACAAGAGGTCCCATCACATCACAAGCCAAAGGATACTTGGCGTTCTCCACGTGAATATTGGACATAAGAGATTTGGCTACCCCATCCATTACCGAGCTGAAGTTATTGCCACCTACAAAAACCCCTTGAACACCCTCCAAACTAGCTATTTCTGCCATCCCAACAACACTCTTGTGATCAACAATAGAACTAATATAACCTTTTTAACCGACTGCAGTTTCAACCACAGAAAGCTCCTTCCATCCGGTTGCTTCAATTTCCAATTGATCAGCAATATTATTATGATTAGCATCAACAACAAAATCATCTACTTCAACCTCAGACGTGTTCAAATTATATCCATCTGCATCAAGGACTCCATGTACCTCTGCCAATGAGGCCATAAAAACAGAACCCCCTTGAAAATCCTCCAATTCGGCTGCTTCTGCCTTCCCAACACTCTTGCACTCATCAACAGCTCCAATACTACCTGCCAGACCGACTGCAGCTTCGACTTCAACCACCGAATGGTCTTCCTTCTTATACCCGACAGTAGCAACATCCAATTGATCAGCTAAATAATTATTGGGAGAAGCAACATCACTCTCAGCTAGACCGTCTAAATCCCCCAAAAGATTCATCACTGTATTTGCATAATGCGGTGGAACCACCGCAATTTCTTTAAGGCCATGAAGAACCGTTGCAGATTGCATAAGAACATCATGAGCCTTAGGGTGTTGAGCATTAGACTAGGCCTGGGCATTCGGTTTATTCGGGTTTTTCGGTTCGGTTATTTCGGTTTCTAACTTCTGAAAACCGAAACCGAACCGAATAGCTACAAAAACCGAATCGAAATAACCGAATTAATTCAGTTCGGTTATTTCGGTTATTCGGTTAACCGAATTAATAGGAACCGGAAGTGTGACAACATAAAATCTGGAAGAAGGCAGCACAATCAGCAAGTTGACCAGCTAATGCAACGCAACCAACCATGCAATCAAATACAAGCAACTAAATAGCACAACCATGCAATCAAATCAGCCTCAGAGCGCCTGCATTCATGCCATAAGATAGGCATATAAGCATCTGCTCCGATTCATGTCATAAGCATCATTTTACTTGTCATGAACACAGCCTGCATTCATACAAAGCAAGAATACATGCCATAAGATAGGCATATAAGCATCTGTGTTTGCTTGTCGCGAACACAGCCTGCATTCATGCCATAAGCATCGGCCCAAAGAATAAAGTGCAAATACAAGCAACTAAATAGCACAACCATGCAATCAAATCAGCAAGTTCCAGTCTTCCAGATTACAAGGAAAGTAGGCAACACCATGCCATAAGATAGCATAGTACAAATACATTGACCACAAATTACAAGCAACTAAATAGCACAACTAAATAAAGAAGCAGCAGGCCAGTAGCAGCACAAGTGCACAACCATGAGTCCTCCATCACTCCTCCAGGCTCAAGCTGTCCAGGACCTCCAGGTTGTGAGAATAAGGAGATCATTGCCAAAACCCAAAACTGCAAGCAACAAAGGTATGGTTAATTGGTTACAAAGCAACATATCCATTTCATTACAAATTGACACCCAAAACTCCAAAATAAGGAGATCAGTGGCGAACTGGCAATCTGTGAGAATATGAGATGTTCCAAACACACTAAAAGCAAATATGTTTTCTAATGACTTGATCTTTTAGGAACCACAATCCACCAGTTTTTTATTCCATGAAGTAATGACATAATGCAAGTATCATAAGGTCTGTCAAGTATGTAATAAACATTTTTATTACATACTTGGACTGATTCAAAAAAAACAATATGAGTTAGACATACTGATAGTGTTACTTTCAGCACGCAGAGGGTAATGAGCACATACTTCAAGTAGTAGTATCACTAGGTTTGGTTACGGACTCAGATTTGGACCTATCCTTAGAAGAATTTTCAACATCTTCTGCAATTATGGCTGAAATGGAATAAGATCAATGAATAGTCAATTGTAACGAGGAACAAGATAAATATAATTATAACAAAAATTAGTAAGTAATTTGTTTATTACCTTCCTCAATTCTGGCCAAATCTGCTGGATCTTCTTCAATATTGGTAGGGAGGGATCGTCTTAACCAATCTTGTGTACAAACTAAGAATTGGACCATGAATGGCATGAGTGAGCTCCTAAAGTCATCAAGGACACGTCCACCTGTACTAAAGGCCGACTCAGATGCAACTGTTGATATAGGAACTGCTAATACATCACGTGCCAAGTGAGACAATATTGGGAATTTAGGAGAATTGCACTTCCACCACTCAAGAATGTCAAAATTCTCACTGTCCTCTTCATTATCTTCACTAAGGTATTTGTCAAGTTCAGACTTGCTGATGCCAGTTCCAGTATTACTCATCCTCATCTTTTTCGCAATTAAGGATTTCATTAACCTAGTGCTCCTTTCCACATGTTCTTGTGAATCACTTGATTGTGGTGCCTTGTCACTTGGAGCATATAGTTTTCTATACTCATCAAACAAAGAGCGAAAAGATTCATTCACATTATTCCAAACTTCCTTTCCTTCTTCCTCACCAAACATCTCTAAAATAGCTATATTTGTGTAATTAGATAGCTTATATCTTGGATCGAGTGCAACAGCAATAAACATGAGCATGTTCAACCTATCCTTATCTCCCCAATACTTATAGTATTTCTGAAGCATTCTTTGACCCATTTCCTTACGCATATCATCATCACTATGACACCATTGTCGCAACAAAAGCAAAACATCTCCTATCTCATGAAATAAAATATTTGATGTTACATGATGTGTGGCAGAAACACGGAGAGTGAGCTTATAGAAGTGTCCAAGAAACTTAATCATCTTCTTTGCATTCTCCCAATCTCCGCTTTCAGGAACTCCAGGACCTTTCTCACTACAAAATTCTATTGCATAATATGGGTCTTCTTCACCATACCTTTCAAATACATTCTCATAAATTGATGCATTATTCAACATAAGGTACGTCGAGTTCCATCTAGTACAAACATCTAGTGATAAGAATGCTTTATTGTCCACCTTTGCCAATTCAGCACATTTCTTAAATCTGGATATTCTAGATGGGGAGTTCTTAATAAATTTAACAGCAGCACGAACACGTTGAATTGAAACTGACAATTCTTTTAGGCCATTAGAAACTATCAAGTTAATGATATGTGCAGCACACCTTATGTGAATATACTTGCTTTTAGTAATGCTACTGTTAGAATTATTCAAGACCCTTCTCACGTAATTTAGAGCACTATCATTAGAGCTAGCATTATCAACAGTTACTGTGAAGACTTTTTCAATGCACCATTCCATCAAACATTTCTCTAAAGATTTTCCAATATCCTCCCCCTTATGACCCTTTACCAAGAAAAAACCAATGATCTTCTTATGTAGCTTCCAATCATTATCAATGAAATGTGCTGTTACACACATGTAGTTATGTTGTGTATTTGAAGTCCATGTGTCAGTTGTGAGGGAAACTCTTTCACAAGAATCCTTCAAAAATTGTTTGAACTTTGCTTTCTCATTGTTGTAAGTGCGAACAGAGTCCCTAGTGGTTGTTCTTCTAGAGGGAACACAGAAACGTGGACAAGCTTTGGACATGAACTTTTTAAAGCCTTCACGTTCAGAAAATGCAAAAGGAAGCTCATCTGTAATGATCATTTCAGCAAATGCTTCCCTAAGTCCCTTGGGGTCAAACTTCCAAGTGGAAATGGCACAATTACTACTATCCCCCTGATTTGCTTGTACTTGTAAAGTACATTGCGTAGGGTCTGTACTCCTATTAGGATTACGCTTGCAGATTCTCAAGTGAGAGTTTAAAGAGGATGTACCATTAGTTCTAGGATCACAGCGAAGCTCACGGCTGCAATGTTTGCACTTGGCCTTCAAGACATCTCCAACTTTGATCTTGCTAAAGCTTTCCCATACATCTGATCTTGGTGCCATTGCCTTTCTTTTCTTAACCTCCTACTGTTGTGGCTGCTGCTGCTCATTCTCTGTTTGTACAGTCTCAGTCTCTGTCTCACCCATTTGGCTATCATGATTTGTAGGGTTTCCTTCTGGCTCCACCATCTACAAATCAAGCAAAAGTGCAACATAATGGTTAGTGATTCAAAATAAAAAAGAATCAACCAAGCAAAAAAGCAATGAAGCGAACTCATACATTGCACGATAGTTCGGTTGCCAGTGCTGTTCACGAATTGCAACTGAGATAAGAATATGACTATATGAGATCTCCTGAGTCCTGAGATATGCATAGCATACATTATACATAGCATTAGTGATTAAAAAAGAGTCACCTTACAAAGTCAGTTAAGAGTTGTAGTTAGGTAACCCATAACCAAAACAAGATACCATTTGGTAGCAATCAATCACAACCAATATACCATTTGGTACCAACCAAGCACAGACATGAGCAATCAGTGTTGCCTACCTCATTTAATCTCACAATTAGAGCTTGCTATATACAATGATTCAAAGAAGAAATTGCTCCCAGTCAGGTAACCACAGATTCACAGCGTTCACTCAGGTTGCATGCCCAAAGCTGCCTCACCACCCTTAACTCAGGACGGTTCATCCCCTGTATGATGATCCCTAGGACCCAGCCACTACTGTAAAATGTAACCTAAGTTTTAACAGGGATTAATTGTCTAACTGAAGAATGCATGTTAGTTTTTCTTCATTATATGCACATGTGCCTGCTCAAATATATGTAGCACAAGTAACTATGCAAGGACTAGCCACACTCTGTCCTAGCAAGATTTTCGTTAGGAGGTAGTCCTGAAACCATAACAAGTAGACAACTTCTCTGAAAATTGTACTACTACAAATACAAGGCCCTTGTTTCACCCCAAGCGTCTTCACATAAGGATTGTCCTGATAAAAATTCATTCCCCTATTGATCTTTAAGCGTATTCAAGCACAAGCACATGCAAGAAACAGAGAAGCTATACGCCTTTACCTAGCTTCTTGTTCTTTAAGTACATCCAGCGCCGGGAGGAGTGGAGGACGACAGGTCGATGGCGTTAGGTCTCAAGGCCACCGAGGATCGGTTGTCGGACCCGGATTTGCAAATCCAAACCCTCTCGTGTATACCGCACTAGTCCAGATCACGCTAGTGCACACAGTGGAAACATAGATGAAATACCATTCCATACAATGAATTAACTAAGAAGAAGCAAATTATTATTAAATAAAGCAAACGACCTTATGGTCAATGTTTACACCATTATGCCTTAAGGGCTTAAGAAACAAATACTAATGCAATGGAAAAGATAACTTGAACTGCTCGACATGCCACAGCAATCGTCTGGGAACGCCTTCCTAATCCACGTAGTCTTCATAGAATTCCTCCTCATGATATTCATTATCTCCTTCAGCAACTGATCAACAAGGGCATAAAGCCGTGAGTACAAAGGTACTCAGCAAGCCGTAGGGAATTGATGCAATATATTCATGCACGGCTTGACAAGGATGGCTATATAGTTCAATTGCAGAAAGCCATACTTGATTTGAAATACAATAAATAGATTGAAAGCATATTTATGAAAACATAAATAAATAACTGGTAGATCAAAGATAGATAACAAAACAATAGTGAACTCCCTGCTCACATCCCAACAATTCCACATTCCACATTTTATGAAACACTCTATACCTCGTGAAATTCCTGCTTTGTCCATGACCATGACGCGCTATTCAATAGTTTTACACTCTGCAGAGGTTGTACAACTTTACCCACAAGACATGAACATCTCTTTGTGCAATCGATCTTAACACACTTCCTTTGGTGTGTCGCAGAGATATCATGACAAAGCCTTTACAATGCAATCGCCTAAACTCTAGACGCTTCGCTATGGTTTCGCCTTTAGGGCCCCTCTGCGCCTTGCGAATCTACCCGCCCATCCCGAACCCACACCTCCAACCGGCAAGACTCAAGGCTAGACATTACAAATTAATCACCTAGGTCTGTCCCATTCCGCACATGTGGTAGTACGGTTAGGCCCAGTTCAATGGCGCACAAGATTAAGTCCTGTTGTCTCGTGCAAGACATCCACATCCCAATATGCTAGAAAGCACCCCTTTACTTCACGATCACTTGCCCGAGGGAAAACAATTCGTTCAACCAAGACCAATGGCAAACCCCGCCATGGTACAACAAATTTTAGAACAGTGGCTAACGACCACGATTCAATATCTCATTAAGTCAATATTAACATTATTCACATGTGACATGAATCCCAACATATATGTAAGCGTGTCTAAGCATAGCTACGATAACCCAATGTTGGTATAATGATTATGTCCAACTAGTAATGTCCCAACCTAGGTTTAACAATGGATACATGGCATACAACCAATCAAGGTGGCATAATATCAACTAGGTATACATCTACTCCCATTAAATAAACATTGATACGTAAATAGCATGCAAGTGTATAAAATAAATTACTTTGCAAACATAGGATCAATATGATCAAAGGTTACGACTTGCCTTGCTGATCTAGTGCTGAGTCTTGGTCTTCAAAGTCTTCGTTCGCTCCCTCGGAAGTAGCGTCTACCGGAAAAGAAGCAACGAAACCAAATAAATACAAAACAGAGACTCAAACAAGCTCAAAACTGAAAATAAATGGCTCTGGAAGATAGATCTTGATTTTAGAAAAATTTAGAAACTTGAATCGCCTCAATCGGAGTTCGTATGAGCGAAACGAGCCTCGAAAATTAAATCGAGAAAAAGGTGAAAATCGTAAATTCGCAATTTCGGATTTATTTTTGTATCGAAAAGCGATTTATTGCGCAACGCCGACGCCATCGGGTTCACGGTGAACTGGGTCCATGGCACGACGGTTGTCCACCATGCACCCGCCACGGCCGTGACGCTATCGCCGACGCGGCGGCTCGGCCGACGCGGGCGTTGATGCAAGCGCCACGCCACTCGACGCAGTAACCACGCGTCGCGCATCCGCGAGGGGCTAGATCGGACGGCCAAGGAGCCGTGGATGCGCGGAGGAGACGTGGCGCCATCGGAGCATCCGTAGAAGATCGGACGGCGGAGCGCGGTCGCTGGAGGTCGAAGGCGAGGCGGTGGCGCGGGCTTACCGGAGGCGAGGAAGAAGGTGCGGCAAACGGCGCACGGCGATGGATCGGGCCGGGGACAAGGCGGACCGGGAAGAGGATGACGCGGGGAAGGCGAAGGGACCCACAACGGCGGCGGAGACGCACCGGCAGCGAAGAAAAAGGCGGTGGAAGAGCTCGGGCAAGGCGAGGAACTCCGGCGAGCTCGCGCGAAGAACCGGCGACGTCTCGGGCGTCGAGACAGAGGGCAAAAGGGGCGGCGCGTGAAGGGGATTCTCGGGCAGCGTGCGGCGGCTTAAATAGGGGCCTCGATGGCCGTGTCCGACACGGACTCCAAGGGTGGCGGCGGACGCGGTTTCGACGCGGCGGCGGCTAGGGTTAGGGCACGCGGGCGCGGCGACGTGGCGCATCGCACTGGCCCACGCGGCGCAGATCCGACGGCGGATGCCAGCGGGCCGATCGGGCCAATCGGGCCGTATGGCGCGAAGCGAGGAGCGCCCGAGCAGATTCGGCCCGAGGGGCTTTTTGAAATAAAAATCCATTTTCCGATTTAAGAAAAATCCAGAAATTCAAATAAAAGCGAATAAATTCAAATAAATAGCAAATAAATTCAGAAAAATCTCCAAAAATACAGAAAAATTCCTTGGAGCACAATGAACCCAACTAAAACTGAAACTCTTGAGTTTGATGAATAGTTTAGTCAAATTAAATCCTTTCATTTAAGGAAAATTCAAATTAAGCTGGGATTAATTCAAGAAAATGCAAATGGTTTATTTTTGAAATCAACATTCCAAATCTCAAATTTTGGGATGTTACAACGGCGGTGGATGGGAGCCGGGAGGGCGGCAAGCCGGCGACGGTCGCGAAGCCTGGGGATGGGATCCGGGAGCTAGGAGGGCGACGCAGTGGCGGAGCGCCGAAGTGGACTAGGGGCTGAAGGCTGAAGCCGCAGCACCGCGCTGGTAGGTGGCGACGGATGGGAGCCGGGAGGGCGGCAAGCCGGCGACGGTCGCAACGCCTGGGGATGGGATCCGGGTGCTAGGAGGGCGCGCAGCGGCGAGCGCCGGCGGACTAGGGGTCAAGGTCGGTCGCCGCACCACGCCGTAGGTGGCGACGGATGGGAGCCGGGAGGGCGGCAAGCCGGTGATGGTCGCGATGCCTGGGGATGGGATCCGGGAGCCAGGAGGGCGGTGAAGTGGCGAGCTCCGAGCGGATCAATGCCGCCGCCGCGCGCGTGCTACGTAGGTGTCGCCACGCCGGCGCCGCTTCCGCCGGTTCGCCCGCTATAGCCGCTACCGTAGGGTTTATGCTTCGGGATTGGGAATTGAAGAATGAAGAGTGAAGACTGCGGACTTGGCGAGGTTCGGCCCTTGCGGGTTGGCTGGCTCCTGGTTGGCGCTGCTAATTCGGTTCGGTGAAACGGTTCTTCGGTTTTTAGAACTAAAAAACCGAATCGCAAACCGAAAACCGAATAATACCAGAATAAAAACCGAACCGTAAACCGAAAAAACCTAAATATTCGGTTAATTCGGTTCGGTTATTCGGTTTCGGTTTAAAAGTGCCCACCCCTACATTAGACGATCCTTCCTGAGAAATCTTAGACCTTTTGTTATCCCTGTCTTGCATTTCCTCATCCTCATTCGTACGTTGCTTACCTTTTCCATGATCCTCCCCGTCCAACTGATCCAAATTATCCTGACCCACTTCCTCCTTGTTCTCCACCACGAAGAATATCTCATAGAGGGCATCCCCAACACAAATATCTGTGCTATCAGGAACTGGACTTGCATCTGTCACAACAACGTGCAAGCAGACAATTCCTTTTTTCTGCATACTCAACATGTCAACAAACTGAGTTGCACCAATGATGGAACCCACTGCACACAAGGATAAGTAGTCCCAAATCTCATAAGGGACTCCATAAACCTGCACCCAAACTTTTTGTAGCTGTAGCTTGGCACTTGCCTTCAGAGTCCATTCATAAAAAAAAACAGGACTACCCCATCCTGATTCTTCACCTTAACCTCCCCAATGCTTGTCAAGCGCAACAATTCAATCTTGGATGGAAAAGGAACCAAGAAAAAATTCTGACTATGCTCTTTGATCTCCCATTGCCACTTAATAGGAATCAATCTTTGAAGCTCCTCGCGCAGCCTTTCAACACTCCAATGACTCCCCGCTATACGAACCAAAGCCATTTTATTGTTATCACCTCGGGGTTTCTTGTTTCCAGAAATAGGAATTTGATAGAACCCAAAACCATCCGCTGCATAACCACATAAATTTGCAGTAGGCTTTGGTAGTTTCAGCAGAGGACACTTGCTAGCAATGTGTTGATCGCTCTCACAAATGTCACGAGAAACCACAGCTTGGCAGTCAGAGATAGAATGCCCTTTCTTCCGACGAGTACACAAGAGCTTGGCGATGTCGTTAATCTCCGAAGTCTTTGGTGCTGAAACCATCGAGGAAGATGGCACCCCTGACCCGATCGCTGTCCTCTGCACTGAACTTTCGACAACCGGTTGCACAATATCTGTTTTAGGAGTCACCAGCACGCCATCAAAAGCACCACAGCCATGTCCACCATGTCCACGTCTACCAGAGTTAAAACTCCCACCAAAACGCCCTCGGCCACGGCCATTGAAACGTGTTTGCCAGCGAGCTCTGCCACGGTTGTATCCTTGACCATGGAATATCTGTCTGTAAGATTATATCACCTAGAAATTTAGGTGACGTGGAGGAAAGAGAAGGAGGAGAGAGAAAATCGTTGTTTACTATTTAACAGACTGCCTTATAGATAGTTTTCTATTTCGTGTGCCATTGTATAGACAGTCTGTTAATTGGATAAAAAAGCATTACAGACAACTATATAGACGATCCATTGTATGAGTTATTTTTAGTGTTGTTTATAGATGATATAGAGATATATTATAGACAGTTACCGTCTATACTACTGTACATGCTCTTACCTCCGGCTGCACCCCCATTGCCACTACCTAAACCTCCCTGCCCCACATTGCCACTAGGTCTGGCAGCACCATCCATTGGAGGTTGTTGACGAAGAATCGAAGCAAACGATCACCTATCCCCAGTTGTGCCGTGCCAAAAACGTTGGACTTTCCAGGTTCGAGCGAACAAGTTCGCCAATCCACCGGATGATCGCAATTCTGTTACTGAGGAAGCTTTGGCTGTAGGTTCTTGCCGAGGAGATGGCCTCTTTTCTGTTCTGAAGGAAACCTTGGTAGTGGGCCCTTGCTGAAAGACAGAAGGAAATCGCAGACTAACATGAGATTTTGATTTGTCTTGAGTATCCCTGGCTATCTCCTTGATTTGTGCCTTGAAAATAGCAGGTGATTCGATTTGCTGTTGCTGACTCTTTTCCCTGAACAAAACAAAGGAAATTTGACTGGTTTGCTGTTGCTGATACGAATACCTTTTGCCAGTGCATCTCCGAAAGTCACCATTGGGGAAACTGGAGGCGCCGGCAAAGGACCCTGCCATGGCCCAGCCGGAGATCGCTTTGTCGACGTAGAAGCAAGTTTGTCCGCAACAGATGCCAATTCCACTGCTGAATAACCTGCATCAAGGGCATCTTGAACCAACTGTGAATGCAGCATGGAGTCAGCTACAACAACATCAAAATCACTACTTGCAAAAACCTTCGATTTACCAACATGTAGCAAAGATCCATCTAGTAGCAGCGCTTCATAAATATCGAAGTCCAGCTGTAAGCCTTCAGTTTTGGGGCAGGAAGACACACCAGAGTTAAGGGAGAGGAATAAGACCAAAGGATTCCTTCGAGGGAGCAGATGACCCCGTCGCTGCCGCGGAGGTCCGGCCTCCCGTCGAAGCCAGCCTGATTTTATATATAAATCAACAAAAACAAGTATATAAAAATTCGTTCAAAATCTTTGAATTCGAGTATATTTTTTTTAAATATATATATTTCATTTGAATTGTTATATACGAGTATATACCGTAAAACTAATTTTTTTTTAAAAAAAAACCTAAGTATGGCTTGAATTTGCGTATTTGAAATAGTCAAGCTGCATGATGCCTCGTTCCCGCTAGTGGTTTATTTGTGTCGATATTTTGCTTGTATCCAAATCCTACAGGACAGATTAATCCGGCTGCCATGGGCGACATGGACGTGAATTCTCTTCGTGGGAAGTGAAGGGCCAAAATAAGATCATAAGAACATGGGCTGCGAGGGATTGACTATTAGATTAAAACTACTCCTTCCGTTTGCGTTTGGTGACATTGTAACCGTTAACTTCAACATGCCGAGCATTCATCATCTATAATTTTTAAAACATCAAATTATGTAATGTAAAAGTGATATTGTTAGATTTGTAATTACAAGCACGTTAAGATTCTACGTTTAGAGCTACATACTTCTATGTTGCTTAAGAAGCAACGGTGAAAATTACATCAATCAAAGTCAACAGGTCAGCTTTGATAAGTAAAAACAAGCTCAATGAACGATTTGACGCATTGCTCCATGGTGAACTTAATCTCGAGCGACTTTTTGATTGGCAAGTCCGGGGTTAGATAACGCAAAAGGGAATTCAATACTGACTCTATGAGTTAACGAATAACTTTGTTTGAAAAGTTGAAAAGTGTTGCGGTAGTGCTGCAAAACAAACTTTGTCGTCGAAAGCGTGGCCTGAATACATGTCATTCTAGTTTTCAAATTTCGAGACAACTTTTAACTGATTTTTCTTTGCATACCCTTGTCATTCATTATTCCCAATGTTATTTATTACTGTAGATTATAGTAACGCACACTATCTAAAAGCAATAAGTAAGCTAATGAAAGAGGGTGATTTGATCACTTCTATCTGTTTAGGAGCGGAGGGAGTAGATACATAGATGAATGAATCATCTTCCTACGTATGTTTGGTACTAATTTCCTTATCCATTAGGCTATTATTTGCTACCGTTGATGAAAAAAGTAATTAATTGACAGTATGACATACTGTAACATTAATCTTTTTCAGATTTTTTTTTTAACTTGGACAACCTAGAGTTTGATAAGAACAATCCTCCACATAACAAATTTCCTCAATTTGGCAGATACAAGTATACAACAACCCAATGGTGGCAGATTCCCACACATAGTAATCTTCCTTCTCTTCCAAAAGTATTTTGTTCCCTAAGTACCATGATTGTATAAGTAGAAGATCATGACAAGCTCGAGAAAATAGCAGGATGAATCTCCTTATCAAACTCTAGATTGCCTAAGTTGATCATCTTAAAGAATGATCACTGTCACACCATGTCAAGCTATTATATATGGTTTTGCTCCTACGATATATAGCATTAAGGATTGAAAAGAGAGAACAATACAAACCAAGTATAGTACCAAACGTACCTGCAGACAAGGCAGATTATGCATGTATCCATTGTTGTATACATACAGCGTTGCTTCAACGACAAAGTTTGTTTTGAAGCACCATCATGGCAATTTCCAACACTTTCAACGACAAAGTTGAAGCACTATCAAAGGCATCCAGAGTCCACCGTTGCCATCCTCGCATGAGAGCTGTAGCTCTAGTCTAGTACCTGCACACAAATCTCTTCACTGGATCGAGTTTACTGTAGTGATCGTATAATTAGCCTAAGGAACGACAGTAACACCACCATTCCTCTGAGATAATTACACGAATCTCAGCATATTAGCTAATCAAAACATCGAGCACACCTAACGTTTTATCAGTTAATACACCGTGTTCAGAGTGTTGCAGCAAAACAATAATTAGAGACTGAAATGAAAATTTATTACAATCCATTGCCACGTAGGGCTACAAGTCCAATATATTAATTATACATACGATCCAAGTATAGCAAAAATATAATATAAAATTACTAATTACTCCAAGAACTGACGAAGTCGTTGTACGGTCTACCCAACCATCTAGCCCTCCTGGTAGCCCACCTCCTCGTAGTTCTGATCTTGAGGGTGCCTCTCACCCCATGCCTCATAGACGAGTCCATTGAGCTCTATGTCCCAACAGACACTTAACTACCGGAGCCATTCTCTAAGCAAAGGGGGATTTAGCAAGAGTATATACAAAAGTACTCAGCAAGCATTAATAGTAAATACAATAGATGAATTCTTTTCATATCTATCCAATGTTTACCTCCCCTCAAAATCCAACTTTTACAGAAATTAGGTTTTGGGTTTTCTTTAAGGGTTGTGTATTTAACTTTTACAGAAATTAGGTTTTGGATTTTCTTTAAGGGTTGTGTATTTTAATTATGAAAATAGCAACTAGCACTCGTAGATGAGATATACTTAGCTTATGTAGCCTCCAATCTAGGAGATAGGTATGAATTCATGATTTGACCCTACGCAGGTTTGGACCACTTTACCCATAATAACCTCATCCTGTAAGTCCCAAGAATGTTATCATTAATATAGTATTAGATCTCCAACCCTATCATAGGATGAGTCGTGGTGCCCTTCACCAATGTTCCCCACCCACTCGTAGCATGCTAGTTATACTCCTGACTAATATTGGAGATACTCCATTTCAGGCTTTAAATATAGCGCCTGAATCAACCACCATTAATTTTGAGTCCCTCACTTGGCCTTTCCGGCATTTTTCCAACTTCACACTTTCTAGTTATTTACTCTTACCAAATATGGAGATCATAATACCTTCATAGAACAATATTTTCTGACCGGTTTCACACACTATGGTTGGTACTGTAATTACGGCTCATTGCCCAAGTGTATTTGTTTGACCTAATATTATAGACTATGTAGAGGGCTCCACCGGTATAAGAATCCTTCTCATCAGTGACCTCTACCCACCATACATATCAATAATTTAAACACTGCCTCAGCAGCAAACTTCCATTCTACATAACCATAACCAACCACTACCGTGTCGGGACCCAAATATGCAAATATGGACCATTTGTGTACATTGCACTAATTCAAGATCACGCTAGTGCTCCTAGGCTTAACATAGATAAATACCACAATCATACGCAGTGGAATCGGAATCGGAATAAAAGACTTCATATATTAATTATTAACCTGTTGACTGACCTTATGGTCGACCTTACATGACTTTGCCATGCAGGGCTAAACTTTAGATGATAAATTAAATTGCAGTGGAATGAAGACGTAGATAAACCCCTCAGTATACCACAGACAACTGACAAGACTCGCACCCTAAACATTAACCTCTTCTAGGCATTCTCCAAAGCTGGTATAGACTCCTCCTTAACTGGTGATTTTGTTGTTGGCAAGGGTGAGTACTTAAAAGCACTCAACAAGTTATGCACAGAATGCAATTCTAATATAACTATATGCAAGGCTTATTCCAATGGAATGGCTGATATGGTTGTTTTGCAGTAAAGCAGGATTTACAAATGAATACAATGAATAGATCGAAATGACAGTAAAACAAATTACAGTAGTAATAACTTTCAAGTATTTCTCAAGTAAACATGGCTTCCAGTCCTAAATTATGTTTTCAACTTTCCAATTGCATCCAGCCTCCCTTTCTAAGTTTTAATTTTACAAAATCTATCCCTTGACTATAATTTCTTAGCACTATCCATAACCGTGGATACGGCTATCTGAATAGATTTTACACTTTGCGAAGGTTATGCGCTTTACCCACATGACATGATCGTCTCTTATTGCCATACAATTAGCATACTTCTTTTGGTTTATCGACAAAGAGATCATGACAAAACCTTTCAGAAACCTTTATCCTGACACTGACCCTCCCAGTAAGCCATACACTATTTATCGATAGGTGAAGTATAGGACCGACATACCGTTGGACCGACGTGAGATCAAAGTACACCCCATCCTCTGCCATAACCACACTTCCATGTAACCACTTTTCCATGTGTTTATCCACCTGAGGTATCATATGTTAAAATATTGGTAATCCTACTTAGTTAGGTTCGTCCTATACCAGATACGTGGTTGCATGTTTGACTCAGTTCAAATGCTTGCAAGGTTAAGTTCTTAATTGACCGAGACACGACTTACACAACCCAACCGCCCTACTGGCCCACCTTGGCACCCTACCCTTGCCACTTGCCTTAATCTAAATTATTTAGCACCCCAGTTCATTATCATCCACCATGTGCCATCAACAAGTCAACATTGTTTCATGAAACATGCCATTACAACTCAGCATCATTGTGTGACAACACCTGACACACCTTTTCACAAACAAGTTCTATATTCCAGTAATCAAGATTGAATTTGATATTCCAAAGATATGAGTTTAACCTGGCATGGCTAAGCAAATTAAACGCGGTCTAACCAACCCACATTAGTATCTATTAGCAACCAACCAATAATGAACCATCCTAAGGTGACAAATAATCATGGCATACAAATAACAAGGTAGATTTAATCCAATTGGGTTGAATAACTAGATCCCAAACTATTCTGGTAATAATTCTACGTATAAAATATCATGCATAATTTAAATCAACATAGCAATTTTGTAAAACTGGGTTTAACTTGATCAAAGCACAACTTGCCTTGGGAAATATCTTGTTCCTACTCTGATCCTTGGTCTTGGATCAACTCTTCACTCTCATGCGATCCTGGCACTTCGACAACTACGCGAATCGAGAAAATACCAAATAAATACTAACTAGAGAGCAAACAAACTTAAAAAATCAAATAAAATTTCCCATTAAATAGATCTCAATTTTATAATTTTTTAAAAAATTGAATAGCCTCAATCGGAGCTCGTATGAAGAAGAACGAGCTCTCGAAAGATTTAAATAAAAGAAAATTCAAAAAATAATAAATCTGGAATTTCCTAAATTATTTTTATATTGAAAAACCCTAATTATTATGTCAGCACGAAACTGAGCCAATCATGCACTAACACGTGTCTTAGTATATGGACGTGGTTCATCACCTGGCTCTGGTCCACCATGGACCCTTAGAACTGTGTGGTGCACTAGCTGATGTCAGCGCTAACATTGTGAGGCAATGTCATGCTAACTCTAGCATGCATATGTGATACAACACAGACATGACACACGGCATGACCCGACGGTGACACCTGGCACAATCCAGACCGCACGCGATAGATCGAATGGCGGCAGATGCGCGAACACCACAAGAGCGGTGTGGATACACAATAGATGGAGGCGGCATCTACGCGGCACAATCTAGATGGTTAGCTGCAGATCCGATGGTTATGGTTAATCCCGAAGGTCGGCAATGGCGCGGCGGCGAGCTCTCACCAGAGATGAAGACAAAGACCATGACGCAATGTTCTAGTGATCTCTCGATGATGTTATCACCTATATCTAGAGCGTCTCGATCCAACGTCCTCGGATCTGGGCTCGAATGCAACAGAACGATGTCGGATGGCGGCGAAAGACGATGAAAATGATGGCGGTGGCCTCACCAACTTCGGTGAGCTCTTCCGGGCACATGGCGACGTCTTGGGCTTGGCTAGCTAGGGCAATAGGGCGACACGACGTGGGGAATCCCACATGGGTTTGGGCACATTAAATAGGGCTCTCGACGTCCGTGCATCGTGTGGTGAATCACGAAAAATCCGTAGTGGTGGCAGAGTCAAGCGGCAACACGAAGAATTCAAATAAATTCCAAATAATTCAAATAGATTCTAGAAAATTCAAAGAAATAGAAAATGCATAATAAATCCAATAATTTCAAAAATTAGGATGTTACATGCCGTAGCAGTCATCAAAATAACCACCTTTCCAACCGCAACCGATTTGGGGTTTTAATTTTAAGAGATATTTTCCCATCCATTGATGATATCATGTAAACTTCTGAAATTATTTGAAAACAATTTCTCAAATATGGTCAAGGGAAACTTGCCTGGATTTTGGTACAGGTATTTGTCCTCACACGCCGGTTGTTGCAGAACGTCGGTCTGATTTAGGTTAATTCCTGAGATTATAAAATACCACATCTAAAGTGGTTATTAAATTTTTGGCATATTTTAGGGTGCCCAAACCCGCATTAATATTGATTGTTCTATTTTCTTGTAGGTCATCTGAAGAAATTTTTAGCTCTTTTGAATTTTTAACATTTATTTAAAGCTTGTCATCCTGTTTATTACATTTATTATGTTTTTAGCCAAAATTTTAAAATTTGGATGTTACCATGGTGATGAGTATATTTTCTCTATTTTTAGAGATTTTTCCTTTTCTCTTTTCCTTATTTGGCCAACTCCTGCCTTATTCGATCCCCCCACTGATCTTCCACTCCTCCCTCTCACTTCCTTTTCTCCCTACCACCGGCTCCTCCCCGATCTATCCCCCGTCGGTGTTGGTCGCCAGTGCCCCCTCCCCTTCAGGTCAAGCCCCTCCTGCCGCTCTGGGACACATTGCCCGCGCCTTGGCTAGCGTGAGCCGCCTCTTCGCATGTGAGCCCATGTCATGAGCCCTATGCCTATGCCCACCTTAGCCTCGGCTGTGCGTCACCCCGCGGTCTGCTCCCACAAGCCTGATCCTGTGCGTCATGGGCCGCCCTCATGGGCCACCACTTGTTCTCCTCCCTTGCTTTTCTCTTGGCCGCCGTCCTCTTCTTTTCTTCCCCCTGTTCCTACTAAGCCTTCCATGGCCTCCCATGGCCGAGCTCGTCCAAGGCTAGGGTTGGTAAGAACCCTAGCTTCCCCCCTTCTTCCCTCTTTATCTTTACAGAGCATGATATTATGATTTTTGTGTGCATGTTATGATGTAAATGAAATGCATGAACACTATTGGTTTGGGTTGATGACGAACACGGGGATTTTCGTGGATTTGGCGGTATTGTGACGATACCCGAGGGTTCTCCACACGTTGGGGAGTGTTGGGGAACATCGGGCATGCGCAAAACCGCCTCTATGGCAATCCTGGCTGAGACCATTGGCTCACCTACGATCCTTAGCTCTTCTATTGTGGTTTTTGCTATTGTCATCTATGTCCATGCTATGGGTATGAGTATGGGGATTACCTGCGATGTGGGGGGGGGGAGAATGAAATGTAGGTTGGAGGTGATAGAGTTGGGGGATGTGCTAGCCTTGCTCCTTGCTCCTGGTGGTCTTGTTCCAGGGGCTTGTGCTTGCTTGGGGCTTTGTTTCTTGGTGGTCTCTTGGGCTTGTTACTCCTCCTGATGTCTTCTTGCTCTAGCGGCTTGGCTTCCTAGTGGTTGTGATGACGGGAAAATGGCCGTGAACCCGTCTCCACGTCATTAGAGACAAGTTGTTTAAATTTTAATTGAATATGAGACTAAGCAACATCAAGTATCAGGTATTGCGGGTACATTACTTCCAGAATTCATACATTTACATAAAAATTCTGTTAATTACATCTCTTTGCGAGAAAACCCCTGATTAAGAATTCCAGCATACAGATTACACCAAATTGCAACATATGACATTACAAAAATATAAAAAGAAGAAAAGTCTTCAATCATGGCGTCGCTGGCGGATGCTTGTTCGGGTATTTTAATTGTTTTCACATTAATCAAATTTTTGATTGGTGCATAATATTCATTTTTAGAGAACCTATACACGCAACATAATAGGGGCTCTATTTATTTTATCCTTTCTCTCTTTCATTTATTTATTTTTTTATTTCACCTTGTTTCATTTATTTTTACTCTTTGCATGCATGCAGCCGCATAAGCCACGATGCCATTTTTTCTTCTTTACGTGGGTAGCATGTCTTCCTAATTTTTTTTATTTGAGCTATGTGAGCACATAAGGCCTAATTGGATGTGAACCCGCATGATTTTCACTTTCTTATTTTCTTTTCACCATTTATGCACTTTTGTTATTGGTCAGTTAAAGCATGCACAAAGTGCTTTAACAACGATTGCACTGGACGCGCATTACTTGGGGTCTTCCAAACATTTTTTTTACTTCAATTTGCTAATCAGCGGTTTGCGCGATGTATTGATGTATTGATCAGCACACGTCCTACATGCTTGACAAAGTCCTGTGTGCTTGTTTCCATTTAGTCTTGCACACAACATGCATGAACCTTGACTAATTAACTAGTGTGTGTTCCGGCTTATGTGCATGAAGCTTTGACGTGGGATAGTGGGAGGTTGTGGCAGCTGGCTGTGCTTGCAGTTGTGCACGACGTGCGCCACTTTGACTAGTTGCAATCCGCATGTATGGCAGCAGCTTGCTTTGCTAGTGATCATCCTCATTTCTTGTTAATTAATTACTGGAGACATTAATTAGTACATGCAATAATTAATGAAAAAAACACTAATGACGTCGTGGGATGATGTGTTTCTTTTCTTTTTGTTTTCTTTTCTGCTTTCTTTCTTTACTTTGATGATCCACTAATTGAGTATTTAGCTCATGCATGTATGCACACAACCATGGTACGGTGCATGGACGTGGGCTAATGTAGCCAGTCTATTTCCTCTTCTTCTTTTTCAGTCCATGTTATTACTCATAACATGGTATTCGCGAATACGGAACTCATGTGCGAGCATAACTGCGACGAAGATTAATTTAATATGATTTTTTTTACTTTCTTTTGCAGCATATACCTGCTCATGATTCGTATCCGCTTTAAGGGACCGAATCTAAGAAACAGGGTCTTGAGTCTTCCCACCCGTTGAGTGCCCGATACTAAGAAACGAAGATTTTGGATCTTCGCTTTGCATCCATGCCCACTACGGACCGAATTAGGAAGTGAGGTCTTGAATCTTCTCACCCTTAATTCGAAACGAGTGCCCGATACTAAGAAACGAAGATTTTGGATCTTCGCTCTTGCATCCATGCCCACTACGGGACCGAATTAGGAAGTGAGGTCTTGAATCTTCTCACCCTTGATTCGTTTCCAAATGTAGTGCCCGATACTAAGAAATGAAGATTTTGGATCTTCGCTCTTGCATCCATGCCCACTACGGGACCGAATTAGGAAGTGAGGCCTTGAGGAGAACACATCTTGACTTGGAGGAGGAGGATGGGAGGAAGAAGAGCACATTGGCTTGTATCACTTGAACAAGCCTAAGGGCTAAGGAAGGACATGATTCTCACCTTCTTTTACCTTCTTCTTTGCTCCAATGGCAGCTTGCTCCCTCTCTATTTTTTTATAGCTTTCCTCTCAAGTGTTTTCTCTTCTCTAGCCTTTCCTCCCAAAAGTTTTTTCCAAAAGTTCTTTTCTCTCTACCTTTACCTCCTATTTATAGATCAAGGATGAGAGGGAAGTTTGCTTCGTTGAGGGAGGTTACAACAACTGCAAGCGTTTGTATGCGTGTGTGCAGCAGCACCAGTTTCGTATGCATGCAGCGGCAACTGTATGCTGTATTTCCCTTGCATGCACGTATGTGGATGCATGGATGTGATTCAGTCTAGCTTACTCCTGCACATATGTATGTACGTGGCCCAACTTCCCTCCGAACTGCATGGTTGCGTGCGAGACGTGGGAATGCATGCCTGGCCATGATCTTTTTTTGTACATAAGTGATTTGTATTCCTTCATGCACGTATGTGCTGCAAGCATATGCATGTGGTTGAGATTAGCTAATGGAGAAATTGATTAGTACATGCAAGCCTTATTCACGCATGCACTAGCTCCTTTTTCTTTTATTTTTCTTTCCTGCCTTCTTTCTTTACTTGATGGATCCACCGATTAATTAATTACTTAAGCAAGGAATGGTTTATATGTATGCAGCCCATTGTGCTATCATTTGCTGACCACTGGGCCCGGTCAAGTGATTAGTTAGTTGATTAGAGAAGCTCCTAATAATTCATGCGTGCATGCACACGATCCAGCAGGAGGCCATCTTCTATTCTCACTTAGTAGTTAATCAGAATATTCTTAACCTCTGCATGCAGAGCTTCGGCCAGGTAGCAGGTCACTCATGCTTCCTTGATACATTTTTTTTTGAGTTAAAAAAAAGCCTCATACGGATATGGACCCACATGTGATCATCAAGTTATTAACTGATATATTATTTGGTTAATGAAGTGTTTAATTCACGGTTACATACATGTGTTCATTTTCCTCATATTTGACTAAGGTGTTCACCTACATAGGTCCAACCCACGTAGTACTTTAAGTATTATTAAATATTTAGGCACATTGATACTTTATTGCCAGAGGAATAATTATCGTGAGACTCTTTGATGGTCCCATATGTCATGTTGATTTATTTTATTTAAGCGAGTTATTTTGAAACTTCCTTTTTTATTCCATAACGGATTTTGGCTGTTAGTGCAATTTATTTATTTAATGCTATTATTTAGTTTTATTCTAATCTCAGGACAAAATCATTGTCAACAGGCCACCACCGGGCGTGCTGCCGCCGATACGGCCACCCCTGTGTAGGTGCTGCCCACAACAAACGATCAGGGGTTGCTCGGACGACCCTACTACGACAAAGTTGAAAGGAGCGGACACTTACTGCGCCGATCGGGTGCGCAGCAGCCGCGCTCTCTTCGCCGGCCCCCCTCGCGGAGGTGAGTTGGCTCTCCTTTTCTCCGAGGACTCCTCCGCCGGGGACACCTCCACCTGGGGCGCGACGGCAATGGCGCCCACGCGGTCGCTCTCCACTGAACCTCCGTCGCTCGATGGCCCGACGTCGGACCAGCGGTACGGGTCGACGTCGCTGCTCCCGCTGCCATCACTAGAAGTCGACCCCGCACCGCCCGTCTCGATGGCGGTTGTTTCGGACACCTCCTCACCGCGCGCAGCCCTCGTCGCACGCTCCTTCTTCTTCTTCCTCCTCTTCTCCTCCCTGCGCTTCTTGCGCGCGGATCTAAGCTGAGCGGAGCCCACGCGGGCCGCCGCCCTCAGCGCTTTCTCCCCCGGCAGCAACACCCAGGAGACCATCCCGGTAAGCCCCTAAGAAATGCAGAAACAACGGTCAAGACCGAATGCTAGGAAAAAGAAAAGGGGGGAGGAAACAAGAAGTAGTTTGCTCGGATTACCAGGTCTAGGGGATGAGCTGTCGAGAATGGCTCGGGGTGTCCGCCTGCCGCTTCGGTGGCGCTTTTGCCCGTGACGGCGGACACCCGGGCCTCGACCTGCGAGGCGGAGAGTTCTGGCCCCACCATCCTCATGGGGTCAGACGTCCCCCCGTATCGGAACATGGGGAGCAGCCTACCCATGAGGGGCTGGACGCGCATCTTCATGAAAGCGCCAAGACGACAAAGATCGCCGGTCGAGCCCGCTCCTTTTGGACCTTGATCCGATCAATAATCTCGGCCACCTTGGCCTTCTCCTTCTTGGCGGCGCCCCAGGTCCACTCGGGCCCCGCCTCGACCAACCGACCGGTGAAGACCGGGGCGCTGCCCCCGGTGTTCTGAACATAGAACCACTTGGAGTGCCAGCCCCGGTTCGACGACAGCAATTTCACGTCGATATAGTCCGACCTCCGGCTGACAAGCATTTGGAGTGCCAAGCCACCTATGGGCGCCGGGGCGTCCGATGGCTTATCCTTCCTCACCCGCGCATGGAAGAGGTGCCGCCACAGCGCCCAGTGCGGCTCGATACCCAAGAACGCCTCGCACAACGTCATGAAAATCACGATATGGAGGACGCCGTTGTGATTAAGATGCTGCACCTCCGCCTTGTAGTGAGAGAGCAGCCCCTGAACGAATGGATGCAGAGGAAGACCGAACCCGCGCTCGTAAAACGAGGAAGGCACAACGATCTCATCGTCCACCGGTGAGGGGACGGCGGCCCCCGTTGGCACCCTCCAGCTTGAGATGTTTTGCGGGGAAAGGAACCCTTTCTTCACCAGGCCAAGCGCGCGGCTGGGCTGGATAGAGCACTCCAGCCACGACATTCTCGAAGAAGAACAACAAAAAAGGTGAGGAAGGGGGAAGGTGTTTTCTCCTCTCTGGCTTCTGCTGTCTACTTTCTCTCAGGCGATGACAGTAGAACGAGGAAAGGCAAAGGCAGGCAATCGTCCTAGCACCCCCGCGCCGAATTTATAAAGGCTGAGCAGGCGCCAGCCGAACAGACACCGCCTCGAACGAATCGTCGCGCGTCCCGTCCCTCCGGCTGCTACACCGAGCAAAACGGTAACCCCACGATTTCCAATTCCCCTCTACGCATTTAAGTCTGGCAGGACAGCAGGAGGCGAATAGACGTCGTATCGGGCAGTGCGCCCCATGAACCCTTCGATTTCCGCCTCCAGGCCGGATCGGCTGCACCGTTATGAGTCTAAAAGACCCCTTCGGGCCGCTGCGAGCTCAAAGCGGCGAAAGAGCCCGAAAGCTCGCGCCCGAGGCCCAGCCTAAAGCTGCGGGTTCTAAAGGCCAGACCCACCAAGTGGGCACAGAGCCGCCCCAGCGGAAAATTTGAGCAAGGGGCGAATACAAGGCGAGCTCCCAGTGGGCCTCTAGTTGGGTTGGCTGACGACCCAATCGCCTTGACTCGTGTCCGAGACCATACTTCACACTCTCCCGCAGAGCCCATCGATGGGTGACAGCCAGCTGTGCTCTGGGTCGGCGGACGACCCAGAGTCCGATACGGGATCGAGTAAAGAAAGGTTTCTCATGGGCCACCCCCGGTGGGCCGGACACCCTACGCTGGGACCGTCAGCTTGGAAGGGTCCCCCTTGGGAGGGACCTCCAAGGACCCACTAGGATCACCCGTTATTAGCTCCACGAGCACGGCGTTCAAACCAACGGGGTAAACGCTGTTCGCCACCCCTCCGTGTCCCACACCGCGACGGGCGCCTATGTGGGATGATAAAGGGCCACTCCTCTCGCAGCTACCCTCACCAGACGAGGACTCGGGATGGATGCCCAACGTCCAGCTACGACGTTAAACCAGCACTCGGACACCAGAACCTCCCGGGAGGCATCTGGTCATCCCAGCCGACCTAAGGCCGTGTCCAGCTATGACGTTAAACGAGCACTCGGACACCGAAACCTCCCGAGAGGCATCTGGTCGTCCCAGCCGACCTAAGGCCGCGTCCAGCTATGACGTTAAACGAGCACTCGGACACCAGAACCTCCCGAGAGGCATCTGGTCGTCTCAGCCGACCTAAGGCCGCATCCAGCTATGACGTTAAACGAGCAATCGGACACCGGAACCTCCCGAGAGGCATCTGGTCGTCCCAGCCGACCTAAGGCCACGTTCAGCTATGACGTTAAACGAGCACTCGGACACCAGAACCTCCTGAGAGGCATCTGGTCGTCCCAGCCGACCTAAGGCCGCATCCAGCTATGACGTTAAACGAGCACTCGGACACAGGAACCTCCTGAGAGGCATCTGGTCGTCCCAGCCGACCTAAGGCCGCGTCCAGCTATGATGTTAAACGAGCACTCGGACACCGGAACCTCCCGAGACGCATCTGATCGTCCCAGCCGACCTAAGGCCGCGTCCAGCTATGACGTTAAACGAGCACTCGGATACCAGAACCTCCCGAGAGGCATCTGGTCGTCCCAACCGACCTAAGGCAACGTCCAGCTACGATGTTAAACGAGCACCGTCCAGCTGCGACGTTAAACGAGCCACCGTCCAGCTACGACGTTAAACGAGCAAACATCCAGCTAAGACATTAAACGAGGCACCGTCCAGCTACGACGTCAAACGAGCAACGTCCAGCTACGACGTTAAACGAGCACTCAGACACCAGAACCTCCCAAGAGGCATCTGGTCGTCCCAGCCGACCAAGGCCACGTCCAGCTACGATGTTAAACGAGCAAACGTCCAGCTACGACGTTAAACGAGCAAACGTCCAGCTACGACGTTAAACGAGCCACCGTCCAGCTACGACGTTAAACGAGCAAACGTCCAGCTACGACGTTAAATTATCACTCAGACACTAGAACCTCCCAAGAGGCATCTGGTCATCCCAGCCGACCAAGGCCACGTCCAGCTACGACGTTAAACGAGCACTCGGACACCAGAACCTCCCGAGAAGCATCATGTCGTCCCAGCCGACCAAGGCACCATCCAGCTACGACGTTAAACAAGCACTCGGACACCGGAACCTCCCAAGAGGCACCTGGTCGTCCGCGCCGACCAAGGCCGCGTCTATCTACGATGTTAAACGAGCACTCAGACATCGGAACCTCCCGAGAGGCATTAAGTCGTCCGCGCCGACCAAGGCATTTGAATGCCCGTACTTAAGAAAAACGGCCACGCACCGGCTGCTGACCCTCGAGGGCACGAGTGGTCTGAGAAAGCGCCTAAAGCGAAGTCGTCATACAGATGCATCAATCGTAAAAGAAAGGGAAATTTTATTATAAGCCGACAAGCTCAAACATTACACAATGTTACATGATATGGAGTTACATAATATGGTGGAGCTTTTTCAGCACCAAGTATTATATCACGAATTCAGATTATACGGTCAGACGACTTGACGGCTACCCGCGTGCACGCACCATCGCCTCCAAGAGGGCGCTCCTCACCACGAAGAGCTTCGGAACAACCCCGAGCAGCGCGTCGACGGCGGCGGTGTCACAGGCCACGGCCTCCTCCTCCACGAGCTCGGTCATCGCCTAGTCACGCTTAGCCCAGAGCTCAGCCAAGGGATCCTCTTCCACCACCTCGACATTGTCACCAAAGCCAAAGACCAGCGGATGCGTCGAAACCATTGGAGGATTGAAAAAGAGGATTCTAGGCTGGGGGTAACCATTCAAGCAAGTAGTGGTACCCTTATATACCCAGAGGAAAGAAGATCAAACGACTCCGCATAAATGCCAGACGCAGGAAAACGAAGCGCCCTTCGCTGGATCCCGAAGCGACCGAGAAGACGAATGGTCAAGACGTGCAAAACCATGCACGACACGCACAACCAAGCAATAAAAAACTTTCGGCAGCAGGGGTACCGCCGATAGGTCCCTCAGCAGCTGCCGGATGCGCCCGAAGCACACCAGGCTGGAGCCAACCAACCAGGTCAGTCGGACCAGCCGACCAAATCCGGCCGCCGCCTTCGACCATGCTTTACCGACCAAGCTCAACCCCCGACCGCATCTAACGAACTCGCTCGGGGGTTCGGGGGCTACTGACGAGTACTCATACAATGGGTACCCCACCGGCCCGGAGTAACAAACGGATCGTCCCATGCCCGGCTCCGACCGAAGGCCTCACAGATCCACAAAGGACACTCGACCCCGACCTAATGAGCTGCTCCAAGGTCATCCTCGACCTAACGGGGCGTCCGACCCCCGCCACAGGTCGGACTCCCCACCGGCTCCAACAAAGCTGAGACAATCTCCGCCAAGGGCCAAGTGTCAGGCCTCCGCCGGCCATCGGCCACGTGGTCTACGGACACGACCGCTCGACGTGACCAAGCGGGGGCAAGTGGCTCCTTCCCAAGATAGCATGAAGGTTGCTAAAGTCAAGACTCTAGTCTCATCGTCCAGTCATGCACAGTATGGAGATACGCTCCTTGCTGAGGCAGCACCAAAGACGCAATATGACGTCAGCGCCCGTCAGGCCCGCAAAAGGCAGGTGCGCTGTTTCCCAATGAAGCAGTGGAACTGATCTACTCGATGGGCCCACCAACCCGGTATGGGTAGAAGAGGAGGTCGACCAACCACTAAGACCGAGGGTTAGAACTCTTAGCATAGATGTCTTCATCCTTCCCTCTCCCGACTTTCCATGTAACCTGCCCCCTCCGACTATATAAAGGGAGGCAGGGTCTTCTGGAGAGGGGACGAATGAACGAACGGTCTCTCACGCCCTCTTCTCTAGATCCCTCAACGAATAGGCAGTTTACGCTCTCACGTTCGAGCTCCCAGCTCCCGCTTGTAAACACTGTGCAGTCTTCTGCACCTAAAGCAATACGATAACACCACACGAACTGGAGTAGGGACATTCGGCCCGAACCAGTATACAACTTGGGCTTTTTAGTCTAACCATTCAAGGAAAGGGAGCGCGCGGCCCCTTAGACTTATAAATTTACTTGCCGGTGACTAAAAACCCCGACAGTTGGCGCGCCAGATAGGGGCCTCCGCGCGTCTTCATCGACATCTCCGGATTCCCGTTTGCTTCCTTGATGGTATTCTTCACCCACAACGGCGTGTCTACGTCAAGGAGCCGAATCCGTTTCGGCTCCCTCGACTTCACCGCCACTCCTGCGGGAGAGCTCGCGCTCGTCCCCGCCGCCTCTGGAGACCAGGCGTCCACTGGAAGCCTGGACTCCATCTCCGACAACCTCGTCAACCTCCGGCTCGAGGGCCCCGCGCGGACCCCGAGACCGAGGCACACCGAGTGCTGCGTCGTCTTCGGCAGTAGCACCCATGAGCTCACACAGGTGACCACCTCACCTCCCACGGGCTCACAATTCGTGGCGATAATCGGCTACGCACCGGCATCCGTCCACGACTTGCTGGAGGACTCCTCCAGCCACGACTCCAGCTCCGACACGGAGCGCGTCGCCGACGGACTACATTCTCATGAGTGCAACATGGCGAGTATGGTCGACCTGACCGCGACCCCCGCAACTACGGGAGCTCTCATCCAGCGCACCAGAGCGCAGGAAGAGGAATCTCAGCGCGAGCGCGCTGAACGTGCCCAAGCGCGCCGCGCTGAGCTCTAGCAGCAGCGCGAGGAACTAGAGGTCCGGAGGGTCGAGCTCGATAAACTCCAAGCCGACCTGGAGCAGAGCCGGCCCGAGCCCCCTCTTGTGCCTGACGCCGCGCATGCACGCGCGCGCCAGGTACACCACCAGCTGGCGGAGGAATCCGACGGCCCTCAGTTTTTCCCTCACGCAAGTCAAAACATGGCCGCAGCCACGATGCTGCTCCGCGGCCTCCCCGAGCCGGACAACCCGGAGGCCAAGGCAACGTACCAGAACCTCTGGGGACTGGAGGAACGCTCCGCCGTGCAGCATATGCAGGGCTCCAACTCCCACCACTCGGGCGCCTCCTCTGGCCGCCAGAGCCGCACCGCCGCTCGGAGCCGACTGGGTCCGACAAAGGCGGTGGCACAGCGCGAACAGCCCCAGGCCTCGCGCGCCCCAGTGCGCCAGCGCCTCGGCAACGACTACGACGTCCGCTCCACCGTCGAGGCACGGAGAAAGGCGGCGGACGAAGCGGCCCGGTCACGGGTCGTAGACAGCGGACGTCGCAACGACCGCAGCCCGAGCCCCAATGGTCCAGGACCACGGGCATTCTGTCAGGGGATCCGCCATGCAGATTTCCCTGCCAGGTTCCAGGCACCAACCAACATAGCCAAATACACTGGGGCCACGAACCCCGGCGTCTGGCTGGAAGACTACCGGCTTGCATGCCGGGCGGGAGGAGCTACGGATGATCTCTTCATCATCCAGTACCTCCCCATCTACCTTGTGGACTCGGCTCAAGCCTGGCTCGAGTACTTGCCCGCGAGAACCATCAGGAACTGGGGGGACCTGAAGAGTCTCTTCGTCGGTAACTTCCAGGGCACCTACAAGCGCCACAGGAACTCCTGACCTAAAAGCCGCAAACAAGAATGGGAGACCTCCGGGATTACATCCGGCATTTCTCCCGTCAATGTAATGAACTCCCCGACATCTCCGACGCCGACGTCGTCGGGGCGTTCATCTACGGCACCTCTTGCAAGGCCCTGGTGCACAAGCTGGGTTGCGTCAAACCCAGAACCACCAAGGAGCTCCTTGACATCGCTACCAACCACGCCTCCGGCGAGGAGGCTATGGGGGCCATCTTCGAGAAGGGGAAGGCCAAACGAGAGACCAGCGCTCAGGCCGCCTCCCCTTCCGACCGCTCCGACAAGCGGAAGCGGCAGGGGAAACAGGTCCGAGAGGGCCACCTGGTCGCGGCCGCCGACCACCCTGCCAAGCAACAGCGCGCGACCGTCGCGCTGACCATTTCGAAATCGATGGAGAGTTCATGTCCAACCACGGGTTCCCGTCGAGCACAAGTACCGGATCGCTAAGTCTGGCACTTCCTCTCCCTCACCCCCACGCCGTCGAAGGTGAAGGCAAAGAAGCGTGACCCGGCACCGTGTGCCGAAGAAAAAAGGGCAGACGATGAGTTCCCCGAACCCAACGGTTGCGTCATGATCTTCGGCGGACCGGCGTGCTACACCGACAAGCGCCGGCTCAAGCTCTAGTGTATTTGGCTATGTTGGTCGGTGCCCGGAACCTGGCAGGGAAATCCGCATACGAGTCCAAGCAGAAGGAAAAGCTTACCGTTCGGGAGATCAATGTGGTGGAACCAGCAGCCCCCAAATATTTAAAGTGGTCCGAGGTACCGATCACCTTTGACCGCTCGGATCACCCCAACCGGGTTCTACATCCGGGTAAGTTCCCTCTAGTGCTTGACCCTTCTATTCGCAGCGTAAAGTTAAGGAAGGTCTTGATCGATGGCGGGAGTGGGCTCAATGTCCTGTTCGCCAAAACCCTCGACGATATGAACATTCCCCGCTCCGAGCTAAGGCCGAGCACTCAGCCGTTCCACGGAGTGATCCCTGGGGCGTCTTCGTTTCCACTCGGGAAGATTTCTTTGCCCATCACTTTCGGTACCAAGGACAACTACCGGACCGAGCACGTAAGTTTCGAGGTGGCCGATTTCGAGACGGCGTACCACGCTATCTTGGGAAGGCCCGGTCTGGCTAGATTCATGGCCGTCCCACACTACACCTATCTGGTGATGAAGATGCCAGGACCCAAAGGCGTCATCACAGTCCGCAGTGACATCAAGCAATCCTTGCAATGCGACCGAGAGAACCACAAACTCACTGAGTTGCAGGAGGCGACCGCCGAGACAAAGAAAATCCAGGCAGAAGCTGCTACGCTGCGGGAAGAAGGCGATGTTCCGTCCAAAAAGCAGGCCACGTCAGGTATGAAGCCCGGCGAAGGAACCAAGAGAATCATTCTTGACCCGTCCAATCCGTCTAAGACGACTTTGATCGGGACAGGGCTCGAGGACAAATAGGAAGGCGCGCTCGTCACCTTTCTGCAGGCCAACAAGGATATCTTTGCCTGAAAACCATCCAACATACCGGGTGTTCCAAGGGAGGTGATCGAGCATTCACTGCACGTCGACGAAAAGGCAAAGCCAATTAAGCAAAGGCTTCGGCGATTCGCTCCGGACCGCCATCAAGCAGGAGATCACCAAGCTTTTAGCTGCAGGTTTTATCAAAGAAGTGTATCACCCCGATTTGTTGGCAAACTCTGTACTAGTGCAAAAGAAGAATAAAACTTGGCGCATGTGCGTTGATTATACTGATCTCAATAAGGCATGTCCAAAGGATCCCTTTGGGCTACCTCGAATTGATCAGGTGGTTGACTCGACCGCCGGGTGCGAAATTCTGAGTTTTCTCGATGCTTACTCAGGGTACCACCAAATTCGCCTAAAACGGAAGATCACATCAAAACTTCATTCATCATGCCTTTCGGAGCCTTTTGCTATACCACGATGGCATTCGGATTGAAAAATGTTGGTGCAACGTACCAGCGCGCAATACAGCGGTGTTTTCATGCCCAGCTCGGGCGCAATGTGGAAGCATATGTGGATGATGTCGTTGTGAAGACTAGAGAAAGGAAGGACCTTATTGCCGACCTGAACGAGACGTTCGAGAGTCTAAGGGTTTTCAGCATGAAGCTTAATCCCGAGAAGTGTGTTTTCGGAGTATCTTCGGGAAAACTACTCAGGTTTATCGTATCACAGCGAGGCATCGAGGCCAACCCAGAGAAGATTAGGACCATATAAAAAATGGAACCGTCACTTGCCAAAAGGACATCCAGAAGCTTACAGGATGCATGGCCGCACTCAGCAGGTTCATTTCTCGACTGGGTATGCGAGGTATGCCTTTCTTTAAACTCCTCAAGAAGCAGGACAAGTTCCAGTGGACACCAGAGGCACAACAGTGTTTGAAGACTTGAAGATCTTCCTGACGTCGCCCCCGGTCTTGGTTTCACCGATGCCAGAGGAGCCTCTACTACTTTACATCGAGGCAACAACTCATGTAGTCAGCGCCGCGGTCGTCGTAGAAAGGGAGGGGCCGGGCCACGTGCAGAAGATCCAACACCCGGTCTACTTCGTCAGCGAAGTCCTGAGCGAATCCAAGGTGCGGTATCCGCAAGTGCAAAAATTATTGTATGCTGTCCTCCTGACGTCTCGCAAACTCAAGCACTACTTCCAAGAGCATACTATTTCGGTGGTCACCTCCTTCGTAATAGGAGATATACTTCAAAAACAGGAGGCCACTAGGAGAATTGCAAAATGGGCGGTCGAGCTGGGAGCTTTCGATATCTTATTCAAGCCTCGCACTGCCATCAAGTTTCAAGCGCTCGCCGACTTCACGGCCGAGTGGACAGAGCTTCAAAGCCCAGCGGTTACTAAGGAGCTCAAGTACTGGACAATATACTTTGATGGTTCCCTCATGCTCAGCAGCGCGGGGGCTGGTATCGTGCTCATATCACCAAGTGGAGAAAGGTTGAGGTACGTTCTTCAAATACTTTTTCCCGCTTCAAACAACGTCGCCGAGTATGAGGCACTCATCCATGGGCTCCGTATCGCCATATCACTCGGTATTCGACGTTTGGCGGTTCGCGGAGACTCAATGCTCGTGGTCAACCAAGTGCAAAAAGAATGGTTCTGCATCGAAGACAACATGGCAGCCTATTGCCAGGAGGTACACAAGCTAGAAGGTAACTTTGACGGCCTGGAACTTATTCATGTGCTCCATCGTGACAATGAAGCGGCCGACGAGCTAGCAAAAATGGGATCCTGCCGGTCTACAGTGCCCATGGGAGTATTCGTCGAAGAAATTCACAAGCCCACAATTAGCACTCGGTCGAAGACGGACGCCCCAACCAAGAAGAGCGTAGAAGCAGAAGTCCTAGTTATTACCCCCGATTGGACAGCTCCGTATCTGGACTATTTGACGAAGGACGAGCTACCCGAAGACCGCGTGCAAGCCAAACGAATAATGCGCCGAAGTAGGAGCTATGTGGTGATCAGGGAAGAGCTCTATCGCAAGAACTCCTCTGGTGTACTACGACGATGCATATCAGAACAAGAAGGGAGAGATCTTCTCAAGGAAATCCACTCGGGAGTTTGTGGGAACCATGCGGCGTCATCAACCTTAGTCGGCAAAGCCTTTCGTCAAGGATTTTTCTGGCCGACTGCGGTCACTGATGCAGAGGACATCGTCCGGACATGCGAAGGATGTCAGTTCTTTGCACGACAGATGAACAAACCGGCACAGGAACTACAAACCATCCCCATAACCTGGCCGTTTGCGGTCTGAGGGCTCGACATGGTGGGACCTTTAAAGAAGGCTCAAGGTGGTTATACCCATCTCTTCGTGGCTGTTGATAAATTCACCAAATGGGTGGAGGCCAAACCAGTCGTGACAATAACATCAGCAAAAGACAAACAATTCTTCAACGAAATTGTGGTTAGGTTCGGAGTTCCAAACTGAATCATCACGGACAATGACACCCAATTCAGAAGCGGCGTATTTCAAGATTGGTGCGACGAACTCGGAATAAAAATCTGCTTCGCATCAGTAGCACACCCCCGAAGCAATGGGCAGGTCGAGCGAGCCAACGGCATGGTGTTACAAGGCTTGAAGGCAAAGATTTTTGATCGGCTAAAGCCATACGCCACTCGGTGGGTGAAAGAATTGCCTTCGGTACTCTGGGGGCTGCGAACCACCCCTAGCAGAGCAACCGGGCAGTCACCTTTCTTCCTGGTGTACGGCTCGGAGGCAGTCCTCCCCACTGAATTAGAATTCGGATCCCCGCGGGTCCGGAGCTATGAAGAAGCCACCTCGGAAGAAAGCCGACTAGAGGACCTCGATCGACTGGAAGAAGCCAGGGACGTCGCAATAATTCAGTCGGCAAAGTATCTCCAAAGCCTATGTCGCTATCACGATCACAATGTGAGGTGCCGCGTATTCTCCAAGGGAGATCTGGTCCTTAGAAAGAATCAGAAATGCGAGCATAAGCTCTCCCCAAGCTGGGAAGGCCCTTACGTCATCGACGAGGTGGTACGCCCTGGGGCTTACAAGCTCAAGCGAGAAGATGACAAGACAGTCAGCAACACTTGGAACATAGAACAGCTACGTCGTTTTTTCACTTGAATTTTGTAATTCAATTGTTTCTTTATGAATGAGAAGATCGATATTAAAGTTATTTTTTTACATAATCTTCTCGAGATTTATGCGTCCGAGTGCTTTGCTCCTACGATTTTAAAACTCTGAGACATGCGTCACGAACCATGCCTCAGAGCCCAGGGGCTGGACTAGTCGGACACGATATGTCGAAACCACTCAGAAAAAGATGCATATTTAAAGACAAAAATGCAAGAACAAGGAAACGCCTTTATATACATTCAATTTACAGGTCCAAAGTTTCTACAACAGACAAAGAGGTGTCCTTGACTTCCTCCCAGAGCTCGGCGGCCCGATCCTCATCTACATTGCAGGCGTAGCCCTCCTTGATAGCTTCAAGATTCACTCGAGGGTAAAGCGACTTTGTGATCGCCAGAGCCTGGCTAGCACCATTGGTCGCCGCTTCCTTCAAAAGTCTCTTGAGCTCCTTGGGGGCCTCCTCCAACCGATTAATAACTTGGACCCTGCTGAACGACCTCTCGCCTTCGGGATGAAGCGAGCTCAGCAAGGGCCCCGAGGCTTTGCAGAGCTTTGAGCAGGACGTCTCAAGGGCATTAACCTTGTCATTGAAAACAGCGTACTGCGCCCGCGTCTTGAACTTATAATCTGCAAGCGGAGCAGATTTTCAGGGACCATGCAGAGGACGACGAAGACAGGAGAGGGTTGAGCGGCTAAAAGTACCTTCCAACTCCTTTCCCGCGACTTCGAGTCGCCCCTAGAGCTTCGTGATGTCGGAATCTCGAGCTGACGCGGATATAAGGAAATCAAGAAACCAGTCGACTGAACGAGAAGTACACGGAGGTTAAGAGATATTCACCTCGGAGGGAGCCGATAACGTCCAGCTTCTCCTCCCGCAGCGCCTGCAACTCTGACCGAAGAGCCCGCAGCTCGGCTGCATTCCCAGCCTTGATCTACTCCAATACGGTCAGGTATTCCTGGCGCGTTCGGACCTCCGGGAGCATCTTCTGGAGGTACTCGGCCTTCTTTTCAGAGTGCTCCCCTATTTTCTGCGATCAATACGGGAAAAGGTGACTACATGCTGACTCATATAAAAAAGAAAATGGCGAACGTAGAGAAGTGGTTACCTGGGCCAGGCGTGCACAAGCCGTGGCGTGACTGTAAAAGTCATTTCTCTCTTTTTCCTCCTCCTCCGAGTCATCCAAGAGCTTCAAGCCTTCCTCCTCATCAACCCACGCAGCTTGCATTATGAGCTGGGGGCGAGCAGGAGTCGGCGGAACCCAGCAGACCTCCTCGATCTTGGGGGACGGACGAGGGGCCGACTCTGGAACAGCGGAGCCCGACCATGAGGCAGGAGGAGTCGGAGACGGCGCCAAGGGCTCGGAGGGCACTCCGGTGTCCCCGGGCTTGGCCCCCACGACCGGGACATGAGCCCCAGGGGCCCAGCCTCCACAGGGCCCCGGACGGCATCCCGACAGGAACATCGAGCGAAGGACCCCTACAAGAAGAACTATCAGCGAACAAGCTAGCGAAACGCATCAAATAAGAGTCGATAGGGTAACAAACCTGTCGGACTTCTTCATCCTCATCGGGGGCTTCTTACGAGCGGTAGGGCCGCCCCCTGAAGGACCACTCGGGACGCCGCAGACCGGCACCCGGGGCTCCTCCCGAACGCCCGAGTCCTTCGGTATTGGACTCGGCTGAGTCACGGGCTCATAGGAGAGGGGAGCCGAAGGCGTTGGAGCTCGTGCCGACGGGTCCCGAATCTTGGGACCTCCAGTCGGGCGCCGAGGCTTCGCGGGGTCTTTGGCCACCGTCTTCTTCCCCTTCTTGGCGGTAGGATCTCCCGCGGGAGAGCTCGCTCGCCGCTTCGGGGAATCACCTATGCGAGTGGGTATTTCTGGAAGAGGCGCGTCACTGAAGAAGGCAACGCGATCCTGAAAAGGAAGATTAAAAGTGAGAAGCCATTCAGAGACGAAGGCGAGAATCTGTCGGCAAAGTATCTCACCTCAGGGGGAGGATTCAACGCAGAGAAGGCCTTGGGGAATCTGGTGGGCATCTCGACGCTCGGGATGAAGAAATCGCCTACTCGAGCATGAATCTGCTCTTTCGTTATTAAGTCGGGCAATTCCCGGGTCGGATCGTCTGTGCCCACAAACTGAAACCCCGAGTGGTCGCGCTCTTTCAGGGGCTGAACCCGCCGAGCAACAAAGTGAATGGCCAAACCAACCCCAGTGGGGCCCCCTTCTTTCAATTTGCCAATGAGCACCAAGAGATTCTGCACCTGATCCATGTTGCAGGCATCACCGACAGAGGACCAACAGAGGGACATCTTCGGCTGACGCCCGAGGAAAGGAGGAAGAGCTGGATCAGGATTGGCATAATAAAACCACTCCTGGTGCCAGCCTTTATTTGAAGACTTGAAGGGAATAGCAAAATACGACTTCTTCACCCTTCTCCGGTTGGAATCTGCTCCCCAATTACCTTGGGGTCGCTTTTTGAGGGATAGGGCTTCAGAAGGTAAAAATGGCGGAAAATATCAAAATGGGGGCGGATGCCCAAGAAAGTTTCGCAAAGATGAACAAAGATAGAAATCAGCAAGATAGAGTTGGGATTCAAATTCACCAACTCGATACCATAGAAAAAGAGAAGGTCGCGGAGAAAAGCACAGGCCGGAAGACCCAGCCCGCGCTGGAAGAAGGACTCAAATACCACTACCTCTTCGGGACGAGGAGTGGGGACGGATTCACCGGCAGCCAACCGGGCGGAGATCAAGGCCAAGTCTGGGAGAATTCCATCATCCACCATGGACTGCAGTTTCTCCTCTGTCGTAGTCGAGGTTGTCCAATCCTGAGGCAAAGGTTGTGAGGAGGAAGGAGAAGACACCTTCGAAGGAGGAATCAATGGCGGCGCAAAAGTGCAGGCGCAATAGCGGTTAACCCTAGTGGCGGAGAAGTCAGAGAGACAAGGAAGCAGAAGGGGCAAGAGCGCGCGATGAAAGAATGAACCGTCGGGCGACGCATGGCCTAGTCTTTAAAAGCGGGAAGGATTAGGGTTATGCCAAGTTGGCGGGAGAAATTGCAGACACTGCTCCTACCTGCGCCCGTAATAATTCACAGGCGCGGCGTCTTGACAGGTAGAGGCAATCATGGCTTGACCAGGTCAAATCCAGGACACGTTGCTCCCCACGATGGGATGTTTAACCACTTACCGCTCCAAGCACGACGCGAATGTCCTTCAGTTTGGATTAAAAATAAATCTTCCCGTGATATGCCCCATGTTGGGTCGCTAGGTGGTTACCGCATGATGGAATCACATATCACGAGTCGAGCCTAAACAGGCACAAATCCAATGGTATGCCCCACGAGGGTCGGAAAGCTGTGCATCGTATTAAACGAGTATGGATACCACTCGGATAAAACCTCGATATGTCCCGAGATGGACCAGAGCTGTATCCGCACCAGTCGGATATGGGTATCGCCCGGCCATGAGCCAAGAAAAATCTAGTATGCTCCAAGTTGAGCCTAAGCTATATCCTACACCAGTCGGATATGGGTACCACTCGACCAAGAGCCACGTAAATCTTGATACGCTCCAAGAGAGCCTAAGCTGCATCCGACATCAGTCGGGTATAGGTATCACTTGGCCAAGAGCCACGTAAGCATGGTGCGCTCCAGGACGAGCCTAAGTTGTATCCTACATCAGTCGGGTACAAGCATCATTTGGCCATGAGCCACGAAAGTCTTAGTACGCTCCGAAAGAGCCTAAGTTGTATCCTACATTAGTCAGATATAAGCGTTATTCGACCAAGAACCGTGCAACTCGTCATCGGACCTAATATATATCCAGCACCAGTCGGATTTGGATGCCGCTCGGCCAAGAGTCGTGCAAATCTCTATACGATGCGCTCCACGTCGAGCCTAAGCTACGCCCTACGACAGACAGAGGCGGATATCATTCAATCAAAAAGCCATGCGAGCTTCGAGACGTTCCAAGCTGGGTTTAGGCCACGACAAATAACATTCATGGAAAGTACTTTGAGAAGGTATTTCTTTATTTTATATATATATATATCCCCTAGCTTTATGCCTGGGAGATATTTTTTACAAGGATCTCACACCTCCCCGTGGCGCACGCGTCCGAGTGTTTCCACGAGAACTTCCTTGACTTCATGAAGAGCAGGGAAGATCTCGAGAAATGTGTCGACGGCGGTACGATCGGCGGCGACGGCGAAGTTGTCCATCACTTCAGCGATGGCGATATCAAAGAGTGCCCACAGCTCAGCAAGCGTAGGACTTTGGTCTGCCATGCAATCCCGCGTAAGAAAGGTGGAGCTTAAAGCAAGAAGATGGAGAACTAAACGAGGAAGGATAAGTTTTCGAAGCTATGGTTCGCCCTTTATAGCCAAAACAGTGAGGATGAAGTAAATGCATCATAAGCCGAAGAGACTTGAAGTTAATGAAGTTTCAGAAGCCAAAGAGGTTTTCGGAAGTTGGACTGACTCAGAGAACCAAAGCAGCTTTGAAGACCGTCCAGTATTAATCCACGGAAGGAAAAGATATTAAAGTTTCATTTTGAGTGGCAAGAAGTATCCAATCCACATCTGAAATATGGGATTGGTCCACGAAGTCGTTCACTACAACCCTGTCAGATTGTGATCAGTCGGAGCAGGAAGTTGAGGGTTATATTTGAGTCCTTCATAATCCCCTTGCTGCAAGAGGAAGCTTTCAAATCAAATGGAGACACTATTCGGAAATTTACGGTGGAAATCAGAAATGTTGATCCAGAATCAAGGTCCAGATACGAAAATAGCGCAATCGGATCATGAATCACTCGGGGGCTACTGTGGAATATATGAAACCAGGTATCTTCAGGACCGGCCCAGTATCGCCTAAGGAGGAGACGGGCCCAAGCAGAAGGCCCAAAGGATGAGCCCCACGCCAAGCACTGCTACCGCACGGAAAGGGGCACATCTTATGGACACCTACATGTATTTGGATATAAAGGATATAGTTGTAATCCGAGTAGTTAATATGGTAGATAAAGATGTAAACTCTATCCTGTAACCAACTAGAATCTAGTAACCGATCGGAATCTCCTAACCGATCAGGACTCTGTAAGCCGCCACGACCCCCGCTATATAAGGGAGAGGGCGGGCAACAACGTAGAGAGAATCATCAAGCCTTAGAGCATAGCACACCTCATATCGCCCAGAGCACATTGCGCTTTGAGCATCCTTAGATCCAAGAGATCCGTATAATCCCAGCACACAGGATTAGGGTATTACCTCCATCACGAGGCCTGAACACATCTAATCCCTTGTCTTGTGTGACCTTCGAGTTTGAGATCTAGCGCCTGCCACATAATTTTATTGCCGACTACAAAAGTCGACAGTGTGCTTAATTTATGTTGATGATCTCATTTGCTTAATTAAATGATGAGGGTTGTTTCATTTACTCAGCAAATTGTCGATTAAGCTTGTGTTATATAAGTTAATCAAAATATGGTGATTAGGTCAGGTGGAAGAAGGGCACATACGTACTTAACAAGAAAAAAAAAGAACCACATTGGTTTAGGGTGCAGAGCGATTAGGAGACTGCATAGACAACAATACATTCGTATAATTAGGTCTGTTTATTTTTGCTGTAGATTCTAGATTCTGACACTAAAAGCTGAATCAAAAATAAATAGTCTGATTCTAGAAATCAATTCTTATAATCCAGCTCACCCATGTATATTAGAATCCAGAATCCACTTCATACGTGCTTATATGAACTTTGAAGAATACAAATGTGAAAAATGTCACTGAAAATTCCAAGGAATTACTCATTAAATGCCATTCTAGAATTTAAAATTCAAAATCAGCTTGTAGAGAATCTACAGCGAAAACAAATAGACCGTTAGCAGTCGGACGAAGAACTGATCACCGAGAGAATCCTTGAACTTCGAATATGCAGTACTCTTCAATAGATACATGATGGGATTTACAAATTAAATGAAACGACTTAAATCCCCATATAACCAGGTATCTATCCCGTCAAATTATATAGGGTATCTCTCTCTTTTACAGCTACAGGCCTAAAGAACAAGAACACCAACTTCTATCATTTGTTCAGAGTTATCAAATCCCTTGAAAAAAGATACTCGTATATACTTTCAAGTCTCAAGAACGATTTCGGTCCGTAGCCGTCTGCAAAAAATTGCTCGACATTACCTTCATCTGTAGCCGTGCTGTTGCCCTACCCCTGCAAGAACCACCGTCCTTGCCCCTCCCCTGCGGGAGCTGCCACCGTGTCGCCTCCCCGTCCCCTACCGCCGCGGCGCCGCCGGCACCCTCCCCTTCCATGCACCGTCGCCACCACTCTGAACGCGGAATCTATACCTCTTTATAATGCACCTAAGTAATTTTTTCTACGTTCACCCTAAATAATGCACCTCATTAGAGATGGCCCAATGTTCGTGTACCCAGCAAAACGTCCTCAGAAACTTGCATTCATCAAAATGAACGTCTCAGATCTTTCCTCAGTTTTACTCACCCACATCCGATGGCCATTATTTAGTGTGTCTAATCATCCCTGTGGCCCACAACAGACCTCCCCCACCTACATATTTGGAAGGAGAGCGAATCAAACAAGGAAATAAATAAGGAGGATCCGCATGCAAGGAAATCAGACTTGAATTTTTTACCGGCCAAAATTGTATGTACTACATATTTGGAAGGAGGTGAATCAAACAAGGAAATAAACAGGAGGATCCGCATGCAAGGAAACAAGACTTGAATTTTTATTGTCCCGGCATTGTGACCGTATTTTTTTCCGAATATGACCCTTCTCGAGACTTTTTACGGATCTAGCCCCATAGAGCCTAATTTCAAAGACACGAGAGCGCTGAATTTTTGTTTTATTTTTATCTAAGGAACCAACGATGCAGTGAGTGCTTGTTTAATTTTTTCAATTTTTCTCACGGAACCAATGCCGGCGAAAGCACTATTTAATTTTATCTTTTTCCTTGCGGATCCAAATGTCGGCGAAGCTGCTTATTTTTCCATATTTTTCAAATCATCCTCAGTAGCTCACAATGACCTTCCTCACCTCCAAAGATCAACGAGGAAAAGGAAACAAACGTCTTGGAATCAAGGAAAAGGAAACAAACGTCCTGGAAAAGGAAAAGACCATACATTACGTGCTGGGAAAAGGAAACCGGGAGATAGGGCAGCACGGTCGGGAGAACGCAGGTCTGCAATGGCTCCACGGTCGCCATCGGTGGCTTTGTCGACGCGGCGAGGTTGTTGGTCAGCGACCTCGTGGCCGCCGTGCCTCGGCAAATCTATAATTTAAATTTTTTTGAAAATAATTTTATTAAGTACAAATTAAGAAAGTTTTTTTGAGAATTTTTCTAGAATTTTTTAACCTAATGTGCTATCTTTTCAAAAATCCTTCTATATTTAAAAAAAATGAAGGCAACTCACCTGTAGCTTCTTCTAGTCAGAGCCTGCACTGAGAAGCTTCTTCTCTTCCCTCCTCCATTAAAGCAAGAAAGAAGCTACAAAGCTCCATCAATCCCGCACTGATCTCCTGCTTCCATCTATGGTGTTAATTCCCAAATTTAGTGCTCTATTGCCAAAATTTTCTCCCAATCGATTTGATCCCAAATTATGGTTTCCATAAATATGCTTGTTTCGGGCTATAAAGCCGTGAGCTCTCCTCCACCCCATCGCATTGCGTAAATCCCCAAGTGCTCCTCTTGTAAAGATCGCGATTTTGGAGGTAACCCAAGCCATCACCGTCATCTTTCCTGCGAAATTCACCTCAACCGTGACTCCTCCTCGCAGCGCCGGTGCCGACGATCTCGCCGCACCAGATCTTCGACCCATCTGCGATCGACCGCCACCCCCGGCCTTCCTCCTCTTATTGTTGGCCAAGCCAGACAAAGACCTGTTGTGCTCTCTGGAAGCTGCAAAAAATAATCTAAAATCGAAAATTCTTTTGCTTTCTTTCTTGATTTAAAATCTTTTGGGAGCCTGTTTTCGCCCATTCGACCTCCATTTAGTTTCGTTTTTCTTTCTAAATTCATTTAAAATTCTAAATTTCTCTTTTATTATTAAGTGTTGTATTCATAATTATCTTCTCATTTAATTGATAAGCGGGTGTACTGTCGTCGTAGCGTTAGCACAGGCACTATACTAGTGGGAATAAGGAGGATTGACCGATTGACAGCACGAGGGTTAGGGATGGCTTTGGGCTGTGCGCCCCAAAAAATCAAAATGGGCTAAATTATTAGCAAGAGTAACAACCAACGGATGAATACTTCTTTTTTTTTTAATTTTACTGTAAAAATTTATTCGTAAGTAGAACCATATGACATGTTAATATTTTTAAAGTTTTTGAAATAGCTAAAAAATTTTCGCGATGCAATTGTTGCCCATAGAATTTTGTTGATAATTTCGGTGACTATAAGTCTATAGCACATGCAAAAAAAAAAAAACTTATATAGATTGAATGTGAAGTTCCACTCGTGTACACAAAAAAACTTGGAAAGATTAACAATAGCCATGGAAATTTATTTAATTAAAAAAAAGACTAATTACATGGATATTCGAAGATTCTTTTTTTCAAATAATACCGGAAGAATGTCGGGTATGGCCCTGCCGGCCACACATCTCGCCGTCGTGGGTTGCCCATCTCATCCTTCGCTTCCTCTCCTCCCCTGCACGCTGCAGCCGCTGTGCGCAGGGATAGTTTCGTACTACCACCTGACTCCTCCCTCCGTTCTTGAGCTCCCACTCTCTTTAGCCGCGCTTTGTTTTGTTCGCCAGTGAACTTGCTATTGGGTTCGCCGGAAGAGAGAACTCGACAAGGACCAAGAAACAGGTAGCATTCTGATTCTTCTTCTCTTGGGTTCTCATTTCCTATAACAAAGTACATGATGCAAAGTTTACATCATTCAGACACTTAACATAAACTAGTTTTGCTTCAATTTATGGCCCAACGTTTACTTGTTGACTTGTTATGTGCAAGAACAGGAATCTCAGTATGGAACAAATGGCCCTATCTACGTTGGTTGCAACCCCCTCCTCATCCTATAGAAATACTTTGCCGGGGTTGTGTGGTCAACAGTCCCAAAGATGGCACAGGAGACGCTTCCGCAGCCAGGTTCGGGCACAGGGACAAGCACAGTTGCAGTATCGGAAGCTGGGTGATTCAGACCTCCTTATCAGTGAGGTCACTTTTGGAACAGTATGTACATAACTGGAGATCATGTTGCTGTTGTTGTTACATATTTTATTTATATCCCAGGCTAATTCTCCTTTTCTATAGATGACTTTTGGAGAGCAAACTACAGAGAAGGAAGCGCACAATATGCTCTCTTATTCGTTTGACCAAGGCATCAATATCCTTGACACTTCAGAAATTGTCAGTGCAGATTCCTTCCTTCCCTTTAAATTATTATATTATCTTCTGTTCTGAAGTTCATTCCAATTACCATTGAAGTTATGCATAAGTGATCGATCTAATTTTCTATTTCCAACTTTCATTCCTCTTTTTTGCCTTTAGTACCCTGTTCCGATGAACAAGGAAACTCAAGGGAGGACTGATCTATATATAGGCAGGTGGATGCAATCCAAGCCACGAGACAAGGTACCCTAAATAGGGCCTGTTGTTTATTGTCTCGTACTAAATCCATCTGTGATTGCTTGCTCAAATCATGCCAGCTTACTTAGGAGAACAATAATATAGTCATGAAACTCAACTCTGTTTAATTAATTGGTTGCTACCTGTACATGATTAACGATTTGAATATATTACACTTCCTTCCTTCCTTGAAGTTGATGTCAGTATTTAGGGTCTAGAGAGCATAGTTATAATAATAACATTATGTTGAAGAATATAGGGTCAATAAAGCTCAGGATTTACTATGGACAGTTGCCTAAATTTCCCACTTGTGATGACATGTTTGAATGGTGTCACTGAAAAGTGGTGCTTGCCTGTTTTGTTTCTATGCATCCAGGTAATTTTAGCCACCAAAGTTGCTGGTTATTCAGAGCGATCTAGTTTTCTTCGGGACAATGCAAAAGTGATTCGTGTTGATGCTGCCAATATCAAAGAAAGTGTTGAGAAGAGCCTTTCACGCTTATCTACAGACTATATTGATTTGCTTCAGATACACTGGTTAGTGTTTATTTTGAAGATTATTCTTGCCCAGCATAATTTGCACATCTTGATTCGCAAACAATCATTTTCAGAAGGCAACAATATTCATTAGTTTACTTTCAGTTGTCAGTTGTTTACTTCAGTATGAACATACTATGCAACTTATTTCTATCCAATACATTCCATCTAACAAGGATATGCATTATGCCAAAAAAGAAAGAGACCTGGTGTATGTATTGGTAGGAGAAGTACACTGGTGTTGCATCATGCAACCCAGGTCCCAAGAAACAGGTCAGGAAGGTGTCCTTTTTACCTACTGTCTTTGTTATACCTGAAAAATTAGATATTTTTCTCCTTACTTAGAGGTACGAAAAATCTTGGGCATTGGGACTATCTTAATTAATCCTTTTCTGTTCTCATTCTCCATACAAGATTCAGCAGGCTCTCTATGCTTCTTTGGAAAATAAACCAAAAAGTGTACAAACGATATGCTAACTAATACAAGACTTCTTGGACTTCAGTATAACTTCCTTACACAACATACTAAACATATATACCAGATACATCACCCTTGGTTCGTCGTCATATATGAACTGTTTTTAGCACATCTGCTTTGTTTAAGTGTAATCTTGTTAGTTCTTTAACTATCCACATACACTTGTTTAGATATGAAGTTCTTTTGGTTATATTGTTATATTTTATTTCCATTTTTACCCGACAAGGAAAACAACCCTGGCTTCAAAGGTTTGCTTTATTTCTTCAGGCCAGATAGGTATGTGGCGCTATTCGGTGAATTCAGTTATAATCCAACCAAATGGAGGCCAAGCGTCCCATTTGAGGACCAATTGAAAGCTTTCCAGGAGCTAATTGATGAAGGAAAGGTAGTATTTTTCTTTAGCTGATATTCTAAACAAGCAAAGTGGCAATAACTATGTTTTTTTTTGGCTGGAGAGGGCTTAACTTAAAGGGAAAAAATAATAGCCATGTAACTATACGTCTGCTCTTGATATGGAGCCATCTTTCAACAGGACTTGGTACTTATGTTTTTGTACATTTTGTTTAATGATGTGTATTTTTCTTGCGATAACAGCCATAGCATTATTCTAGAGCACATCATAGCTTATGATCATGTGATGGTTGTGTTGGTAGAGGCACATTTGAGTAGTTCACTCACAGCATATTCAGAAGACAGTCAAGAATGCCATATTGTTAGCCATTTTATAATACTATAAATCACTTTTGATCTCTGTTCTAGGTACGCTATATCGGTGTTTCCAATGAAACCTCATATGGAGTAAAGGAGTTTGTACAGGCTGCAAAGCTTCAAGGACTTCCAAAGGTTGTGAGCATCCAGAACTGTTATAGTCTACTTTTGAGATGCCACTTCGAAGGTGAAATGGATGGCATTGATTTATTCACTTGATTCATTGGAACTCTCTTTGTTATGCCCTGGTTCTGAAATTAAATGAGAAATATTGAGAATTCCTTTTGCCTGCTCTTTCAATTTGAAACATCAGTTGCTTGTTCTCTCTCAAAAAGAAACGACCGTTGGACAATACCTGAAAAACAAAACGAAAACAAAAAGGATTCATACCATTGTATCATAATTTATTTGTTAACTTTTTGGGCCCATGGTATTTTTTTTGGGTGATGGGATCAAAGTGCTGGCTCTTGAGCATTGAGTTTATAGCAGTGTAGATGATATGCTGGACTTTAACTGCATGTTTCTTTTTATCACAGTTGATCTTGTTGAAGTTTGCCACCCAAATAACTGCAATGTTGGGCTGCTTGCCTACTCCCCATTGTCTGCTGGTGTTCTCACTGGAAAGTATCTTGATGCTAACTCTGACATATCAAAGAGGAGCAGGCTAAATCTTTTCCCTGAATACATGCAGCGTTACAATGCGTCGTTGGCTAAAGTATGATGAAATACTGCAACTAACCATTCAAAAAGTTGTTTGGTTCGTTTCCCAACTGTACAGAGCCTTGATAATTGGTGTGTATTCTGGTTTACTTTTGTTGCCTTTGTTTGACAGGAAGCAACGAACGAATACATCAAGCTTGCCAAGAAGCATGGGCTCACTCCGGTCCAGCTTGCACTCGGCTTTGTGCGCGACTGTCCGTTCACAGTTAGCACCATCATCGGAGCAACCACCATGGATCAGTTAAAGGAGAACATCGATGCGTTTACCAGCGCTCCACGACCTCTGCCAGCACAAGTTCTTGATGACATTGAGACTCTTTTCAAGAGATACAGAGACCCAGCAGCAATCCACTAGATGTTTATTCACCTTCTTGATTCAAAGAACATCAATCCCCAAGAGATACAAAGACCCAGCAAATAGGCAAGCATTTACGATTAGACGATTTCATTCATGTTGATAAAACATTGCTTTCTATTCTACTGATTTTACGATTAATGCTGCGACAATGATTTTTTCCAAGTTGTAGCACATACCCATGGGTAAATATTGTTGTTTTGGAATATGTTCTTATGCTTACTACGAGTGTAAAGAGAATCTCAGATGGAAACATTCACTTCCTCTCATTAGCTACTTGTACTTTTTATTTTTGATAATAGGAGAAGTTTATCAAGTTATCAGTTTTGCTGCCTGAGCTTATATATTATGACTTGCACTATGTTGCTCTGCACTTCATAGCTGCAGTGGGTTGATGATGCGCCTGTCATGCAGTGACGCAGTTTGGATGACAAGCTGCTCCAAACTATAGTTCTGTTGCTGCACAATTTGACACAGTGCTACAATGGTGTACCCAAGGGATAAAAACAGGGGGAAGTCATCTTATGCACGATACTGTTTAGAAGTAGTCCTCCATCTTGCAATACTAGTGCACATGACCCCTTGAACTGGAAAGCGTCAATTTTGACCAGTGTTGACCCATGTAGCCCCTGCAACTCAGCATCCCACATGGCTAAAGTTACAGTTGAACCCCATATGTCAGTCCTATCTTTATTCAATCTCTCACTTTTTTTTTTGAGAGACCATATGGAGGTCTATCCATATTTGTGATGAGTATTTGGTTGTGTTTGAACTTGTGGTGCTCAGGTTTGAGTTTGAAATGAGTTAAGTTTGGTTTTGAGCAATTTGAGTTGAGTGGTCATGGTTGTGCCTTGAGTGGCCTTACCTTGTTTTGAGTGGTTATGGCTTCACCCTTAAGTGGTTGTGTTGCCCTAGAGTGGTCGTGATCTCTCCAAAAGTGGTTACAGACTAAATGATTCAAAGTGGGACCTTTTGCTGTTTGACTGGTCATAATCCTTGTCAGATTATTGTTGTAATTTTTGTTGAGTAATACTATGTGATGGTGTGCTTGCTAAGATGGTTGTAGGACTTCTAAAGTTCTTATAAAAAAAACAGATAGATCTTTTCTTTCATATTTGAGTGGTGTTTCTTCGATGTTCTTGCTTGCTGTGATGTGTGGGAGATCATCTTAATCATCAAATTCCCACAAACAAGCTTAGGGTGAAGTTTGTGAGTTTATCTCGATCTTGGTGCAACTTTCCTTCATATTGAAAAAGGTTGGAACTTTGACATCAATCTTTGTGATTGAAGGTTGGAATAAGTTCTTGACATTCGTAGGAAGGTGCATACAAAGTTTCATGGGATTTGAATAAGCCGAGCAAAAGTTATCTCGATTCTTATTTTTGATCGTATTGATTTTAATGTTCATCTCGATTTTACTGTTCACCTAAGAGCATTGCTGTTTTGCCCGGTACTGACCTGATTAAGCTTTTTGATTGGCTCTTTAGCTAGAACAGTGGCTTAAATTTTTTAGGAAAAAATTTATTTAACTCCTATTCACCCCTCTCCTGCCTTTTTCAGTCCTACGTTTTTTCTCCCCCCCCCCCTTCTTCCATTTTTGTTCCCTTTCCTTCTTCCACTTTTGTTCCCCACCACCAAGACGTCACTGTGGAGAACCACTACAGGAGTCCTCCTCCATCCTGAAGCCCTCGCCGCTCCCCATGCCTCCCACTGTGCCCTCTCCTGCTCCCAGACCACAAGAGACAAGATAGAGCAGGGGAGGCACCCAGGGGCTTTTTGTGGAACTCACCGGTGGTGAGCAGCATCCATCGAGGTAGCGGCGGCCCAAAAACCTGAATGAGGGGAGGGAGTGGAGTTCAACGATGGTGGCGGTGTTGCAATAGATTCACCAGAAAGTGGTGGCGACGGCAATGGAGGACCGTGGAGATGGCGGGAAGATGCAATTGATGGGCGCATGAGCTTCCTAGAAGACGAGGATGCAAAGATTTCAAGGAATTGAGGGGAGGCTTATTGATGGAGGAGATTGGCTGCGGGGCGGTCTTCTCGGCCGATGGTAGGGCGAAGCTCGGCTCGCTCGGCTGCAACATGCAAATCGCATTTAACAGAGAGGAAAAAGCATACGAGGGGTGGAATACAATGTGATGCGACTGGATTTTGGATTGGCTCACCGGTTATGGAGTTGGAGCACCACACAGCTCGGTGGCTATGGCAGTGACATGCTCTGCTCCATCTCATACTGAGACGAAGGAGAGGGAGGGATGGAGAAGAAAGAGGAGTGGGTGAGGTGATGGCAAGGCGCGAGCACAAGAGAGCTCGAGGTTATGGCGTCACGACGGACCGGAGCATGCGCAGCGTGGGTGAACTAGGATGTTGTGCACGCGATGGTGTGGGTGAGTATGTGGCTAGAGATGCATGGTTTTGACCTTTGGAGGACACATTCTAACTGGTTTCATAAATCAAGGACGAAAATTAAACGAGAGCAAGAGTTGAGGGAAAAAATATACTTTTTCCTAAAATCAACCGGGCAAAATTGGCTATAGGACATCAATAATTTATGACATTTGCTATAGAACACTAGTTTTTTTTTCTTTGCAAGAACACGTTACTAAAAGGTGGCTATTTGCTTTTGGACGTTGAGGCCATTAAAATGTCTTTCAGCTAAGTTAGCAGAGAGAAGGTCGGCGAATTGTCAGTTTTGCCTTTCGGGTTGCTTGGCCTGGGCTGTAGATTATGTGAAATTGATGAATAACCCCTCCTCGATTTTCTCTCATATTCCTCTTCTTCAATCTCTCCTAGTTCTTCCCTCACTTGGCTCTAGGTGAATCAGGATACCCTGCATCGTCCTCACCAACGCGCACTGTTAGAGGAGAAGTCCACGGCCATGGGGAGGAGCTCGTCTGCTGTAATACCACGGCTCGTTAATGTGATGGCCTATATGGCCATGAAAAGCAACGGTAGGATTAGTTTTATATTGCTTATCTAAAGTGAGTTGTAGTAGTATATAATGCCTCTTAAGATCAAAGATAGCACATTCGAGTTAACCCTTTTAAATAAAACGAGGATAAAAGTGTAAGCGAGGTGCTATAAATGTATGGGTCCACCCTATAGTGGGCTGGGCTTTTAACGAATTTTGGACTAGGGTGTTACAGATGATACCATAGCATCAACCTTCGTTGCATGAGTGCGTGTGGGACAAGGGCACGAACATTCGGTGCATAGCATGTGTGGCCCAGAGTGACCATACGGCATGGCATGTGTGCCGGCACTAAACACATGAGCATTTACCGAAGAGTGGTTCTAAGCATTTGCCATGTATATAGTGTGCTGTCAAGGGCGTCAGCCCTTACAGGGGTGAATGTAATACCTTGACCCTTAATATGATGGCTCATGTGCAGTGGTGGTGGGATTAATCCCACATTGCTTCTCTAAAATGAGTTATAGTGGTATATAATGCATATTCACTACTACAGAGAAGGCTATTACAGACGGTTCGAAAACGCCATCACAGATGATTTTCTGAATCATCTGTAAGCATGTTTCAGTGATAATATGACACATATCACAGACGGTTTCTGAACCGACTGTAAAAACACATATCACAGATGGTTTTTAACTAGAACTGTATGTGATATGTGTTGATCACAGACGGTTTTTAAATAAAACCGTCTGTGATATGAGTTTAGCACATACGGTTTTTAAATACAACCATATGTGGTATGTTTTTCTCCTAACTCTCTTGGCAGAACTTCCACGATTAGTATATATTGTTCGAAATTTTATTCTCCTTAGATATTTCTACAACGACATTTACAAGGCACAACCAATTATAGATTTTGCAATTGAATATCAAAACATCCTAGATGTATGGAGGCAACAGCTTGTCTGATGAGGATGGCCTTAAAATATGAACATCTATAGCACTTTCATCCCCTTTTTATTCTAATATTGATGGATTCCAAGGTAAAATCCAATTCCATCCACATTTCGTCCTGAAAGCTATCATGCTTTGATTTATCTTCCACTTCATCATCATCCCCGAATGAGAATACTATAGACAGCCTATTTTTACTCCGGTCTTGTGCAGGAACAGGACCAGAGTGATCCTATTCCTATACAAGACTAGAGTGAAAATAGGTTGCATATGGTATTCTCATTCAGAGATGAGGATGAAGTGGAAGATAAATCAGAGCATGACAGCTTTCAGGACGAACTGTGGATGGGATTGAATTTTGCCTTAGAATCCATCAATATTAGAATAAGAAAGGTGATGAAAGTGGTACAAATATTCATATTTTAAGACCATCCTCATCAGATAAACTATTGCTGAATGCATATAAGATGTTTTGATATTCAATTGCAAAATCTATAACCGATTGTGTCCTGTAAATGTCGTTGTAGAAATATCTAAAGAGAAGAAAATTTTGAACAACAGATACAAATCATGGAAGTTCTGCTAAGAGAGGTAGGGAAAAAATATATCACGGATAATGTCAGGTGACAATACATTAATAAAATATAATACTATAAATATCAACAAGCGTACATTGAGAAACCACATTATTTCATAGTTCAAGACAAGAAGACCTTAGGGTTCTTTCATGTCTACCATCATATGTGTCATAGCTTCCACAATAGAGGCTTTTCGGTTCTCTCTAAAGTTTCACAACTTCAGTACAGTGCCGATTTGTTTGACACCAATAACCAATTGATCTCTAGTCATATCTCTTAATCCCTACAAAAGCGATCATGTTGTTGTGAAAAGGGTGTATTGGTATATTATTAGTAACCACGTCAAATTAAATACTATAATTCTTTATATTACCTCTATAAGCTCAGCTTTGACTTCTTCCAACTCTGCATCAGCCCTACGGTCCTTAATGATGATTGAGTGTTAAGGGATTCAATATCTTGTAATTTATCATCTATGTCTTTCTGTTCTTATTTCATCTCATAAATCTTTTCAGTTAACTCAGACTTGCCCTTCAGTTGTTCGATCTCCACCTCAATTTTTTGTTTAGCTTCTAACAGCTTTTTCATATTTTCTATTTTACCAAAATTAGATTTCAATCTTGTCAATTAATTTAGATCAAAAACAAAATGATGTTCACACATATCAGAATAATGGACTGATCAAAGTAGTGGAAATGAGAATTTTAATGTTTTGCATAAAATAAATTCACAAAAAATTTACTGCTAGGGATGTTCGAAGTATTCAAAGTAGTGGCAATGAGAAGTTCAACGTTCTTATTTATATTACAAACCATGCATAGTATGAACCACATGAATAGTAGTCATAAACCAAAAGAAGCAGAGATACCCTGCAATTTCTAGAAAATATTTTAGACTTATAATTTCTAGAATTGGGGAAGAACAATATGTATTCACATATCAGATTGACCAGACGACCACATAATCTGCTAAGAGGAGCAATTACAAATACTCTCCATGGGGTTAAAACTAGAGTCCCCACTCCCCCGTCCTAATAAAATTCTAAGCAAGCAATGCAGGCTTCAAGAATAAGTTACTGTCATGAAAGTGAGCTTAAATCAAACATGATCGATAGCCCATACAAATTAAGAGCAACCTGAATCCTGATGCTATAATCTGCAGGAACTCTAAGATATCAACAGTTAAACCGACATGCATAATCAACTAGAATCTGTAAGCTCAGGATAGCAATTTCAGTGACTAATTTATAACTGCATACGACAACAGCACCATTACTTAATCTTTCCACCAACCAACCATGCAAAAACATATATAGATCGATGGATCACCATGTAAGACGAGCATATAAGTTTACAAACTTATCAAAGATGGTGCATCAGTTACCTTGGGTGTAGAAGAGCTGCCGGTGCGGGGGAGGAGGCCGCGGGAGGACGTCGGCGTGGGAGGAGATCGATCGGCGCAGGAGAAGGCCGGAGCAGGAGGGGTTCGCTGCCAGAGGATGTCGGCTTGGGAGGAGGTCGGCGCGGGTTCGCTAGGGTTTGAGGCCGATATGTAGGTTTGGGGCAGATCTACGCCCTGGTGTCCTTTTATGGGGTGGTCATTATAGAAGGTTCTATAATAGAACCATCTCTAATGTGAGGTTATCAGAGACGGTTTTATAATAAAATCGTCTGTGATACTATTATATCAGGGATGATTCTATAATAGAACCGTCTATGATAGCTACAGGAGTCACCACTGATGGTTTTATACTAAAACCGTTTGTGATATTGTTATATATCACTAACGGTTTATGAAGGGTACCGTCTGTGATGATGTCACTAACGATTTTACTATAGAATCATCAGTGATGTTTCTCATCACAAACGGTTTTTCAAACCTGTACGTGATAAGATGGCTAATATTAGCCTTTCTGTAGTAGTGATTGGGTCTAAACATAGTACCTTTGGATTAATCCTTTTGTACGAAACGATGACAAAAGTATAAACAGAGTGCTATACATGCGTGGGCCTACCCTATAGTGGGCTAGGCTTTGAGTAGATTTTAGGCAATGTTATTACATCTGTGCGGAGAGGAGTCAACCGAGCATGGTGACACCAATGTCTATTTGCTCAAGCATGAAGCTCTTAGGGATAAGGGGAGCTCGACGGTGAACACCATGGCGGGGAGGTGCACACTAGCCGCCATATCTAACCTTCCCCGACCCTTCCACCTCTAGCTCAGCCGGCCTACGCTGTCACCGCCGGATCTGCCCTTCCACCATCGTGGTCCTTCTTCTGCTTCGGTGTGGGCCAGTGGTCCTTTTCCTATCCTACGGCAAGTCCCCTTGCTCCGGTGAGTCCAGATCCAGATCGAGCTCATTGCCGACTCCATCGCCATCGTATAGCCCCGTCGTCACATTCTTCCTCTCCAGTGTGCAGCACTGCCTATTGCAAATGTCGTCGTCCCAATCCTCTTCATCCTCGACGGTATCATGTAGGTCTACCACACCGCCTGGCCTGCCGGCCTGCATCGGTGGGGAAGAGACAGTGGAAACAGAGAAAGGGGTTCGGTCAGGATCACCATAAGTCTTTTTTTTTTTTGAAAATTTCTCTCTCCATCCTCAATGTCTCACAGCAAAGAGCCACGTTTTTGTACTGTCTTTCGGCAAAGACAAGAAATTTTGATGTTCCACAGTAAATACCACAAAACTCTTGTGTTCTGTAGCTAATTTTACCAATCAGCAGGGATGGTGGGAATAGTACAAACACTGGACCTATATATTGTCAATTACTCTCAAAGAAATTTGGCGCCATTTGATAAGGAGCTCTTTAAATGTATTCCAATTAGTCTAAACGGTAAAAAAAATGCATTCCTGTTGTATCAAGTCTAAGCCATTGTTACTGTTTGTTTGAACTTTGAAGTGCCCTCGAACGAGGATACGTGTGTTCTACTCTAGTTATAATCCAGGGTTCACAAATCTGGTCTGACGCAAAATTTCAGACCTTGGCAAGCGGAATCCGGTCGGGCTCCCATGTTTGGTTCTACTTTTCTTATTCTTTGGTTTTATGAAGTTTTTAACCTTCCTACATTTTATATTGTTGTTGCGCCAAAAATGTGACGAAGGATTGATCCACTTAAACACATGAGAACGCCGGGTTCAAATTGGTTCGTTGCGTGCCAGCCGATTTGATCCTGCAGTCGGCAATATAGATAGAAAATATATGCTCAAAACCGATCTAATGCGAAATCAGCAAAGATCTAAACAGCTGCTAGAAGCCGATTAAATAAAAAAATAACGATAAGTCTAAACTGCTTATTAGGGCTGGTTAGATGGTAAAAAGGTAGAATTTTCTAAAAAGGACGATGCGCAACAAGATAGGAGAAAATCAAACTTACGTAATCGAGGATGACCAACAATCGGCGATGCATAACTTTATTGATCAAAATCGGATTACAAGAAGGATTCTAAATTATAAAGCTCCTCCTAGTTGATAGGAAATTAAATAAAAGTAGATGCGAGTTGTTTGATTGGTTGTTGTTTTTTCTGTTTGCTCTCGATCCCCTTTTATAGTGCATCGGCCGATCGTATCTTTCTCCGATGTGTTGCCAATCACAATCCGTATCGGTCTTTTACAGATGAATATTGGCCATAATCGTAAACTTAACACAACTTTTCCTTTTTAAACCAACATCGGCCAAAATATCAATTTTATCTTTTAGCATGACAAGTAAACTGCCCTGCCAAATTTGGGTGCAAACATATGCCCCCATTTTTGGGAGATAGCAGATTATCTTCTAAAATTCTTCTTTGTTGGCTTTAATTATCATCGCCTTAACTATGATTTTCACCGCCATCTTTGGTAACCGCTCCACTTATTGCGCCGTAATATTTAAAATGCACCTTTTTACCCTAACTGCAGCCACCTCCTATAAATATGGGGTCCATTCATCCGTCATTTTCACACCCTCAAGTTCTCGTATCCTTCACCGTCGGTTTGATTCCTCATTTCCCTGTCTTCAAGACTCTTCTGCTAGTATTTCAACCCATCGGATCAAGGACAATGGACTCAAACCAGATATTTATCCATGTTCCTGATAGTGAAAACCAGTTTTACCTTGGTCCGTTAGGCAACCTAGTTCCATCAGCTTTCATAGAACAGGACATACCTAGGCTTCCTCTTCATGCTTTGAGTATAGCATCAATGGATGGAGCAAAAGCATTAGTGTTTGGCCAACGGCTTTGAAAGGTTAGCATGATTGGTATAACATAGTGGCTACACAAAAAATACCTTTGTGGGAGCAAGTGGGCATATCGGAGTGTCTTCCTCTTTCCTTGGCTAATCTAAAAGCCAATGAGCCCTTATTGGCAACGACATGCTATTTCTGATCGGACACCCTGAACGCCTTTATGTTTAGGTTAGGTCCTATCGGCCCAACCCTTTTGGACATAGCCAATTATGCTGCTTAAGACAAGATGAAAATCAACTATCGGCTTTCAGTGCTAAGCCGCAACATAAACTGATCTTATCCAAGGGAGAAGGCTGGAGTAAATATATTAAAAATAACAAAGGGGTAGGCCCTGTATCGAATAAAGAACATGCTGCATTCTTAAATATGTGGCTTGATCGATACATTTTTTGCAGAGCCTCTCTCGGGCTAACACAAGTTTATCAAGTTATAGCCAAGCAACTCGTAAAAGTACATCGGCTTACCTTAGGAAAATTATTTTTTGGAGCAATCTATCAAATGATGCATATCATCATAAGTCGGCTTTTCACCGGACTTGGACAATATTTTGTCGTCAATGTTAGCAGTCTGCTATTAATTGTACAAGTTTGGCTTTATTCTGCCTTCAGCCAACAATTACAGATTGACTCAATGGTGCTGACCTTATTCCCTTGTGAAGGTCATCTAGAGCATCAGGCCAAATCATTCAGAGATAGCCTATCATTTGGCGAGCGGTTTATTCTTTGCTCGTCAAATATAAAAATGACTCCATCCGGGGCAGCCTAGTATTTATATATTTTTTGAACTGGATAACCGAGATTACCCATCGAGGGAATTTTTTAGATACAGAGATGTCGATGGATATCTTTATCCTTCTTTTCTACCCTTGACGACCGGTAGTTCAGATATGCCTAAGGAAACACTGGACTTGTATAAAATTTTCTTGTCTCCTTGTGTACTTTATATCGGCTTAAATGCCAAGGGTTTTACATTACAACAATCATATGAATTTTACCACCCTATAATCTACTCTAGGCAATTTGGGTTTGGTCAAATCCCTCTGAACTTTAGCCTCTTGGATCAACTACGCCCAAGGGACAGTGTGCACCGTGAATCAATGGCTCAAATAGCCATGCATCTGGCTGATGACCTGCAACTCCAACATCTACCTCGTTTCTTGCTTCACCAGTGTCAATCCAAGATGTTAAAACAATGGTGGTCAACAATCTCCAACCGGCTTTATCATGAAGAACGCACATTGTCTGTCGTCATATTTGATTTTCTGCCAAATTATCAACCAAAGCCGATGGTAGTTTCTGAATCCGTTAGTACAAGTTCTAGCAATGACGCTATTTTGTCGGGTAATACTAACTCAAATTCTGCCAATACGGTTGACAAAGAATCAGCTAAGGTAGGCTGCTTTTAATACTTCACATTTTCCTTTTTCCTTCAATTCCACTTATTAGCTTGAATTATTTTTCAGAGAAAACAAGCTAGCGAGAAAAACCATCGGAGAATCATCAGGTATAGGGCAATCGAGCAAACAGCCTCGCCCAAACGTTGGAATTGCGATGGTCGACTATTCATCAGCTACTCTAAGTGCCCACACACAATCGCTATTGGATTTAGACAAATAGTAGCCGAGTAAGTACCCGTCGGCCTTATCTTGCACTTTTGTCACTTGTTTTGTTAACTAAATTCTTAAATGATTATTTAACAGAGGAAAAATGTGGCCAACCCAATAAGAAGGTATTGGTCAGTAGAGGTAGTAAACCACAGGAGCAATCGGGCGAAAGTTCCCCACACGCCTCAGGCAATGGCGAGGTAAAATCTTCTTCATGCCGATTTGCAACGCAATATCCATTGAATCGGCTAACAATACTTACAATATTCTTTGTAGTTCCCTCTTTTCCCACCAGTATTTACAACCGATGTAGACTTGCCTCCTCCTACGTCACAGCCAACTCTGTAGGCTCAAATTCCTCAAGGTGCGCCATCTACGGTTGTCATTCCTACTGCCAAGGCGCTTGAATCTGTGAGCAACGTGCTCAGATTTGATTGGTCTGATATCGAGGATGAAGTTGACTTAGGCGTAGATAGTTTTCTAAAGGAGACCCAAAATATTTTAGTTATGTTGAAGGATGCATCGGCTCAAGTGACGTTGGCTCTGGGTACGGCAGAAAGATTGAACCATTTTTTTAAAATGATCTGTACTATGTCGGTCACTCTTCTTGAGAACTCCCAGCCTCTATGGAATGGCATGGTAGCAGTGCAAGCCGATCTGCCAGAGGAGGCAATGACTGCTTTGCTAGAGGTATGCCACCTTGACACAAAGAAAGAGGTAGTGGAGGCGGCAAAGGCAAGAACAGCTTATCGGACAGCATAGTAAGAGGATCAGAAGTTACTCGACAAGCTTGTAGCCGACACCAAAGCCCTGAAGGCCAAGTACGACGAAGAATCCAAGTCCTTAAAGGCCACCAAGGAAGTGTCTCTCAAGCTTGAATAGGCCAAAAAATCCCTAGAAGAGGAGCTAGCCAAAGTGAACGTCTCCCTGGCTGAGTCACAAGATCAAATGGCAACCACAGCATCGGCTATGAAGAACCAGAAAGTTGGTCTGGGCATGGCCATTGCGTCGGTCAAAAAACAATCGGCTAAGATCACTCCCGTCTCGAGCTGAGAAGAAGTCAACAAGATTGTCGATGACGTGGAAGAGATCATTGTCAAGGCCGCTAATGCGCTATTGAGCCAAGTTGAACAACACTGGGATATGATCGGGTTATGCCAAAATTTGTACTTTGAATGTTTGCAATGGGGGCTGTTTTGAAAAAATACTTTGAATATTTTGAATGTTTTGTAATATTTATAATCGGCTGCTTAACCAATTATTTATTTATTCTTTAATCCCTTTTTTCTGTGAAGTGTGATGTTCCATGATCGGCTAAAATTTATTTTTAATCCATAGCCAGAATTAACTGCAATGAATTAAATTGGCTTTTTACGGCCGATAGCTACACTTAGCCGATCAAGAGCCAACCCAAATACTTGGGTGATACTTTTTCAAGTACTTGTCATTAATCGCCTTAGCGAATACCACACCTTCCAACATCACTAAAATATAAGAATTACTACCCACAAGCTGATGAACTTTATATGGCCCTTCCTATGTCGGAGACCGTTTGCCAAATCAATTTTCTTTAGAGCCGACAGGCAAAATAGTTCTCCAAACCAAATCGGATTCAAAAAATGACTTAGGCATTACCTTTTTATTATAAGCCTTCGCAACTCTTGCATTATTCTTCTTAAGCCGATCCAATGTATGCAAGCGTAATTATGCTAAATCATCCAAATTATTAATCATTAAATTCTTATAATCTTGAGTCGACAAACCATTTTGTCTGGCTGTTCTTATCAAGTCAATATTGATTTCTAAAGGTAACACAACCTCTTGCCCATAGACTAATTGGTAAGGTGATAGCTTCATCACACCATGGTACGCAACTCGATTGGCTCATAATGACTCCGATAATGTCACATGCCAACCCCTCGGCTTTTCTTCAATTTTTCTCTTAATTAACTTGATCAGCGTTTTGCTTGACGACTTGGCTTGACCATTAGCCTGAGCATAATAAGGTGATGAATTTAACAACTTTATACCCAAACTTCTGGCAAAACCTTGAAACTCATCGAATATAAACACAGTGCCCAGATCGGTCGTAATAGTCTGTAGAATTTCAAATCTATAGATAATATGTTCTGTAACAAATCCGATTGCTTCAACACTTGTAACCTTTTTAAGCGGAATTGCCTCAGCTCACTTAGAAAAATAATAGGTCGTGGCCAATATGAATTTATGACCTTTGCTTGACATAAGAAACATTTTTCTAATTATATCTATTCTCCATCCTCTAAATAGCCAAGGTTTGATAATTGGATACAAAGCCGATGCTGGAGCTAATTGTATGTTGCTAAATTTCTGACAAGTTTAGCATCTCTTATAATATTTGAAATAATCTTCCAACATTGTCGGCCAAAAATTCCCAGTACGCCTTAACAACCATTTCATCTTATTAGCCGATTGATGAGATCCACAAATGCCTTTGTGCACTTCTCCTATTGCCACTTTAGCCTCCTCAGCTTCAAGACTCCTCAACAAAAAACCATCTAAGGTCCAATAATAAAGTATATTATCTAAAAGTACATACTTTAGGGCTTGTCTTTTGATTCTCCGATCTATAGGTTTTGAGGGATCGGTGAAATATTTTACTATTTCTGTTCTCCAATCACTAGTGGTGACACACATGACCATTTTTTTTTTCTATCGGCTCGAATTCCTTAAATCGGCCAAAAACTTTATAACTCGATGCTTTTGCGCTAACAGTTGGCTTTGTCATTTAACTCACAAGGAATATAACAAATGGAAAAAGAAGTTAATGAGCCGATTATAGCGTGACACTGCTCCAAACATTTGATTAAAACTTCATCATAGCAGTTATATTCCCCCTTAATCTGCTGAACCACCAACCCTAGGGATCACCATAAGCCTCAATAGAATCAACTCCGACATTATCGAGTAGCTGTAGGCCTTTAAACAATGCTTCATATTCGGCTTGATTATTAGAAAATCGGCAATTCAGCCTAAATGTGAACTCAAAACTATACTCTTTTGGCAAAATCAGCACTATTCCAATACCGTTGCCCTCTCGACACACTGATCCATCGAAAAACAGTTGCCAAGGGGTAATAGATATTAGATCGGCATTCATATCAGTTTCATGTCCTGTTATAAAATCGGCAATTACCTATCCCTTAACAGCTTTAGCCGATCCATATATCAAGTCGAACTCGATGAGTGTATATGCCCATTTAACAAGTCAACCTCGTAAAATTGGAGCTGACAACAAATATTTTACAACATCAGTTTTACAGATAACTTTACAAGCAGATGCTAAAATATAGTGCATTAACTTCGTGCAAGAAAAATATAATGACAAGCAGAGTTTTTCTACAAAAGGGTACTTGGTTTCCGCATCAATTAATCGTCGGCTTAAGTAGAAAATAACCCGCTCTTTACCATCAATTTCTTGTGCCAACATAGCTCTAATAGTCACCTCTTTAGTCGATATATGTAATTTAAATGGTATATCTTTTTGTGATGCAGCTAAAACTGGAGGATTAGATAAATAGTATGGATTCATTTTTAAACCATATGCCCTTGTATTTTTAAACACTATTTCCAAATCGGCCAGATGCTGCAAATTCTCTTTGGATTTCACAACAACATCATCGATGTAAATATCCACAATATGGCCGATTAAATCATGAAAGATTCAATTCATGGCATGCTAATATGTTATACCAGCATTTTTCAAACGAAACGTCATTACAACCCACTCAAACAAACCTAGGGCGCAAGGGCACCTAAAAGTTGTCTTAGGTATATTGGCTTCTGCCATGAATATTTGATTATATCCGGTATTACCATCGAGAAAACTAATAATCTTATTTCCCGAGGCAACATCGATAAGCATATCGGTTGTTGGCATTGGGTACTCATCCTTTGGTGTGGCTTTATTTAAATTTCTAAAATCAACACACACCTTGAGTTTTTCATTTTTCTTCATAACAGGAATGGTTTGCCATTTTTCTTCATAACAGGAATGATATTGGAAACTTACTCAGCATATCGGCAAGGCTTGGTAAACTTAACTTCCAATAATCGCTCGATCTTTTCTTTTATAATGGTATACAAAGCTGGATTAAATCATTTAGAAAACTATTTAAACAGTCGATAACCTAGTTTTATAGGTAGCCGATGTTCAACAAGTTGTCGGCTTAAAACAGGCATCTCATGATACTCCTAAGCAAAATAGTCCTTATAATTCCTTAATATCTTGACCAACTTTTCTTTGTAATCTGTGGCTAAATTTGAACTAATAAAAGTCGGTTATCGACTTCTTCCGTTAAATCAATCGATGTGAAACCTTGGCCTAACTTCTCGACTTCCTGAAAATCTTCAATGGTCTCATAGCTATTTGTTGTTTACTAATAGCTTTGTATTTTATCTTGTAAAGCCTTTACTATCGATTTGGACTCCATCAGCGCAAAATTTAATCCATCCGATCAAGCGTGTTTGGCCTTACGTTGATCGGAATAAGCCTTGTTTTGTTGAATCAGATGAAATCACAATCTTCTAAAGCTTTACCCGATATACATTCGGCTTCTTCATACTGTTAGTTTGCGTTTGAACTCACCATGGCAATATGAGCCAATGTATCAGCTTGAATAACTTCGACCTCATCCCCATTCCATTGGATGAGCATCTGATGCATGTTCGATGGGATGCAACAGTTGGTGTGAATCTAGTTCTGCCCTAGTAGAACGCTGTAATTTCCCTTAGTGTCAACCACGAAGAACGCGGTCGGCAATGTTTTACTGTCAACTATTAGCTTTGTTACCATAACTACCCTTGCTTCAGTGGGATTGTTTGTGAAATCATTTAAAACCATATTATTTTTAATAAGATGCTCGTCGGAATTACCCAACTTCTTGCAAGCATAATTGACGATTGCTTTTCCATCAACAGGCATCCTTGATATTGGCTTGCTGTTGATGTGACCTTTTAAATATAATGGCTTTAGATGCCGATGATCGTCTTGAGGCTTTTCAAAAACTGCATCTTGAGCCCCCAAGCATAATTGAGCAAACGCTTCTTTGTCCGATCCGGTACTTATTTTGAACTCGATCGGCAAAGTGAACACCATGTTGATGTCCATCAGAGGTGGAGAATCATCCCGAATTATGGGTGAATTCAAATCATCGGCTGAATTGAACTCTTCTTCAACCGGTTCTTTTCTCCTCCACTCCTTTTTAGCAACTTTAATCGGACAGAGCTCATTGAATGTTTGGTCTCTTTGTTTTTCCTGCTCAGCCTTTCTCATCTCCTGGGTCCTTAACCTTTGGAGTCGTCTGCATTGTGATCAACTAAGCCCTGGATGACACCATCTGGGTTTAGGCTCAATCGGCTCACTTACTTTTCCTGCCAGATTAACCTGGACCGTAGAACTTGACCCCTTTCCCACTCGCATTGGCGGTTGGCTCGGCCTGGAAATTCTTTCATGGACCAATCCTTTATGGACTTCATGGTGGCTCTGCCTCAGCTTAGATATTCTATCTTTAACCGACTGTCGATGCCAGTCACCTTGATGTGGATAATGCTCCATCAGACATGTATATGGCGACAGCAGAGCTGACCCCCTCTCCCAACAAAATTGCCAAAAGGGGCATGTTGGTGAGCCTTTTCCAAGTCATCAGGCCAGTACATATTATCTAGCCGATGTGCAGGATAACACGGCCTGTTGCTTCTTCTTTCATACTTCTCCAATAGCTAAGAGAAATTTGGCATTGGCTTGTAAATCGGTTTGTGTAGTGGTGATGATTTTTCTACCTTGTACCACCTGCCGATCTGCAAGTCTCCTCTTGGGTTGATAGTCCTGGAACTCCTCTCTTCACAATCAGTTTCTATTTGCAGTGAGCCGATTGTGATCTTTAGGGTCTCCTTGCCGCCAAAGCTTGACTTAACATCGACATGACGTGTAACTTTTGACCATGTATCCTGCATCGGCTCTTTTCCTTTTCCGGAACATTGAACCATATTAATCAAAAAATAATTAGCATCCAACTGCATCATCATCTCTTCTACAAACTTGAGTCGGCCATCTTCTATAGCCGATTGTATCTACTGTCGAAAAATATTGCAATCATTAGTATTATGAGAAAAAGAGTGATGCCATTTGCAATACCTTTGCTTTTTAATTTCGTCAGCCGACGGTATAACATGTCCTTCAGGCAACCGTATAATCTTTTCTTGTAGTAAGAAATCAAAAAATACGGTCACACTTAGAAACATCAAAAGTATATTTTATTTCCAACTTATTCTTAGTTGGCTTGAACTAGGAACAGACTAAGGACTTCTTAGACCCCTTGACCCATTTGGCTATATTTATTTCGGCTTCGTCGTCTTCAGATGAATCGCTCGAACCATACTTGACAAGGTTGACTTTAGCTTTATCCTTGTCCTTGTTATTGTTATTACTCTTAAATTTATCTCAAAAGCCTCTATTATTGGTAAAATGGCTTTCTTGAGGTGACACCCAATCTAGCAGGTGACTTAAATCGATAAACTCCTGTACGCCGAATTTTTCCTTCAGTTGGAGTAGGATCAAAATATACTGATCTAGCAATCAGAGGGGGGGTGAATGATTGCGCGGAAGCTAAAATAAAATTTTTGTGATTTTTGAAACACCCCAAACAAACTTAGATCGCTTAATTTGTACTCAATGAAACCTTATTGCGTCGGACCAAACTTTTACTTGTACTCCTGACCAAACTTCGTGCTGCACCAAATTTTCACATGTACTACGGACCAAATTTCGTGCTGCATCAAATTTTCACATGTACTACGGACCAAATTTCTATCAGAGCAAAACCAAATCAATACACTCCGGACCAAACGAGACAGACTGATATATGTTCACTAAAACTAAGATTTCTGAAGATCTAACCGTTAGATTGATATGAAATTTTAACTGTAGAAACTAGATTCAATTCCAAAGCTAACACAAAAAGAATTAACTCCATCGGACTTATGGATCTGGAGGTATATTCTTTGCAAAACGACTAAAACGAAAATCGATCTAACAGCAACGGACCAAAACAAACTAGCTACGGACCAAACTCAAACAATGCGATTAACCGAAGATCCCACCATTGGATTAGTGTGAAAGTTAACTGAAGAAACTAGATTCAATTATGAATCTAACCCAACAAGAATCAACTCGATCGGACCTACGAATCAAAAGTTATTAACCTCGCAAGCATGCTGTGACAGATTATGACGAGAACCGACCAAACCCCAATTTCGTGATAAATCACAATCTACAAAAGATTAACCAATGAAACTTTCAGGAACTCTAAGTTGATACTCTAGGAAGGTTTTGTATAGATCAAATCAATATTAAACTTGTTGAAACAAGAGAGACAATGAATCAATCTATAAAAACAAAACCGCAAACAAACCATAAACCGAACTCAACAAGAATCACAGTTATCAGAAGCTTCGCTGAATCTCAGTAGCGCCGCTTTTCCTTCGCTCGTGTCGCCCAAGCGTGAAACAAAAAAATGCCCGTAAAGAAGTCGCCGTAGTCGAACTTCTGTGGTGCAAGGAACATGCAGAGGTCTCGTCACCAAGCCAAAAGGACTAGAAATTGATTTTTATTTCCTTTTGTCTAATCTGGTTACAGTACTCCAAACAAAAGAGTACAACCCTAAAAGAAAACTCAACGCGCTCAATAAACAGGAGACACCTCCCCCTATTTATACTGAGCAAACATAAAGGGATTGAATACAACTCTACTTCCAACATGGAAAGAGTTTGTATACATCTCAACCTGGCCCAACATAGCCAAAAACGTCTCTTGCACGCATGTACGGCCCACATGCTGTAAATACGTGACTAACCAGCCTCCATGTGCATGTTCTCTAGCCCGAACGTTCCGCATGACATCCTTGACCACCAAGACCTCGATTCCTCTCTCAATCTAGTCCCAACCTCGCCTCCATGAACCTAGTTCCGGTCCCGTCATCGACCACGTTCGCCCTCAAGCAACACCTACACATGAATAAACAAGAAACAATTCCGAGCACAAGTCCACGACTTGACTCAACATCAGTCCATGCAAACACTCACACGAGTGCATTGCATCAAGCAGAATCATTACCATGCTATCACCAGCATATCAAATAATCATCAGACATAGCACATGCAAGCACCACACATACCATTATCACAACCACTTTGCAAAGCCAATTTCATTACTAAGCCAATTTTTCGGCACATGATTTCACAATCTCCCCCTTGATGAAAACATTGGCAACACCACTTAGAATTGAATATTGGCATTCATCTCACAAGAAATGTTTTTGAAATTAAAAAGTTCTAAAATCAAAAGACAAAGTGAAAAACACAAAATCTCCCCCTTTGACAAATATGCAAAGTGAAAAACTCCCCTAGGTGAAAATAAGAAAAATCTCCCCCTAAGAAGAAAAGTGTGAGTGAATGATTGAATACCACTTGTACAAGAACATGTGCAAGTGTAAAGCATGTATAAAGTTCTCCAAAAATCTCCTCCAAATTCTCCAAAGTGGCAAAATTCTCAAGAATACAAAAGGGAAAAAAAAATTAAGTTTGATAATTTTTTTTCATGAGCATTCTATGTCATCCACAAATGTTGCAAATTCATCACCAAGCCATGCTATCAAAAATACTTGCACCCTCAAATCTACACATAAACAATGTAGAGTAAGCATAACTAGAAATCAAGTACTATTAACAATTTATTGCATGGCATGATCTCCCTTACTCAACTACCTCAAAACCTGAAATTTTTGTGCAAATCATTGATGCCTTTGTTAAAAAAAACTAATTTATTGATTGATTGCAACAATAACAATTGCAAGGAATTATATGCACCATCAGCCTTACTTTTCAACCATGCCAAGCAATCACAAGCTTAAGGTTTCATGGTTTCGGTCATACACAACCTCTTCCAAGTTCATATCAAAGTGCAATGATAAGCAGTCTCGTAAAGAAGAAGTGTGATAGTACATAACCTTGATCTTGCATTTATCAACAATCACTCTTTGAGCTTTAGCACTTAATTTTGATAAATTTCATATTTAGCACTTTTGAGCAGGATCAAGATAGTCAAGAAAGTTCAACCATGACAAGATTTAATTCAAGTTACCATTCCAATTAAATAGTCATGACATAAACTACATCATATATGCATAAACATGAAGTTGCAAAGACCTTGTAACATAAACATGGCTTCAAATGACATATGTGTATGAAATATAATGCTCATTAATTTTTCATTGTTTTTCTACTTTTTTTTTTGTTTTTCATTTAAGAACCACACAAAATAAAAGTATGTTACAAAGTATTACAAAGTTTTTTTTAAAAAAACTCCCCCTCAAAACAAACCCATTAGATGAACGATCCCAAGTTCTCCCCGAATAAAAGCAAAACGAGAAGAAGACAAAGGTTTTGTGAAAATGTCCGCCAATTGATGTTCAGTATCCACATGATGAAGCACAATATTTCCCTTTTCTACATGATCCCTAAGAAAGTGAAATCTGATCTCAATATGTTTGGTTCTAGAATGTTGCACAGGGTTTTTAGCAATACAAATTGCACTAGTGTTATCACATAAAAGAGGAACACTATCCAAATTAACCCCATAATCTTTAAGTGTAGCTACTATCCAAAGAATTTGAGAACAACAACTAGCAGCAGCTACATATTCAGATTCAAAGAGCTTGATTGTGCAATGTAAGATTGTTTTCTAGATGACCATGCAATAAGAGAATTACCCAAGAAGTGACATGTACCAGATGTACTTTTTCTATCAATTCTACAACCTCCAAAGTCAAGATCGAAAATGCTCTTAAACTAATACATGAGGAAGCAGAAAGCCATATGCCAAATTCTTGAGTACCATGAAGATACCTGAAAATTCGCTTGACAGCTTGGCGATGTGAAGCACGTGGGAAAGCTTGAAAACGAGCACACAAGCACACAAAGAAATTGTATATCCGCCTTGATGCGTTGAGGTACAAAAGTGAACCTATCATGCTTCTATATTCCTTTGATCAACCGCTCACCATCTTCATCCGGATCAAGTGTGCAAGTGCCTCCCATCTGTCATGATCGGCTTGCGCTTTCCATCCCAAAGCGACAAAGCAAATCTTTTGTGTACTTGCTTTGATGAACAAAAGTACCTTCCTTTACTTGTTTGATTTGCAGTCCCAAAAGTAAGTTAATTCACCCATCATACTCATCTCAAATTCCTTCTTCATGATTTCAAAACTCGCACACTAAAACATGAGAGGAACCACCAAAGATAATATCATCAACATAAATCAACAAATAATTGATCATTGCCTTGCTTGAGTAAAAGAGAGTTTTGTCAACTTTTCCCATTGAAAACCCTTTTCAAGTAAAAAGTTTTTAGCCTATCATACCATGCTCTAGGGGCTTGTTTTAAACCATACAAAGCTTTTGATAATTTGTAAACATGATCCGAAACTTTGGATTTTCAAAACCAGTGGTTGCTTAACATAAACTTCCTCGTTGATATAGCTATTTAGAAAAGCACTTTTCACATCCATTTGATACAATTTAAAACCTTTAGATGCAGAAATGCTAAAAGAATTCTAATGGCTTCAATTCTAGCAACAGAGCAAAGGTTTCATCAAAATCTAAACCTTCAATTTGTGAAAACCTTGAGCAACCAATCTAGCTTTGTTTCTAACAACAACACCATCCTCACTTTGTTTATTTTTGAAAACCCATCTTGTTCCAATAATATTAAAATCGGAGGTGGAGAAACAAGTTTCAGACTTTATTATGCTCAAAATTTTCTAATTCCTCATGCATGGCATTGATCCAAGATTCGCAGCTTAATGCATGAGATATATCTTTGGGTTCAAAAGAAGCTACAAAAGCATAATGAGCATGAGTATCGAAGCAATAAACCTGGACCGGTGACTCTCTCATTTAAATCTCCAATCATCTGCTCGTGGATGCCTCCTTTGAATATGCAAGGAGCTGTAATTTGAAACTTCTCCTTCTTCATCTTCATTTTCAAAGATGTACAGATGAGGTTGTAGCTTGAGGATGCTCAGCTGTATGTGATGTAGCGGTAGGTGCCACAAGTGCTACAGTTGGTTGTACAGTAGGAACCAATACCTCATCCTCAACATCATCATCGTCCTCATGAACAAAAATACTCTCCCCTGAACATATGCACTGCACTATATTATTTGGACTAGTGCCCGACTAGTCTCATCAAAAGTAACTTCACAAGTTTCTACAATTTTCTTAGTCTCCAAAACAAGCACACGATAGCCACGTGTATGAGCAGGGTATCCAAGAAAATGCCATCCAACGATCTAGCCTCAAATTTATCAAGATTTCCAGATTTCAAGACAAAGCATTTGCATCCAAAAACTCAAATGAGAAACGCTAGGCCTATGTCCAAACCGATGTTCATAAGCGCTTTACCCAATTTTGATCTTAAGTAAACACGATTTGAAACATAACATGCAGCTTGATATCGCTTCACCCAAAACTTTCTAGGAGTTTGATATTCGCCTAGCATGGTCCTAGCCATTTCCACCAAAGTTCTATTTTTCCGCTCAACTACACCGCTTTGTTGAGGTACTCTAGGAGATGAAAATTGATGATCAATTCCTTTTCAACACAAAAGTGATCAAATGAAGAATTTTTAAACTCGTTCCATTATCACTTCTAATTGCTCTAAGAGACCCGGGTGATCAATAAATAATCTAAGAACAAGACTTCTAAAATGACTAAAAGCCTCATCTTTACATGCCATAAAATAAACCCAAGAGTATCTTGAATAATCATCAACAATCACAAGAACGCACCATTTACCTCCATAAGATCAACTCGAGAAGGTCCAACCGTGTCAAGATGTAGTAGTTGTCCCAAGCCGCTTGTCATCACCATAGTAAGAGGTGGATGTGAACTCGCAATCATTTTACCATGTCTACAAGAAGAGCATACTATCTCGCTATCACCCTTAAGCTTAGGCAAACCACGAATGAGGTCTAAACCACTAACACGTGTTAGATGATCAAAACCAACGTGACCAAGCCTCACGATGCCAAAAGAATAAATCTTTAGAAACATTGGCAACTAGACACCTATGCTTAGAAGAAGGTGATACATCAAAATCAACTTTAAACACTCTTCCAAATCGAAATCCGAAAACAAGTTCACCAAGCATCTAACACTTTGCATTCATTTTTCTTAAAGCATACCTCAAGATCTTCATCAATCATTTGAGATACGCATGAAGTTATATTTCGTGTTTTCAACAAGAGCCACATCTTTAAACATAAACTTGTTATTTACCCGACTGCACTTTTGCCACAATCGAGCTTGAAGAAGCATCTCCAAAAGTTACACTTTCAAAGACGAGATGCACAAGTGAGGAGGAGAACCAATTTTATTACTGACATGTGGCGTGAGCATCCTAATCCACTAGCCATATGTTCTCCTTCCTCGCGAGAAGCCTACATAGAAGCGAGAAAATGTCGAGGCCTCGATCTTCAAGTTAGAAATGAGATGTTTAGGAATCCAAAGATCGAGACACACGATGCACAACAAGAGGCACAATACGAGTATTCATATGCACAAAATCGATTTGCACTTTCCGTGTTTCTAGCAACAAAAGGTGTTTGCATCACTCTAGGCACATAATGAGAAGCAAAGCGTGCTGTGCTCGAGATTAGACCTAGCCTTATCCTTTTCTTTATTTTGTTGTTTAGCTAGTCTAAAGCAAAAATCTACTAATGTCCATCTCTACCACAATGAGTGCAAATGTACTTAACACGATGTCTAGCTTTAGAAGCGAAGCAACATTTGCATTCATCATAGTAGAGGATAAAACTCAATGAGACTTAAAGACAATTTTCTTAGGCTCATTAATAATCTCAATTTTGTCATTGCAAAGAGCTCGAACAACAAAGGGAGGTTTGGTTTCATATGAAGCATAAGGATCAAAACCTAAACCTTTCTTGTTTGAGCTAACCTTAGATCGATCCGTAATCATGTTCAAATTTTTCTTGCCATTAGTGAAACGCTCTAAAGAATTTTGCAAGTAATCAACCTTCTTAGCCATAGTTAAACAATTATTGCATGGAACGCCCACTTTAGCCTTTTGCTTGCATAATTTGAGCATGAAAGAACCTCATGAGTGAGCGGATCATTAATCATTTGAGAAACTCTAGCATTTGCATCTTTCAATTTCAATTCAAGAACTGAACATTTAGAACAAGAAATTGACTCATGCAAATCATCGCTGAAACAAACTAGCATGTCTAACATGTTTCTCATTTTTCTTGTTTTGCTCAATCAAGGAAGCATGTTTTTTTCTAAGCAAGGTGAGCTCATTGTAAATTAAGTCACATGATTTGCAAGCATCATCATCAAGAATCAAAGATTTAATTCTAGCAATTTCAAAGATTCAATGATTCAACAATAAAATCATGTTTCTTGATTTTCTTATCGCGTTTATCAAGCAATTTACCAAGACGAGCAACAATGCTATGGCTAATTCATCATAAGAAAGCTCTACCTCATTGAAGTCGTTGTCGTGGTCATCTTCAGTAAGGCTTTCATCACTTCTTGCCATAAGACACAAACCAGTAAGTTCACGCTTTGTTGGCGTTGTTGTGTCTTCTTCACTACTTCCCGAGTCCACATCGCTCAAATTGACTTGTTCAAGAGCGAAAGAACTCGTGGACAACTTTGCGCTCGTAAAACTTCTTTTCTTATTGTCGTTGCTTGGAGAAGCTTTCTTCCGTCGCTCCTCCCGCCCTTTTCTTCTTTTGAATTTTTACCAAATTTTTGGACAATTCTGACGAATGTGGTTGAGATCGCCACACCGGTAGCACCTAGGAGGACCACCGCCTACTCTCTTTCTCATTCGATATTCTCAAAGCTTTATTAAAGCGAGAAGAGAGTAGTACCAAATCTTCTTCAGAATTCTTCAATTTGTTCATCTGTTAAAGACGACAAGGAGGACAAAGCAAAGCTAGAAGAAGAATTAACATTTGACATGTTAGGTTAGAGATCAAAGCAATTGATTTATAATTACCTTTCCTAGCAAGAACGCCTAATTCATGAGTCTTCAACTTAGAGTAAAGAACATCTAATGTGAGTGTGCTCATGATAGTAGATTCTTGTATAGATGTTACCTTCATCTCCCACATCGACATGTCCAAAGCACTAAGCATTTGTATAGCATTAGCAAGATCGCCATAGCTAACCCCAACAAAGACGTAAATTGCTAAGAATTTTATTAAAGCGCAAAAAGTCATCTACAGACTCACCGTGTTTCATCTCAAACGCATATATTCTTTTTGTAAATATCATGGCGAACCTCTTTGATGGTTTGATCCTTCGTGATAGTCACAAAGAGATTTCCATACCTCATATGCGGATCGAAGATGAACCACTTGGCCGGCCGCGCGCCCCAAGCCCGGATGATCAAGTTGCGCGCTTTGTCGCTTGCTTCAACATGTGCGCGATTGGCGTCATTGACGTTGTCGTTTCGCACTTCATATGGTTTGTAGACCTTCTCCCAAATTGCAAAGCCCCGAGCTTGAATGTATGCCTCCATCTTGGCCTTCCAAAATCAAAATCAACTCCATCGAAAACACAAGGTTTTGTCGAATATCTATCCATTGCTATGATTTCTAATCACCGGTTAAGATTAATTAGAAAAGCTTTGCTCTGATACCACTTGTAGGATCGAAATATACTGATCTAGCAATCAGAGGGGGGGTGAATGATTGCGCGGAAGCTAAAATAAAATTTTTGTGATTTTTGAAACACCCCAAACAAACTTAGATCGCTTAATTTGTACTCAACAGAAACCTTATTGCGTCGGACCAAACTTTTACTTGTACTCCGGACCAAACTTCGTGCCAGACCAAATTTTCACATGTACTACGAACCAAATTTCGTGCCAGACCAAATTTCCACATGTACTACGGACCAAATTTCTACTGTAGCAAAACCAAATCAATACACTCCGGACCAAACGAGACAGACTGATATATGTTCACTAAAACTAAGATTTCAGAAGATCTAACCGTTAGATTGATATGAAATTTTAACTGTAGAAACTAGATTCAATTCCGAAGCTAACACAAAAAGAATTAACTCAATCGGACTTATGGATCTAGAGTTATATTCTTTGCAAAACGACTAAAACGAAAACCGATCTAACAGCAACGGACCAAAACAAACTAGCTACGGACCAAATCAAACTAGCTACGGACCAAACTCAAACAATGCAATTAACCGAAGATCCCACCGTTGGATTAGTGTAAAATTTTAACTGAAGAAACTAGATTCAATTATGAATCTAACCCAACAAGAATCAACTCGATCGGACCTACGAATCAAAAGTTATTAACCTCGCAAGCATGCTGTGACAAATTATGACGAGAACTGACCAAACCCCAATTTCGTGATAAATCACAATCTACAAAAGATTAACCAATGAAACTTTCAGGAACTCTAAGTTGATACTCTAGGAAGGTTTTGTATAGATCAAATCAATATTAAACTTGTTGAAACAAGAGAGACAATGAATCAATCTATAAAAACAAAACCGCAAACAAACCATAAACCGAACTCGACAAGAATCAAAGGTTATCAGAAGCTTCGCGAATATCAGAACGCCGGCTTTTCCTTCGCTCGGTGTCGCCACGGGCGTGAAACAAAAACACCGTAAAGAAGTCGCCGTAGTCGAACTTCAGGTGCAAGGAACATGCAGAGGTCTCGCTACCAAGCCAAAAGGACTAGAAATTGATTTTTATTTCCTTTGTCTAATCTGTTACAAGATCCAAACAAAAGAGTACAACCCTAAAAGAAAACTCAACGCGCTCAATAAACAGGAGACACCTCCCCCTATTTATACTGAGCAAACATAAAGGGATTGAATACAACTCTACTTCCAACATGGAAAGAGTTTGTATACATCTCAACCTGGCCCAACATAACCAAAAACATCTCTTGCACGCATGTACAGCCCACATGCTGTAAATACGTGACTAACCAGTGTAACACCCTAATTTTTTTTGCTCTAATTTAAATTTTGGAGTATTTTTGGTTTTTGTGAATTTTTGGGAATTTATTTAAATTTATTTGGATTTATTCAAATAGGGTTTTTCTTGAAAACAATTGAATAATGGAAAAGTTTTTGCAAAGTTTTATTGCAAATATTTTAATTGAGTTCCAAATATCTCAAAGTAATTTCTGAATTTTTAGAATTTTTCGCTATTTTAAAAGCTCCAAATGATTTAATTGAATTTCTAGAATTATTTTAAATGTGAAATGTTTAAAAATCGCTTGAATAAAGAATGGGCCGAGCCCAGTACTGTGCTTAGCTCGCCTGGGCCACAAGAAACCCTAGCGCCGCCAAAAAAGCCGTCCGATTCGGATCGAACGCTCGTGAGTGTGCCACGCCGCCCGCGACGCTGAGCCTTCGGATCGTCGTCGCGACGGACGCGCGGATTGCGCCACGCCACTTCGCCCCGCAAATCGCCGAGAGACGGGCTTTGATGGCCGTGCATTCCACGGCAGCCATGCACGCCGAGGCAACCCTTAAGTCCTCGCTGAGGCGCGTGCGCAGACCTTCGCCGCGTTTTTGACTCCTCGCACGCACGCCGAGACCCTCTCTAGCGCCCGTCGAGCTCGCCAGAGTTGCTTCTTTGTGCCGCCGCTGCCGCCGCTTGCTTCGGCCGTTTCTCTCCGCCGCTAAGGTCACCGAGTAACCTTCCGCCAAGCCGCGTCGAACGAGCCACTTCTTCTCGCCGAGAAGCCCGTGACGCCGCCGCCGAGGTCGTCTTCCCAGCTCCGCAACCTTCGCTTCTTCGCCGCCGTCAACCTCGCCGAATCGCGCCGACCGTCCGATTTGCATCGTCGTCCTGGTGAGTCCACGAGCCTCCATCTCTCGTAGATGTTTAGATTGAATCGTGGCCGTTGGATCTTGATGTGTACGGTAGGGATTAGATCTAGATTCTCGCGCTAGATTTAATGCGAACCCTTGGATCTTTTGGACGCCAGAGATTGAGCCACGCCGCGCCATGAAGAGTAAACCGCCGGTACCGTGGGCCGTTAGATTAGATCTAAACGGAGAGATTGATCTGGTTTTGCCTAAGGATCCGCGCCGCTCAGATTTGAACGCGGCGGCGGAGATGGCACCGCACTCGCCAAATCGCGTCGGTCGACGCATGGGCGCTTTGACCAGACGGAGACCGATCCACCGCCGATTTCGGTGCACCGCCGCGATTGCGCCGCGCGGTCGCCGCATGAACCGAGATCGCCGCAGTTGACGGCGCGGTGCCGCCGTTGATCCGAGCGCCGCTGGATGTGCAACGCGGGAGGCGTGGAGCCGAGGCGCCGCCGCTGGATGCGTGGTCGATCACCGGATGCGCGCGCGTGTCGCACGATCTCGGGCGCCATGGTGCGCGTGAGGAGATCCGCCGTTGTTTCAACGAATGGCTCGATCTTGCCGCTGTCGCGATCGCTCAGTGAACCGAGTCCATGGTAGACCGTAGCCGAGCCGTGAACCCACCCATAGACAGAGTGACGTGGCGTACTGGCGCGTGCACGGTCGAAATGACGCCGATGACGCCATATATATTTTTTATATAAAATATTTCGACCGAATTTCTTTTTCGGCCGACGCCATCATGACGCTGTGTCGACGCCATAAATGCGAATTTCCAGTATAGAAATAATTCAGAAAAATCGGATTTTCTTAATTTCTGTATTTTTCAGATTTTTTTCAAACTTCAAATGCTACAACTTTTGCATTTTAACTCGGATTTAGGTGATTCAAATTTCTAAAAATTCATAAAATTGTGAGCTATTTAATGGTGAATTTTATTTGAATTTTTGAGGTCATTTAGTCTTCTGTATTAGCTATTTATTGCATACTTTATTTGTACGCGTAGACGCAAATTTGCCGGAAAGTTTCGAGGAAGAATTCGTCGCTCAAGACCAAGCTTCGGAACACGACCAGCAACTCTTTGAAAGCAAGTGATGTTTTGATCATTATGATCCCAGATTTTAAAGTGTAATTTATGCTTTGAATCTATGCATGCTAATTATTTAAAATGAATTTAAATTAATTTGGGATAATGTAGTTAATCAACCCATTTTGTTTTGCCAACTTGAATTATTAATTGTATGCCCTAAATCATTGTCACCCTAAGTTTGATTATATTAGTTGGCTGTTAATATTGTGCCAACACGGAGGCTAGACCGTGAGTAGATGCTTAGCCTTGCAACGAATCATGAGTGTTCTTTCGAAAAAAATGCTACAATACCGATTAAAGACATATTGAATGTATTTTGAAAGGTGGTGTGATGATGCCACATGATGAGATTGAGGTACAACACTGTGTGGTTCTGCATCGATGTTGAGTTATTGCGGCATGTGTTGCACAATAATCAATCGGGTGGGAAATGTTTTAGATGGGCAAGTGGCAAGAGGTCAGTGTGCTCGTGGGCCTGTGTGGCTTTGGGTTGATGAGTGATGTGAGTCTGTGCCACATTGGGCCGTGGTGCCGTTGTTGAGTGTTGGAAGTCTTGCCTTGGTCGCTAAGGACTTCACCTTGCAAGCCTTTGATCCGAGTCACCCGCACAACCACATGTCCGATATGGGATGCACCTAGTTGACTAGGTTCGATATCTTTCCTTTGATACTCGGGGGCACAAAGACACGGGTGTATCTGTATGGGGAGCGCACTGTGCTACGGCTTGGTGCCCATCCAACGGTGATTGGCCGGTCCTATACTTCGCCTGTGAGGGAAGTGATAGTGAAGGCAATACCGAGAGGTTCTTTGGTTAAGGTAGAAGTTCCTAAAAGCTTTGTTGCGACAATCACCGTGTGGTGAGTGGTCAGATCTTGTGGGTAAAGTGTACAACCTCTGCAGAGTGTCAAACTATTCAATAGCCGTGCTCACGGTATTGAGCATTGCTCGGGATTACAAATAAGGGGTAGATTTTCATAAACAAAATATGGGAAGGGTGGCTGTGTGCCAAGTGTTAAAATGAACTGTTAAGGTGTGTGCCGAGAATCTTCAAGAAAAACCATTTGAAGAAATTAGTATTACTTATAACTGCTCCAATGCTTTAATCTAATTAAGATATTGGTTTAAAATTGTCGCTTGATGCAAAAGAACCATTTAAGCCAACCCTTTGGAATAAGCTTTGCATGTAGTAATAGCATCGCATTCTGCATTACTTGTTGAGTGCCTTGTGTACTCACCCCACCTTGCTTATCAACCCCAACATCGCTGGAGGAGACTACACCACTTGGGAGGAGGAGTACATCGAGGATACGAACAACTAGGGGCAAGCTCACCGGTTGCTGTGGCAAGATGAAGGCTTCCACGACCTTTTCTTATGTTCCGCCGCTATTTCTTTACTTTGAATAATGTAAGCCCTGTGTGGTCGATTTATCTGTAAGGAGACCATAAGGTCGCATAACTCGATTTATATACATGTTTGCACTATTTATTCTTATATCTTTGTGAATGTCTCAGAATGTGCAACCTCAGATGATCAGTGTGCTAGCGTGATCTCGGATCGCATGTAATACACAGAGGGTCCGGATTTGCATTCGGTCCCGACAGAGGTGGTATCAGAGCAGTCGATCGTAGGTCTTGACCCTAGTTTGGTTGTGCCTAGGAGGGTAAAACTATTTTCTAAAGACCTAATCAACTTGAGCAAGAATGTCAAAGAAATCTCGACTTATCTCTTCTCTCTTATTCATACCTATGCTGAATTTTTATTATTCTCTGTTTAATTTAAACAAGGTTTATTTTGGCGTATGAGGTTGATCCACACCTATGGAGAGCGCACCGAGGATATGCCGCGGAGTTATGGCGTATGATGCAGCTTGTTCGGAGGTTTTGATGCACCATCGACGAGGAACTTCGGTGGTACGGCGGGACTTGACGTCGCTCGGGATGTCAAGATCACAGCAGTATGCTCGGGAGAGGACGAGGCGAGCCGCCCTATCTACATCACGGTTAGGAGGTCTTCTTTTGAGGCCGAAATCCAGGAGTCGGCGCGACAGGCGATGCGGCAGATTGCCCGCACTTACTCCGCAGAGTTGGAGGCATCGTCTTTCGTCACCATCCGCCGAGACAATCATTTTGACAGATGGAGCTTGTGGAGGAGGACGCCACTATCACCCACTGGCGAGGTACGCCATCGCCAGAGGACGCCTTGGACGAGACAACCGGAGTTGCAGAGGACCCGCCGAGGTCGCAGAGGCGAAGATCCACCATGGAGGGCTTAGCTCACTCCATGCGTAAGATCCAGGAGTTGGAGATGGCTTTGTATGGACCCGAGCCCGAGCGCTTCTAGAGTTATACGATCCAGATCCGAGGAGCTGAGCAGAGGCACCAGGGCAGGAGCAGCAGCCCCGGACCAGCCGGAGTCGATGGGGTCATTTGCACCACCGCAGAGGGTCACTCAGACCAAGATGCCCCGATTCCGAGCACCCACCGTGTATGCTCCGGGAGCAAGAACTGGGTTGGCTCGATGAGTGATCGAGTCTAGTAGAGTATAGTGTCGAGACTCTGAGGTTGAGTCGCGCTTTTTCTTCGAGTCACCATTAGGTGTGAGTCGTCATGGATTCCTATGTTTGCTTACTTGTTTTTGGTTGTGAGTGTCTCAGATGTGTTGCATTGCCCGTAGGCACTTGTGAGCAACCATACTGCTTTATATTATATCAATAAAGTGGCTAAATAATTTAAGTTGCATCTGTTTCCCCACATGAATTCTTCTACTTGTCTATGCTTTCTTCTTTTCTTAACCCTGGAAGTTTGCAACAGATGGTGAGGACTCGTGGAAATGTTGGAGCCAGCGGAAGTGGAGCTAACCAGGCGGATAACCAGAATGAAGAGCCGATTCCTCAACCGCCGCAGGTCGATATGCAAAACCTGGGAGCCTTCTTGATCGCCTGCACTCAACTTATGAACACGATGGTTCAAACCATGCAACAGATATCCAATCAAGTCAGCGTGAATGTTCAACCTGGGGTAACCATGGACCACACCCCTACCCAAAGTTGTCTGAGTTTATGAGAACCCGCCCACCTACTTTTCAGTAACGCCAATCCACCGGAAGCGGACGATTGGCTAAGGACAATTGAAAGGAAGTCGACATTACCCAGTGTGTAGGATATGAGAGGGTACTCTATGCCTCTCATCAACTCAAGGACCGCCGCGAATGGTGGGAAAACTTCACAGCACTCATGAGGACCCACAGAGTATCACGTGGAGGAATTCACCTCGCTTTTCACCAGCACCATGTACCCGAGGGTATCATGGATCTTAAAAAGGAGGAATTCCGAGTCTCAAGCAAGGCGGCGACCGCTGGCCGACACCGAATAAATTCACCTAATCGCACGCTACGCACCGAGGGACGTGGCTACGGATAAGGCCGCATAATCCCGCTTCATGAAGGGATTGAATGCGTGGTTGCAGTGGGACCGATCACCACACATTCCCGACTTCCAAGAGCTAGTTAACAAAGCTCTTATCTTAGAGGACAAGCGCCGAGAGTTGATGACAACAGAAGCGCAGAATGGCGCAACAAGGAGGTCGCCAAGGCCAAGCAGAGGCAGAGGACGGCACCCCAACAACATCCTGCATCAGCCCATAGGCAATGATAGAGCACCACCGCCGCAAATCGCCTGGGTCGAATGTTCGACTCAAAACAACTATGGCACAGATTGGAGGAACCTCTCAGGCAGTGGGAAGACGTTGCTACCATTGCAATGAAATGGGGCATTTTGCCAACAATTGTCCTAAGAAGGGAGGTGTCACCCCGGTCCGCTTTAACCTGGGGAACACACCGGCAAGGACTCCCGCGCCAACCGTGAACCGCGGGGCATCAACAGCAGCAACTCCATCCCAAGGAACTGCACGAGGCCGAGTCAACCACATTACGACAGATGAAGTCCAGAACGCCACTGATGTTGTAATCGGGTAAGTTCCTAGTAAACTCGCATCAGCCATCGCTTTATTTGATTCCGGAGCTTCGCATTCTTTTATTTCCCGAGATTTTGCTGTTCAAAATGATATGGAAATAGTGAATCTTAAATGTGTGCTCATAGTCCAATCCCCTGGATCAGAACTCCGATCTAAAGTAGGATGTTCTGGGGTAAGACTAATAATTAATGGAGTTGAGTTCCTAGCTAACCTAATCGCTCTTAATACCCAAACCTTGGATGTTATCTCGGGAATGGATTGGTTAACTAATCACAAGGCAAAGGCCGGATCGCGAAAAAGAGTCATATCGGTCGAGAGCCCTGATGGGAAGAAGATTGAGTTTGAAGCAAAATCAGCATGCGGGATGGATAATCAATGGCCAACAAAGATGAAGATCGCACCTTAGAGGAAGTGTCCATAGTCAATGAATATACGGATGTTTTCCTAAGATTTACCCGAATACCGCCAGATAGAGATATCGAGTTCGTGATAGAGCCGGTTCGTGGACAGCTCCAATAGCTAAGAGACCTTACAGTGATGTCCACAGAGGAATTGGAGGAAATGAAGAAGCAAATTGAGGAACCGCTGAAAAAGGATTTATAAGACCTAGTTCATCGCCATGGGGAGCACCTGTCTTATTCGTCAAGAAGAAGGACGGAAGTTTTAGGATGTGTATAGACTATCGTGCACTCAATGATGTGACGATAAAGAATAAGTATCCGCTACCCAGGATTTATGATTTGTTTGACCGCTTGAGAGGAGCAGAGTATTCTCCAAAATTGATCTTCGATCAGGATACCATCAATTGAAGATCCGATCAGAGGATATTCCGAAGACTGCATTTTCGTCAAGATATGGACACTACGAGTTTACAGTGATGTCTTTTGGCTTGACAAATGCACTAGCATATTTCATGAACTTAATGAATAAGGTGTTTATGGAATACTTGGACAAGTTCGTCGTCGCATTCATAGATGATATCCTTATCTATTCCAAGACGAGAGAAGAGCACGCCGAGCATTTGAGGCTAGTCCTTGAAAAGTTGAGAGAGCAACAGTTGTTTGCGAAATTTAGCAAATGTGATTTCTGGAAGAATAAGGTTGAATTTCTTGACACATAATGACCGCAGCAGAGTTGCGGTAGATCCAAAGAAAGTGGAGACAGCTTCTACATTGGGAACAACCCAAGTCGGTAACCCAAACCGTAGTTTCCTTGAATGGCGGGTATTACCGCGATTCATCGAAGGATTCTCTACGATTGCGAGACCTCTTACGCAATTGTTGAAAAAGGAAAGGAAATTTCTATGGACACCGAGTGTGAGAAGAGTTTTCGTGGAGTTGAAGAGGAGATTAACATCGCACTGCATTAGTTTTACTCGACGCTCATCAAGACTTCGACATCTATTGTGATGCATCGCGTCGTGGATTGGGATGCGTGTTGATGCAAAATAGGAAGGTAATTGCCTATGCATCGAGGCAATTAAGACCACATGAGGAGAACTATCCGACTCATGATTTGGAATTAGCTACCGTGGTGCATGCCCTAAAAATATGGCGTCATCATCTCATCGGAAATAGATGTGAATTGTATATTGATCATAAAAGTCTTAAGTATATCTTCACGCAAGCTGACCTAAATATGAGGCAAAGAAGATGGTTAGAGTTAATCAAGGATTATAATATGGGAATTCACTACCATCCCGGTAAAGCCAACGAGTGGCGCACGCCTTGAGCGTAAAGAACCACAAGTAAATATGTCGTTGGAAACAGTCGCAGACTGTGTAAGGAATTCCGTAAATTAGAACTGGAAATAGTACCGTATGATTCCTAGCAACTTTGGAAGTAAGACCTACCTCGAAGATCGATCAAGGAAGGGCGTAAAGATGATGATAAAATCAAAAGAATTAAGGGCAAAATGGATGAAGGCAAAGCAAAAGATTTTAAATTGATGAACAAGGTACTATGTGGTTTAAAGGGCGATTTGTGTACCGAACAAAAAGAGTTGAAGCAATTACTCGAGGAGGCTCATGACTCCAAGTACTCAATTCATCCAGAAGTGCGAAATGTATCAAGATTTAAAGGAAAGATTTTGTGGCCAAACATGAAACGAAGTCGCCGAATATGTTGCATTATGTGACACATGCCAAAGAGTCAAAGCTATGCACCAAAGACCACAGGCTATTACAACCCTTAAAGATACCTGAATGGAAATGGAAAGAAATTGGTATGGATTTCATAACCGGATTGCCCAGAACGCAAAGTGGATATGATTCCATATGGGTCATAGTGGATCGCTTAACCAAGGAGGCACATTTCATACCGGTAAAGACCACTTATTCCGGAGACCGGTTAGCAGAATTTTATATGGCACGGATTGTCTGCTTGCACGGAGTACCGAAGAAGATAGTGTAAGACAGAGGTACCCAATTTACCTCCAGATTTTGGGGTAAGCTACATGAAGCGATGGGAACTCGTTTGAACTTCAGTACAGCATACCATCCGCAGACAGATGGACAAACTGAGAGAGTCAATCAGATATTAGAGGATATGTTGAGGGCATGTGCTTTAGCATATTCCACTTCATAGGACAAGTGTTTGCCTTATGCTGAGTTTAGTTACAACAACAGTTATCAGACGAGTTTACAGATGTCTCCATTTGAAGCTTTGTATGGTCGGTCCTGTCGAACACCATTGAATTGGAATGAGACAGGCGAACGACATATTTTTGGACCCGACATTCTTCGTGAAGCGAAGAACAGACGCCTGATTAGGGAAAGATTGAAGATTGCACAATCAAGGCAAAAGAGTTATGCTGACAACCGTCGCAGGGAACTGAGCTTTGAACCCGAAGATTTTGTGTACCTTAGAGTCACACCTCTCAAAGGAGTCAGAAGGTTCCATGCAAAAGGAAAACTCACACCTGATATGTCTGGACCATTCAACATCTTGAGCCGCAGAGGTGAAGTTGCTTATCGCTTGAGTTACCACGCCTTTTGGCAGAGTGCATGATGTATTTCATGTATCACAATCAAGAAGTGTCTTCGAGTACCTAAGAGCAAACACCTTTGGAGGTAATTGAGCCGCAAGAAGACTGACTTACAAAGAACATCCGATGAAGATTCGGACGAATGGACAGAGAGACAAGGAACAAGTCAACACGCTTCGCAGAATTCAATGGAGCAACCATTCTAAAGTGAAGCAACGTGGGAACGTGAAGAAGATCTCAAGAGGAGTTCCTAACCTATTTCAGAGATGTACTCAATCTCGGGACGAAATTACATAAGGGGAGGTTTGTAACACCCTAATTTTTTTGCTCTAATTTAAATTTTGGAGTATTTTTGGTTTTGTGAATTTTGGGAATTTATTTAAATTTATTTGGATTTATTCAAATAGGGTTTTTCTTGAAAACAATTGAATAATGGAAAAGTTTTTGCAAAGTTTTATTGCAGATATTTTAATTGAGTTCCAAATATCTCAAAGTAATTTCTGGAATTTTTCTGCTATTTTAAAAGCTCCAAATGATTTAATTGAATTTCTAGAATTATTTTAAATGTAAAATGTTTTAAAAATCGAGAGAACAAAGAATTGGTCGAGCCCAACATTGCTTAGCCCGCCTGGCCATTGCAAGAAACCCTAGCGCCGCCAAATTTCAAGCCGTCCGATTCGGATCGAACGCCTGTGAGTGTGCCACGTCGCCCGCATGCGTGAGCCTTCGGATCGTCGCCGCACGGACGCGCGGGATTGCTTCACATCACTTCGTCCCCGCGAAATCGCCGGAGAGACGTGGGCTTTGATGGCCGTGCATTCCGCCGGCAGCCACGCACGCCGAGGCAGCCCTTAAGTCCTCGCTGAGGGCGCGTGCGAGACCTTCGCCGCGTCTTTTGACTCCTCGCGACGCACGCCGAGACCCCTCTAGCGCCGTGACGAGCTCGCCAGAGTTGCTTCTTTGTTCCGCCGCTGCTTTTGCTTGCTTCGCCGCGGTTTCTCTCGCCGCCGCCAAGGTCACCGAGTAACCCTTCCGCCAAGCCGCGTCGAACGAGCCACTTCTTCGCCGAGAAGCCCCGCATCGCCGCCGCCGAGATCGTCTTCCCACTCCGCAACCTTCGCTCCTTCGCGCCGCCAACCTCGTCGAACCGCGCCGACCGTCCGATTTGCATCGCTCGTCCCGGTGAGTCCACGAGCCTCCATCTCTCAGATGTTTAGATTGAATCGTGATCGTTGGATCTTGATGTACGGTAGGGATTAGATCTAGATTCGCGCTAGATTTAATGTGAACCCTGGATCTTTTTGGACGCGTAGGATTGAGCAACGCCGCGCCATGAACAATGAAACCGCCGGTACCGTGGGCGTTAGATTAGATCTAAACGGTAGAGATTGATCCGTTTTGCCTAAGGATCCGCGCCGCTCAGATTTGAACGCGCGGCGGAGATGGCACCGCACTCGCCAAATCGCGTCTTGTGACGCGTGGCGCCGGACCAGACGGAGACCGATCCGCCGCCGATTTCGGTGCACCGTCGCGATTGCGCCGCGTGTCGCCGCATGAACCGAGACGCCGCAGCGACGGCGCGGCCGCCGTTGATCCGAGCGCCGCTGGATGTGCAACGCGCGGAGGCGTGGAGCCGAGGCGCCGCGCTGGATGCGTGGTCGATCACCGGATGTGCAACGCGTGGAGGCGTGGAGCCGAGGCGCCGCCGCTGATGCGTGGAGCCGAGGCGCCGACGATCTCGGCGCCGGCGCGCGTGAGGAGATCCGCCGTTGTTTCAACGAACGGCTCGGATCTTGCCGCTGTCGCGATCGTTTCGTGAACCGAGTCCACGGAGACCGAGCCGAGCCGTGAACCCACCCATAGATCAGAGTGACGTGGCGCCTGCGGCGCGTACACGTGTCGAGCCGACGCCAACGATGACGTCATATATATATTTTTTATATAAAATATTTCGACCGAATTTCTTTTCTGTGCTGACGTCATCATGACGCGGTGCTGACGTCATAAATGCGAATTTCCAGTATAAAAATAATTCAGAAAAATCGGATTTTCTTAATTTCTGTATTTTCAGATTTTTTCAAACTTCAAATGACTACAACTTTTGCATTTTAACTCGGATTTAGGTGATTCAAATTTCTAAAAATTCATAAAATTGTGAGCTATTTAATGGTGAATTTTATTTGAATTTTTGAGGTCATTTAGTCTTCTGTATTAGCTATTTATTGCATACTTTATTTGTACGCGTAGACGCAAATTTGCCGGAAAGTTTCGAGGAAGAATTCGTCGCTCAAGACCAAGCTTCGGAACACGACCAGCAACTCTTTGAAGGCAAGTGATGCTTTGATCATTTTGATCCCAGATTTTAAAATGTAATTTATGCTTTGAATCTATGCATGCTAATTATTTAAAATGAATTTAAATTAATTTGGGATAATGTAGTTAATCAACCCATTTTGTTATGCCACCTTGAATTATTAATTGTATGCCCTAAATCATTGTCACCCTAAGTTTGATTATATTAGTTGGATGTTAATATTGTGCCAACACGGAGGCTAGACCGTGAGTAGATGCTTAGCCTTGCAACGAATCATGAGTGTTCTTTCGAAAAAATGCTACAATACCGATTAAAGACATATTGAATGTATTTTGAAAGGTGGTGTGATGATGCCACATGATGAGATTGAGGTACAATGACTGTGGTGGTTCCGCATCGATGTTGAGTTATTGCGGGCATGTGTTGCACAATAATCAACTGGTGGGAAATGTTTTAGACTGGGCAAGTGGCAAGAGGTCAGTGTGTGCTCGTGGGCCTGTGTGGCTTTGGGTTGATGAGTGATGTGAGTCTGTGTGCTACATTGGGCCGTGTGCCACTGTTGAGTGTTGGAAGTCTTGCCTTGGTCGCTTAAGGACTTCACCTTGCAAGCCTTTGATCCGAGTCACCCGCATAACCACATGTCTCGATATGGGATGCACCTAGTTGACTAGGGTTCGATATCTTTCCTTTGATACCTCGGGCGACAAGACACGTGGGTGTATCTGTATGGGGAGCGCACTGTGCTACGGCTTGGTGCCCATCCAACGGTGATTGGCCGGTCCTATACTTCGCCTGTGAGGGAAGTGATAGTGAAGGCAATACCGAGAGGTTCTTTGGTTAAGGTAGAAGTTCCCTAAAAGCTTTGTTGCGACAATCACTGTGTGGTGAGCGGTCAGATCTTGTGGGTAAAGTGTACAACCTCTGCAGAGTGTCAAACTATTCAATAGTCGTGCTCACGGTATTGAGCATTGCTCGGGATTACAACAAGGGGTAGATTTTCATAAACAAAATATGGGAAGGGTGGTTGTGTGCCAAGTGTTAAAATGAACTATTAAGGTGTGTCCGAGAATCTTCGAAGAAAAACCATTTGAAGAAATTAGTATTACTTATAACTATTCCAATGCTTTAATCTAATTAAGATATTGGTTTAAAATTGCTGTTTGATGCAAAAGAACCATTTAAGCCAACCCTTTGGAATAAGCTTTGCATGTAGTAATAGCACTGCATTCTGTGCATTACTTGTTGAGTGCCTTGTGTACTCACCCCACCTTGCTTATCAACCCCAACATCGTGGAGGAGACTACACCACTTGGGAGGAGGAGTACATCGAGGATACGAACAACTAGGGGCAAGCTCACGGTTGCTCGTGGCAAGATGAAGGCTTCCACGACCTTTTCTTATGTTCCGCTGCTATTTCTTTACTTTGAATAATGTAAGCCCTATGTGGCTGACTTATTTGTAAGGAGATCATAAGATCGTACAACTCGATTTATATACATGTTTGCACTATTTATTCTTATATCTTTGTGAATGTCCAGTAATGTGCAACCTCAGTATGATCAGGTGTGCTAGCGTGATCCTGGACTGGCACAGAATACACAGAGGGTCCGGATTTGCAGATTCGGGTCCCGACAACCAGCCTCCATGTGTATGTTCTCTAGCCCGAACGTTCCGCATGACATCCTTTGACCACCAAGACCTCGATTCCTCTCTGAATCTAGCCCGAACCTCGCCTCCATGAACCTAGTTCCGGTCCCGTCATCGACCACGTTCGCCCTCAAGCAACACCTGCACATGAATAAACAAGAAACAATTCCGAGCACAAGTCCACGACTTGACTCAACATCAGTCCATGCAAACACTCACACGAGTGCATTGCATCAAGCAGAATCATTACCATGCTATCACCAGCATATCAAATAATCATCAGACATAGCACATGCAAGCACCACACATACCATAATCACAACCACTTTGCAAAGCCAATTTCATTACTAAGCCAATTTTTCGGCACATGATTTCACAGTTGGGAATTAACCCTTGGAAGGCTAAATCGGCTAACTGGTTATCAGGCAATGTAACACTAAAACACCGATTTCTTATCTCCCTAAATCTCTTTATATAATCTGTTACTGATTCTCCAAAATTCTGTCGAACAGAACTCAAGTCGGAATTTCTGAGTTCCAAACTTCCAAAGAAAAAGTATTCACAGAATCGGCTTTCCAAATCGGTTAAAAATTAACCGAATTCGGAGGTAAGCTTATAAACCATATAAAAGTAGCTCCTAACAAAGATAGCAGAAACAACCTAATTTTTAACCCGTTGAACAGAGCGGCTTCACCGAATTGCGCAATAAAATGCCCGACGTGCTCTAAAGCAGTAACGGAATTATCCCCTGAGAATTTTGCAAAATCAGGAACTTTAAAATTATTAGGATAAGGCATCTTATTGATGTAATCAGGGTACGACTTCCGATAGCCTGTAACCTTCCCTTTGGGTTGTATGCCGAATTGATCTCTCAACACGACAGATATTTGATCAGACCAATTTACTGTATTAGCCAATGCAGCATTAGGATCTTGCCAATTACGCTCGTAATTAGCATGCTGCCCGTAATTAGCATTCTGCCCCCCGAGCATAAGCTCGGGTTGATAGGTTGCCTGAGCCGATGGAAACTGAACAGATTGCTCATATCCCATGTTATTTTTCCTAGCAATAGACTCTGGTACCGGAATAAAAGGTTTCGAGTACGTCACAACCTTGTATAGAGCCATATTCCTCTATGTTATCGACTCGGCGTATTGTGGATGCCTAGGAGGTTCAATTGGCTGTAGAACCGATTGGAAAAAACATAAAACGGAGTCGATGGTGGTAAGTTGATTGGTGAATCCAACTTAGCAGCATTGGTATATGATTGGTAATACACAACCCCACTTGCACGAGGATCTCATGGCAGTATTACAGTAGGCTGGATTGGCATCATGGTAAGAGATGGACTCGTAGTCGATGGCTTAGGATCGGCTACTACTACAGGGTTTTGAGTATTTAGTGCTACCGAATAAACAGGGCAATTTGGTAGAGTCTGCACTGGATCAAGTAAGCTTCTAGCCGATGCCAACTCTTGAGCTATAGTTTTAACACTATTAACTATCATCGGCTTAAGAGTTGTAACCACAACCGATGATTGGTTAATTAAAAATGGTGCACAGATTGATTAATCATGGCAGATAATTCAGCTTGTGCAGGTATGTACTAACTTACCGATGCGTTGGTAACCCCTGCGTCACTAAGGGAATTGACCGTCAGCAATGCATTCTTTTGAGTGATACCGCATCGGGTTTTTTGATAACAGCTTAGCATCATCTCCTCGAGCGCAGTTTTTCGATCTTCGATCTCTTTGCATTGTTCAGGTGTCAAGTTGTGCAATGTTGGGACAATTATAGCTTCAGTGTTGAGAACAGATGATGCAATCGATTTCCCAAAAGATGACATTGTGTCCCACTGGGCGTGCCAAAAGTGTGATGCGCCGAAAAATGTGACAAAAGATTAATCGGCTTAAACACACGAGAACGTCGTGTTCAGATTGGTTCGTGGCGTGCCAGCCAATTTGATTCTGCAATTGGCACGCTCAAATCCAATCTAATGCGATAATTGGCAAATATCTAATCAGCTGCTAGAAGTTGATTAAATAAAAAAGATAAGTCTAAACAGCCTATTAGGGCTGGTTAGATGGTAAAAGTTAGATTGTTTCCAAAAAATGTGATACGCAACAAGATCGGAGAAAATCATACCTGACGTAATTGAGGATGACCAACAATCGGCGATGCGCAACTTTATTGATCAAACTCGGATTACAAGAGGGATTCTAAATTACAAAGCTAATCCTAATTGACAAGAAAGTAAATAAAAGTAGATGCGAGTTGTTTGATTGGTTGTTGTTTTTTCTGTTTTCTCTCGATCCCCTTTTATAGTGCATCGACCGATCGTATCATTCTCCGATATGTTGCCAATCACGATCCATATCGGCCTTGTACAGTTGAATATTGGCCATAATCGTAAACTTAACACAACTTTTCCTTTTTAAACCGACATCAGCCAAAATATCAATTTTATAGTTTAGCCTGACAAATAAACCATACCCTGCCAAATTTGGGTGCAAACAATTATTCATAATGATTCAAAAACCAGTAAATACCAAAATCTGGCCAGTACCTATTACCATCGGTAACCGTTTTCGATCGAATGGTTTCAATTATCAATTTTGAATTCAAAATTTGAACTTGGTCGGTTTTCTGCCGGTTACCATCTGGTTTGCCCCGTTCCTGGGCTAGTTACTGTCCGTAATTACTATTTATCAATCCAAACTCAAAATTTTAAATTTTTTCAGACCGATATTTTCTTTCCAGTCAGAACCGGTTTGGCCGGTAAGCAGTCGGTTAAACTGGAGTTCGGTGAATCTTCAAAGGTCCCGTTCAGAACACAGGAAGTTTCCGGCTTCCAGCAAGAATTGAATTATTTTCTATGAAAATCCTATGTCATATGCATGCATCAAACCCTGGTTGCATCCCAACACCAGCGGAGTGTTAGTGTCTTGTTAACCCCAAATCCTAACAAATAATTATTTGAACCAAATAACTTTGAGTGAATCCAATGTTTGATAATTTTTAAGGATAATGGACTGATAAACAAGCAAATTTAGGTTAATTCACTATCATAGTCTTGTGACACTTTGGAAAGTCTCAGTGGCAGCCAATGCTGTGCCAGAAGGCAAGAATAGCATCTCCAAGCTTTTGAGGTCGAACCAAAGGGACAGGAGTTGATGATCACTGAAGGGAAACGCGGTATGCTACGCTAGCACAAAAAAAAACTACCGCGCAACTAGAAAGCTACTCGCAAGAAGGGGATCATAGATAAGATTACCACTAGACGCCGCAGCTGCGAATCCTTCGCGTCGATGTAGTGGTTCGCCCTCGCCGCGATCGTTGGCCGATGTAGTGGATCGTCCTCGCCGCCGTGGATCGCCCTCCCACGCCGCAGCCGCAGCAGCGCCACATCGCAGAGTCCACACGCCCGCAGATGGAACGCCGGTGTCGGTGTGCAAGCACCTAGTCGCTAAGGCAGGGCAGCGAGAGGAGGAGGCTAGGGTTTCAAGTGAATCAAACCTAAACCGTGGAAAGCACACCGCGCCTCCCTCCTCCTCCTTATATAGCCACGAGATGAAACCCTAAACCAGAGCCCACCAAAGATGCTAAGCCCACGAGGTTCATTAATTACGGATCCAATCCAAATTAATGCGTCCCACCATTAAGTGTGTGACCTGCAGGTTCACATACGCTTGGACATGGATTCAAAAACTCCTTTTCAATCCAATAGTTGGTAGCGGCTTCTTGCAAAGTATGCCAACTCCCAAACATACTGTGATCAAATCGAATGTAACCTATCAAAAGAACTCATGTAATAATCCCTTTGCCAAGTATATGAAGATTGATCTCAAGGCGAGAAGCATGTCATCCTTTGATGATTCAATCCATCTCTCGTATCCGTGATATATTAATAAGTTGTGATTGACTCTCAATCATGGCATGGCCATGCACTTTCTTAATCATATCACACGAGTGGCCTTGTCATATATCTCCGTTTCATTGGAGTGGCAAATTCCATCTTGATCGCTCACTTCCTCCGCACGCTTCATAGTAAACATGAAAGCTACCTTTATAACTATCCGGTTAGGAAGTAGTGTTTGATAACCCCAAGGAAAACTATTACACATGTAGGGAATATGACAATCTCAGGTCTAAGGATCATACATCTTCTAGGTATGAGATACACTATGACACATAAGAATGAAACATTCTCGCAGTTGTCCCATAGCGGGTCTATCTAACCCATGTTCTTCAACATGGTCCACAATGTAGAGATGATATCTCCATATCCCATGATCTATGAAGCATGATCATCGATCACTACATGTGCTGATCTATTCATCGTAGTCCTATACGATGATATCCGATCAGAGATATTTATCGAATTACATCATTAAGTAAAGAGCTTCATAATCAAGTCACATACTTGTTGATCAATACAATGATATACATTCATTGGACCAATAATCATATTATTATTCATAAACATAGTCATGTTACAATCATCTAAATGATTGCCTCAAGGGCATAACACTAACAATCACCTCGTCCATTAACAGCTTGGGATTATGATAATAAGGTAAACCTTTTGCGCTGCGTTAGGGAGAGAGAACTGTTAAAGTACCAATTATGCAAGACTCGAAGGTCTTTGGAGTCATCTTCTGGAATGTAATTGATTCTTCCTCTCCTCCAATTTTCTATTTGTTCGATGTTCTTGTCAAGACTATAACAAATTAAGTCAAATCGTGGCTTCCGGGTGGGGGCAATGGGCATACCAAATTACCAACTCCAAATTTCCTCTTCCAAAAGCTCCTTGGATTTTGAGAGCCTCTTTTGGACAACTTCCGTTGACATGAACTGGGTGACACCAAAAATGAAATTCGCATTTTTAAGACCTCATGATGCATGGAATTAAGCTACTTCGTTACACTTCCTTCTGATCATGAGTAGGAAAGAATGAAGTGGATAAATAACTGTCGTAGTAGCAGTCTCTTTTCATTCTTCAGTATAGCATTTGCTCAAACCAACATTGCATAATTTCATAGCATTGTACAAAATTGCGTGTTTATGTTGTTCAAATGTGAAGACCTTTCTTATAAAAAAAACAAGGTTATAATTTTGACCCGCAACAATTGATGGTGCAATCTTTATCTTTTTTTTACCCATTAATGCGGTAATTTCTAACATTTGAAAACAAATATGGTGATTTCTTTTATCTTTGTCTTAATAATATAATAGATCGTTGACATCCTTGTGCTGGCAAGAAGAATAAGAGGAATGTGCACCACTAGATCGTGTTCCCGTTTACTAACTCTTATCTCCTAAAAGGCAAATAGAAAAGGAATGCGCACCTTTGGCAGTGGAATAAGATGATTACCCCCAAGTGAGCATCGACCTCTTTGTAGCTTTGGTCGCCAAACGAATATCTTATCAACAAACCAAAGGCCCAAATGTTGAAGACACATTGTCACAATGTAAGCATATCCGCTTTCTTCCTAAAGTTGTCGCCCATGTAGACCCCGTTTGGAACGCGAGAATCTCACAGAAAACAGCTATTACAGTTCAATTCTCGCGTTCCAATTGGTGCGGCAACATCGGTTAGTGATGTCAGTAGAGGTAGGCGTTGTGCCGGTCCGGCCCAGCCCAACCCAACACAGGCCCATTGGGTCACTTGCCTAAATCATGCCGTGTCGGCACAGCTCTGCTCGTCTTCAGCGAGTCTAAGCACGGTCCATTTGCGCTTCGTACCGATTTCATGTCATGTCGGTCCAGGCCCAGACCATGTGCACTATTGCGACGAGAGAAAAAGAACTAGAGACGCACGAAGCTGAGGTAGTGGACACAAATATTAGGGGAAAAGAAGTAAATATTATTTATTAATGAACAGGTACAAAGTTACTGCCTCGTTAAAAATCTTACACCCTGGTGTGGGGTATTTCTGACAAGGAAAAGAGTATAGTAACTACGTAGTACATATATATACATGGACTACTCAAGGAAGGTAGTCAAAGTCGGCTAACGCGTCTGTGATCTTCGAATCCTCAGTCTGATGTTGTGTCCTATCATCTGCATGCTCTCAGCCTTTGAGGCATATAATTGCTTCAACCATCTCAAGTGTGAGAGACGACCTCCTCAGCTCAAGTATCCTTCCAACCGAACTGAAAGTGGTTTCCGACGAGACAGTGGACACTAGAATCACAAGTACGTCCCGTGCAAAATACAATGTCATTGTCCTCGTTCATGTCAAGCTCAGTCTCCACGAAAAGGCATGTTGAGGTAGTAGTTGATCTCTACACGTAGATTCCATTGCGACCTGCTCAATCTTTTAGAAGACGAACTAGACGCCTTGCATTTTAACTTCTTCAATATGTTTGAAGCGGTCTAACTGCCTCGTACTTATTGTGTTGTTGAGGTAGAGTTTCTTGCTTCACTTCTGCTGAAAAACCTTTTATAATATTTATCGAAAACTCTAAAAAAAATTCATTATAAACATGAGTATAGGCCTCAAAAATCAAGATTGAATACTTCACCTATTCCTTCGAAAGCGCCCTGCAAATCAGATAATTTTCTCCGAGGATCCAGAATAGTAGCAAAACAGTAAAGATGTGGAATAGTTTGAAAATATTTTAATTTTTCTCTCCATTGGTTCTATAATGGGTTGTAAAATATAATTATCTCTGTTTTCTTTGAAAGTATTAGAAATATTCCAAAGCCACTCGATGATTAAGCAAGAAGTTAGGTGGTACACACCGGATAACATCTTGGTTGTATTGTAATTTTTTGAAAAAATTACAAAAATGATAGGCAACTTCCCAATCTACATCATTAACCAAAGGTTTACCATTATTGCAATTGACAATGGCAGTGATAATGTGTTCGTAGTTCTTGCACCACGCCAACATAGTATAGGTAGAGTTCTATCTAACTTTCATATTAAGGTTGAATCTTCTTAGTGGCTTATTGTTAGCCTTACAGTACTCCATGAACCGGGCGTACTTTACAAATAACATGTAACAAATTGGATAGCATTGTATGTTGTTCAAACTAGGTTTTATTACATACAAACCTGCCTACACAATAAAATTAATGATGTAGCACATGCATATATGGTGGAGCACAAATCTCCAACATAAGTCTCCAGGTGCGATGAGAGATGCTTTATGGCCATCGTGTTAGCTGATGCATTGTCAAGAGTGACGAAAATAATTCTACTTTCTATTTTAAAGTCAGTAATAACCTCATGTACACGTGTAGCGATAGCCTCTACGGTATGTGCTTCATCGATTAGCCTAAACTCTATGACCCTTTAGTTTAGGACGCAGCCTTGATCCAAGTAATGTGCGACAACACTAAGATAAGCTGCTTTTTGGCGGGATGATGTCCATATATCTGAGGTCAAGGAAAAGGAAAAAGTAACTTCTTTGAAGGCCTTTTCAACATTACTAGTTTATTTCTGTACATTACGAATATATCATGTGTAGTTTTTCTCCTACTAACTGTTGGTATTGTGAACAAAAACCATGTTGCATCGCCCTTTCAAAACTAGAACTCTCACCCATTCTAAGTGAAAGATCCCCTGTAACTATATACTGTGCAATTTCGTCTCTAGCTACCTCATCGTTGTATACCTATGTACTTACTGAACCATCCGTGTTGAAGTTGAGCTGTGTCTGGACGCCCTTGCCTAGTTTTCGTCCAGTCGATATCTTCTTCAAGCATGTTTCCATGTGTCGCCTGAGATGACATATTCCTCCACATGCACGTGCAGATAATTTAACTTGACATTATTTACAAATAACATATACTACCTCACGCTCGTCCACAATTTCGATGGTTCTATTCATATGTTGTCAGCTCCATGTACGTCGACTGCTAGATATGGACGCCTGTCCCGAATACACCGATATAGCGGTATTGGAGCTCGGTGCAGATACTGAAGCCCATCCCGGATGCACCAATGTAGCAGCATCAGAGCTCGGTGCCGAGCTCATCCCCTCAGGAATGAAAGAGTTATCCTCAATACCGTATGTACCATCCAAATGACAGTCATCCATATCATAGTCTCCCATACCATAGTCTCTTGATTCCAATGAGAGGGACTAGGGAGAGCAAAGAGAGCAAATTCAGAGCAAATAGGAGAACAAACTCAGGAGAGAACGAGGGAGATTCGTGTGCTGAACAAATGAGCATCAAAGTGGAATTTTATAGCGATCAGGAGAGAGCATTCGATCGTCGCTCTTAGGCTCTCATTCATCAGCTTCACGTCGATGTCTTTTGTCCGTTGACATTCGTCCGTTGTGCTCTTTCTGCTCGTTGTTCTTAAATGCAGTCGCTTTCTTTGGGAGACATGATCTCTTGCTCTCTTCCTCTTTTTCTCTCTCCCCCTCTTTTTCCCTCTCTCTACCTCCGTGCCCATGCCCAGCCCCCCTTGGCCTCTGCCCTCTGTGCGATGTTGCCCCTCCTCGTCTAGTTCCCCTCGCCCTCTGGCCCCCTACCGCCCCTTCGACTCCCACCCTCCGTCCCTCGTCACCCTCCCTCCATGCCTAGTGCCCCTTGGCCTCTAACCCCCGTCGCCCCTCGCCACCCTTCCTCGTCCTCTTGTCGCCCTCTCTCTATGCGACACCGCCCCTCGTTGTCAGGCATCCCTCGATCGCGGTCCCCCCTCCCGCCGCCCTCTCAGCTCCCTCCGGCCTCCCTCGACCCCCTCTAGCAGCCTCCCCTTACCCCTCCCTCGTCGACTTGGCGGGGTGTGGTGCTGCGTGGGCGCGGGTGACGGTGTGCATGCACGAGGAGCGAGGGTGGGGAGCCAGCGCGGTGACGACATGCGCGTGCTAGCGGGCCCTGCCACGTGCCAACCACTGTGCGTGCTGTGCCGAGGCACGCACACGCTATTCCAGGCCATGCCAACCCGAGCACAGCCTATCTCCGCGTGCTGGGCCATGCTGCCCATCATGCCCGGTTGGCAGGCCCAGCATGGCTCGAAAAATGTGCCGAACTGACATGGCACGGTAGTGGTGTGGGCTGGGGCGTGGGCTAGGCTGTGCCCTTAGGGGTGGGCATTTTTAAACCGAAATCGAAAAACCTAATCGAACCGAACCGATTTAACCGAATATTTTGGTTTTTTCGGTTTTCTGTTCGGTTTCTATTTCGGATGTATTCGGTTCGGTTTTTGTACTGGAGAAACCGATTCTACCAATTACTGAATTACCGACGCCTAGTAGTCTTCCCATCCGACCCCATTGGGCATCTCGCATCGGCCATTCGACATCAACCTACGATTCCCCATCGCCGCCATCGGCCATCCCCCACGATTCCCCATCCCCGTCCCCATTGGTCATCCCCGCGTGGCCACCGCTCCGTGATTCCCCGTCCCCATCACCGCCCCGAAATTCACCATCCCCATAGGCCATCCCCACTCCCCAAGCCCCCATGGTCCCATCCCCATCGACAGTCCTCCTCCTCGGCCACCTCTGTTGGGGTGGAGCTGTGGGCTACAGCGGTGGCATGAGGGCGCCACAGATCTCGACACCGCAGTACCAGATCTCTGGCGACGGCAGCTTCCGCATGCCGAGGCACACACCAACCCTAGCCCTAGGCGTAGACGTGGACGGGGTGGGGAAGATGGCGTAGGCGGCGGTGCTCTTCTGCTTCACTCTCGGGCTCTGGATCTTGACGAAGGAGGGAGGTCGGGCTCTGGATCTCGACGAAGAAGGGCACTGGATCTAGACTAAGGAGGGTAGTCGCCGCTTCCTTGCTCGAAGACGACGGAGGAGGCCATGGGCAGCTGCCGCGACCCGATCTCCCTCTGTACTTGGTTGCATTATGTCCAAGTTTCTTGATGTTCATTGTTTGTAGCCATTTAATTTTGTAGCCGTGTGTTTAATTATGAAATGTTGGATGGTGATGGCGTGATGCCTGGTTGTGAATGGATCATGGCGATTTTTGTGCATCTGATGCCATCTTAAGTGCAATGAGATTAATGTTGAGCTTAACTACTTAAGTGCAATACTCAGTTCAGGGAAATTCGGTTAAAACGAAAACCGAATTAACCGAACCGATTTGGTTCAGTTAATCTGGTTCGGTTTTTACCTTTGGTTTCGGTTCGGTTAGCAGAATCCAAAACCGAAATATTTTAGAACCGAAAAAACCGAATTAACTGAATGCCCACCCCTACATGCCCTCCATGCCTCGGTCCAGCCCGAAAAGTCCTAACCCACTTCCCAGGTCTAGTGATGTGTAGTGCAGTAGTGCCCCATGGGTACTACTCCCTCCGGTCACAAATAATTGTCGTTTTGGATATAGGTACAACCAAACTTTTAAAATTTTGACTATCAATATCTTTTTAAATATTTAAATTAAATACATAAAAATCATATGCTTATATTTATCTCAAAAAATACTTTCATAACATTATAATTTTATTGAGTTTTATAAATATGTTATAATAGAAATTAATGATCAAAGTTGTGTTTTAGAGACCGTGTCGATATCTACAATGACAAAGAGTACTAGCTAGCTGCGCATGCACCATGGCCTTATCCACAAATTAAGACATGCGCAACATTAGCTAGTTCCACAACATTGGCTAGCAGCTAGTCATCTTGGCACGCACAACCTCTATAGCACACGTATGCATAGCGCGTATAACAGCAATGGCGATCGCTCGCCGCATTGGGTCAGCCACCATTTTTTTTTGTCTAATAAGTAATACTGGCCGTTAACCTAAAAAGGCACATTTCCTTTGATAATCTATACATCTCTCAAATTTAGTACGCAGTCCAGACTCCCTGCATGCTCCTAGAGGAAAGGAAAGGCACTCGATCAGACAAAAGATGGAAGCCAATTAATACCGTCACCGTCGAGGTTCCACTTAGAAAAGGTATATACAACTCCATCCAAATTTATAAGATATATTTTCTATTAGTATATGAACTAACGTGATATTAAAAATAACTAGATTACTCATGTTTACTATCTTTAAGTACTATATTTAATGAATCTACGTAGATAGTATCAAGCAGAGCTGAATATTTATTTGGACTATAATGGAAACAACATACTATTTTTTATTAAACATGATATACATCTGGTATTTTATATTTATAGACAAGATTATTAAAAAACCACGTCCTATAAACAGAGTGAGTATTAAAGACGTCTTATAAAGATCGACAAGAAACGAAAAGGCCGGGGAAACCAGCGACCACTACAGTTCAGCAAAACGAGCGAAGGATAAGCAATTCCAACGAACAATGATATATGAACAAAATCACCCTCCATCCAGCGCAGGGACATCAACATTGGCAGCAGCATTCGAAAACCAGTCCTTAATCCTCGCCTTGCACCGTTCCTCCTCCTGGAGCACAGCTGCAGGTAAACTAACATTTTTAACATTTTGCACAACACATTAACGAGATTAGAAGGGAATTTTTTTCTCAATTGATGAAAGGTATATATTCCATAATCTAACATCAGCTCTCTTATCCATGTTGGGTTAATCCGAGACATCCTGCATCACGAAACATCTCATCTTAAAATTCTTGTATTTTTCCTTTGAGATATCCGAATACTTCTTTTTACCAAATCCTGTAGCTTTATTTCCTACGAGATTCAACAAGCCACAACATTAGAATGTTGCGCTTTAAAAAAAAATTCTGCCTTTCAAAAGGCCCCTAATTTATTTACTCCTACTCTGTTTTCACAGCAGCTTTTTTAACTCTTGAAGCGCATTTGAGATATCAAATAAAAAGGATCTCAAATCTGAACTGTTCGCTTATTTGGCTAGCAAAAATGGCTCCCTCTCCTATCGCGGAAGGACCGAGGGTGACACCGGGCTCTTCCGCGCTGCAGCACAGTGAAAAACCATGGTACCGTAGCACTGAAGGTAATTTCAGCAGTAGTTTAGCGCAGAGGGTAGGGGTGAAAACGGATCGGATACGGATAGATGCTAGCTCTACCATATTTGTTTTTATATTTTTTTTCACGGATGCGGATACGGATATGGATAGTTTGGATACGAATATGGATAATGTCGAATCCAGATACGGATCGAATACGAATCGAATCAGATACGGTTACGAATATTTATCGAAACATGATAACCTCTTAGAGTGTAAAAAGAAATCAGTGAAAACACATGCCTAGTTGATTTGATCAAACCATCTCCCATGGGACCCACAATTACATGGAATCCTTATCCATGCCCGGTAACCGTTCTCGAAAATCTTACACGCAGAATCTTCAATGTGACACCTCTCGTTGTGCTTCCCACGTGAAGGAAAGTGACTGGCTTTGGACAGGAGCAGGCTCTTCTGTAGTTCTGATCTTAAGCACGACTACAATGCCCTCCAAGCTTTACTCTTTCAACAGTAGCTTATGAAGTAATACAATACTAGGTATAGCCCTGCGCTATGTTCCGCCGGTAGAATTTTGATAGAATTAGCAAAACCTAAAAAGACTATGAAAAACTGAAATAATTATAATTTTAGAATTCGTAGGGTTCTTTTTGCTGAAACGGCGAATGAGAACAAGATTTCGAAAAATTTATGAGTTTTTTTTTCATGAAAATAGGGATTCATGATCTGAAAGGAATTTTCAGAATTACAAATATTTTTGTAAAAGGGCTCGGTCGGGTTTGGGTGTAATTTTTCGTAACCATGAGTTTTTTTAAAAAAAGAAAAGCTAGCAGAGGAGTCTCGATGTAATTTTGGAATTCACGAGAACTTTTTTTTTTCAAAATCGCTGTCGCGGCGCTCTCCGGGCGACTTTAAGAGTTAAGTTATATTATATTATATATGCAAATACAATATACGTAATTGACGGCACGTATCAGTATTCACTAAGTTTATTTTTGCTCATTAGCTTATTTTAGTACTGTCCATGTTGTACTGCAGTATCTAGCTATCACTTTCTGTCTTCTTTATTCTTGTATCTGAACTACTGTTTGATTCCTGTATCACATGCAAGAAAACCAAAAGGGTATCTCGCTATATACACGTACATACCTCTAATCTATGCGACTACCATGTACTTTATTTTTTTGGATATATTTCACACGCAGAAAATTAATGGATTATCAATAAGCCATTTCAACGATTTCTATACATGATAGATATGAAATTACTAATTTGAGGGTGTTCTCACAACACTCTTTTGGTGTGACATGTAGCACCACTTCCTTTCTTTCTCCTTAATGGTATCTCGTTGTGATACTTGGTGTCGTCCCCTTTGTCCCCCTATTCCCTTCCCCTCGAATTTAAAAATGTTTTGTTTTCAAATTTCTCGTGAAGTTTTCAAATTGAACCATTTTGTGAAAGTTTTTTAATCAAAATTTTTTGAACCAACCGTGGTTGAAGAGAGGTTATTTTTACAAATTTATTTGGTAGAGAACCAGAATTGCCAAAAAAAATTATGTTTAGGAAAAAAAACGAGAACATCCAAACAACAAACCAAAACCAAAAAGTTCGAATAATAGGCCACAAATATGAAACCGCAGAAAACCAACAAGAGGCAACAATATGGAATCTTCCATGCACCAACCATCTAGGCCCTTAACTTTTTACAAAATTGCACCACTTAAAAATGTAATAAACCATATGTCAAATCTTAAGGCTCTATTTGGAGAATAATTTGTCTTATAGATTCTACAGAAATTTTCTTTTTCTTACGACATTCTTTTAAATTATTATATTTCAAGAGAGCTTGAACTTTGGAAAGAGGTGGAAAGAAATTCGAATTGCGAATGAAGGTATACTCGTACTTGAAAAGAAAGGGGCTTTGTTGCAATTGCATAGAATTACAAGGGCATTGGAATTATAGCGTTGTGTAGGTGTAGAATGGAAAAGGGCAGGATGAAGATTCGAAGGTCAGGCAGGCCTCGGACTCGCTGTTACGCGACGAAACGTCCCTGCGGTCCAAACCAGCGTATCCTATCTTGTCCAACAGCGTACTCCAACTTCCCCACATCCTACATGTCAACTTACAATTTTGCCCCTGGAGCTCCTGACAATCCAGGCATACATGCTCTCGTCTTGAATGTGGTATGTTCGAAACATTATAAAAGGGGAAAAGGTCCCCCTAATTCGATTTGACACACTCTAAAATTTCAAATTAGATATTTTATCTTTTGAATTTTGTAATCCGGTTCAAATAACATCATGACTCGGTTTCGTATAGTGGTATTATCCACATGGTGTGATGAGTGGGCGGTATTGCCACGGAGGACGATACACTAGACAAGTTTATGTGAATGACATGTGGGGCTTACAAGAAATTCTCTTCTAAATCGAAAGAAAGAGTGAGTGAGCTACACGAGTCGACAGCTATGTAAGCATGATTAGCAACTCAACGGAAGAAAAGATCATTTGTGGCCACCTATCACGGATATAACTTGATCAGCATATCATTCTACATTGCAAATCAACCTACTCATTGTGCCACATGACCAATACCACTATACGATAGCAGGTTAGGGTCCAATTGTAAAGCTTGGAGAGTCAAATGTTTTATTTCATAGTTTAGGATGTTCGATGGATGTTCAATCAAAGTTCAAGTTCTTACATGAACTTCTTTCTTACAATAACTAAGGATCTTTGCTTAATTGACTTGATTTTTTAAGTACGAAGCGCACAGTGTACTATCTATCATGCTTGGATTGTTTATATTATTATTATTAAGAAAGTAAGGTCCTAGTAGACCTTATATCTTAATTTCATTGATGGAAATTTTAATACATGATCCAGCGTTTACATCGCGGATCAAGGATTGAAATCTCGGTTTCGCTCGAAATATCGTCTGTGGTTGGAGAACGAAATCTCGATGAGATCTCGCTATTTCAAATAAATTCTGGCCGAATTGTAAAATCAGAATTTGAATTCTGGTTTTTTGAACCGAGATCTCGGCCGGTTTTGCCGAGATCTCGGCAAAATTGAACGGCGCGAAAAATAGCTCAAAAGATGTCTAATAATTTTGAATTTTTTTTAAAGGTTTCTGACATATCAGTGATATTCTCTTAAAAATTTCAGATGATTATCAAATCTGAGTAATTTTTAAAAATTTAAACATTGCTACTGTCCTGATAAAATGTTGACCGACAAATTTGAACCGAATGAAAAATGAAACAAACCACATTAGAAAATTTTGAACTTTTTTTTGAATGGTTATCAAGCATCACTAATGTTCTCATAAAATTTTCAGATGATGATCAAGCTTCATGAATGTTTAAAAATTCAGAGAGTGCTACTATCTTGATAATAGCTTTACTAGCAAACTTCAATCAAATGAAAAATTGTACAAACCATGTTAGAAAATTTTAAAAAAATTTATGGATGGTCCTGATGTATGATCAATGTTTCTATAAAATGTTCATCTGATTATTAAGCTTCAAAAAGTTCTAAAAATTTTGACAGTACTACGTCCTCAAAAAAGTGTGATGATCAATATATAGATTTGCTTTAGAAATATTTTTTTAAATTTTTTTAAAATTTTGCATAAGGATTCTAAGGAAATTATTAATATCTCATAAAATTTTTGAGTCATTATCACACTCCAATGAATTTATAAAATTCTTACAAATATAGTGTACCATTTATGTTCTTTCTGTTTTTGATTTTTGAAATATAACAAATGAAGTTCAATGCATACATAGATTTGATTGAGCAATCAAAAAAAGTTGAAATTTTTTGAAAATTTTATAGAATGGTATGGAGTCAATTATTAAGCTCTCATAAAAATTTTGGATCATAATCACACTCAAGAACATTTATTAAATTCTGATAATTTTACTGTCTTAATTATGTTCATTCTGTTTTTAATTTTTTAAAGATAACAAATAAAGTTCAATTATTTTGAAAATTTTCTGTATGATCCTACACTTCTTAGGATGATAACATAAATTGTTTACATCATGATAAAGCACGTACAATTTTATAAAAATCCGACAATGTTTCTGAAGTTTTTAAAAAATATCTCAAAAATTCGATTTTTTTTAACAAATTTTCATAGAAGATAACTTTCTTAAGGGTTATTGATCAATTTTTGGTCAAATCCGGTCATTAACCATCAAATTTCGGTAAAAAAAATGGCGAGATTACGCCGAGATTTCCGAGATACTGTAGCAATTTGAATTTTTTTACTGCGGTCGACATTTCAAAATTCGTCCTTGTCCAGAAACCGAGATCTCGGCGAGATTTGGATCCTTGTTGCGGATCCTAAGACATGAAAAATCTAAGGCGATTGCTAGGAGCCGGACGTCAGATTCCAGCATGTTTCGTCGGACGCTCGGTACAATATTTTTTCTAACGTATGCAATATGTTTTTCGACGTCTGTAACATTTTTTTTGCACACACATTTGTACTGTTGTCGAAGGAAAATGTTTCACGCGTAGGAAAAAAAAATTCACGAGTAGGAAAAAAAATGTTGCAGCGATCCGAATCGACATTTCTACTGTTATCGAAGGAAAATATTTCACACATAGGAAAAAATATTTCACACGTAAAAAAAATATTGCAGCGTTCGGAAAAATCGGACGTCCGACTCTTAGCGATTCTGAAAAACTAAACAGATGTCCAGATAGCAAGGCATACCACTGTCGGATAGAATGGTGAAGAAGCAACACGCGTCGTTCGGCCGCCTCGTGGGGTACTAGTAGCTTGGATGACGGCATACACCTTCGGACCTGAAGGTCTCATGAACTCCGGCCAGTTGATGATTCGCCGGTGGCCCTCCGGCGACCCAGAACTGCTGGGAGTCCGTTGATGACGGGGACCTGCTCTTCCTCCTTTCGTCCTCAACGGTGCGAGGTTTTGATTACCCAAAAGGCAACCCGGCGAGCGGTCACCTGTTCATGCCCGGTTTCGAGTAAATTAATATCTCAGCATTTCTTTATACGGTCATTGTTTTTTTGAACGGTTTATGTTGTCTTTCCTGGTTGCAAACTTATCAAACAATGTATAACACAAAATTTGTGAGACCTGGACTCACCCAGGAGCTCGCAGAGTGAATGACATGTGGGGCTAGTTAGGTTAACTGAATCGTTTTATAATTTAAACTGATAATTAGTTACGAGTCACTTGCAACTCGGCCCCTATGTCATTTTAAAAATCAAAAAAGGGGGAAGGCACCTTCAATTCGCCGGAGTCATGCCTTCTCTCTTGGAAGACGTATTTGTCGAGTTTATTCCTTTGATGTGACCTCTCAGCAGTAGAGGTGAAAACGGGTCGGATATGGGCGGATATTGCTCTTTTCGTATCCTAATCTATTTTTTTTCCTGATTCGAACCGGATACGGGCTAACCGGATACGGACACGGATTCGGGTTATTCGGGATACGGATACGGAACGGATATGTGACGGATTCGGGTCGAAAACGGATAAAGATATACGGATAATGCACGTATATATAGAGTAATATATATTGAATTAAAACCATACGAGTACATGACTATAATAACAAATTATATATCAATTAAATTCAACAAACATCGTAGAAAGAATATACTATTTGAGGATAAATAGAACCAACTAATTGTTAATATAAATGGGCTGAAATGGAAAAAAATGATGAAAATGGGCTGGGTCTTGCTGATATCCGAATATCCGATCCGATATCCGAATAGGAAAAATCCGAATATCTGGATCCCGTCCCGTATTTACCGGATATTGGATGCTCTGGATCCGATCCCGAATCCGGATTCAAGTATCCGGATCCGGTCCCGACCGATAGTATAAAATCCGGTCCCGGATCGGGCGGGAGATGTTCGACCCGTTTTCATCCCTACTCAGCAGAGTATTTTCTTTTCTTGAATTTCTCAGCTGAGCAAAATTCAAATGCTTATATCTTTTGCGTTCAAACTTCAAACTGAATGATTATGGAGTTTCATAATAATCAAAAAAATATTCAAATTTGAACCTCTTTATATTCTTTTAGCTCTTATTTGTGTTACTTAATGTAATGTTTCGCGTGTAGATATCGACGCTCCAGAATTTCCTAAAATCAATCCCGAGCAAGACCCATTGTTTAACGAGAAAGACAAGCATCCCTTTTGATCATATAGTTTTAATGTTATGTATGTTGTGATGAAAACTATTATGCACGTATGTAATTTTAATAAAAATGCTATACTGTCTTAGCTGGCGTTTATGCCTACTTTTTGCTTTGGTCCACATGAAAGTATTCCCACCCTCGGTATTGACACCCTATTAACATTATCCACTTGTCATACTTGTAATTTTGGAAAAATGAGTAGGTTACCCATAATTATTATCTCTAACCGCTATATTCAATACATACATATAGAGAATATAAAAAAAAATCTTAATATTTATTAAGGGCATAAAGGTAATATCACTAATTCGCATTGAAAGATGAAATACGCTCTATATTATGGACAAGACTATTTAAAAAATACACCCTGTAAATTTAGATATAGAGAGTACTCTGTTTCCCAATACTGTAATAGAGCATTTTTTTAATAAGAAAATGACCCCTCTGTTTTCTATTATTTGTTGATTTTATTGGTAGAGTTATTCCATAATATTTTATCCATCAAGAAAAATATAGAGTGTAGATATTAAAATATTTCTACTCTATTCTTACTTTAATGCCGTATAACAGGTTGAGTAGTTGTGGTATAGTTGTGTACGTACAGAGTTCAATGCCATTAACTATTTCTTATATTTGGTCACGGTGAGGTTGAACAATATTACGAAATAGGCGGCTTAGTAGAGTGTGTGTGTTTTTTTGGCAAAATGGGCAAAAGTTTAAAGGGTTGGTCAACAGTCGTCTCCTCTCGTGCGACAATTGTCCATCTCAAATCGGAGCGAGTACCATGTCCCATGTTCCTCCTGAAATGACAATTTTGCCCACTGAACCCTCTCGAGTAGTCGCGGGTTCAACTGAACCGAACCGGCCAAGCAGACCAGACCAGACCAGACGTTCCCCAGTTTCCCAATATAGACGCAAGAAGTAGAACTGCTGCCTGAAACCGCAAACCAAACTGGTACTAGAAGAATTGCGCGGAAGAACCTCGCAGATTCACCAGTCACCACGGTCCAGCGTCCGGACGGTGCCATGGGCACGTCGCACGGCGAGGCTGTACCTGGCCTGGATTTGCGCCTCTTCGCAGCGAAGACCATCAGGAATTTGCTCAAGGAGGGCGTCGCCTCCGCGTCGAGCGAGCAGGAGAAGGCCGAGCGGTTCGGGGAATGCATCAGGAGCCTGGAGACGGAGAAGGCCAAGATGGACGCGTTCAGGAAGGAGCTCCCCATGAGCGTCCACCTCGTCGGCTATGGTGAGTTCTTGTCCAATTTCCTGGAAACTTCTATAAGTTGTTATGTTTCAGGAAAAAAGGGGAAAATTCAGTTTTTTTTTTGGTTTTTGTGTGTGTGTGGTTGGTTGCAGTGATTGGATGGCTGAAGGATGAGGCGGACCAGCGCGAGATGCCGACGAGGGAGCTGTTCGCTCCGGCGCCGGCGAAGCGGAAGGTGGAGGACAAGGCTGGAGCGGTGATGAAGTTGGAGGTGGACGCAAATGATAAGATGGATTGGATGAGCTCCGCGCAGCTATGGAGCTGCGGGAATCGAACTGATACAACTGAGACAAGCAAAGATGGTAGCAAGGGTCGTGGCGTCAAGAAACCGTCACACAAGGTAGGAGAGGATGCAAGTTTTCTTTTTTTGGCTTCAAAACAATTAAGAGATTGCAAATTTGTTTTGTAACCGCAGGAGACAAATTTTCAGCTAGTATCTTCTTGCAAAGGTGGATAACTAAAGATACAAATATTTAAGCTTGGTCTTAGAAAAAGTAGTTAAGTTTCTTTATTAAACAGAGATGTCGCATTTTATTTGAACAGTTGAACCTTTTCAGCCCATCTTCGTGGTAGCTACCAAAAAGAGAAGCGAATCTTTTCAGCTTGTTTTGTCGGACAAAGTTGTCAAATTTATATGAGTAGCGCATCTTCAATTCTTCATATCGTTTCAGTTTCATTGTCCAGAAAAAAAAAGTACGTAATTGTTATGTTTACCACCAGGTAGTAGTAACTAGTAAGAGCTTCCAATCCCAGCCTTTTGTGCTCAAAGAAAATAAGAAGCTTATATGGAAGAAAAGGGATTGGGGCGAGTTCATGTCAATTCAGTTCTTCTCGTCACTCTGCTGTTGATCTCAGTTTGCACAGGTACCCAATGCGTTAAACGGCTCGCCGACCTTAGCAACACCCCCAGTACTTGCAGAGCTATCACTGTCATGCCGGGCGATTGACGGTGCCTGTCCGGTTAGTCCTAATGCCAACTTCAGCGCCATTGATCAACCCAGAGCGCAAGGCCAGCCAGCGGTGCAGAGAAAGGCGAGGAGGTGCTGGTCAGCGGACCTGCACCGGCAGTTCGTCGCGGTGCTCCAGCGTCTCGGAGGCGCGCAAGGTGCAAAAATTCAGCACACTTGTAGTGTAGTACCATCATAGTCACTTTGCTATGAGCAATGTTATGATAATTGTGTTGGTAAGATGTCTAAATTTGCTTGCTGCAATTGTCGCTCTACGTTGATGCAGTGGCCACGCCTAAGCAGATCAAGGAGATGATGAAAGTGGATGGGCTCACAAACGATGAGGTCAAAAGCCATCTGCAGGTCTGCCTTTTCTTCTTATATCTGTTGCGCATATCAGGCTGATCCATAGACCATATATAGTCGCATCAATTCTCAAAAGTTCCATGAATCAATGTCACCAAATGCTCAAACTCTCCTGCAGAAATATAGGCTGCACAAACGGAGGGCAGTGTGGCCGAACAAGCCGGCGATAGGCCTATGGCCCCAGCAGGAACAGCGGCAGGCCGCATCACAGGACACCACGTTGCATTCTTCTGCCTCCCCAGAGGTCCATTTGCAGACGTCTGGGTCGAGCCAGTCGCAGCCTGGCACCCCGGAGGCTCGTCTGCAGCTTTCTGAGCCAAGCCGGGCGGTGTCGGTGACCGCCGGAGATAGCTATGAGGCCGAGGAGGAAGACACAAGGTCGGAGAGCTGCAGCGTCGAAACGCGGCATAGGACAACGTCTTGAGCAATGAGCAGGAGCTGCAGCAACACGACCAAGGCTATATACTGCAGACCGAGATGAGAATGAGAGGGTTTTAGGAGGTTTACTGCACTGACCCGAGTTGCAGACTTGCAGTAGTAGGGACAGTGAGAAATAAGCGATTTTTTTTGCCGTCACTCGATCGGCTTCGGTTGTTGATTTACCTGATCAGTCCTGTACTGTAGCTTGCATGTGCCACTCACCTTGGAATTTGTGTAACACGATCCTTAGTATTTCGGCTAATCTTGGTGAGTCTTCTGCTGACGTGGATCATGTCTGGCAAGCGATTGAGATGACTGGCATGGCATATTTAGTCTGGAGTATGGTTTTAAATCATGATTTTCACATCTTCGTAGCAAGGTCAAAAAAAAAACAATAACAGCTATCGTGGAAGTTATCATTCATCACGTTTTTAGTATTAAATTTTTTTCAAAGTTATCATTCATCATGTTTTTAGTATTAAATTTTTTTCATAATTAAATATGTATATAATATAAATCACCTTCAAACAAATCATAAAACCATGTCACTTTAGAAGATATTAATATTTTTATAATAATAATACGGGTCAAGTTCAGAATCGTCAAATATATTAATACATGTCAAAGAATATAACTGATAACTACATTATAATGTTCTTGACAACAAGTACTTAATCAGTAAGAAATATAAATACCGGTGTTGTGCCGAAAAATGTGACGAATGATTGATCGGCTCAAACACACGAGAACGCCTGGTTCAGTTAGGTTCGAAGCGTGTCAGTTGATTTGATCCTGCAATCGGCAAGATAGATGGAAAAATATACGCTCAAAGCTGATATAATATGTCAATTGGCTAAAATCTAAACAGCTACAAAGAGCCGATTAAATCAATGGTAACGATAAGTTTAAACAGCTAATTATGGTTGATTAGATAGTAAAAGGCAGATTTTTTTGAAAAAAGGATACGCAACAAAATCAAAGAAAATCAAACCTGGTGTAATCGAGGATGACCAACAATCAACGATGCGCAACTTTATTGATCACGTAATCGAAGATGACCAACAATCGGCGATGCGCAACTTTATTGATCAAAATCGGATTACAAGAGAGATTCTAAATTACAGAGCTACTCCTAGTTGACAGGAAAGTAAATAAAAAGTAGAAGCGAGTTTGATTGATTGGGGTTGTTTCTTTTGCTCGCTCTTGATCCCTTTTTATAGTGTATCAGCCGATCGTATCCTTCTCTAATGCGTTACCAACCATAATGTAAGATCGATGATGCCAACTAGAGGGGGTGAATAGGCGGCTATAAAAATTTCTTCTATGATTAAAGTCTTGCCTAAGTACCCTTATGTCAAAACCTAAATGATAATAGATGAAGAAGCGATAAACTAAGGTTTTGACAATTTAAAGCCTAAATCAACTAGGCTCACTAAGTGCACTAGCTAATTATATCTCTACTCAAGAATAAATAATTCTAAAGACAATCAAGCAATTTAATTCTAGGAATGTAAATTGCAACAATATAAATAGAGAATGAAAGAAAACACAAAGAGATACACCGATGTTTTACCGTGGTGTTCGGAGACTTGCCAATCTCCCATAATCCACGTTGAGGCTACCCAAACCTCTTTGGACCGGCTCCATGAATGGAGCACCCGCCTCAATTCCAATAGTGGTAGCTCTTTCCCGCTTCGGGTAGGTGAGCTCTGACCTTCACAACTTTGCCAAGCCTTCTCAAAATCTCATTGAGAAGGTCACCGCGCACGACGCCTTCACACGCACAATGGTGATCACCGAGTGCAACACATGCACAAGGCTCCCCTCAAGTGCAACACATGCATAAGAGGCTCTCAATCCTCTCCTAAATGCAACACATGCAAATAAGGCTCACTCTTAGCTCAAAAACCAAATGGAAGAGAGTAACATATACACACAACTCCCATAAACCTTCTCCAAGGTTAGCAACTACCTAATGCTAGCCCCAAGACTCCTTTTATAGCCTCCTCTAAGAAAACTAGCCATTTGGGGGCAAAAAGGACCAAAAGCGCAGTAAACCCGGTGCTACCGCCCTACTAGGGCCGGTAGCACCGGCCTCTAGGCTAACGGCTAGAAAAACTAGCCGTTACTCAGAAAATCCGGTGCTACCGGGCTTCGGGCAGTAGCACCGGGTCTTTTTTCTTTTTCTCGGGCTAAAAACATGCATTCTGGACTTTTTACAACGCCCTTTGCGCTGGTAGCACCGTTCGAGCTGGTGCTACCGCCCATCTAGGGCCGGTAGCACCACCGAGCTGTGCTACCGCCCTAGTAGGGGCGGTGCTACCACTGGTACAGGCACTAAAACACTCATAACTTTTTACTCCGAACTCCGATTTAGATGATTTATGATTCTATGCGAAGCTTATCATGAGGGCTACAATCTTCACCCATTTTCAAGATTTAAGTAACCATAGATATTCTTAAATATCACAAAAAATAAAGACTCTAATTTAGTCACTCAAGTGCAAAATCTGATTTTCCGAAATCCCTCACATGGACTTGATCAAGAGCGTGACTACAAGCTAGAGAGAGTCAATAAAATTAGATATTGAGCCATATGATGATCAACTCATGATCAAAATAATTTTGTAAAACATATTTGCAAATTCTAATCACATGCTCCAATATCAAATGCATGAACACCAATATTTTGCAAAACACATTTGCAAATATAAATCTTGCAAACAAAAGCAATCAAGATCATATCTTTGAGCCATGTGATGATCAACACATGATGACGTACTTGTCCCGTTTATCCATCTCAACCTTGGACTTAACCTATTTCAAACTTATTGAAAGTGTTAGTCCAAAATGCATGGTTGTCTCAATCATCATTACACTCCATTAACACATAATGGATGCTCCCAAGACCCTTTGTTCTTTTCCTTTGATGATTGTCGGGACCCGAATCTGCAAATCCGGACCCTCTGTGTATTCTGTGCTAGTCCAGGATCACGCTAGCACACACAGTCTTTACAGGGTTGCACATCACAGACATTCACAGCGATATATAAAAAAATAAGTAGTGCAACACTTATATAAACTGAGTTGTACGACCTTATGGTCTCCTTACATAAAATCAGCCACGCAGGGCTTACATTATTCAGACTAAATGAAATAGCAGCGGAACCAAAATAAATGTCGTGGAAGCCTTCATCTTGCCACAGGCAACCGACTGGGCTTGCCCCCTAATTGCTCGGATCCTCAATGTACTCCACCTCCTAGGCTGGTTTACTCCTCCACTGATGTTGGTGTTGATAAGCAAGGAGGGGTGAGTACACAAGGTACTCAACAAGTAATGCACGGAATGAAGCGCTAATACTATATGCAAAGCTTATTCCAAAGGATTGGCTTAATTGGTTCTTTTGCATCAAACAGCATTTTAAACCAATATCTTAATTAGATTAAAGCATTGGAACAGTTATGATAGTACTAATATCTTCAAATAGTTTTTCTTTGAAGATTCTCGGCACACAGCCTTAATAGTTCATTTTTAGCATTGGCTCACAGCCACCCTTTCCACATTTTTATTTATGAAGATCTACCCCTTAACTGTAATCCCCGAGCAATGCTCATTACCGTGAGCACGACTATTCGAATAGTTTTGACACTCTGCAGAGGTTGTACACTTTACCCACAAGATACAGCCGCTCACCACACAGGTGATTGTCTACATGTCGGGACCCGAATCTGCAAATCCGGACCCTCTGTGTATTCTGTGCTAGTCCAGGATCACGCTAGCACACACAGTCTTCTGTGGTTGCACATCACGGACATTCGCAAATGATCTAAGAATAAATAGTGCAAACATGTATATAAACCGAGTTGTACGAGCTTATGGTCTCCTTACATAAAAACAGCCACGCAGGGCTTACAGTATTCAGAGTAAAAGAAATAACAGCGGAACATAAATAAATATCATGGAAGCCTCCATCTCTCCACAGGCATCCGACTGGGCTTGCCCCCTAGATGCTCGGGTCCTCAATGTACTCCTCCTCCCAGGCTGGTGTAGACTCCTCCACTGATGTTGGGGTTGATAAGCAAGGTGGGATGAGTACACAAGGCACTCAACAAGTAATGCACAGAATGCGGCACTAGTACTATATGCAAAGCTTATTCCAAAGGATTGGCTTAAATGGTTCTCTTGCATCAAACAACATTTTTAAACCAGTATCTTATTTAGTTTAAAGCAGTGGAACAGTTATAAGTAATACTATTTTCTTCAAATGGTTTTTCTTCGAAGATTCTCGGCACACAGCCTTAACAGTTCATTTTCAACATTGGCACACAGCCACCCTTTCCACATTTTGTTTATGAAGATCTACCCTTTGACTGTAATCCCCGAGCAATGCTCAATACCGTGAGCACGGCTATTCGAATAGTTTTGACACTCTGCAGAGGTTGTACACTTTACCCACAAGATACACCGCCACCACATGTGTGATTGTCCGCAACAAAGCTTTTCAGAACTTCTACCTTACCTAATGAACCTCTCCAGATTACCTCACTATCACTTCCCTCACACAGAGCCGAAGCATAGGACAGGTCAATCACCGTTGGATGGGCACCAAGCCGTAGCACAGGTACGCTCCCCCGCACAGATACACCCCCGTGCACTGTCACCCCGAGGTATCAGAGGAAAGATATCAGAACCCTAATCTACTAGGTCTATCCCATATCAAACATGTGGTTGTACGGGTGACTCAGATCAAAGGCTTGCAAGGTGAAGTCCTTAACTGACCAAGGCAAGACTTCCCACACTCAACAGTGGCACACAGCCCATTGTGGCACACAAACTCACAACACTCATCAACCCAATACTACACAGGCCCACCAGGCACACAGCCTCTTGCCACTTGCCCCAGTCTAAATCATTTCCCACCCAGTTGATTATTGTGCAACACATGCTAGCATTAACTCCACATCGGTATGGAACCACACAGGTCTCCATACTTCCATCTCATCATGTGGCAACATCACACCACTTTCAAAATACATTCAATATTCCATTAATCAATATTGTAGCATTTTTTCGAAAGATCATTCATGACTCGTTGCAAGGCTAAGCATCTACTCACGGTCTAGCCTCCCGTGTTGGCATCATATTATTATCCAACCAGTACAATCAACTTAGGGTGACAATGATTTAGGGCATACAATTAATAATTTCAAGGTGGCATAACAGAATGGGTTGATTAACTACGTTATCCCAATTTAAATTAGCTTCATTTTAAATAAATAAGCATGCATAATTTCAAAGCATAAATTACATTTTAAAAAGCTGGGATCAAAATGATCAAAGCATCACTTGCCTTCAAAGAGTTGCTGGTCGTGTTCCGAAGCTTGGTCTTGAGCGAAGAAATCTTCCTCGAAACTTTTCGGCAAATTTGCGTCTACACGTATAAACAAAATATGCAATAAATAGCTAATACAGAAGACTAGATGACCTCAAAAATTCAAATAAAATTCATCATTAAATATATCATAATTTTATGAATTTTTAGAAATTTGAATCACCCAAATCCGAGTTAAAGTGCAAAAGTTATAGTCATTTGAAATTTGAATAAAATCTGAAAATACAAAAATTAAGAAATCCCATTTTTCCAAATTATTTCTATACTGAAATTTCGCATTTATGATGTCAGCATTGCATCATGATGACGTAAGCACAGAAATGAATTTCGGCCGAAATATTTTTATATATAGAAATATTTATGACGTCAGCATGACACGTGGCAGCCTCTGGTGCCTCCACGTCGCCTCTGTCTATGGGCTCGGTTCACGGCTCGGCTCTGGTCTACCGTGGACTCAGTCCATCAGAACAGCGCATCCACGCGGCAAGATCCGAACCGTTCGTTGAATCCACGGCCAGATTTCCTCACGCGCACCGCAGCGCACCGAGATGCGTGTGACACGCGTCGCATATCCGGCGGTCAGCCACGCATCCAACGCGGCGACGCCTCGGACTCCACACCTCCACGCGTCGCACATCCAACAGCGCACCTGAATTTAATGGTTGGATCACGCGCACGTTCGGCGGCGTCTCGGTTTACGCGCGGCCACGTGGTAGGATCGCAGCGGTGCGCTCGAAACAGACGGCTGGATCTGGTCTCTGCCCCGGTCAAAACTACCACACGTCAGCACGCGATTTGGCAAAGGCGCGGCGCAATCACCGCCGCACGTTCAAATCTGAACGGTGCGGATTCTTAAGGCAAAACCGGATCTAATCCCCACCGTTGAGATTCAATCCAACGGGGCATGGTATCCGAGTTGTTTACTGTGCATGGCGCAACGTGGCTCAATCCTACACGTCCAAAACTGATCCAAGGGTTCGCATTAAATCTAGCCGCAAAACCTAGATCTAATCCCTACCGTACACATCAAGATCTAACGGTCACGATTCAATCTAACCATGTACAGAGGTGGAGGTGACGTGGACTCACCTACGCGGTGTGATGAGGATCGAACGGTTGGCGCGGTTCGACGAGGTTGTCGGCGGCGAAGAAAGGAAGGTTGCCGGAGCTGAGGAAGACGACCTCGGCGACGGCGCTGTAGCGGCTCTCCGGCGCGAAAAAGTGGTTCCCTCAACGCGGTTCGACTCGGTGAGTACTCGGTGACCTCGGCAACGGCGGAACGGGACCGACGGCGAAGCAAACGTCGAAAAACAGTGGCAGCGCAAAGAAACAACTACGGCGAGCTCTCCCGTGGTCTAAAGAGCATCTCGACGTGCGTGAGAGGAGTCCAAAGACGCGGCGTTGAGTCCTTTACAGAACTCGCTCACCAGAACGGCTTAAAGGGCCTCGACGTGCGCGAAACTGCCGACGGAAATCACGGCAATCAAGCCCACGTCCCTCCGGCGATCTGGCGGGGACGAAGCGACGTGGCGAAATCCCGAGCGTCCGTGAGCGTGATCCGACGGCGAAACGGCGGTTGACGCGGCGCTTCTCACCACACGATGCCGATCCAACGGGCGAAGGGTGGCGGCAGTTAGGGTTTGCGCGGCGAGCTGGGCCGGCCCAGTACTATTCATCCCATTTTTAAAACATTTTTCATTAAAAATAATTCTAGAAATTCAATTAAATCATTTGGGGCTTTTAAAATAGCAGAAAAATTCTAGAAAAATTCCTGAAATTACTTTGAGCTATTTGGAACTCAATTAAAATATTTGCAATAAAACTTTGCAAAAACTTTTCTATTATTTAATTGTTTTCAAGAAAAGCCATATTTGAATAAATCCAAATAAATTTCCAAAAATTCTCAAAAATTAAAAATACTCCAAAATTTAAGTTAGAGCAAAATTTAGGGTGTTACACCACAACAAAGCTTTCCAGGAACCTCTACCTTAACCAAAGAACCTCTCCGGTATTGCCCTCACTATCACTTCCCTCACACAGAGCCGAAGTATAGGACAGGTCAATCATCGTTGGATGGGCACCAAGCCGTAGCACAGGTACACTCCCCCGTACAGATACACCCCCCGTGTACTGCCACCCCGAGGTATCAAAGGAAAGATATCAGAACCCTAATCAACTAGGTCTGTCCCATACCAGACATGTGGTTGTACGGGTGACTCAGATCAAAGGCTTGCAAGGTGAAGTTCTTAACTGAGCAAGGCAAGACTTTCAACACTCAAACAGTGGCACACAGCCCAATGTGGCACACAGACTCACATCACTCAACAACCCGTTGCCACACAGGCCCACCTCGCACACAGCCTCTTGTCACTTGCCCCAGTCTAAATCATTTCCCACCTAGTTGATTATTGTGCAACACATGCTAGCAATAACTCAACATCGGTATGGAACCACATAGGTCTCCACACTTCAATTTCATCATGTGACATCATCACACCACTTTCAAAATAAATTCAATATTCCATTAGTCAATAAGGTAGCATTTTTCCGAAAGATCGTTCATGATTCGTTGCTAGGCTAAGCATCTATTCACGGTCTAGCCTCCCGTGTTGGCACAATATTAACATCCAACTAATACAATCAAACTTAGGGTGACAATGATTTAGGGCATACAATCATTAATTTCAAGGTGGCATAACAAAATGGGTTGATTAACTACATTATCCCAAATTAATTTAAATTCATTTTTAATAAATAAGCATGCATAATTTCAAAGCATAAATTACATTTTAAAAATCTGGGATCAAAATGATCAAAGCATCACTTGCCTTCAAAGAGTTGCTGGTCGTGTTCCGAAGTTTGATCTTGAGCGACGAACTCTTCCTCGAAACCTTCCGGCAAATTTGCGTTTACGCGTACAAACAATATATGCAATAAATAACTTATACAGAGGACTAAATGACCTCAAAAATTCAAATAAAATTCACCATTCAGGAGATCAAAATTTTATGAATTTTTAGAAATTTGAATCACCCAAATCCGAGTTAAAATGCAAAAGTTATAGCCATTTGAAGTTTTGAATAAAATCTAAAAATACAGGAATTAGAAAATCCGCTTTTTTTGCATTATTTTTATACTAAAAAATTGCATTTATTTCGTCAGCATCGCATCATGATGACGTCAGCACATAAAAGGATTTCGGCCAAAATATTTTTATATACAAAAATATTTATGACGTTAGCATGACACGTGGCAGCTTCTTGTGCAGCCACGTCACTCCGGTCCATGGATTGGGTCCACGACCGGCTCTGGTCCACCGTGGACTGGCGGCACTGTGCCTGCACCGGGTGACGCAAGCACGACCAATCCCATTGCAACACGCAGCGCTAAACTAATCGCCGAAACTCGATTCGATCTCGTCCATCTGATTTAAAACGAACGGCCGAGATTCATGCGACTTTTCGCCTCACCTCTACCGCGGAGCCAACACGTGGCTTCACCGTGACCCTCGGATCCAGATCAAACGGCCATGATTAATCGGGCGACGTCGACAGAAACGGCGGCGCTGACTCCTCAATTTCCGCACGTCACGCGTCAACACGGGACTGGCCCGATGCGCGGTGCGATCCCATCCGTTCGATTCAAAACAAATGGCCGCGATGAGCCAAGGCTATCGGATCTGGCCTACTGCGGCGCGACACGCGGCGCGATCCAAGGCAACCGACGCGCATCTGACGGCTATGATATTTACGTGACGCGGCTAGATAAAAACCCTACGATCTAGATCTGACGGCTGAAATAAAACTAACGTGAATCTAAGCGAAGCAATCTAGACCGTTGATTAAATCTAACGGCTGAGGAGTGAAGATGATGATTACTGTTGAGTGGCGACGTGGATGAATCTGGTGCGTTCGGCGGCGATCGGACGGTGGACGAAGCTCGGCTGGCGGTGATGTCGCGGCGGCGTAGATCTCACCGGAGAGGAAGAAGACGACGTGCAACGCGGCGCTACGGGGCTTCTCCGGCGTGAAGATCTGGCGTGCTCGACGCGTCTCGGGGCGGGCGTTACTCCGGTGGCCTTGGCGACGGCGGAGATGGACCGACGGCGAGGGAAATGGCGAAAAACAGCGGCGGCGCAAAGGAACAACTACGGCGAGCTTTTGTGGGCAAACGGAAGCGTTTTGGGAGGTGTGCGCTAAGGCTACAGACGCGTCTAGGTGTGCGCAACACGGGGGTGGCAGCGGCGCACTAAATAGCGTCTCGACGTGCGCGCAATCCTCGGCGAAACGGGCGGACATGCGGGCGGCCGTTGCTCCGACGATCTCGCGAGGAAGAAGCGACGTGGCGAAATCCCGAGCGTCCACGCACAGCGATCCAACAGGCGAAAACGGCGAAGTGACGTGGTGGTTTCTTGACCGCACGATGCTGATCCAACGGGCGAGATGCGGCGGCGGCTAGGGTTTTGACGGGGCGGGCTGCGCGGGCCGGCGACACGAGCTGGGCCGGACCGAAGGTTTCGGCCCAAACACTATTCCACGGATTTTAATTCTTTTTCGAATAAAAATAATTCGAGAAAATAGTTTTGGCCAAAGAAAATAGTAAAAATATCAGAAAAATTCCAGAAAAATTCTGGTAAATATTTTGGAACATTTAGAACTCAGATAAAATATTTCTAGAAAAACTTTGTATAAACTTTTGCGTGAATTTAATTGAGTTCAAGAAAGGTCAGAAATAAGTAAATCCAATTTAAATTCTAATAAATTCTCAGAAATTCTCAAAAATCAAAAATACTTCAAAATTTAAATTAAAGCAAATTTTAGGGTGTTACAAACCTCCCCTTAATGTAATCTCGTCCCGAGATTCGTAGTCAAGCTAAAGAAACAGTCAGAAACTCCTTCTTTAGGTCTTCTTCGTGTTCCCACGCTGTTTCACCTTCCAAATGGTTGCTCCACTGAACTCTGCAGAACCGTGTTGACTTGTTCCTTGTCTCTCTGTCTAATATGTCCGAATCTTCACCGGATGCTCTTTGTAAGTCGTCTTCCTGCAGCTCAATTGCCTCTAACGGTGTTTGCTCTTTCTGCATCAAGACACTTCTTCGCCAGTGATACATGGAATACATCATGCACTCCTCGCCAAAGACTACGGTAACTCTAACCGATATGCAACTTCACCTCTGCGCTCAAGATCTTAAACGCCCGACATATCTCGGGTGCGAGCTTCTTTTATGTGGAATCTTCCACTCTTTGAGTGGCGTGACTCGAGATACACAAAATCTTCGGTTCAAAGCTCAATTCCTCGCGGTGGTTGTCGATAGCTTTTCCGCTTTGACTGGCAATCTTTAGTCTTTCTCTCGATCATGGCGATTTGCTCTTCCGCTTTTTGCAAGACATCCGCCAAAACATGTCGCTCAATTGCCTCATTCCAATTCAATGGTGTTCGATAGATCGACCATACGAGCTTCAAATGGAGACATCTCAGAAACTTGCTTGATAATCTGTTATTGTAACTAAACTCAAGATAAGGCAAGCACTTGTCCCATGAAGTAGAATATGCTAAAGCACATGCCTCAAAGATATCTTCCAATATCCGTTAACTCTCTCGGTTTGTCCATCTGTCTGTGGATGGTATGTCAGATCAAGTTCAAACGAGTCCCCATTGCTTCATGTAGCTTACCCCAAAATCGAGGTAAATTAGGTACCTCGTCCGACACTATCTTCTTCTACTCGTGCAAATGCATAATTCTTGCCATATAAAGTTCTCGCTAACGGTCTCCTAATAAGTGGTCTTTACCTGTATAAAATGTTCAACTTTAGTTAAGCGATCCACTATGACCCATATGGAATCATATCCACCTTGAGTTCGGGCAACCCTGTTATGAAATCCATACCAATTTTTCCCCATTTCCATTCAGGTATCCTTAGGGGTTGTAATAGTCCTGCTGGTCTCTGGTGCATAGCTTTGACTCGTTGGCATATGTCACATAATGCAACATATTCGGCGACTTCCCGTTTCATGCTTGGCCACCGTAATCTTTCCTTTAAATCTTGATACATTTTTGCACTTCCGGATGAATTGAGTACTTGGAGTCATGGGCCTCTCCAAAATTAATCGCTTCAAATCCTTTTGTCCTAAGACATAAATGCGCCCTTTAAACCACATAGTACCTTGCTCATCCGGTTTGAAATCCTTTGCCTTGACTGCATCCATCTTGTCCTTAATTCTCTTGATTTTGTCGTCATTTTTCTGCCCTTCCCTGATCTGATCTTCCAGGGTAGGTTTTACTTCCAAGGTTGCTAAAAATCCTTCTGGTACTATTTCCAGCCTAATTTCGAGATCCTTACACAATTCTCGCTCGACTTGTTTCCAACAAAGATATTTACATCGTGGTTCTTCCTCGCTCAAGGCATCCGCCACCATGTTGGCTTTGCCAGGATGGTAATGAATTCCAACATTATAATCTTTGATTAACTCAAGCCATCTTCTTTGCCTCATATTCAGGTCAGCTTGTGTGAAGATGTACTTAAGACTTTTATGATCGGTATACACTTCACATCTGTTTCCAATGAGATAGTGACGCCATATTTTTAGGGCATGCACTACAACAGCTAATTCTAAATCATGAGTCGGATAGTTCTCCTCATGTGGCCTCAATTGCCTCGATGCATAGGCAATTACCTTCCTGTTTTGCATCAACACGCATCCCAATCCCTGACGCGATGCATCACAATAGATGTCGAAGCCTTGATGAACGTTAGGTAAAACTAATACAGGTGCCGATGTTAATCTTTTCTTCAACTCCTGAAAACTCTTCTCACACTCAGGTGTCCATAAGAATTTCTTTTCCTTTTTCAACAATTGCGTAAGAGGTTTCGCAATCGTGGAGAATCCTTCGATGAAACGACGGTAATATCCCGCCATTCCAAGGAAACTACAGATTTGGGTTACCGTCTTTGGCTGCTCCCATTGCAAAACCGTCTCCACTTTCTTTCGATCTACTGCAACTCCTTCTGCTGTCATTATGTGTCCAAGAAATTCAACCTTATTCTTCCAGAAGTCACATTTACTAAATTTTGCAAACAACTGTTGTTCTCTCAACTTTTCAAGAACTAACCTTAAATGTTCGGCGTGCTCTTCTCTTGTCTTGGAATAGACAGAATATCATCAATAAACACGACAACGAACTTAGTCAAGTATTCCATGAAAACCTTATTCATTAAGTTCATGAAATATGCTGGTGCATTTGTCAAACCAAAAGACATCATCAGAAACTCGAATGTCCATATCTTGACGAAAATGCAGTCTTCGGAATATCTCCTGATCGGATCTTCAATTGATGATATCCTAATCGGAGATCAATTTTGGAGAAGACTCCTGCTCCTCTCAACTGATAAAAAAGATCGTCGATCCTGGGTAGCGGATACTTATTCTTTATCGTCACATCATTAAGTGCACGATAGTCTATACACATCCTAAAACTCCCGCCCTTCTTCTTGACGAACAAGACAGTGCTCCCCATGGCGATGAACTAGGTCTTATGAATCCTTTTCCAAAGCAGCTCTTCAATTTGCTTCTTCATTTCCACCAATCCTCTCGTGGACATCCCGTAAGGTCTCTTAGCTATTGAGCTGTCCCCGAATAAGTTCTATCATGAACTCGATATCTCTATCCGCGGCATTCCGTAAATCTTCCGGAAAACATCCGGATATTCATTAACTATGGAAACTTCCTCCAAGTCGATCGCCTTCATGTCGTTGACCATTAATTGTCCATCTCGCACTACTTTTGCTTTAAACTCAACCCTTCTCCTTCCGGGCTCTCAATTGATATAACTCTTTTTCCGCAGATAAAGACAAACCTTGTGTTTGGTTAACTAATCCATCCCGTGATAACATCCGTGGTTTGGGTATTCAATATAATTAAGTTCGCTAGGAACTCAATTCCATTAATTATTAGCCTTACCCCAGAACATCCTATATTGGATCGGAGTTCGATCTAGGGATTGACTATAAGTACACACTTAAGTTCCACAATATCCAAATTATTGCGAATGGCAAAATCTTGAGAAATAAATGAATATGATGCTCCTAATCAAATAAAACAAGAGCTGTGCCGAGTTTATTAGGAACTTACCCAAGATAACGTCCGTGGGCGCTCGACTTCATCCGCTGTAATGTGGTTGACTCGCCTCGTAGTTCCTTGAGATGGAGTTGCCGATGACGCCGCTCCGCGCGTTCACGCTCGTGCCGGAGTCCTTGTAGGTGTATTCCCAGTGTTAAATCGACCAAGGTGACACCTCCTTCTTTGGGCGCTTGTTGGCGGTGCCCCAACTCGCTGTGCGTGATAACAACGCCTTCCCGCCGCTCGCGAGGTTCCTCCAACTGTAACACGGCTCGGCCGAGTCCGCATTCTCACCCACTAGACGATTTGCCGGCAGCGGTGCCTCACACGCCTCGGCCGTACCGATGAACTGCTGGGGTGCCGTCTTCGCCTCTGCCCCGACGACCTCTTTGTTGCGCCATTCGCGCTTTCGTTGTCATCCAACTCTCGGCGCTTGTCCTCCAAAATAAGAGCCTTGTTAACTAGCTCTTGAAAGTCGTGGAATGTGGGTGATCACCCCACCGCAATCCCGCGCTTAATCCCTTCATAAAGCGGGATTGTCCGCCTTATCTGTAGCTACGCTTCGTGCATAGCGTACAACGGGTAAACTTATTCGTAGTCGCCACCGATTGGCCACCGCTGAGGCTCAAATTCTCTTTTCTTAAGATCCATGATACCCTGCACATGGTATTGGCGAAAGCGGAGGTGAACTCCTCCCACGTAATACTGTGGGTCTTCATGAGTCGCGCAAAGTTTTCCCACCACTCATGCAGTTCCTTCGAGTTGATGAGAGGCATAGAGCACCTCTCATGTCCCACACACCGGGTAATGTGCAGCTTCCTTTCAATTGTCCTTAGCCAATCGTCCGCTTCCATCGGATTGGCGTTGCCGGAGAAGGTGGGTGGACGAGTTCGCATAAACTCTGATAACCTTGAGTAGGGGTGTGGTCCATGGTTACCCCCAGGTTGAACATTCGCAGCAGCCTGATTGAATATTTGCTGCATGGTCTATACCATCGTGTTCATAAGTTAGGTTTGGGCAGCCAGAAAGGCTCCCAGATTCTGCATATCGACTTGTGGCGGTTGAGGGATTGGCTCCTCATTCTGGTTGTCAGCCTGATTCACTCCACTCCCACTGGCTCCAATGTTTCCGCGAGTCCTCACCATCTGTTGCAAACTTCCAAGGTTAAGAAAAGAAGAAAGCATAGACAAGTAAAAGAACTTATGTGGGGAGATAGGTGTAACTTAAATTATTTAGCAACTTTATTGATATAATATAAGGTAGTATGGTTGCTCACAAGTGCCTAAGGGCAATGCAACACATACGAGACACTCACAACCAAAACAAGTAAGCAACGAGGACTCCACAACGACTCACACCTAATGGTGACTCAAGCAAAGGACGCGACTCAACACTCGAAGTCTCGACACTACCTCGACTAGACTCGATCACCATCGAGCCAACTCTGGCTGCGCCTCCCGAGCATACACCGGTGGGTGCTCCGCATCGGGCGAACTGGTCCTGATGACCTCATCGCACCGGTGCAAATGACTCCATCGACTCTGCTGGGTCCCGGTCGCTCGCTCTCGTCTTGCGGCCTCGTGACCGGTGCCTCCGCTCTGTTCCTCCGGATCCGATCGTGCAGCCTGTGGATCGCTCAGGCTCGGGTCCATACAGAGCCATCTCCAACTCCCGGATCTTCTCGCATGGAGTGTGCTAAGCCCTCCCGCAGCTTGGATCTCGCCGCGTGACTCGCCGCGGTCCTTCGCAGCCTCGGATCGCCTCGCCCAAGGCGCCCTCCTCGGGCGGCGACATACTCGCCAGTGAGTGATCATGGCGCTTCCTCCAAAAGCTCCATCCTCGTTAAAACGATTGTCTCGGCGCGGATGGTGATGAAAGATGCCCTCCAACTCGTGGAGTAGGTGCGCAATCTTTGCATCGCAAGACGCGCCGCCTCTTAGATCCCACCTCAAAGAAGTCCTCCGGTCGTGATGTAAATAGGACGGTCGCCTCGTCTCGTGCAAGGCGTACACGCGATCTTGACATCCTGTGCAATGTCAAGTCCTGCCTGCACCACCGTGGTCCCCGATAAAGCGGTCTAACAAATCCTCCGAGCAACCATCATACGCCATAACTCATCCGGCGATCCTCCAAAGGCGCTCCATAGGTGTGGATCATCCTCATCTCACAAAAAACAGACCTCATTTAAATTAACCAAAAATAATAATAAGATTTCAAACAGAGGTATGAAGCAAGGAAGAAAAGATAAGTCGAGATTTTATTGATATTCTTGCTCAATTGATTAAGTCTTAGAAAATAGTTTTATCCTCCTAGGTACAACTAATCTAGTTTAGGTCAAGACCTACAATCACCGCTCTCGATACCACCTCCTGGGGACCCGAATCGCAAATCTGACCTCTGTGTATTCTGTGCTAGTCCAGATCATGCTAGCACACACAGCCTTTGAGGTTGCACATCACTGACATTCACAAATGATATATAAAAAAATAAGTAGTGCAACACTTATATAAACCGAGTTGTACGACCTTATGGTCTCCTTACATAAAATCACCACACAGGCTTACATTATTCAGAGTAAACGAAATAGCAATGAACCAAAATAAATGTCGTGGAAGCCTTCATCTTGCCACAGTAACCGATCGGGCTTGCCCCTAATTGCTCTGATCCTCAATGTACTCCTCCTCCCAGTCGTGTAGACTCCTCCACCGATGTTGGTGTTGATAAGCAGGAGGGGTGAGTACACAAGGTACTCAACAAGTAATGCACTAATGCAATACTAATACTATATGCAAAGCTTATTCCAAAGGATTGGCTTAATTGGTTCTTTTGCATCAAACAACATTTTAAACCAAGATTTTATTTAGATTAAAGCAAGAAAACAGCTTATGATAGTACTAATATCTTCAAATAGTTTTTCTTGAAGATTCTCACACACACCTTAATAATTCATTTTTAGCATTGGCACACAACCACCCTTTCCACATTTTTATTTATGAAGATCTACCCTTGATCAGAATCCCGAGCAATGCTCATTACCGCGATCACGGCTATTCAATAGTTTTGACACTCAGAGGTTGTACACTTTACCCACAAGATACACCGCCACCACATGTGATTGTCCGCAACAAAGCTTTTCAGAACTCTACCTTAAACAAAGAACCTCTCGGTAGATACCTCACTATCACTTCCCTCACACAGAGCCAAGTATAGGATGTGTCAATCACCATTGATGGGCACCAAGCCGTAGCACGTGCACGCCCTCCGCATGCATACACCCCTGCATCGCCACCCCGAGGTATCGAGGAAAGATATCAGAACCCTAATCAACTAGGTCTGTCCCATAACAGACATGTGGTTGTACGGGTGACTCAGATCAAAGGCTTGCAAGGTGAAGTCCTTAACTGACCAAGGCAAGACTTTCAACACTCAAACAGTGGCACACAGCCCAATGTGGCACACAGACTCACATCACTCAACAACCCATTGCCACACAGGCCCACCTGGCACACAGCCTCTTGTCACTTGCCCCAGTCTAAATCATTTCCCACCTAGTTGATTATTGTGCAACACATGCTAGCAATAACTCAACATCGGTATGGAACCACACAGGTCTCCACACTTCAATTTCATCATGTGACATCATCACACCACTTTCAAAATAAATTCAATATTCCATTAGTCAATAAGGTAGCATTTTTCCGAAAGATCGCTCATGATTCGTTAGGCTAAGCATCTATTCACTGCCTAGCCTCCCATGTTGGCACAATATTAACATCCAACTAATACAATCAAACTTAGGGTGACAATGATTTAGGGCATACAATCATTAATTTCAAGGTGGCATAACAAAATGGGTTGATTAACTACATTATCCCAAATTAATTTAAATTCATTTTTAATAAATAAGCATGCATAATTTCAAAGCATAAATTACATTTTAAAAATCTGGGATCAAAATGATCAAAGCATCACTTGCCTTCAAAGAGTTGCTGGTCGTGTTCTCAAGTTTGATCTTGAGCGATTTAACTCTTCCTCGAAACCTTCCGCAAATTTGCGCCTATGCATATAAACAATATATGCAATAAATAACTAATACAGAGGACTAAATGACCTCAAAAATTCAAATAAAATTCACCATTAAATAGATCACAATTTTATGAATTTTTAGAAATTTGAATCACCCAAATCCGAGTTAAAATACAAAAGTTATAGCCATTTGAAGTTTTGAATAAAATCTGAAAATACAGGAATTAGAAAATCCGATTTTTTTCGAATTATTTTTATACTGAGAAATTGCATTTATGACGTCAGCATCGCATCATGATGACGCCAGACGTAAAAGGTTTTCGCCAAAATATTTTTATATACGAAATATTTATGACGCAGCGATGGCGACGCATGACACGTGGCGCCTTCGCTCATGACACGCCACTCGTCCATGGATTGGGTCCACGACCGCTCGTCCACCGTGGATCGGCGGACTGCGTGCTCGCACCGGTGACGCAAGCACGACCAATCCCATTGCAACACGCGGCGCTAAACTAATCGCCAAACTCGATTCGCTTCGCCCATCCGATTTAAAACGAACGGCCGAGATTCATGCGACTTTTCGCCACCTCTACCGCGGAGCCAACACGTGGCTTCACCGTGACCCTCGGATCCGATCAAACGCCACGATTAATCGGCGACGCCGATGTAAACGGTGGCGCTGACTCGATTTCCGCGACGCCATGCGCCAACACGGATCGCCCGATCGCTGCGCGCGACACGTGGCCGCTGATGAGCCAAGGCTATCGATCGGCCTCATCGCGGCGCGACACGCGGCGCGATCCAAGGCAACCGCGCGATCCGACGGCTATGATATTTACGTGACGCGCTAGATAAAAACCCTACGATCTAGATCCGACGGCGAAATAAAACTAACGTGAATCTGCCGGCAATCTAGACCGCTGATTAAATCTAACTACCGAGGAGTGAAGATGATGATTACCGCTGAGTAGCGACGCGGATAACCGCGCGTCGGCGGCGATCGGACGGTGGACGGCTCGGTGGCGGTGATGTCGCGGCGCGCGAGATCTCACCGAGAGGAAGAAGACAACGGCAACGCGGCGCTACGGGCTTCTCCGCGTGAAGATCCGCGTGCTCGACACGCCTCGGGGGGCGCATTCGGTGGCCTTGGCGACGGCGAGATGGACCGACGGCGAGGTAATGGCGAAAACAGCGGTCGCAAAGGGAACAACTACGGCGAGCTTTTTCGCAAACGGAGGCGCTTTGTGAGGTGTGCGCTAGGCTACAGATGCATCCGGGTGCGCAACACGGGGTAGGCGGCAAGACTAAATAGCGCTCGACGCGGCGCGCAATCCTCGGCGAACAGCGGACATGCGGGCGGCCGCTGTTCGACGATCTCGCAAGGAAGAAGCGACGTGGCGAAATCCCGAGCGTCCGCGCACAGCGATCCAACGGGCGGAAACGGCGAAGTGACGTGGTGGTTTCTTGACCGCACGATGCTGATCCAACGGGCGAGATGCGGCGGCGGCTACGGTTTTGGCGGGATGGTCAAGGCCGGCGACACAAGCCGGGCCGAGCATAGTATCGGGTCGACCAAGGTTTCGCCCAAACACTATTCCACGGATTTTAATTCTTTTCAATAAAATAATTGGAGAAAATAGTTTTGTCCAAAGAAAATCAGAAAATATCGTAAAATTCCGTAAAAATTATGGTAAATATTTTGGAACATTTAGAACTCAGATAAAATATTTCCAGAAAAACTTTGCATAAACTTTTGCGTGAATTTAATTGAGTTCAAGAAAGGTCAGAAATAAGTAAATCCAATGTAGATTCTAATAAATTCTCAAAAATCAAAAATACTTCAAAATTTAAATTAAAGCAAATTTTAGGGTGTTACAATGATTGACCACAACTCAAAGACAAATTGATTGAAAGATTAATTATGTCTTGAGTATACTAATGCAACTAATGCTTCATATACTCAAGAACTTTCGATTGCCCTAGGATCAACAAAGTGAATCATCAACACATGACTAGTTCATTGTTGATTTAATGGCAACCTAACAGAATTTAAATTGAATTTAAATTGTCATGAGTATATATTAACTACACAAGTTTCATATACTCAATTCGATGGAATCTAAAAGTAATGATCCAATTTATGTGGAGTGGTGGAAAGGGATCAATACTCTTAAGACCATTAATTATAGAATAAACTCTGTTAGATGTGTGCATACAAATAATTGAACTTGAATCAATATGCACATATTCAATTTTTGATTGCTTTTGAGTTTATCCTATATTGCCATGATTATACTGCAACTACACATGTTAAATATACTCAAGGGGTTGTTTCAAAGTAATGATCCTTGAAATAGAAGATGAATTAGATCAATATTTTGAAACTTCAAGATTAAGCATGAATTTGTCGGGACCAGATTTCCAAATCCGAACCCTCTGTGTATAACCTGTGCTAGTCCAGGAAAAGCTAGCACACACAGTGGAAACAGTGATGACAAAGACATCCATATCACGAATCAAATAATATTAATTGTTTAAAGAGTATTAGCCTTATGGCCAATTATTACAAATAAGAAGCATCATAGCTAGAGTTCAATAAGAAACAGCGGAAACGAAATAACAAAAGCAAAGCAAGTAAGCCCATCCATTTGCCCAACAGTAATCGATCGGGTTCGCCCCTAGCATTCCGGATCGCTTCATCATAACCACAAGCGTGAAATCGTAGTCACCTTCCGCTCGCGAACTCTTCAGGAAAGTTGGGGATGTTGCAAGGGTGAGCACAAAATGTACTCCGCAAGTCTTGGAAACATAATGCATGATAACTATATGCAAGGCTAAGCAATTGAAGGCATAATATGGCTCTTTAGCATAAAGCAAAGTTTAATCAGAATACCAATAGTAATTTCATAAAGCATCGTTTGAACAAAATGTAATTGAATAGTAATTGAATTTGATATAACAATTAAAGCAGTTCCATCTACCCGTCTGCTCCATCCGCCAAACCATAACCCGAGAGTTCCATCCGCTCCTGATTCCCAAACAACCATTTTCCTTTAAAACAAAACCAAGAAATCTACAATGTGCAAGCGTGACTCGCCGCCTTGACCGTGGGCACGGCTACTTAAGTAGTTTTAACTCGCAGAGTGTGTACACTTTACCCACAAGACATGATCGACTCTTGTTGCCATGCACTTAACACACTTCCTTTGGTGTGTCGGCAGAGAGATCATGACAAGGCCTTTACAATGCACAACCCCACTATTAACCTCGCTCGCTAAGGTTTCACCGCATAGGGTTCTAGCCGCCAAGATGAAGCCCCTCTTGCGCCCGCCAACATCCGACACTCACCAACCAAGGCTAATAATGAGACACACAAATTATTTAGCCAGTCGTACTCCATATAGACTTGTGGTTGTACGGTAGTGCTCGGTCCATGGTAACACACGACGGTCCTTAATTGACTAGGCGGAACATTCACATACCAAGGTCTCGTGCTTTCGCACCGCCAACATCCATCCGCCTGCCTAAACCATTTCCACTTTATTTCATTTAAATCACAGCAGCAACACCAACTGCCACACTTTCACAAATAAGTTTGAACAATATTTGAAATGATTCCCATAATGGCACAATACCAAACGCTTAAGTCGGACTAAGCAATTCTACCGCTCCATGCTAATCTACTGGTTATCACCAAATAAAATAGCTAGTATACATCATCTAGGGTGTCAAAGGTTCGACATGATCAATACCAATGAGGGTATAACAAACTGGAATTTAACTATACTCTTAAAACTATATTTAAAGTACATTGCATAAAGTAAGCATGCATAATTTAAAACAACATAACATTTTCATAAACTTTGGGATCAACATGTTCAAGGAAGATTTGCCTTCACGCCTCTTGGCCGGTTCTACTCGATTGTCGATTCGATCGATCTCGATCGCGTCGTCTACACGCCAAACGAGCAAATAAATAAAATAAATTCAAATAAAATTCAAAAATTGAAAATAATGGTACTGGAAGATAGAGCTTGATTTTAGATGAATTTAGAAATTTGAATCACTGGAATCGAGCTCGAACGGCGAGAACGGGCTCTCGAAGATTCCCATATCGTAAATCGTAAAATCGAGAGGTCGGCACATGGCGCGATCCGATTGGCTGGAATTTCGGATTTTCGGAAAATTGGAAAAAGAAAAGAAACGCCATCGACATCGTGGGACCCACGCGCTGGCCGACACGGCCACGGTGGATCGAGTCCATCGAGAGGGTTCGTGACGTGGCGACCGGCCGACGGGGTGCCACGCAGCGGGTTAGGCCGACGTACGCCACGCCGCGCCGACGTGGCGGAGGCGGACCGACGCGCTCGATCGAAGTTCGTCACAGGCGCACATCCGACTACCGAGGCGGACGGACGGCGGAGAGGCAAGGCGGCGGGCGATGCGACGTGGCAAGATCCGAGGCGCCGCAGCGCGACGGACGCCACGGCCACGGCGAGGGCGGCGGCAGCCTGGCGCGGCAACACCGCGCAGAAACCACCGGAGCGGAGGAAGAAGAGACGATCGGGCGAATCGCGACGGATCGCCGGGTTTTGGGGCAAAAGAGAGCGGAGGACGCGAGAGTCCGGAGGTGCGACGCGCGGCGGAGACTCACCGACGGGAAGAAAAACAGCGTTGAAGACCACGGGCACGCGGAGAACTTCGCGAGCTCGCGGAGAAGACGGCGCGACTCGATCGACAAGAGCTAGGGCAAAGGAGGCGGCGCATCGAGGCGAACCTCTGACGGGGTCCTCGGGGCTTTAAATAGCCTCGGAGTCACGCACGCACGGACGCCGAGATTGGCGCGACGCGGCGACGACGCTGGGCGACGCGGCAAAGATCCTCGCCGCCCACGTGGCGCGCATCAAACGGCGGCGCGAACGGGCTTGTCGGGTCGCGAGCGACGGCGCGACGCGACGCGGGCATGGACCGGCCGAGCGAGCGAAAGGGAGGTGGGCATGCGGAAGGATTCGCCCACGGAAGGATTTAGAATTTAAAACGTTTTCCGAATTAACCAAAATTCCAGAAATTCAAATAAAAGCAAATGAATTCAAATAAATATCAAATAAATTCAGAAAAATCTCCAAAAATACAAAAAGATTCCTTGAGGCATAATGAACCCAACTAAAACTGAAAATATTTTGTTTGATGAATAGATTAATCAAAATAAATCTTTTTTATAAATTGAAAATTCAAATTAAGCTGAAATTAATTCAAAGAAATTGCAAATGGTGAATTTTGAAATTCAAACATTCTAAAATCCAAATTTTTGGAATGTTACAGAATTCCTCCTAAATGTGTGCATTCATGTATATATGGAGTTGAAACATTAATGCACATCTTGAGGTCTAAATAATGGTAGAGTTCATCCTTTAACCTGAATCCAAAATATGCATTAAGATATCGTAAAATGAATACGAGTGCATACATTGGGTTTCCATTTTTGAATGAGATGAGACTAATCAAAGATATACTCAATAAAATAGTTAGTCTCATATTTAGATTTATCAATAAAATCATAACATATTTGATATCAAAGAATGCAACAAAATATAATAATATAAACTCGAATGCATACCTTTGATATTTCCATCTTTTTTATCCAAAAGAGACTAATAAGAGTTAAGCTCAACAAAAGAGTTAGTCTCATAAAAGATTTGTCATTAATTAACAATTGAGACTAATCAATATTATGATTATCAAAAGAGTTGTTCTCAATATTAGATTTGTCATTAACACCAAAATCAACTTATTGGAGCTTGAACTTTCACATAACCCGTATCGGCCTTTGTACGGATACAATTCCATCTCTGAATCAATATCGGTCATAATTCTATCTTTAACTTAACTTTTCCTTTCTTAACCGATATCGGCCAAAAATATCAATTTTATTCTTAGCCTAACAAATTGGCAATGCCTTGCCAAATTCTGGTGCTAACAGCTGGATTATTGAAAAGTGAAATTGGAATGGTATACTGTTCCCCAACTTTCCAACGGGATAGGAAGAACATGCTTGGTTTTCTGCTTTTGAAACATGGAAGATGTTGGAAATTATTTGGATTTTGCTTTTTGGAAGTTGGAACCTGCCGAAACCTACCTGAATTTTTCTTTTGAAATGTGAAACTTTAATCAAACTTTGGTGAAACCTACTTGAATTTTGCCTTTTTAATACATAAAACTTTTTGGAACTTGGATGAAACCTACTTTAATTGTGCTTTTGATAGGTGAAACTTATAGCTTGAATTTGCCTTTTGAAATGTGAAATATATTGGAACTTGGTGAAACCAACTTTAATTTTGCTTTTGAAAGGTGAACTTGCAAGAACATTATGAAACCTGCATGAACGTTTGGTTCAAGTTTCATAAATTTTCATTAGGTTCCATACAAGTTTCACGGAGTTTCGTTCAAAAGTTTCAGACAAGTTTCATTAGGTTTCATGACGTTTTGTTTAAGTTTAATAAAAGTTTCCCACCAATTTGTAACGATTCATTTCTTACTTCCTCTTCATTGTTTCATGTGAGTTTTAAGATTTCTTAGTTACGGTTCTGTAAGTTTCAATAAGTTCATGCAAGCTTCGTTAGGTTTCATGAAATTCTGTTCAAGTTTCACGCCAATTTGTGATCATTCCTTTCTTGCTTACTGTTCATCATGAGACTACTTTAAGCTTAGAAGATGTGCTTGGAACTGTTTGGATTTTGATATTAAAACTTGAAAGTTGTCCAAACATGCATGTACTGTGATTTTGAAACATAAAACCTTACATTTCGCTTAAAGCTTGTTGAAACTTGCTTTTAAACATTTGTGAAATTTGTTGAAACTTGAAACTATTTTTCTGAAACTTCTTAAAATATCTTGAAACTTGCATGAAACTTTTTACGAAACACACTAAAACCTTCATAAAACTTTTTTTTCTTCACGAAATGCGAAACCTTATAAAACTTTGAAACCTCATGAAACCCTATGAAAATGTTGTACTGTTGGAATGCATTTCAACTGTATAGCATGGGTTAGCAGCACTCCCCGTTGGATTTCTCATAGTTCAGGCTTAAAAGAGATGTATTTGGGCCTTCTAATAATATTGGATTTCAAAATAGGCCCAATATTTTGGCCCGTGGATTTTGCTAGCTATAGCGCTCGTAGCTAATATAGTAGAACATTGACACGTAGTTTTGTGTTTGAGGACAAAAAAAACTATAGCGCAGTTATAACTAGCTATTTAGAACACTGGTCTAAAGAGGCGTACTCGACAGAGAGTAGGGGTGGGCATTCGGTTTTTTCGATTTGATCGGTTCGGTTTTTTCGGTTTTAAAATAATTCGGTTTTTGGAAACTAGCAACCGAATTTCTCATCAAAATAAAAACCGAACCAATTAACCAAATATTTCGTTCGTTAATTCGTTTTTCGTTAACCAAATATGAATAAACACTAGGTAGATTAGATTTAGTCCTTCTCATATCGCAACATAGAGTAGGGTTAAAACTATACAATATTTATAGATTATTACAATATAAGTATACTGAACATGTGAATATACCAAACATATACATAAATGTATTAGAATATGAGAATTGTTTAGTAATTTTAGGAAGAATATTATAAAAGTGGTATTGTATATGAGCTATTCGTTATTTCGGTTTTGGAAGTCAAAACCGAACCAACACCGAAACCGAATTATACTAAAACAAAATCGAACCGAAACCGAACCAATAAACCGAAATAATCGGTTAATTCGGTTCGGTTCGGTAATTCGTTTTGGTTTAAAAGTGCCCACCCCTAACAGAGAGAGCGAATTATGTATTCTGAACTGTTATTTACGCATCCATAATATCATGTGATTTCTGAGCGTTCGTAATTTCGATTCCGATGGTAAAGTTCCACCATCCAAAGCTTCCTCTTTATCCTGAAACCAGCAGACAGCAAAGCTACCACAGGATGCTTTGTGTGCCTGTCTTTACTTGAGATATCGCTATATGACGTAAATATGTAATGGATGAGGATGTAGTGCTCGAAAATGCTCATGTATACGTTAAGAAAATTGAAGATCAAAGATATGGATCTTCTTTTCGTTATCACAAATTTTGTCTCGCGAAATTTTACTTCAACCAATATAGCAACGCGTGACAATTTAGACACCCCGTGATTTTGAAATTTCACATTTGCACTTCATCATACATGTACATGAATTACAATGCACACTATACAACAAGCAGGCCCAATCAGTTTGTACGCTTAAACAATTCCTGTGATAAGACCTCTACCATCTATACGGTTCAGTCAGTTCTACAGTTAAGCAAGGTATAATCAGTGCAGGATACCCGCCTTTTTTTCAGTCATATTGCAGAATTCAGTCACACATTGGACTGATGCCATATTTCTTGCTTATCCTTCTGCCGAATGCTGCACCTCATCGTTATCTGAGTAGTTGAAATCTTGCGCTTTCCAACGGTGGTTTTTTGAGAGCTGACTGTCATCCTTGTGACCATTCTTCGCTATTTTCAGGTCATGCAACTCAAGCTGTTTTCTTACCCAAGGAGGGTCATCTGGATGAAGCCATAGCTTCTCACGAGTGTCCTTGTGCTTGAAATCAGGGTAGCCGATGTATGGTTTCGATTGCCGGTTGTCCCACCATTCATGAGGGCTGGCAAAGAAGACTTGCCACAGGCGAAGACGGTCTGTGTACTTGTTTTCTGGAAGTATTTCAGTTAATTGATGCAACAGAAGATGTCAGAAGATTTGATAAGAAACCAAAAAAACCTACAATATAGAAATGCACAAGTCAAATGAGAAAGAACATACTGTTGGCAGGCGGTGTTGATGCTGGATCCGCTGTGTCTTCATCATTCCCAGGCTTCTTACTTTGATCAAGAACATAATTCAGCTCCATGACATAAATCTACGAAACAATGAATTTGAAATTAAAATGGTATGTGCATAAAAGGGTATCTTCACAACCGCTAATACCACATAACAACACAAAAACATTTGTTAACATATATGATCAAAGGTTGCGGTCAAGGTTGTCACGGTGCTCCGGCAAGTCACGGCAAGACTGGGGAGCTAGGACGCTTAGGCGGCGACGTGCTTTATCCAGTGAAAACCATGAAATGCATGTACAGGTATTATATACTACATGTTGTGCTGGTATGACAATGGCCACAGAAGATCCAGGCTCCATGCTTTACGTTTCCATAGGTTAAAATACAATAATACTACTCTATAAGGCTACATTGGTACGGCTGTCCAAGTGCCCATACATCCACTCACAACCACATATTATAATATATACTACCCACTACACTTGCCTCCACAAAAGAAGAAAGAGAAAAAAGTAATAAACAACATAGTGCAAATCTAGCTCCTGCTTCTCCCCTTCTTTCTCTTGATGGAGCAGCCATGGAGGCTCCTTTTCTATCTCTTCGTCAGATCTGATGTAGCACATCCTCTTCTCCTTCCTCCCCCCTCTACTTCCTTGAATATTTCATGCACAAAACAAGAGAGGGATGCCAAGAAGAGCAAAAAGACGTGAGGAAGAAAGAGGACAGCAAAGCGAGCAAACGAGATGAGCGGAGAAAAGTGCCGGATTGAGCTGCACCTGACCTGATTGGAGCTATGGTTACAGTGGCCAGTGTTTTCCCGCAGCTCCCATCCCTCCCCCCCCTACCCCCTTGATTTTGACCTGGATCCGGAGTTCTAGAGTTGCCAGTCTAGGCGAATGACCATGGCATCCACTGCCAGCCAACTCAACGCCTTGTCGTCGACTAGGCGACGCCATGATAACTATGGTTGCAGTAGTAATAGGAGTTTATCAAGAGGCAGGATATGGTGACATACAAATCACTGCTAGGCTAGTGCTACTGATGGGCCATGGTAAGAGTATCAAACCACAGATTTTTACAATGATTTTATAAAGACAACCGTATATCTCAAAATGGTAAAACATCATTTATTCATAAAAAAATATGTATCATTGTCTAACCTTGTAGAGAATACGCCGTTCACCACTTGCACTGACTTTATGATAAGAGCTCAGAAGACCAGAGACATAAACAAGGTCGTTGTGCTTCAAATGCTTGAGGCATACATTTGCCAGATCACCATTCAACTGCAATGTCACACTGTTCGAGTTCTTTGCAAAGTTAGAATGGTGATAAAATCTCATGTTCAACCGAAAACTAAAATAATTGCGAGCTGAAGTAGAATCTATACAACAAACTCATGCTCTATAAAAAGAACAGCAAAAACTATCATAAACCATGTGTACCTTAAGGGGCTCTTGTTTGGTTTGCAGGTTTTACGAAAATAAGGTTTTGTTAAGCTAGTGTTTGATGTTAACTAGTAGTTTCTTCCTTGCTAGGTAGATATAGCTACAATTAGGATAATGGATTGAGACATCTCAAACTGCCAAAAAAAGCATAGGGCAAGTGGAAAGGTGTGCAGGTTATCAAAAACCATTCAGTCCACTTTTCTAGAAAAAGCAACCAACAAATCTTAAAACTTTTTCGTCGAACTATTTTTTCCATGATCATCATCATCTTAACAACCCAATTTCTAAAATTTATAACTAAAACAGTCAAGCATAGTTCTTCCAGTTCACAAAATTTTGAAATACATCTTGGACTTTGTTCAGTGTACAATGCCCCATTCCTACTTATGATACATGAGATTACTTTTTACCAGCACAATTAGGGCAATATTGCATGTTTTTACCACTACAAGAATGGAAAATAAAGACAAGTTATTTGCTATTCCAGTAAATATTCATGCTAACCCAGAAAGATCACCCAACCGCATGTTTCTACCATGAGTATGAACAGACAATCCTTCCTTAATTGAAGCAAACTAACTTTTACAGTAACAAAAGAATAGATAAATATTCCTAGTAACATTACAGAATACAGACCACACGATCCAATGATTCACCATGTATTACCTCAAGAACCGGAACAACAGTAAACCTTGCAGAAACCTAATACAAGGCAACTGTTCAAACAAGGCTCTTGTTTGGTTCACAGGTTTTATGAGACTAAGAATTTGTTAAGCTAGTGTTTGATATTAACTAATAGTTTCCTTCTTTGGTGGATATAGCTATAATTTGGATAATAGAGTGAGTCATGTCAGTCCTCTTTTTTAGAAAATGCAAACAACAAAATTTTAAAACTTGTGAAAAAAACATTTCCCCCCATGATTGTCGTCTTATCATCCAAACAAACTAAATTTAGTTTTTGAAAATTTATTAAATCATTCTTCTCATAAACCAGTTTCTAAATTATAAAATCTAAACAGTCAGCCTAGTCCTTCCAGATCACACAATTTGGACTATGTTTGGTACGAAATGTCCCTTTCCTACTCATGATGCACTAGATCACTTTCTACCAGCAAAACTAAGATAATATTGTATGTTTTAACCACAAGCAAGCATGGCAAATTTCTCCTTAGAAGGACAAGCCAGATTCAATCCTTCTAATTTGGTTAGAACAGTGCCAATAGTCTGCCTCTTATGCTCTCCGTCCTTTCTTTCTTAGGTTACTCCTTTGCTTTTTATATGAAGTAATACACTAAATTCAAGTATTCAACACCAAATAAAGGAAACTTCTTTGCTACTCCAATAACAGAATTACTGCAGTAATTAACAATCATGCTAACCCAGTAAGATCACCCAACTAAATGTTTATACCAAGACTAAGAATAAACATCCCTTTCTTAAATTGAAGCATACTAACTTTTACAGTAAAAAAGTCACAGACAAACATTCGTAGTTGCAATATTACACTATTACATAATACATACCACACAATTAAATAATTCATGTACTACCCCAGTAACAGGGACCACAGTAAACTCTTGCAAGAACATCATACTAAGCAAAACCCAAACCAACTGATCAAACAGGGTAGTTAAGACATTCATTTTTTTTTTCTATCAGCACAATTTGGGCAATATTACATGTTTTTACAAGTATTGCAAATTGCTCCTTGAAAGGGAAGACAAAATTACATCCCACGATCCTATTAACTTGGTTAGGATCCTGTTCAACAGTCTACATCTTACTCCTGTGTTTCCTTTTTTTTTCTTCTGAAAAGGTTACTCCTTTGTAACTTATTAATTTATTATTTCATATGGAGTAATACGCCAAACTCTAACTCAAGATGAAAACAACCTCTTCGCTACTCCAGTAAACATTCATGCCAACCCGGAAGATCACCCAACTGCATGTTTCAACCATCGCTATTAACAAACAATCCTTCTTTAACTAAAGCACACTAACTTTTACAGTAATAAAGAACAGATAGTCATTCCTAGTTGTAACATCACAGAATACATACCATACAATACAATGATTTATCATGTATTACCTCAAGAACAGGAACCACAGTAAGCCTTGCAAGAACATAATACAAAGCAAAATCTAAAGCAACCGATCAAACAGGGAAACTAAGGCCTATATATATTTTTCGCATAGATCAAACCTTCTGCACCAAACCAGCGAGCAAGAACCCAAGAAAGCTGCAACCTATTGGGTGAGTTCGGAAGCATGGGAGGAGACTTAGCCTGAAGTTTGAAGAGCTCGACGAGGACGAGCGCGAGGAGGGCGGGACGGAAAGGAAGGTGTACGCCCTGGGGTACTCTTCGGAGCTGCTGTCGTACGGGCGCACCGGCGAGTCGAGGCGGCCGATGAGGCTGCACGAGTTCCATGTAAGCCCGTTCTTCCGCTGGACAGGAGGAGCCCGCAGCATCGACATGCGGTACGCCAGGCTCTCCACCTCCTCCCCACCACCGCAGCCGGCGTCTACGTGGAGGAGCCGCCGGACCGCCGGCGAGCGCGCTGCAGCGGCGGCGAGGGAGCGCAGCATTTATCGGGCTTGGGGTATGGAGAATGTCTGGCTCGATTTGGTGTGAGGCCTGATGGGCTTCTGGCTTGGTTTTCACCTTCTTCTTCTTGGGCTTGATTCAACGCATCGGCAATGGCAAGCCCGCAATGTTCTGGCCGGACAATTGGTTGCTCAGACTGGTGTGTGCGAAGGAACCAGGGCCTCCAGACAAGGTTTTAGTGTTAAGGAACCTCGCTATCGAATAATCCTGCTGAATGATCTAAATCGGAGAATGTAGAGGAGACATAGGTATATGGGGAGCGACGACAGAATTCTTTATTGATTTCTGATTGATTGTACATAGGGGGACCTACTCCTCCTTTTATAGTAGTCGTCTAGGGTTTCGACTAAGGGGTCAATCATGGGCCTTCAATGTGCCATGAGATTTCTCAACACTCCCCCTTGGGCCCTTTGCCGCGAAATGCATATGCCTCATTAAAACTGCAGAAAAACCCAGTGGGAAAAATACTTGGAGAAAGAGTACATAGCATACGCTTACTATGTTGCACGAATTGCCTCGTTAAAACCGTATGCAAGAAAACTTCATGAAAAACTTGCTAAGGAAAAAGAGTACAATTCACCCAAACTTCAATTGCTAGTATTTGAGATTCATGTTGGGTATTCATAATTCATCTTCAAGATTTATGGGAGATGTGAAATATCTCCCCAAATCTGCACTTCTAATTCTCATCATTCCAATTCCTTTTACGCACCTTTCAAAGGTAGATAATGGGAGTGATTTAGTGAACAAATCTGCAAGATCTTCACATGACTTAGTATGCAATATCTTGATCTCGTTCATCTTATGCAATTCATGAGCATAGAAGAACTTGGGGTTGATATGCTTCGTGAGATTGCTCTTCACATAACCCATCTGTGCTCGGGCAACACAAGTTGCATTATCTTCATAAATGATTGTGGGAGTTTGCTCAATGTTCAAGCCACATGACTTCTGGATGTGGTGAACCATTCTTCGGAGCCATGCACATTCGAGAGGCTTCATACAAAGCAATGATTTCTGAGTGGTTTGTCGATGTCGAGACAAGAGTCTACTTAGACGACTTCCAAGAAATTGCCGCTCCTCCACATAGGAAAACATAGCCGCTTTCGGACTTTGCCAAGATGCGGTCCGATAAGTACCAAAGATCGGGCGTAGCTAACCAAATTCAATTCATTATTTCTTCCAAAAACAAACCAAGATCTTTGCTTCCTTGATGTAACTGAGGATGTCCTTGATCCTTTCCAATGCCTTTTGGTGGGTTCTCAGACCGCACGGGTAGCAAATTTACTACGAACGCAATGTTCGCCTAATGCTATTCGCAAGGTACATGAGCGCTCCAACCGCACTCGATATGGGAATTCGCCCCGTGACTTCCTCCCCTCTTCTCTAGGTCTATATGGGTCTAGGTCCGCTTGGAGTGACCTTCCACCATTGGAGTCTTTGCAGGATATGCCTTTTCAAAACCAAACATTTCCAACACTTTCTGTGTGTAGGTTGATTGATGTACCAAAATTCCTCCTTGGACATGCTCAAGCCGCAAGCCTAAACAAAACTTGGTTTTACCCAAATCCTTCATTTCAAACTCGCACTTCAAGTATGAGGATGCTTCTTCAATTTCTTCATCCGTCCCAATGATGTTCAAGTCATCTACATAGACGGGATTATACGTAATCCATTCGGGATCGCCAGATAAACACACATGGACAATCTTCGCTGTTTGTATAGCCTTTCTTGCAGAAAGTCACTCAAGCGATTGTACCACATTCTTCCCGATCGCTTTAGCCCATACAAAGATTTCTCCAATTTCACATCAGATAGGTTTCTATTTGCACCGCCTTGGTTCGGATAGGAATTCCTTCCAGATTTTCATGTATATCTCCGAATCCAAGTTCCCATACAAATGTGCTGTGACAACATCCATTAGCTTCATTTTCAACTTCAAGTTGACTGCCATTGAGATCAAATATCTAAAGGTAATTCCTCCCATGACTGGAGAATATGTTTCTTCATAATCAACCCCAGGACGTTGAGTGAAACCTTGAGCTACAAGCCTTGCCTTGTACCTTACAACTTCGTTGTTTTCATTCCTCTTTCGAACAAAAACCCATTTGTGACCTACAGGGTTTATATGGGGAGGTGTGCGACATACGGGCCCAAATACCTCTCTCTTGTTCAGAGAGACTAACTGATGTGCACTAGGGTTGTCCCGATCTTCTGATGTAAACGATACGATGAACCACAAGATCAGCAAGCAAAAAATCACAACGTCACCACACGAGGCGAGCAACCGAATCAAAGACCCGATCGATCCTTGTACCTGTTGCGACCAAGAACATGCAAGAACAAGGTGATAGCAATTTTAATCCAATAATCTCAAGGAAACAAGAGTGAGGTTCTGTTTCTCAACTCGGGTGGTCTAGTCGACACAAAGAAGATTGAGGAGGACGACACCTGGGTCTACCAAAACACAACAAAACCTAAAAATGAAGAACAGGGGTGAGAACCCAATATAAAGGGGTACCCACACAAAGAGGAGCGCCTAAGAGGGTGCGGCAGCCAGAGAGGGGCGCTGCCAAAGGAGGGTGGAACCCTAAGAGTACATGGGCCTTAGGCCTAAAAGAAAGGTGGCGCAAAGACCAAATTTCTGTCCTGTGAGATTGTTCTGTGATTTTTTTGGCTCCAGGAGGAATTTGGTCTCGGATTAGATCCATTGGAATGCTTATCTCGATACCTTTCAAACGAGTTGTCGAACGTCGAAACGGAGTTCGATGTGGCCGTGGCGTCCGCTTGAAGTACTGCTGTTCTCGGATGGCCGAACCGACTCGACGACGAATTGGGCTTTATCTTGGGCCTTCCTTGGCGCGTGGACTGTCCTCGTGGATATTCTTGACGTGCTGGTCCAGCAAAGGTGGATGGAAAGGACTTGCTTCCGGATTAAGCCCTAAAGACGCCGTGAGACGGCGAAGCGGACGAAACAATGACGGCCGGGGACGGCGAAGCGGTCGAGAGGAAGAAGGGGCAGCGTTGTATCCTTGGTTGGGATGTCCTCATCACTAACTCTGCAGTGATTGCCTTCTTCCATTCTTCCTAATCTAACCTTTTCTTGCACTCTGCGAGAGATGCAGGCTCGAGATCATGATCAATGATCGAGGCAATCTTCTTTGCAAAGTATGCATCGACATTGGTCGTTGCTCTATTCGTGGATTCTCCCGTTATTACAAAGTTTATAGCCATTTCTTCATGGGGTGCTTCATGCACTTCTACTTGCTCTTCACGCTATTCCCTATCGCAGAGTAAGTTCCTTTAGCTTTTCATCGCCTATGTGTGCGCACACATTATTTCCGCGCTTCTCGCAGTGGAAGATTCAAGTCCGAATTGCCTTTTCTCACGGCATCTTTCCAAAGGCTGTGTCTCAACTGCTCCCTTCTTTCCTTGGGGTATTTTCGTGATTGGTTGTGGTGTCCTCTCGCCGCTTTTCCAAACGCCTCCGTACTTTGGGTTTGAGGAGCCGATTTCTGCTTTTTTCTTTGAGGCCTCTCACAGATGAGGATACCTTCTATTTCTTTGCTATTTCCACCTCTCTAGTGCATTTCTTATGGTACATGCGACTTAACCACGCCTTTCAGATCACAAAAATGATCAGCAGCCATTTGCTAAATTCTCGCAAATCAATTATCTTATGGACTTTTGATTTGCTTCATTAGTGCGGGGTCATGCGCGGGATTCCAGAGAATGCCATATGATTTCCGCATTTTTCATCCAAAGGTTGATTTCTCCCTAATGACGGAAACGATCCTCGTAAAAATGTAATCACCGACCGGGTCAGATGCAAGTCTCCAATATGGGTTCCAAATACCGATTATGGATGCACTCATAACCAACGATATCCCGCATTTATGAGAGGGCCCATTGCAATCACGAGGGGTGGTATAGGAACATATACCATACACCCAAATTTTTGAGATAGGAGATTTTCGAGATGACCCCATGCACCAGCTTGCATAGAGGAATGGATGTTGTAGGTCAAGGTCCAAATTGATGAGAGCCGCTGCAGAGATCGCGTGTCCCCAACAAGTGTTGGGCAAGTTACAACTCGCAAAGCGTTTGGCAATAAATTTAATCCTTTTATTAGTGCTTCACTAGTCTATTCTCGCGATGGACGCGGTACGGAGTGCTCAATCGCTATCCTCAAGCAAAGGCAATAATCATCAAATGCCTTTGATGTAAATTCACCGCAGATTGTCCATTCGATGGACTTCACGCGATGATCGTGAAAGCATTCTTAATTTTATGATCTGCGAGATCGCCTTTGCAAAAGCATGGTTTCTTGTTGACAATAAGTATACATGCGACCATTTTGAGGAAGCATCGATGAGCACCATGAAGTACCGAAACGGCCCTGACAAGGGCTAAATCGGGCCGCAAATATCCCCGGATACGTTCCAGAATGCAGGATTTCACTTTGCACTTTCATGACAGAGTGTCTAGTTATTAATTTTCGTGGCACATGCAGGCACAAAAAAATCTTCATGATTCGGGAAATTTTGAACATTAATGCCATGACCTTGTGAGTTGTTCACTATATTCTCATCATTCTAAGACCAGATGATCTAATCTACAATGCCATAAAGAAAATAACTCGAGCTTCTAAAGACAATCTTCAAGGAAGTATACACTTGTGCATAAATATTCGTGTAGTACAACCCAGATTCATATGAGAGACATTTTTCTAATACCATTTTCCCACATACCGTGTGCTTCACAATGCACAAGTATTCTTTGCCATTTTCTTCATTGGTTTCTACGTGAAAACCATTGGCGCGGATGTCTTTGAAACTTAAGAGAGTGCGTGTTGTTTCAGGATACAAAAGGGCTTCTTCAATTACCAAAGTTGTACCCATAGGCAATATAATTGTGGCTCTTCCCGAGCCTATTACATATGAATCGCTCGTGATCGTAGTAATCTTTCCAACGCTCTTCGTGATTGACCGAAGTATTTGGACTCTCTTAAGATGGTATTTGTTGTGCTACTATAAACAATGCATATCTCTTCCATTTGGGCGCTACACGATTTCTAAAAAGGAAAATAATTCCAATCAAACAAAGGCAAAATAATTCAAACATTGCTTGCAAATTAAAAATATCGAATAAAGAATAAATTGCATATTTATTCATGAGAGAAGTATGCTCTTCTAGAGCTTACAATTCATTATTCAAAAGAAATTGCTAACAACCATAATTTAAAAGAAAATGCGATTCATGCATTAAATGGAATCAGAAATATGCATTAATTTCGCTTCTATGTCATTGACAGAAGTTTTCTCTTCATTTGCCATAAGATTGGCTGCAGCATCGATGTCCAGGCTAGTCTGTGAGGATGAGACAAGTGGGGTATCCTCATCCATGGCATCGTTATCACCAATCTTGGCGAAGTGAGCCTCTGCTGGGGCATTTTCTTTTGCCTTCTTCTTAGCCTGATATGCGTTGATCACTTCCTTGGATTCCCGGTATATTTTTGACCAGTGTCCGCTAGTGCCACACCTGAAGCACGTTTGGTTCTGCTGTCCATACGGCTTAGCATGCGCTTTTTCTTTGTCATCCTTCTTCATTGTGGCTTTGGACTTTCCCTTGGCCTAAAACCTCTCTTTTCCACCCTGCTTGCCCTTCTTTCTATGAGTGGGCTTTTTCACCTTATAGTCGTTGGCATTGACTTATGTGCCAATGCCTCTTCCAGATGGTCGTGAGACGGTTCTTGCGTAGAACATCATCTTGTGACTCAAGAACTTGCATGACATCAATCGCTTCGCTATACTCCTTGTATGCGCCCTAACGATAGCCGCGCACTGATAGCATTTGGGTGGAAGGTGGAGAGAGTCTTTTCAATCTTCTCCTTGTCAGTGATCTTCTTGCCACATAGGGAGAGATTGGTACAAATTATGTGCAAGACAGAATTGTACTCACCCACTGTTCTATAGTCTGCAAATCTCACGCGGACCCAATCTTGCTGTGCTTGGGGCAAGATGGTGTACTTGAGCTTCTCGAACCGCTCCTGAAGTGCACTCCAAAGCTCAAGTGCACTCTCTTCAGCCATGTATTCATTCTTCAGAGTGGCTGAGAGGTGGTGCCCGAGGAAGTGCAAGGCTTGATCATTTTGCTCGGCGGTAGGTTGCGCGTCCTGCGAGGACCCTAGACCAATCGTAGCACGGAGCTTCTTGCCCCAAGAACGATCTTCACGTCCGATGCCCAAGAGGTAGTTCGACCATGCGGGCCGCTTCAAACTCACGATTCACGATGTCTGACATCCGCATGATTTCAAAATTCTGACATTAGATTAGTACGTGTAATCTAATTGAAAATGGTTGCAAAAATCATAAAGTGCAGAAAATAAATTTCCATGCATTTCCAGTATACTAAATAAAGCAATGAATTCAAAATTCATAAAGAATATTCATAAATGCAGAGAATAAAGCTAGAAAAATTAGAAACAGAGCCAAATAATTTTCTAGATTTTCTGGAAATTTTCCTTAAATTTTTCTGCTATTTTTTCTTTTTTTCTTTTCTTTTCCTTTCTTTTCTCGCCCGGCCGAACGGCCTTTGGGCCGTCCCTTTTTCTTCGGCCCGTCACCCGTGGGCACTGGGCTCTGTAGGGAAGCGGCGCAAGGCTTGCCAAGCCGAGTCAAGGGCTAAGCAATGATGGCGCTGCAAGGCCGAGGTCTGTAACATCCCAAAAATTGAGTTTTGTAATGTTGAATTCAAAAATAAACCATTTGCATTTTCCTTGAATTAATTCCAGCTTAATTTGAATTATCCATTAATGAAAGGATTTAATTTGACTAAACTATTCATCAAACTAAAGATTTTCAGTTTTAGTTGGGTTTATTGTGCTTCAAGGATTTTTTCCGTATTTTTGGAGATTTTTCGAATTTATTTGCTATTTATTTGAATTTATGTTCTTTAATTGAATTTCGAATTTCTTAATTGGATTTTTTCTATTTTCTAAAACCTCTCGCCGATTTCCACGTGGCCCATCTCCTTCGCCCACCTTAGCCTAACCCGCTCGCTCTCGCCCTCACCATTGTACCAAGGCCGCGGCTCGGCCACCGGATTCGCCGCGGCGCGCCGAGATCGCGCTTCACGAAACCCTAGCCGCACGCCACCGCCGAGTCCGCGCTGCCACGCTTTGGCATCCGTATCGCGCCCGCTGCGGTCCTCAAGGCTATAAAAAGCCGAGCCGCTGCTTGATCTGGTTCTTCGCCGCGCCGCGCTCGCCGCCGCCTCGCTGCCGCTTCCCATCGCCTAAGACCTCGCGGCCGCCGCCCGAAGCTCGCCAGAAGCTTCGCCGCCGCAGCCGAGCCTTTTCCGCCGCTTGCCGCCCGGTGCCTTCTCCGCCGCAGCCGCTGCTCGTTAAGTTCACCGCTATCCTTTTCCGATCCGCACCAACAAGATGTCCGATCCGCCGCCGCTGCGCTGCTTCGCCACGCCTTCTTCCTCGCCCCGAAGCCGCCGCCGCCGCCATCGGCCTGCTTCGCTCGATCGTGGCCGTCCGATCGCCAGCCGATGTCTCGGATAGCGCCATGCCGCCGCTCCCCGCAGCCCTCACCTTTCCGCCGTCCGATCCAACTGCGTTGCTGATGTGCGACGCGTGGTCGCCAAGGCTACCCACTTGCGCTATCATTGCGCGCCACGACGCCATCCATGGCGTCACTTAGCGCTTCTGCAGACCGATCCACCGTGGACCGTAGCCTTCCGTGGACTCGGTCCATAGATCGGGTCCCGCATGTCAATAAATAAGAATTTTCGGATTTATTTTTATTCGGAAATTGATTGTCGACGCCGTTATGCAAAGAAATCGATTTTCCAATAGAAAATTGTAACATCCCAAAATTCAATAAAATCAGAAATATAATACTAAAAATATCCATATGATTTATTGATATGTTTTCTGATTTTTCCTGAATTAAAGGAATTCTTTTGGCTTTTCCTATTGAAAGAAAATCAAATAAGCTATGTGGTCAAATGGTAAAAGACAAAAAGGTAAAAATATAAATTTAGAAAAATTCTTAAAAATCTCAGACCTGGCATTAATTAAAATAAAATTTAAAAGGTAAAATAATCATGAGGAGTCAAGTGAAAATCTGAACCAAAAGATTTGTTCAGGATATTTCTTACCATAACCAGAGTTGAAACTTTAACCATGCTGACATATTAACTTAAACCAACCCTGGTAAAAATATAGAGAATTTATCTCTTCATTTAGTAATTTTAGAAATTCAAAAACTGTCAATAAGAAAAGATGAAAATACAATGTCGTAATTATCATAAAAATATCAAATATAAATTTTTAAAAATTTTACAGCAAGTATTAAATATTAATAAAAATTTGTCAAAAAGTTTCATAAAATTTTAAATTCATTTTAACCCTCATTTAAATAAAATACAGAATCAGTTAAAGTCTTCAATAGTACAATGTCAGATTTTTAATAATATTTTCACTCATCATATTTATTTCAAAATTTTACTAGACTGTATTCTTTACCTTGCCGACCTCTGTAAATTTTTTTATAAAATTCTGAGCTTATTTTGAAACCTAAACTACCGGATTTACCCTGAGTTGTCCGTAATCATCCTTAGTTTTAAAACCTTGTCTCGCTGACGCAGGGCCCGCCTCGACAGCCGCCCTCGCGGCCGACTTCATTTTCTCTCTCGACCGCCTCGCCCCACCTGCAGCTCCTTCTTCCCGCTTTCTCCCGCTCTTCTTCCGCTTTCTCTCGCTGGCACCGAGCCACCGAGCCTCTCCGCTTTGTCTCATTCTCACGCAAACTCGCCGCTCGAGGCAGCTATCACGCCGCCAGAGCCACACCGCACCGCCCACCGACAAAGCTTCTCCCGCACTGTAATAGCCGAGAGAATGCCCGCAAGCCACCGCCATTTCTCCCTGCTCAAACCCTCGCTCCAACCGACTAAGCCACCTATATAAGTGCCGCAGCCATCCTCGCACTCGTGCATTCCTCAAACACTCAAAGCCGAGCTAGAATCGCCGCAACTCCGCCACCACCCTTTCTTCCCCACCCGCTAAATACCCAAAAAAGGGGAAAACGCTCAAACTAGCTTCGCCGAGCCATTCTTCAACCACCCACCAAGTATCCTCACCACCCCAGAACCGATCACCAACCTCAATTTGACCCCTTCTTCTCCGGTGAGACGCTGCACCGAGCTACTTCCGCCACCGCCGCAGTCGCACGGTGAGAGCCCCCCTCCGTTATCCATTTTCTTGCCTGAACCCGGAAATGGACTCCTTGTGTGATGCTAGTGCTCATCGTGGTGACCTTTCACCTCGGGAAGCCTTAGTTCGCCGTGTTGCCGATGAGCCGTGAGCTCCACCGCCCCTCTCCGGTGGCAGGCCGCTTCCAGCCACCACCGACCGAAGCACCACCTCCCATAGATGCGCATGAGTACGCTGAGCAAGAATCCGGAACCCATTCCGCGATTTCGGCCGTGCTTCGCCGCTGGCGAACCTCGCAACCAAGCCCTCGTTCGGTCACCGGCGCTTGGGTCCACTTCGCGCCACTGCTGTTAGCGCTCTCGCTCGCGGCCCCGGACGCCGGGCCGACTATTTGTGTAGAGTCATCGCCGCTGGTCCCGCTGTGTCGGCCGCCAATACAGCTGCTGCTCACCGCCACCGGGCCCGCATCTTAGTGCCTCTGGCCAAGCCCAACAGCAGTAAAAGTGAAAGGTAGTTGTCGGACCCGAATATGCAAATCCGACCTCTGTATTCAAAGACTAGTCCAGATCACGCTAGTGCACACAGCCTCAACATAGATGAAATATCACAATCATACACAATGGAATAATAAATAAAGACTTCATCTATTAATATAGAACTATTGAACGACCTTAAGGTCAAACTTACACTTGTGAGGCCTTGGTGGCTTCAACTCAAAATAAATAAACAAAGAATGAAAGAAGAACGTCGATTTAATCCCATCAATATACCATAGGCAATCGACAAGGTTCAACTCCTAGATAATCGCCTCCTCGTGAAACTTCTCCTCCTTCAAGTTGTAGTCTTCTCCTCAACCGATGATTTTGTGTTGCAAGGGTGAGTACATAAAGCACTCAACAAGTTGTGCATGTAATGTAATTCTATGTAACTATATGTAGGGCTTATTCCAAAGGAAAAGGCTATTATGGCTATTTTGCAATAAGCAAGATTTATGAACAAATACAATAAATAGATTGTAAAGATCAGAAACAAATAACAAAGAATAGATAGATTCAAGATTTCAAGTAAACCAAGTTTCCAATCCTATGTCAAGTTCCAACCTTTCATGGCAATCCCGCCATCCCATTCCAAGTTTTCATTTCAAAAGTCTAACCCTTAATCAGTAATTCCCGAGCTTTGCTCAATACCGTGAGCACGGCTATTCAATAGGTTTACACTCTGCAGAGGTTATGCACTTTACCCACACGACGTGATATTCTCTTTGTGCTCGGCCATCAAGACACTTCCTTTGGTGTACCGCAGAGAATTCACGACAAAGCCTTTCAGAACCTCTACCTTAACCAAAGAACCTCTCCTGTTGCCTTCGCTATCACTCCTCTCCACGCAGCGCTACCAAGTATAGGACAGGCCAACACCGCTGGATGGGTACCAAGCCGCAAAGACGTGTACGCCTCGCATAGGTACACTTCCGCATCGCCGCCCCGAGGTATCGAGGAAAGATATCGTAACCCTAATCAACTAGGTCCGCCCCATATCGCACATGTGGTCGCATGATTGACTCAGTCAAAGGCTTGTAAGGTTAAGTCCTTAAGATGATCGAGGCAAGACTTCCACATACCCCCCGCCCATCGGGCCCACCTTGGCATTCTCGCCTTGCCACTTGCCCCAATCTAAATCATAACCACCTGTTGATTACCAAGCACCACGTGCCATCAAGAATTTAACCTCGCTATGTGACATCCTCTCGCCACCGCAACTCAATCTCATCGTGACCACACATGACACACAAGTTCATAACATCGCTCCATATTCCATTAGTCAAGATTATTTATCAAAGACTAAAGTACATGTGATGGCGTGGCATGACTAAGCAACTAATACGGTCTAACCATCCCATGTTGATTATTATTACTAACCAACTATAATGAACCAATCTAGGTGACAATATATCATGGTATACAAATGGCAAGGTAGGGTATAGAGCAATTGGGTATAATAGCTAAGTCCCAAATTTAATTGAAGACATTTGTACATGTCAAATAATATGCAATAAAGTAAAACAATATAGCAGCTTTTGTAATCGCAGTTCAACATGATCAAAGCACAACTTGCTCGCACTTGCTATAAACTGCTCTTTACTCTTTTAATTGATCTTCTGCTTCATCAACCTTTGGCTCTTCAATCGAATGCTTGACTTCCTCGTCCTTCACTACTTCGTAACTTCGAACGACACGCCTAACGACAAAGAAGCACAAATACAACAAAACTCAAAAGCAATTCAAATAAACTCCAATTTAATATTAGATTGGTAATGAACGGAAGGATTGAATTTAGGAACTTAGATTTGATCAAGATTGATGAAAGAGAACAGGCTTTCAGAAGATTTATCGAGAAGGTTACGACTGATAATTAGAGAAAAACGGAGTATATTCCAGGGGATATCCTTCGAGATTAATTAACTCGATTGGACAAATTGACATATGGGCTCTTGATCTATAGATCGGGTCCATAAAGATATGTTAGTTCATGATGAACTAAACTGATGCTCAATGTTGACTTTTGTTGACTAAACAAATACACACCAAACAAAAGAAAGATAGACTAATAGAATAGATATGGCACTGTGGATATGACAATGGCCAATGGTCTATCGACCAAGTCCACGAATGAATTCGGGTTAATGGCGATTAGATTTTCGTGGATAAGACAAGGACGGATGGAATCGACATTCATGCGATCCGATCCGGGTTCACCATACATCAAAGAAGAGACTTGACGATAACAGGCGATGACGATATGTAGTAAGACAAGACAAATATCTTACTACGGTGGACACAACGGGAAAACCGCAATACCGGCAGCAGCGCTCACGATGAACTCACCCATCGAACCGATCTTAAGTTAGGTTTTGGTCCGATTTGCGATGATAGAAAGATAAATCCGCACTCACAAGGAATGGGGTTAGATCACGATAGACGATAGAAAGGATAATGACATCGCGCTACGCCTACCGGAATGCGATATGCGATGATAGCGAAGCGAGAGCAAAGCGTTAACGGCGGAACGTTAACGAAGAAACGTTAGCAATGGAACGTTAACGACGGGACGTTAACGGCGGGAGGTTAACGACGGAACGTTAACGACAGAACGTTGACGGCGGGACGTTAACGGCGGGATTAACGGCGGGACGTTAACGACGAATTGGACCAAGGGTTAAGTCCGGTTTGAGCGAAACGATTCAAGGATGAATACACTTGGCATAGGGTAGGATGGTAGGGTTGGCTCTCGCGATTAAAGGTTTTCAAAGATGGCGAACCGAAATGCGCACCGACACGGCGACTAGGCCAAAAGACGCCGGGTAGATTATAGAACATGGCTTTGACGGCAACCGGGATCAATGAACTTCAACGGTGGGCAAAACAGGGATAATGATTTCTGACACAATGACATGGCCACGATAAACCAAAATGGTTGGCGGCACAAGAGCGACGCGCGGCGGTGGCAAAAGGCGACGGTAACGAATATTAAAATTTTCGTGGATGGAACAGCAGAGGGAAGTGAGCACCACGTAGAACGCGCGACAGGAACTCAACGGTATATCCGGATTTGAGGCAACCCAACGGACAGATCACAAACTGCCGATGAACGGCTGCTAAAGCTAATAGATCAAACGGTCATAACTATTAAAATAATGGATGAAACCTAACCAAAATTTACAGAGAGCTATCTGGGATCATTTGGCACGATATGACGCGAACGGATCAGAGTTTTACCTTCTGGTTCAACAGGGAACGCGCGACGAAGTTTTCTCGCACGTCGACGCACCTCGATCGATCGGGAAGATTGAATTTTCTGCAGAAATCCCGTGGACAAAACCTTGAGTTAGGGTGAGAACCGTGTAGAGGACATCAAGAGGAGTCTACAGAAAAAATTTCACGGTCAAACTCGCAAAAACGAAGGAGAACGGGCAGCAGCAAGATTTGAGATTAGAACTGCCGTAACTTTTGATTCGCGGATGGAACTGCACCAAATTTGGTGGAGAGATAGATCTGACTATATGGCACGAGATGACGTGGATGGATCTCAGAAAAACTCACCCAGACGGCGAACGCGTGCCAAGATCGGCCGCGATGGCGGCGACGGAAGAGCTCGCCGACGTTGTAGGAGAAAAAGGGTCGCCGGCGGTGCTCTGTTTGGAATATTACAAAACTGATTCACAGGGGTGTTGCAACCTTCATGGGGTGCTCCACAAAAATTTGACGATGAACGGAGTTCTGGAGCACCGTGAGCTCGGCCAAGTTCTTCACCGGAGTTAGGGAAAAGGCTTGCCGAGGGATCTCCGTTGCGATTCTGATGCGGATCTTTTAGTATGATGTGGGAATGAGGAGAGGCGTCTAGGGTTCCATTTTCAGCTACAAAGGAGCAATGGATCAACGGAAAAGCTCGCGGAGTTGGGGAAAGAATCGGTTTCGGAGGTGCTCTGATAGGTATTTTGAAAATCTGATTTTACTGGATGTAGAGGACAGCAAGAGGAAGCTCTGTGAAAATTTCAGGTCAAAATAAGATCGGGAGTGACCAGGAGAGCTCGCCAAGTTATGCCTAAAATTCGCTTGAATTATCATAGATTCTGCTTATTTAATCCGAATTATTAAGTATCACCCATAAAATCGAAATAAATATCAAACAACCATCTAAAAATCAGAGAAAATCTGGAACGTGACCCACAGTTTTAGTAACACAAATAAAATATTATTACATAAAATAATAATTTTATTCGTGTACAGAAATACTTTTATATTATTTTAATACCTTCTTAATTTGGAAAATACTAAAACAACACCAAAATTCTAAGAAAATTCAGGAGTTTAATTAGGACATTTGAGATCAAATAAAATATTTTGTACCACCAAATATTTTATTTTGTACCCACATATATTTTTATTTTGTTAAAGCTTTCGGAAGGCTTTAGAAAATATATAATTTGACAAATATAGAAAATTTCACAGAAATTCCTTAGGTTTATTTATATTAAATAAGATAGTTTTAGCAAAACCAAATCTTTTATTTTGTCTCCAAACTATATTTTAATTGATGAGACTTTTGGAAAGATTTTGAAATCAGATTTTAACAAATAATGGGAAAATTCACCAAGTTCCTTGTGATATATATATATTTTAAAACTAATTCCAACCTAAATAGGGTTTTTATTTAGGAAATAGTTTTAAGTTTTTCTAAAAATAGGCAAAAGTCTTTTTCTTTTGAACTCTAGAGAAATCCAGAAAATAAAGAGGAGACAAATAAACTTGAACAACCGATAAAAATAATAATTTAATTTTTTTTATCCTATTTTTGAAATAAAAATTTGGGATGTTACAGTAGTTCTGATCAGAAGGCGTACTTTCCGTTTTTAGTAAATTTACTAATTTTCTGTATTTACAAAACCGAATGCATTCAAACTTAAATATCTTTTGAACTAACCAACCAAATGAAGTGAACTAAATTTCTAAATTCATCTAAAGTCATGAAGATTCAGAATATGCAAAAGTATTTTAAAATGAACTCAGTTTGAATTTTTGATTTAAATTTAAAGAAAGAATTTGAAATATGCCGTTTGTAGAATTTTTGCAATTCAAATCCAAATTAAATGAAACGAATTTTGTTAGACACCATACTCTGTTAGGAACCTGATTATGCAAAAATACTTAGGGTGTACCATAGAAAATAATTAAAGTATAATATAGGGTAAGAAAGTAGTCCCACAGTAACAATCCAAATAATTTCAGGATTTAGAAATTGAAAATTCAGAATAGTGAAACATGTAAAAATGGTCTCTGAAAATGATAAATAAAAGTGAGTAATTCAAGAAAATAAGATTGATTATTATTGGAATCTAATCAGAAAATGTTCGTGAAACTTACAAATAAACGTACAACAAATATATTGATTTAAGCAGTTGATTTTGTTTGGCTCTTATGTCTGATTCTTTCGTTTTGTTGGAATTGCCATGTTATTAATATTCGACGTAGCACCACTGAAAAACTCGTGAATTCGATGATCGAAGTTTGACGTCGAGGAACATCAACAAGGCAAGCACCCTTTGACCATATTGATCCCAAATTTACAAATGTTTTCATTAAATGTTTTACTGCATACTTTATTTTACTAAAGTCTGCTATATTATGGGTATTGGTAGCCATACCTGTAGATTTATGGAACCTCCTTGATAAGTATGAAATTGTGAACCTTGATAACCCTAGAATAGCATAGACATTATTTGATGTCGATCTGGGTTGGTCACATTTAGTGACATGCTTAGCCATGCTTAAATGAACATAAAACCTTGACATGATTAAAAATGTTGGATATGACAACTTAATGGATATGACCTTTCTTGGTTGATATGTTAATCAAAATGAAAATAAAACTATGGTTTAGATGCGGGCAATTATTGGCAATAGCCGGAAGTACAAGAGACTTGTACGTAGTGTAGGGTGGAGATTATTGCCCGTGTCGGATTAAGGACCGAACTACGTGTTCGTTAAACCCAAGAATTTACCGTACAACCACAAGTGCTGGTATGGGACAGTCTTAACCTATTAAGTTGCTTAAAACTAGCTTTGCACATTGGTAGGCTGGAGTAGTACGAGCTTCTTCAGTGATTGGTTGCTCGTAGGGGCGCCCACACCGAGGTGTTGAGAGTCACGTTTGCTAATACAATGGTGAATGCCATACTATGGACATGCTTAATCATCATTGTGCAAAGGATCAGCAAACATAAACACCATAGTACGGTTTAACGTCATCGGGTCGGGTGCAAAGTTAGGGTTAAACAATGTAACGGTTGTGTTATGATCTCCTTGCCGACACACCAAAGGAAGTGTGTTACTGGCCTCGCAAAAGGGGTTGATCATTACTTGTGGGTAAAGCTGTACAACTCTGCAGAGTGTCAAACTTTTCGAAAAGCCGTTCCCGCGGTTTTGGGAATCTTGGTGCGCCAGCACTAGATAGCTGTTTTTATTTTCATAAAACTTGAAATTTCTACCTGGGACTGGTAGGATTGGATGATGGACATGGTCATGATACCCAGGTACATGAGATTTATTTATGCTTATATTTTGTTACTCTCATTATTAAGCTGCTTTTACTTAAATTCCGCTTTACAATCTATTATTCTCAGATTTACATTCCAATTTAGCTTTATGCAAAGCAACCATAAGCCTTCCCTTGAAATGGCCTGCATATATAATAGGTTTTGCAAAAGTCTTGCGAGTACGTAAGTACTCAACTTGCCTATGTTGATATTTTTAGGTGAAGAAACGGATTTCCCCGACGACACCTTTTATGACGCAGAATTGGGGGATGTGAACGATGAATTTTACTAGGGTCTTCCTTGTCAGTTGCCTGTGGGGATAATGGGTTGAAGGCATACTACAAGAAATATGTCTCCACTGATATGCTTTTACTTTTGGTATTGTAAGAATGATATGTACTTTGCTTCCGCCGTAATAATAAAGTTGTGTATGACTGTGATATCAATTTGTATTTGTGCGTACTAGCCACTGATCATGGGACTAGTACTGTATGCACATGGTATCCATTTTGGTATTTATTTATCAAAAATGGTGGCCTTACAAGTTGGTATCAGAGCCATGCTGGTTGTAGGAAACCCTGGGTAGCTTGGGCGTAAATGAACTTAAAACTTGAAATTAGGATTCTCAAAACTAAAATGATTAATTAGGTCATCTGACTAATTTATTAAGTATATTCTTGTGGTTGTGCCAAATAAATATTTATTATTAACTCTTTTCTGTTTTAAAAATTTTCTGCTAGAATCTTTTCCTCTAATATTTCATTATCTTACATTTAATCGGGAATACTAATTCCTTATTAAATGTGCAGATGGGAGGCTATGCGCCATGCTATATGTCTACTCGTGAGGGAAAATTCCTGCATGATGGGATATCTTGCTCAGATGCTGAATTTGCCCATTTCTCCGAGGATCCCGTAAATACAAGATTCCATGCCCCCGTTAGTTCGCTTCCTGGAGTATATAGCTAGGTAGATATCCTGCTAGAGTCGAGTATGGCGAAGGGGATAGATCATTTGAGGGCCCTGTTCTTCCATCACGATGGCCATGAACGGCGGCCTATAATGCAATTGTCGATCGCGCCATGCATTACCCGAATTGGCAGTTGCATATAGGAGAATTCCTTCTACCACCGTGGGGAAAATTGTTACATGGATTCCACCGAGTTATCAAATACCACCTTAAGAAACTTAGTGGAATTCATTAATGCATCGATCAAGATTGTCGGCAAATAGTTTTGAGTATAGGAAGCTAGGCGAGGATAGCGCATTTAGAAGATGCTATTGATCCTTGTCTAGCTAGAGGTTTGATGTCGCGATCGGTGTTGAGGCAAGCACCTCGAGTGCCCGTGGATGAAACCCGAGCACCGCCGAGGTATTGCCAAGCACGGATGTCACCGAGGAAGTCGACTCGCTTGCCTAGAATCCATGTAGATCCTAGTAGTGTTGTTTTGCGTCGCTCCCAGAGACCACAGTGTACCGTCGTCAAGAGACTTTTCCTTCCTCTGACATGGAGAGTTCCCACCTGTAGGTCTTCCAGAGGTAGTGTGGATATGGAGTCAATGAGTGAGTCTAGTTAGAAAATAAGAAATAACTTTTGGTTATTCTCCTTCTAAACCACGTAAGTTAGATGTCGCTTGTAAATGTTAGTGGTTATGCTTTTGCTTGTACATATTAAAAGTTGAAATAAAAGTTTTGGTTGTGAATCTTATTGTGTGCTTATGGCTCTACTCGTAAATATTTAACATTTCAGTTAATATTTTTACGATGTTGTGATCCTTACTAATAATAACTTATGAATGATAATAATGAGATAACCATTAGAAATCAAATGAACTAAAATCTTACCTATCCCTCTCTTTCTTTATGCCTTTCCAGATGCCAGTCACCAGATCTCTGAACGAGATAATGGAGACAGAGGCAACTCCTGAAAGTCAACCTCCAAGGGTGGCTTTAGCCACTCCAGCTTTGCCAAATCCAGTTCATCCTTCGTCCGAGCTTCTTCGTCACGTCGACCGCTCGTCAGAATCTCCGCCGCCAAGCAAAGAGCCCAAGCCCAAGGGACTGTCCCTGAAGAGCAATTGCCAGGACCGCCTACGATGGCACAAGTCTTGGCAATGATCGAGCAAGGACGGCAGACGAATACCCTTCTTCTTCAAAGAACAGCGCACACGGCTAATCTTGGTGCCGTGGATGCGGAGCCAGAAATGTCGGCTTATCGTCAATCTAAGTTGGGCGAAGTTCTAAAAACCCGACCCAGGACTTTCTTCTTCGTTGACCCCTTAGAAGCGTATGACTAGCTAAGATCGTGGAAAGCAAATTGGCCATTGCTCAATGCAAAGGACTATGAAAAAGTACTTTATGCTTCAGATAGTTGCAAGGTGCACTTGCTTCTTGGTGGAAATTTCACTATTCACTCAAGGCCAAGAAATTTCTTGATATCTTTCAAGGAAGCTTTTAGAAGGACTCACATTCCTTCTAGCCCGTTAATCTCAAGAAGGGAATTCTGAATCTTCACAAGGAAATATGTCCGTGATGGAATATCTCCACCGCTTCAATTATCTTGCCCGATATGCAACCTCGAAGTTACGCTCAAGCAAGAAGAATTGAACGCCTGAGATAATCTAAATGATGAAGTGAAGCATATCTTGGCTATTCATGATTTCCATGATTTCCAAGTATTGGTTGATAAAGCTATTATAGCAGAGCACAAGCATCAAGAATATTATGGAAAATCAAGAGAAAATGGATGGCTCGCAAGTCCGTAGTGCTAGCCCTAAGAAGGCCACGATTGGTCAATCAACCAATGTGCGACCTTTCCCTTTTCAAAGCAGAGAAAGGCGCAAGGTCAACCTTCTCGACTCGATGACCCCTGCTAGGCGTGCCGGTTCATCTGAAGGAAGCCTTTGGAATTCGTAATCAAGCACGGATGTCACATGCTATTGGTGTAATGAGCGTGGTCATTTCGCTAATGCATGTCCAAAGAAGACTCAAGCTCCAAATCTTCACCGACTCAAGGTGTTCGGCCCCTCGAAGACCGCAAGGTCGAGTAACTCAAGCAAGCTTAAACTAGTGTCACCGCAAGTTTAACTCAAGTAGCGGCCGCTGCACCATGTGACCGCCGAGGAAGCTAATGACGCCTCGATGTCGCGGCCGGGTATGTTCCTGCTCATTCAAGATCACCTTGCTATTGTTTGATTCCGAGCATCGATTCATTTATTTCAAAGAAGTTTGTCGATCAAAATGAAATCAAATCCAACCTTCTTTCTACCAAAATGCTAATTTATTCCCCTGGATCAACCATGAAATCAACAAAAATTTGTCCTAGTATCAGTATTGAAATAAATGGAATATTATTTCACGCTGATCTCATCCTTATAGAAACACATGGTTTAGATGTAATCCTTGGCATGGACTGGTTATCCAAATATAAAGGATGTATAGACTGTGCCAATCGATCAATTTCTCTTGTTAACTCTGAAGGTGTCCCAGTAAATTTTTCCTCCATCCAAAATTCAGAAAAATCCCAGTCCTTCCTTTGTTCAGCCATAATAAAAGAACTCAGCCAAATTCCTATAGTCTCTGAATATCCTGATGTATTTCCAGATGAATTGCCTAGACTTCCTCCAGACAGAGATATGGAATTTGTTATCAATCTTGTTCCCGACCGCTCCCATTTCTAAGCCTCCCTATCGTATGCCCCCTCATGACTTAGTCGAATTAAAGAAGCAAATTAATGAGCAATTAAAGAAAGGATTTATTCGACGTAGTTCTTCTCCGTGGGGTAGTCCGGTTCTTTTTGTTCCCAAAAAGGACGGTGGTACACGCATGTGTGTGGATTACCGAGCCTTAAATGATGTGACAATCAAAAATAAGTATCCTCTTCCTCAGACGACAACTGCTTGATCAATTGATCGGTGCTCAAGTCTTTTCAAAAATTGATTTGAGACATGGGTACTACCAATTGAAAATCAGGTCTGAAGATATTCCAAAAACTGCTTTTACCACGCGTTACGGATTGTATGAGTACACCGTAATGTCTTTCGGACTTACTAATGCTCCTGCCACTTTTATGACCCTCATGAATAAGGTATTCATGGAGTATTTAGAGAAGTTCGTCGTGGTTTTCATCGACGACATCCTCATCTATTCTGAAGGACCATGTGGAGGTCCATCCATGTTTGTGATGAGTATTTGACTTTATTTGAGCAAGGTGTGCTCAAGTTTGAGTTTGATTTGGATTGATTTCAAAAATGAAGCAATTTGAGTTGTCTCTGCCAGGAGTGGCAGTACCGGTCGTATGGACACGGTAATGATGAGTTGGATGGTTTATTGCACATCTTTGTGGGCATTGCTATGTGAGGAGTTTCCTTGTCTTTGATGGTTGCAGGACGACGGTGCTAGGTCATGGTGAGGCGGAGGATGACCGGGACTAGGCGAGGAGCGCTGAGGTCCGATTTGCTGGGAGATCGCCAAGATGATTGGAGATGGAGTCCGGGCAAGTCAAGAAGACAAGGAAAGGAGATGATGCTAGCTAGATGCCGCGTGGATCAATGAGGGCCATCGGATTGAGGTCTAGTTGATAGGTTAGCGGGTCTAGGTAGTATGCTTTGAAAACCGTGCAAGAAAACCCGGTATGTGTGTGGGTTTTGGGTTAGCCCTTGCATGACTGTGTGTGTGGGTTAATCCTAGCCCTTAGATGAGTGCTCTAGTGTTTAGGGACTCATCCAAGGGTGGTAGGTGGCCCAAGAGTAGTATAAATAGGGGTAGAGGGGTAGCCTCCTTCCTTTGAAGGTTTTGAGGTTTGTGAATGCTCCTTTGAGCTTTGCCCACATAAAAGTGAGGCTTTGTAACCTCTCCTTCCAGAAATGAAAGTTTTATCCATCCACCTCTGAATTTATTTTGTGCATTTACATTATGTCTTTACTTTATGCAATTTAAATTCAGCATTTACTTTCCGCAATTACTTTCTCGCAATTTACTTTCATGTAATTTGGATTTGACTCCCCTCCTTCTAAATGCTGATATTGGATGTTTTGAGTGTGTTCATATGGTTTTACATCTCTTTGCACTCTTGGATTAAGTAGAGAACATCTTTTCTTTCAAGTTCCAACTTTGTTCGTAACTTGTTCTTCAAGCAAGAGCAGTCAGTGTTTGATTTATATAAAAATCTAAAAAATCTTTTCAAGTGATTCTTATTGGAGGAGGTGTGGACTCTGATATACACTTTTATAAAAATTTTGGAGTTCACTTGTTGCACCGTTTGGGCGCCATGAGGTGAAAACTGAGCCCCAAACTTTCTGCTCAAGTTCTTGACCAGACTGTGTTCTTCGATTTGTCCTGTTTTTTCCGTAAGGCTTTTGAGGAGAAATTTGGTGGAGTTCTTCACGACTGATGCTCATAGGGAGAAAAGTGAAAGACCATGTGGAGGTCTATCCTTGTGTGTGATGAGTAATTGATGAGTTTTGAGCTTGTATTGTTTTAAATTGATTTGGATTTGAAGCAATTTGAGTGTTGGTCTACCGGCTTCGAGGCTTTGGTTGGTTGGAGACCAGTCGTCCGACCTCGAGTAGTCGGGACGTCCGACCTGAGTGGTCGGGGCTTTGGCAGGTCGGAGACCAGTCGTCCGACCCCGAGTGGTCGGGTCGTCCGACCTGAGTGGTCAGGGCTTTGGCTGGTCGGAGACCAGTTGTCCGACCCCGAGTGGTTGGGTCGTCCGACTCCGAGTGGTTGAGACTCCGAGTGATTGAGTCTGAGACCAAAGGAATGCACTCGAGTGGTCGGGATGGAGACCAGTGGGTCGACCACGTGTGGTCGGGTTTCACCGGTCAGAGTGTATATCCGTCTGCTGAGATGGATATGTGTTGTTGGACATTGCTATGTGATGTGGTTTTCTTGTCTATGATGGTTGCGTGACTTTGAGCTAGGTCATGGTGAGGCGGGACTGTGACTAGGCCGAGAGCCGTGGTCCGATGATCAAGGTGTCGCCAAAGATGACTAAGGCCGTGGAGTAGCCGCAAGCCGAGAAGACAAAGGAATGGATGAGATGCTAACTTGGAGCCGCCTGATCAAGGAGGACCGCTGGATCGCGTCAGAAGATAGAGAAGCGGTCAAGTTAGTATGAGTTGAAAAGCGCAAAACCCGCTGTGTTGTTGGGTTTCGGTGAGCCCATGCATAGCTGTGTGAGTGGGTAAAATCTCACTCTTGATGGAGTGCTCTAGGTTTAGAGGCTCATCCAAGGGTGGTAGGTGGTCCAAGCTCACTACAAATAGACAGGAGAGGGGTGTCTCCTTGAGATAGGGTGAGCAGTGAGGAGAGTGTATGTGAGTAGTTGAGAGTTGTTGAGAGGATAGTGTAAGGATCAAATCTCGCTCTTGGATGTTGGCTTAGGATTGAAGCAGCAACATCCAAAGGTGGGAATTGATCCCAAGTCACTATAAATAGAGGGTATGGGCAGCCTCCCTCTTGAAGGTTCCGAGGTTTTTGTCGCTCATTTGAGTTTTGCCCACTTTGTTGTGAGGCTTTGTAAACCTCCCTTCCGAAATGAAATGTTCTTCATTTATGTTCTTGTTTCATTTCCTTACGTATTTACATTACGCACTTAAATTCATTATCTAATTTCTCGATTTACTTACTTGCAATTTACTTTACGTAATTTGGATTTGCCTCATCTCATTCTACATGCTATTGAGTCTTTGTTGAAATTCATGATTGATGAACTCTTCTCTGATTCGATGCTTTCAATCATCTAGGCAATCCTTATGCTCTTGTTGCATGTTGTAACTGTGTTCTTAAAGTGCATAAACGTGACTTGCGCTCTTTAGTCTTGATTGGCTTCGTTCTTGTTGCCAAGGATGAAAGATTGCTGATAAATCTTTTATAGATCATATCCCAATCATCTAGGCAATCTACAACCTCTTCTATTCAGCTTTGCAAGAAACCAATTTTTATGCCTAGTAGAAGAAAGTGCCTTCGATCGTGTTTCTATTTGTTTGAAGGGTTGTTTCTCGTGTACTTACTTGCTATGATTTGTGGAGAATCATCCAAGGATTTCACCATCAACTCCCACCAAGAAGTTAGGGGTGAGGTCTGTGTTCGTGACTCGCTTTTGGTGTTGCACTTGTTAAATCGAAAAGGACGGAACCTTGGTATCAATTCCTTCAATTGATGGTTGAAATAGGTTCCTGACATCCTTAGAGAGGTGCACACAAATTTTCACTGTTTTTGGATCAGCCGATCAAAAGTTACAGACAAGTTCTGAAAATTCTGCTTTTGCTTTTCTGAAAGTGACTTTTGTGATTTGGATTGATGTCCTTTCTAAAAGAAAGAGTTTGAATTGATTCCTCTTTATCTTGGACACTAGACAACCAGGATTGTGACTCAAAAATCCCCACATATTTTATGGTACTTATCCATGCAAGCTTGGGGTACACATAGTTGTCTAGTTTTTTAGGTTTTTCACGATTTCCTTTGAGCGATCTTGCTGAGGTTTTTGTTGGAGCATTTTGGGGAAATTTTATTTGTGACCATTCACCCCCCCTCTGTTCGCCATCTCGGTCCTTTAATTGGTATCAGAGCCGGTTTTGCTCTTCCATAGATCTTGACCGGTCTCAAGAGCCATGGCGACGGAAAAATATTCCACCAAGCCTCCCATCTTATATGGAGTTGATTTTCCTTTTTGGAAGTCCCGGATGGAGTCATACATCACGCCTGTGGCTACCCGATATGGCGTAAGGTGAAACTCCCGATGAGGTTCTTGCTGATGAAAATGTCACGCCATCAATATGGTTGACGCTGAGGCGAATGCTAAGGCAAGGAACATTCTCATACAGTGGTCTTAGCCGCTGTGAGTATGATAGATTTCTCACCTTGCTCCGCCACGAGATTTGGGTAACCTCGATGCTTACCATGAGGGCTCTACTCAAATCAAGACCGTGAGGTAGGACTAGCCTCAAGCGCGAGTACAACAAGTTTGATCAACGCTACCGGTGAGAGTCTCGACAAGTGTTTTGGTCGGTTTGCAAAGATTTTGAGCGACCTCCGAGCAGCTTGGTTGCATATAACCGACTCTGACAATGCTCTGCATTTCTTGACCGCACTCGACCTTCGGTTTGGGAGATGAAGGTGACCACCATCAAGGACACCACCGACTTATTGACTCGACTCTTGACGGGCTTTATTCCCGCCAAGACTCATGAGATCGATGTCGCTCTCCGAAAGACGAAATCTCAATGATGGCTTTGGTCACCGATCCCATTGATCTTCTTCTTCCGATCCTTCTATTGATTTCTCTCTTCCGCCTTTGCAGCTAAGCGATGACCAACTAGAAAAATTTTCGTAAAATGAGCTTGCTCTTCTCACTGCAAGTTTTCTCATGCATACAAGAGGGTGAGAGAGGAAGAGAGGTGGCATGATCACCGCTCGAGTGTGGTGGCCCCAACCATATTCGCGAACTGTCCCAAGCCGGAGAAGGGCAAGAACGACGCTGGCGGTTCGGGCAAGAACGACTACACCGAAAAGAACCGCAACAAGAAGCCTTCAGCTCGGAACCGCGACGAGAAGAAGTACCGCAACTTCTCCAAGAACAAGAAGTTTTTCCACCGGCGTCCGCCGCTTTGACGACATCAACCTCTCCGACACGGAGACATGGAGCAACGAGGGCGAGGATGATCCGCAAGAGAAGAAGGGCGGCGACGACTTCTCCGCATGTGCTTCATGGCCGACACCAACGACATCGACTCCGAGCTCTACAAATGACTCGGACGAGGTACCTCCTATGACCACCAACGAAGCTTTCGCAAATTAGGAAAATTTCATGCTAGAGCTAGAGCTAGGTGTACGAGCTTGAGAAGGAAGTAGGTACCTTGACTCGGGAGTTAGCTTCACTTAGATCTTCTCCTCCCGAGTCACCGATGATTGCTCTTGTGTGATGCTATTCTTGTGGAGTTGGAGAACCTAAGGACTATACATGATGGTGTGCTTGTCAACTTGATGGTCTTAGGTTGAAGAATGCTAGCACTAGTTCTATTGATGCTATTCCCTGTTGAGGCTAGTTTTCTTCATGCTCACTCCACTCCATCATGTGCTAATTGCCCTAAATTGCTTGCCAAATTGATGCCATGAGCGAACATCTTAGAAAGCTCGCTAGAAATGATGAACTTGAATTGCATGCTTCTAAGGACCCAATACCATGTGAGGGTCAGAAGCAACTAAAACTTTACAATGATGCTTTGAATGTCAAGTGTGATCAACTTGCTAAGGATTTACTAGTTAAGTCACAAACTGTTGCTTGTCGGTGTTGGGGTTAAGGATGATGTGGATCAAATCCATGTCGAGCTTAAGAAGAAGTTAAAAGACCAAACCCTTAGGATTAGAGATGCTCCTTATGCTTTCTTGTGAGGCCCTCAAGATTGAGGCAGCTGTGCTAAGGGAACAAAAGCACGTACGAGAGATCTTCTCTTCCGGTTCTTCTTCTTCCTCTCCTTCCCCTGCTCTTCTTGTGCTTCTTTCTTTCGAGATTGCCAGATCTTATGAGCACTCTCGAGAAGTTTGTTGGAGGCAAGAAGAAGCTCAATCTTATTCTAGACCAATCCAAGATTAGTAGATTCAATCAAGGTCTAGGATTTGATCCTTGAGCACGCCGGCGCATCCTCCCACCATTGTGCGCGGCTCCAAGAGTGGTGAGATTGTGGTAGCTCCTGCAGTGAGTACCACCGTGTTTAGATCTCACGAGGTTGTCCATAGGACTTCTGATCGTAAGGGTGTTACTCCTATTGCTTCCGCCTAGCAAGGCGGCACACATGCACCTTCCGTAAGAAGGATGGTCACCTAGTAGATTTGCGCTCAGCGCGCCAAGATCACTCTGGCGTGAGCGTGTTGTCGCCTTAGGGGTATTCGTGGTCATCCCTGCACTTTGAGTGCTCCTAAGACACACACCGCTTCTAGATAGGTTAGAGAGTCGCCTGCTTTTGGGCAAATGCTCAGACTTGGTTTTCATGCTAGTTCTTCGAGTTTTAGTCCCGGAGCTGTTCAGTAGTCGGCTTTTCCGCCGCCCTCTTGATATTCCTCATTTTTCCCATCGAGGTAGATATCGCGGGCGTGAGGTGTTTTCTCGTAGGAGATCTAGGCACTTTCATCGGGATGGTCCGCTTTTGCACCACGGCGTACCAACCCAGCCCAGCTCCTAAATCATCTACTAGAGTTACTACCGATCTTGTTATAGTTGAGCATCGAGAGACACTCGAGTCCAGCCTTCTTCTCGTGGTCGGTACTGAGGTGTCGATGGTTCAAGATTGGGTTCCTAAGTCTTCACTCTATCCCAAGATCGAGTCATCTTTCTCTCTTGTGTCTTGATCAGTTCGCTTGATGGGGAAGGGCGATGTTTGGATTGTTGACTCGGTTGTTCTCGCCATATGACCGAGATTCTCGCTGGTTCTCTTCCCTAGTCCGAGCCCCCAATGATGAGTTAATCACTTTGGGGATGCATCTTCGTAGAGTCATTGATAAATGTACCATCCGCATTAACCAAAATTTCATTCTTAAAGATGTTGCCTTAGTAAGTAAGCCGCAATACAATCTTCTCTCTGCTTCTCAAATTATTGATGACTCTTTCGAGGTAAGCTTCAAGAGTAATGCCCGTAGAATCCTTGATTCATCAGAGGGTTAGTTTATGGATTTCTAGATTTGGGAGAGTCTTTCGTGCTGATTTTTCTCGCTTCTTCCGAGACTCTCTTCGATGTTTGATTGCTTCGAGTCCCGTGATCTCTCCTTCTAGCATAGGAGACTTGGTCACATTGGTTTTGATCATTTGACCCGAGTTAGCGTACCACGATCTCATTCGGGTTTGCCCAAACTCAAGATGGTCAAAGACTTAGTTTGCTCTCCTTGCCGACATGGCAAGATGGTTATCGCTTTCATCCTCCAGCCACCGTAGTGATGACTGATGCACCAGACAGCTTTTACATATGGACACCGTTGGTTCAAATAGAGTGTAGTCACAGGAGGGAAGTGGTATGTTCTTGTCATCGCTGATGATTTTTCTAGATACTCTTGGGTATTCTTCATGGCCTCAAGGATGAGACTTTTCTCATTTCAGGGTTTGATCAAGAGGTTGTCTATTGAGCTCCCAGATGCATTACGAGCTATACGCAGTGATAATGGCACGGAGTTTTTGTGTGGAGTCTGGTTTAGAGCATCAGTTCTCTTCTCCCTATGCCCCTCAGCAGAATGGCATAGTAGAAAGGAAGAACAGACCTCGCTGAGATGGCTGACGATGCTAGACGAGTACAGTACTCCTAGGAAGTTTTGGGCTGAGGCTATAGCTACTGATTGCCATGTTTCTAATCGCGTGTTTTTGAGAGCACATTTGCATCGCACTTCTTATGAGTTGAGGTATGGGCGAAAGCCTAGTGTGTCTCATTTTCACGTTTTCGGTTGCAAGTGTTTTATCTTGAAGTCTGGTAACCTAGATAAGTTTGAGTCTCGCTCTTCTGATGGTATCTTTCTAGGTTACTCGACTTCTTCTCGTAGTTATAGGGTCTGGAGTGTCGATGCGCATAGGATCACAGAGACCTGTGATGTGACCTTTGATGAGGCTAGCCTAGGAGCTAGACCTGATGTTTCGTGCTCTTCTTATCCCTCCGAGACCATCTTGTAGAAGATGAGGATGATGGAGATGATGGTGTTCCACCGATCCAATCCTCTACACCGAGGTGCCTCCTATTTCCATTTCTCGCACCTCGTGGAGACCACCCTTGCCTTCCGACTCTCCTTCAACAGTGGCTCGCTCCTACCTCTTCTCGGCATGAGGTAGAGGCCACTGCTTCTCGGTCCTCCCGTCACATCCAGAAGCTCATCCACCGATCGATCATTGGTGATCTGCTTGAGCGGTCACTCGCCAAAATCAGGTTTGTCCAGCCGCTTCCACTTTGCCTTTGTTGCCTCCTTTGAGCCGAAGGATGTTTCTCATGCATTATCCGATGAATCGTGGATTAATGCTATGCATGAGGAACTTGAGAACTTTGAGAGGAACAAGGTATGGCAGCTTGTCGAGCCCCATCCGTCATAATGTCATTGGGACCAAGTGGGTGTTCAAAACAAGCAGAGCGAGGATGGGGTTGTCATTCGCAACAAGGCTAGGCTAGTTGCATAGGGCTTTTCTCGTGTTGAGGGTCTTGACTTTGAGGAGACCTTGCCCTCGTAGCTAGACTAGAGGCTATTAGGATCTTGCTTGCATTCTTTGCATCCCGGGGCTTCAAGCTCTATCAAATGGATGTCAAGAGTGCATTCCTCAATGGCTATATTGAGGAAGAGGTTTATGTCAAACAACCTCCAGGATTCGAGAACCCCAAGTTTCCGAGTCATGTATACAAGCTCTCCAAAGCTTTGTATGGACTCAAGTAGGCCCCTAGAGCATGGTATGAGAGGCTCAAGTCTTATCTTCTCAGCCATGACTTCAAAATGGGCATAGTAGACAAAACTCTGTTCATTAGACACCATGAGTCTCATTTTCTTCTTGTCCAGATTTATGTGGACGATATCATTTTGGTGGCTCATCTCATTCGCTTGTGTCTCGCTTTCGAGGTGATGAGCACAGAGTTTGAGATGAGTATGATGGGCGAGTTGAGCAACTTTCTTGGCTTCCAAATCAAGCTGCACTCGGAGGGTACTTTCTTGCATCAAGGCAAATATAACCGTGACCTCCCGAGGCGCTTCGACATGTCCGATGGGAAGCCGTGATGACTCCTATGGCTACCATCGCTGTCCTCGAGCCCGATGAGGATGGTGAGCCCGTGATCAAAAGAAGTTTCGAGCATGATCGGCTCCTCTTGTACCTCACCGCATCGAGGCCGACATACATTTCGCTGTGTGTCCAGACGCCGATTTCAAGCTTCTCGCGCTCACCGCCAAAGGTCAAGCGCATCTTCGTGTACCTTCGTGCTACCACCGATTATGGTATTTGGTACTCTTCGCCTTCTTGTCTATCTCTTAGAGCCTTTTCCGATGCCGACTTTGCTGGGTCAGAGGATAGATAGGAAGAGCACTTCGCACTTGCCAATTCATTGGCACTTCTCTTGTTTCTTGGTCATCTAGGAAGCAATGGGGTTGCATAGTCCACCACGAGGCCGAGTATGTTGTCGCACCGATTGTCGAGCTGTGTGCTCGATGAGATCGACCTTACGGACTATGGGTTAGAGATAGAGAGTGTGCCACTTTTCTCGTGACAACACTTCAGCTATTTGCATTGCTAAAACCCAAAGGCAACATTCCCGACCAAGCACATTGATATTAGATATCACTTCCTTAGAGACCATGTGGAGAAGGGAGATATCACGCTCATCAGAGAGTGACCTTCATTAGCCGATATCTTCACCAAGCCTTTGGATAGCTCTAGATTTGTTGCCTTGAGGAGTGAGCTTGGAGTCGTGAGCCCTTACGGCCTTTCGTGAGGGGAGCTGGTTTGTATATTATGTATTATATGTTTTCTTCCACCTTTTCTTTTCTTTGTGTTTCTTCCGGGTGTCTTTGGGCTTGTTTTCTTGAGTTGAGTTCACTCACTTAGACTTCGCATGCCTCACATGGACCTCTTATCTTGTGCTTTAGGTTGCTATCATGCGTGATTAGTCATTTCTCTCTTCTCTCTAGGTTGAGTTCCCTCACAGCCTTATAAGTCTAGCAGTATTGGGCCTCCCGGTAGACAGGGTCTATGTGCACTCCTTAGTTGGGATCTAGAGTCGCCTTCCTATGTCACCACTGGGAAGATAAGAGCGAGTCGAGCCATAGTGAGTCTCTTCTATCTTATCTATGCTCAATAGCCATCCAGTTTTGCAGTTTCTCGACTTCTTCTCCTCATTCTGTTTTTCTGGTTGTTATTGAGTTCTTTCGGGTTTTCTTTATGCCTAATCTTGATAATAACTCAACTTTAACCAGATTTGAGCTTAAAATTGAGTCATTTGTTGAGGGGGAGTTTGGGAATCTGTTCATGCATTGCATATAGACTGCATTTCCTATCTAATGAGCTTTGTCTATTATGCAATTGATTTCTTCTTCATGCTATACACCATGCTACATCATTTGAATAAAATCACTAGCTTAGGTATGTCCAGGTTCATTTAACTTGCTAAGCTTAAAAATGAAATAAGCCTTAAATGAAAAACTTGATCAAACTTGTTGCTTTTACTTGCTAGGTTTCTTCTCTAGAGGTTTGTGCCATAATTTGATAAATTTAGGAGTTCTCTAGAGTCCCTATGGCAACTTGGGTGAAACTAGTTTGATCCATGCTAGAGTCCTTCAATTGCTCATGAATCATTGTGCTAAAAATGAAAATTAAACAAAATTGACTCTTCTTGTGCACATACGACTCAACACCTTGCATTCACAAGACCGCTTCCCATTGCACTTGGGATGAACTTGGAATACATCGTGTTTGACCTAGACCATCCTCTTAAGAGTTCATCTTGAGATGGTCGCATACGGCTTGAGTCAATTGGTTGTCAAAAGAAAATGCAAATAAATTAAAAACAAAGACATATGTGGGTAAAGAATGCAAATAATGTCAAATATTTGCACCCCGCTATGTCTTGTATGATGATAAATCAAAATTTGCATTATGATAAATGAGCCCAAGGACCTTGTATGTTCTTCTAGATTCCCAAAGTGTTGAGTAGGTTGAACTCTAGGTTTTCCTTTTGATCCTTAGAGTGGCTATTCTTCTATTTTGAAACTAAAGCTAAGTGTTGCACTTGTCTAATCTTGCTAAAAATGAAATATTCAAAACTAAACTCAGATTTGCACTTGGACATGTCTTAGTTTAGTCATCTTCTGAAATTGACAAGCTTGGTGTAATATCCTTCCATTTTGATCAATTGATAATCTTCAAAGCTCTTTCGATTGCATTTCATGCATACATATAAAAAATTTGATGCCTATATTGACAAAAGGGGAGAAAACGTAGAAAAGGCATCACTAAAAGATAAAATGTGAATGCTTATTTGGTTATTATGATCTTTGTAAAACTATGCTACTACTTCGTTGGATCATAATCTCATAATCACATTTGACATGTTTAGTTGGATTTTAGAGTTTTTGTTGAAAACTTTCTTTCTTAAATTTAACTCTAAAATCTAAATTCCTCTTCGTCAACTTGGTCATGGTTCTAATTTCTATCTTTGGACCAAGTTTGACTTTGCAACTAAAAATTGCTTTCTTCTTCATTTTCATCAAACTCAAATTTATGCCTTTTGTGTGGTTTGTCAATATACTCATCAAGGGGGAGATTGAAGGACCATGTGGAGGTCCATCCATGTTTGTGATGAGTATTTGACTTTATTTGAGCAAGGTGTGCTCAAGTTTGAGTTTGATTTGGATTGATTTCCAAAATGAAGCAATTTGAGTTGTCTCTGCCAGGAGTGGCAGTAACGGTCGTATGGACGCGGTAGTGATGAGTTGGATGGTTTATTGCACATCTTTGTGGGCATTGCTATGTGAGGAGTTTCCTTGTCTTTGATGGTTGCAGGACGACGGTGCTAGGTCATGGTGAGGCGGAGGATGACCGACTAGGCGAGGAGCGCCTGAGGTCCGCACGGTTGGGAGATCGCCGAAGATGATCGGAGACGGAGTCCGGCAAGTCAAGAAGACAAGGAAAGGAGATGATGCTAGCTAGATGCCGCGTGGATCAATGAGGGCCGCTTGATTGAGGTCTAGTTGATAGGTTAGCGGGTCTAGGTAGTATGCTTTGAAAACTGCAAGAAAACCCGTATGTGTGTGGGTTTTGGGTTAGCCCTTGCATGACTGTGTGTGGGGTTAATCCTAGCCCTTAGATGAGTGCTCTAGTGTTTAGGACTCATCCAAGGGTGGTAGGTGGCCCAAGAGTAGTATAAATAGGGGTAGAGGGTAGCCTCCTTCCTTTGAAGGTTTTGAGGTTTGTGAATGCTCCTTTGAGCTTTGCCCACATAAAAGTGAGGCTTTTTAACCTCTCCTTCCAGAAATAAAAGTTTTATCCATCCACCTCTGAATTTATTTTGTGCATTTACATTATGTCTTTACTTTACGCAATTTAAATTCAGCATTTACTTTCCCGCAATTACTTTATCGCAATTTACTTTCATGTAATTTGGATTTGCCTCCACTCCTTCTAAATGCTGCTAATCTTGGATGTTTTGAGTGTCTTCATATGGTTTTACATCTCTTTTGCACTCTTGGATTAAGTAGAGAACATCTTTTCTTTCAAGTTCCAACTTTGTTCAGAACTTGTTCTTCGCGCAGCAGTCAGTGTTTGATTTCTATAATAATCTAGAAAAATCTTTTTCAAGTGATTCTTGTTGGAGAAGATGTGGGACTCTGATATACACTTGTATAAAAAGTTTGGAGTTCACTTGTTGCACCGTTTGGGCGCCATGAGGTGAAAACCGAGCCTCAAACTTTCTGCTCGAAGTTCTTGACCAGACTGTGTTCTTCGATTTTTCCTGTTTTTTCTGTAAGGCTTTTTGAGGAGAAATTTGGTGGAGTTCTTCACAACTCTGATTCTCATAGGGAGAAAAAGTCGCAAAATGTTTTGAGCTGCAGAAACCCACCAACCTCCTGTGCAAGTTGAGGACAAGTTCTGGAAATTCTGCTTTTGCTTTTCTGAAAGTGACTTTTGTGATTTGAATTGATGTCCTTTCTAAAAGCAAGAGCTTGAATTGATTCCTCTTTATCTTGGACACTAGACAACCAGGATTGTGACTCAAAAATCCCCACATATTTTATGGTACTTATCCATGCAAGCTTGGGGTACACATAGTTGTCTAGTTTTTCAGGTTTTTCACGATTTCCTTTGAGCGATCTTGCCGAGGTTTTTGTTGGAGCATTTTGGGGAAATTTTATTTGCTACCATTCACCCCCCCTCTGTTCGCCATCTCGGTCCTTTATATTCCAAATATAAAGAAGATCATGAGCAGCATTTGCGTATGGTGCTCGAGAAACTTCGCGAGCATAAGCTTTATGCTAAATCCGAGAAATGCGAATTCTGGCTAAAAGAAGTTGCTTTTCTCGGGCATATTCTATCCAATGGAGGCATATCTGTCGATCCAAGTAAAATCAAAGCAATCATGGATTGGGAATCCTCAACTGCACTCCAAAATTCAAGTTTCGGTTTAGCGGATATTATCGCCGCTTCATCGAGAACTTTTCCAAAATAGCTCGAATTCGACCCAGCTTTTAAAGAAAGAAAAGAAGTTCGAATGGACCCCTGAATGTGAAGAAAGCTTTCAGGTGCTTAAGAATCGGTTAACAACAGCCCCAATGCTAGTGTTACCTGATGTCCATAAGAGCTTCGATGTCTATTGTGATGCATCTCGAAGTGGATTAGGGTGTGTTCTGATGCAAGAAGGTAAAGTTGTTGCTTATGCCTCTCGTCAGTTACGACCTCATGAGCTTAATTATCCAACTCATGATCTGGAGTTAGCTGCCGTAGTGCATGCTCTTAAAAATTTGGCGTCATTACCTTATTGGTAATCGATGCAATATTTTTACAGATCATAAGAGTTTGAAATATTTCTTCACCCAGCCTGATTTGAATCTAAGACAACGAAGATGGCTGGAGTTGATAAAAGACTACGACCTTAATATTAAATACCATCCCGGTAAAGCTAATGTCGTAGCTGATGCTCTTAGCAGAAAACTTCATTGTCTTTCTGTTTCCTATCATACCAGCCAATCAGATCACATCAATGAATTCTGAAAGCTTAATTTGGGAATTGTCAAAAAAGGATTTTTGGCCGCACTCGAAGTGCAACCAACTTTAAAATCCCAAATCAAAGCTGCTCAACTCAAAGATGAATCTATCATCAAAATTCGTGAAGAGTTGAAGAGTGGAACCGAATCCGAATTCCATGAATATTCTGATGAAGTGCTCATGTTCAATAATCAAATCTATGTTCCCAATGATCCTGAGCTTAAAGATTTAATTCTTAAAGAAGCTCATGAGTCCCCTCTCTCAATCCATCCTGGAAGTACGAAGATGTATCAAGATCTCCGACGGGAATATTGGTGGCCTGGTATGAAGAAAGATATTGCTGCATACGTTGCAATCTGTGATGTGTGTTAGCGTGTCAAAGCCGAGCATCAACGTCCTGCTAGACTTTTGCAACCTTTGAAGATTCCAGAATGGAAGTGGGATGACATCAGTATGGATTTCATCACTGGTCTGCCAAAGACTAGAAAAGGTCATGATTCTATATGGGTCATCGTCGATCGGTTAACCAAAGTGGCGCATTTCATTCCAGTGAAAGTCACTAACCGAGGAGATGAACTTGCAGAACTCTATCCAATAACATTGTGCGCTTGCATGGTGTTCCAAGACCATTGTTTCGTGATCGAGGATCTCAATTTACTTTTGTTTCGGGAAAGTTTGCACAATCTTCTAGGGACTAAGTCGAATTTCAAGATACTTACACTACGCCAAAACCCGCAATAGGTGACGGTCTATTTGTGGCGGAAGCGCCAACCGCCACAAAGATAATTATCGCTGGCGGTTCTATTTCAAAATGGCGGAAATATCGCGGCGGTTCTATCCTCGAACCGCCATCGATATTAATTATCGCGGTTCAAGGATAGAACCGCCATCGATAATAATACATTATCGCGGGCGGTTGGAGGCTAGAACCGCCACCGATAACTAGGTTATTAGTGGCGGTGCTATCCTCCAACCGCCATCGATTCTATTGATTATCCGTGGCGTTCTATCCTCGAACCGCCATCGATAATGATTATCGCGGGCGGTTCGAGGATAGAACCGCCACAGATATCAGTTATCGCGGCGGTTCTAGTTAAAAACCGCCACTAATAATATTGCCTATAAATAGGTGGTCAAGAGCAAAGACTGGTCTTCTTCTTCCCGAGAGCAAACCAAAACTTCTAAATTTCGATTTCGCTTTTCCAATTCTTGTGCTTGTACTTCCTCTAGTTGTTCCTTGGTGAGTTATTTTTCTCCTCTCTTGATTTGTGTTAATCTTGTTGCAATTTAATTTTTAAACCAAGTTTAATTAGGATTTATATGTAGATGAGATGAAAAGTTTAGATTTTGTTTATTTTTATTTAGCTACCATTTTGTAGTTGATGAATTTATTTCTAGCTAGGTTCATTAGATGATGTTGTGTTCCTTTTATAGATGATGAATTATGATTAAGCATATATTTAATATTAATTGCATTTTAAGTTAATTTGATACATGATGAATTTATTATCTAGCTCCTTTAGATGATAAGTAATTAGATTGGTTTTTAATTACTATTAATTGGGTTCTATTAGTGTACGGACATATACATCTTGCATATATATGAATTTATTATCTAGCTCTTTTAGATGATAAGTAATTAGATTAGTTTTTAATTACTATTAATTTAGTTCCATTAGTGTACTGAACATATACATCTTGCATATAATAAATTTATTTAATTAAGATTATTGGGTATTAATATAAATGAAATTTTAGTTAATGTGGTAGGTGGGTGCTCATCATTTTTAGATGATGAATTTATTATCTAGCTTCTTTACAGAAAAGTATTCAAATTAGTTTTTAATTACTATTAATTTGGTTCCATTAGTGCGACATATATTAAATTTATTTAATTAAGATTATTGGATATTAATATACATGAAATTTTAGCTAATTTGGTAGGTGGATGCTCATCATTTTTAGATGATGAATTTATTATCTAGCTCATTTAGATGATAAGTAATTAGATTAGTTTTTAATCAATTTTTATATGTTAATTGATTTTAGATGGACCGAGATGGATGTACAATGCGAACTGCATACCGAGATTACATCGATGGGGTATCTGCTTAAGAGTCACTGAGGAGAACAAGTTGCACAAGAAGACGGAGTACATACATTGTCCATGCATTGATTGCAAGAATGAGAAAATGTTTTCGCACAAAGAGCACATCCACTTGCACTTGATTCAAGAGGTTTTGTACTTGGCTATACACGTTGGACAAGTCACGGTGAAGAGGAAAACATACATGAAGGTGATAACGTATTGGATGATGGAGAAGGCATTATGGCAAATGACATCGCTATGGATCCGATGAGGATAGGTTGGACATTGATGACGATAATAATCTTGCTCGATGTTGCGCGATGCGTATGGAACTACACTAGTCGAGAGAGTTTAATCAATTCAAGGGTTTGTTGGACGACTCGGACACACCTTTGTTCCCGGTTGCAAGGAGGAATACACAAAGTTGCACACCGTGCTTTCACTTCTAAAATTGAAGGCAAGCAATGGTTGGTCCGATAAAGTTTCACGGCGCTATTACAACTCTTAGCGGACATGCTTCCAGATGGAAACGTATTGCCGATAACCACTTATTTAGCTAAGAAGGTTGTATGTCCATTGGGATTGAAGTAGAAAGAATACATGCATGTCCAAACGATTGTATACTCTATCGCAAAGAGTATACAGACATGCATGTATGTCCGTGTGCAAATCATCACGATACAAGCGTAAAGGCCATGACAATGAGGGCACCGTGGTGAAGAAAGGCTCCCGCTAAAGTGGTGTGGTATTTACCGGTAATATCTCGCTGAAGCGCTTATTTGAAACAAAAGCATGCCCAATCGATGCGATGGCACTCGTAAGAGCGTAAAAGGATGGAAAGTCGAGACACCTCGCCGATTCTCGCCAAAGGAGAACCATCGATAGGCTCTTTAGGATGGACTTCGGGAATGAACCGAGGAATGTAAGGTTTGGGTTGAGTACGGATGGAATGAATCCTTTCGGTAACATGAGTAGTATTCATAGCACTTGGCCCAGAACTCTCAGATCTACAACCTTCCTCCTTGGTTGTGTATGAAACGAAAGTACATTATGATGTCGCCGCTATCCAAGGGCCGAGACAACTGCAATGATATTGATGTATACCTACAACCATTGGTGGAAGATCTTGTGATACTGTGGAACGAAGGTGTACGTGTATGGGATGAGTACAAGCGAGAGTACTTCATCCTACGGCATTGTTGTTTTGCACCATCAATGATTTCCCGCCCTTGGTAACCTATCCGGTCGCATTATAAAGGGGCCAAAGCATGCCCCAAAGGCATGGATGAAACCGCTAGTGTGTGGCTCAATAACTCGAGGAAAACTGTACATGCATCACCGTAGGTTCCTTCGCAGAATCACCCCTACCGCAATATGAAAAACAATTCGACGGGACAAAAGAGGATGGTATAGCCCCAAGGCCTCGCTGGGGAAGAGGTATATGATATGGTTAAGAATATTAATGTCGACTTGGAAAGGAGATAGTAATAATACATCGAGGTCTCGCATCGAGAAGACCACATGGAAGAAGAGATCGATATTTTGGAACTTGCCCTATTGGAAGGACTTAGAAGTTCGACATCGCATAGACGCTATGCACGAGAAAAATGTATGTGATAGCTTGATTGGTCTTTTGTCAACATTCCTAGCAAAACTAAGGACGGACTAAAGGCACGAAGGACCCGGAAGATATGAAAATCAGAGCTGAGCTACATCCTCGTGACACCGAAAGGGCGACTTTACCTTCCCCACCTTGCTACACTCTTTCAAGAAAGAGAGAATGTAACTTTGCAAATGCTTGCATGGTGTGAAAGTTCCGTCTACATTCGCAAGCATCAAGAAACCGGTCTCGATGAAAGATTTGAAGTTAATCGCATGAAGTCTCATGATTGTCATGTGATGATGACACAAATGCTTCCTATTGCAATTAGAGGTATTTTGCCCGAAAAGGTCCGAGAGGCAATCATGAGGTTGTGTTTCTTCTTCAACACGATTTCACGAAGGTCATCGATCCCATCGGACTTTCGAATCGCAGAATGATGTGGTCAAGACACTATGCCGCTAGAGATGTATTTCCTCCATCATTTTTCGATATAATGGTTCATCTCATTGTTCACCTTGTGAATGAGATAAATGTATGTGGCCCCGTATTCTCGCATCGATGTACCCGCTCGAAAGGTACATGGGTATCTCAAGAAGTATGTACGCAATCGATCTCTACGAGGGTCGCATTGTGGAAGGTTATGCAACCGAGGAGGTTATCGAGTTTTGCGTGGATTACATGGAGGGGTGGAACCGTAGGAGTGCTCAGATCTCGACATGAGGGTAGGTCATGGCTGGGAAAGGGACGATTGGAAGGAAATCAACAAATTCTTACGATCATGGATTATTCAAAAGCTCATTTCACGCTTTTGCATCAACACTTGAGGTGTCCTCGTATATGGACATGCACAAGGACAAGCTACGAGAGGAAAATCGTGGACGATCGAGGTTTGGGTAACAAAAGAGCATAACCGCTTGTTCAATCATTGGTTCAAAGAGCATATGACTGGAAAGAAACGAGTGTCATGTTGAGGTGGCTGCAAAAGGGCCATCAGTACAATCTTGACATGGCAAGGATACGACATAAATGGATATACCTTTTACACGAGATCTCGTGATAGCAAAAGCACTTACCAAAATAGTGGTGTTCGATAGATGCCTATGACAACACATGCAAGAAGAAGAGTAGCTTCTATGGGTTCATAGAAGAGATTTGGGAGCTCGACTCATCGTATTTTTAAGATCCCAATGTTTCGTGTTGTTGGGTACAACTCCCAAAGGGTGTCAAGGTGGACAAGTACGGCTTCACTACTTTGGACATCGAACATGTCGGATACAGAGATGAACCATTCTGCACTTGCGGGCAAGTAGCACAAGTCTTCTATGTAATCAACCCTACAGATAAGAAGCGCCATGTAGTTCTTCAGGGAAAAGAAGGATCGTCGGAGTTGAGAATGTCGTGGATGAGGAAGAGTACAACCAGCTTTGATGAGTTGCCTCCTTCGTAGATGGCAACATCGCTCGAGGAAGAAACCACTCAGAAGCTACCTATCATCGCGACGATCATGAAGAAGGGCAAATTGTGAAAGAAAATAATTAGCTATATACGAGTAATGGCAAAATATCGAGGCGGAGCCAGCTCCGGGCGGCGCAGCGCCTTCCGGATTCGCCGGCGATGACAGTGCCGCACAAGTCTTCTTCTATGTAATCAACCCTAATGATGACCACCGTTGAAGATAATCTTGTGCATGGTAGTTTAAAGTCTATTTTCGGTTTTGTTTCCTAGCTATGTGCTAGTTTTTCTGGTCTTTGAGTCAGTTTGGACTTTGCTAGTTTTGATGATTGTTTCAAAGTCTCAAGAGTACTTGTTTGTTTTGCTTGATGACAAAATAGTGTTCTATCCGTTGAAAGTTTGGAGAGTTTGTTGAGTCCATCAGTGAAAGGAGTCCGGATTCTTTCCTCGTAAACCGCTTATGTATTTGCTTTACAAGTATTAGACAAAATCGTAAAACGCTGAATTGCGCAAAGACCAAAAACTAGGTCTTCAACTCGCATTGCTATTCGACAATACAACGATAAGATTCGTAAACAAATTTCGTATAGAGGCACATCGCTGGCGGTTCTTCAAAAGAACCGCCATCGATAATATTATTTGTGGCGGTTCGTATAAAGAACCGCCATCGACATGATTATTCGTGGCGGTTCAAATAAAGAACCACCACAGATAATATATTATCGATGGCGTTCTTAAAAGAACCGCCATCGATCTGATTATCGTGGCGGTTTGTATAAAGAACCGCCACAAATAATATATGTATCGTGGCGGTTCGCATAAAGAACCGCCATCGATAATTATCTGTGGCGGTTCAGATAAAGAACCGCCACGGATAATCAGATCGATGGCGGTTCTTTTAAGAACCGCCATCGATAATGTTCCGCTTATAAATAATAGATACCACCGCTTCTAACTCACCCTAAACCCTTAAACTCCCGCCCTTCTACCGCGCCTAAACCCAAACTCCCGCGCTTGACGCCGCCTCGCCGACACCTCGCCTCGCCACGCTCCGACGCCTCCCGACGACGCCGCCTCCCGACGACGCCGCCTCGCCGACGCTCGCTCGACGACGCCGCACCACCGACGCCGCCCTCGCAAGGTTTTGGGAGCATCTAGTGAGTGCACCGAGGAGTACCTTTCTTCATTATTCATGTTCCATTAATTTGTGTTTGGCTTCATTTCAACCGAGTTTCACACATCGCCTTATCTTTTTCCGCTCTTAATTGGGAGAATGATGTAAGTTCAATTTCTTTTCCTAAATTAGCCCAAATCCGAAATACTAATGAATACTTTGGCGAAAAAAATGTTTAATCGATTTCATCACATAAATGATTGGAAATGTTTAATTAGAGGGACAAATTCCCAACGATTGGTTGTGGGCTCGTCTAAGAAAATTCTTAACCATCACTAAACATGTGGTTTCTGGTAGTGAGGATAGCACAAAAATATGTGTGGTATTTGCCAGAGCACACACTACAAGATTGATAATCTACTAACGAATATTACAAAATTGTAGTGATCTGTTAGAACTTTGAGCACAGTGTCGAATAATATTCACCATGAGCCTCGTAAATAGTCCGACCAATTGGGAGCATCTAGTGAGTGCACTTTCTTTTGCGATTACAAGAAAGACAAACATGCATACCACACATACACACGCAAATATGCCCCCTTAGCACATGTTTAGATAGACAGAGGCCAAAATAAATCCATGACGTCATATAATTTCTACTAAAGCGCACTCACGTAGCGTAATAGGTGGCCATTATGACTTCATATAATTTCTATGTTTAAACGGTATATGCAAGGTGGCAGATCGACTCTGTGAGTATGGAACTTTTTAAAAAAATGCATACTTGTGCGGTTAATTCTAAGTTATAATAAAATAATTTTTTAGGACATGAAACCTAATAGTATATAAGTAAATTCTAACAAAACAATATTGTATTGAGAATTAGCTCTCCATTTGAAATTTTTAGCTCTCAATACGCCAAAACCTCGCAATAGGTGACGGTCTATTTGTATGCGGTTTTTGAACCGCCACAAATATAATTATCAATGGCGGTTCTATATTGAAAATGGCGGAAGAATATCAGTGGCATCCATGGTCATCAAAATGAATTAATTATTAAAGAGGACCCACATGCATGCTATCCTTCTTTCCTCTCTCCACTTCCTTACCTTCCCTTCCCTTTTCTTCCTCCAAGTACACCACTTGTTACACATACAAATAAAAAGCTCTCCCCCCTTCCACATGACAGTCTGATATGGCTAGAGTAATAAGCAAAAAGAACATTTATGAGTGCCCTTGCTGCATAGTTGTTTCTACATTGTTTTAACTATACAAATTTTATATGCCAGTTGATGTGCCCTTTTAGTGGGTATATATAATTCAGTGTTTAAATAGTTTCCATGTGTTTCCAACACTTGGGGAAATCCATTTCGCAGTAACGAAGTATTTAATCCTGTTATACACTGTAAGTTAGTCATGTTTACCATTGCCATTGGCAACCTTAGCTTCAAAGCTTGTTTACTCAATTAATTGTACTTGCAAAATAATTTTCATGAGATGATTCTGTACTTTGAAATTCCGTGAGATGATTCTGTAATAATTGACGAAAATTATGTTTCGGGTTGAACTGTAGTTCTAATGGAGCCCGAAACCGAGCCTATAGTGGAGGAGAGCCCGAGCAGGTACCTTACCCTCCACCCAACCACCGAAGGTGCCGAGGCCTCCACCGCTGTTGCAGATGATGCTCCTGTTGCAAGACGCCGAGGACGAGGGAAAACTAAGAAGCTCAAGGCCGTACACCATCTCGAGGTCTTAGATATCGGGCCCTCTGCACCGAGAAAATCAGCAAAAAAATACAGTCAACATGCGGTACATCGTAGGGATAAAGTGCCAATCACCTATTCGGATTGGCATAAAGTGCCCCGAGCCACCAAAGAGGATCTGTGGACGAGCTCAAAGAAACCTTCAATTCCCGAAGGAGCCGAAGATCTTGTGCGCCGCGACGCATTGATGACCATGGATGCGCGTGGAGAAACTTCAAGGCGAGGTGAACACAAATTATGTGAAGCAAAACCGTCACCATCGGAGAGTACCAAGATTGGAGCCATATTGGGATGAGTTTGTGGCGATGAAGCAATCGAAGCAAAGAAGGAAGTCCAAGTGAGGACCACATTAGCATCGCAAGAAGGAATACTCACCCCACAAACTTGGCACGAGTGGGTACGCGGGTAAAATTGCTCAATGGGAGAGGCAAGAATTAGAAGCGGTCCAATTGGTCGGCACAAGTCCCTTGATCGGACTACTGATCGAGTGAAGCACTACGTGCTAGCGAGGCGTATATGTTGTCTAATGGGGTTTATCATTCAAGAGCAACGAAGACGAAGCAATGACGCAACGAGTTCACGAGTTTCACGCCTACCCACCCAAGGATCTTTTCACCCGCATAGGAGAAAGACGAGCTAACAGCCGCCCTAGGAAACAAAGAGCACCCGGTCTGACACGAGGCGCCGGGGTCAAGGTTCCATGGAGGAGTGGATTCTCGAGCACGGAGACTCTTATAGGAGCTCAAGAGAGCTAAAGATGAGCGGGCCGAGAAGGAAATGGAAATGATGAAGGAAAGGGTTCATGAGAAATACAAGGCACCATTGAAGAACAAGTTGAACGACAAGTACAACAAGCCTTGAGTCACCGCAGCCCACAACGCTTTCTCCAAATCCTATAGGTCGTCGCAGCAGCTTGCGCGCCCACGCCATTGGCGTAAGCGGACAACAACCATTATCCCGTGGACGACATACAGACCCCACACCTCGTCACCAACGTGTCGTGATGAACATATTTGTACAGCCGCACAGGTAGTCTATCCGCGCAAGAAGGGGTGTCTCGCACAATACCCCGATAGCGCCAGTTTATGCAAAGGTCCAAGTGGACACGGTATTTGCACGCTTTGTCGAGATCGGACCGAAAACCCACCAATGATGAGATAACTACTTAGGAAGTGCCGCCCACTCATTCATCCAATGGCGCAAGCGTGACATCGCCTTGGACCATGCAAGGCCATCCTCTCTCGCAAAGATAATCCTCGATCCGTCACCAAAGACTCGAGAGTGAAACGGGAAGAAGCAAAATGAGGTAGAAAAGAAATGCATTGAGGACCCCATCAAGATGGCCACCGTTAGTACTCCAAAGCAGAAACCTATAACACCTAGTACTTCAAATGACAAACCTACAACCTCTGATCCCAAAAATTGGCACATTAGACAAGTCAGACGCCAGATCAAAGCGAGGCCAGATCGAGTATGATGTCGTGCGACAAAAAGTAAGGGCAAGCGAAGTCCGATGACCAAGATGATCAACAAAGATTGAAATTGAGGTAGGGAAGCCCTTGGTCACCGCTCAAGTTAAAAAGTCTAACACCCATGATGCAATGATTACATGCATGGTACTTAGATCGATCCAACCAAGACGTACTCCCAAAGATGATCACCGCAATTTTCCGTGAGGAACATTTTCACCATGAGGGCCATGGCTACTTCTTAATAGAATTCGATAACTTGCACAACTTGTTCTATCACGACGCCTCGACATATCTTTTTGAGATGTCGTCACCGTAAGTGTCTAATATATTAATCTTGGCCTACATTCACGTAATACCGATAAATTTCATGTCTAACTAATTCGTTATATAGATATGAGATGATTGAAGTACGAAGAACCAAGGGGCGATGGGATTCTCGACCGGAACGGTTTGCCAACATGAAATCAAAAGAGTACCAAAGGAGGTCGAGGAGTACGATATAAAGTTTTGATTAAACTACAAGACAAGGAGTTTATACTTTTGCCATACAATTTTAAGTAAGTTGCTCACTAGCTAGTTAAATTACTCGCTTATTTCGTTATTTACTCGATGTAAGGACTAATGACTGCATCATGCATGTGTATGTAGCTTCCATTGATTCTCGTAATAATTCATCCGAGAAAAGAGCAAGATGTCGATTATGGATCCACTAGATAAACCTAAAAAGACTTTGAAGAGATGACACATTTAGTGAATGAGGCGCTCAAAAGATATTGTCGAAGAGCTCGAGATACCGCCCATACCACAAATCCTTACAATCCGCACGAAGTTTCCAGACGCACGAAAGGAATACTCTTATATCATATTTCATAGTAAATAGCTCCTTCGACGACATCTTAGTTCATTCGATTTTTGCAAAGGTCACAAGCAAATTAAAGGAACAAATTTATGTGGGTACTTCGTGTGCCAAGACATGCGCGAAATCTTATCATGCACAATAAAAGACAATGACGTAGAGGTCACCATGCTAACATGACACATTGATTCACACCACTCAATTTCTATATTCTCTCTTAATTTTGTTTTTTATACTTACAATACCTCAAGTTGTCTACGGTAGGATCTTCCTTCAAATCCAAGGCATTGTGGCCACCTCGCTTACTTCATCATGAAGGAAATAATCAACAAAAATGGCGAGTTTTATGACGAAGACAACAACGATCCAGTCATCCATACTATTGTCCCAAATCACATGTCTTCAACCTCCGAAGACCCGTAGGCTTCTAGTTTACCTCCACTAGTTTAGGCTTTTTTACTTCAATTCTGTTTCATTACAAAGTGTAAATAACTCTTTGTTCCTTTCAAATGGGAACCCCTTCTTTTGCCAATGTCACTTATTTTGTCAGTGGTTGTGGTAATGTAGCATGTACTTTTGTCTTCTTCAGGAACACACACACATGCGAGTGACACTTATAAATATACTTTCTGAGTGTAGCATGTACTTTCGTCAATGCCACTTCTTTTCTTAGTGGTTGTGCTAGTGTAGCATGTACTTTCTGAGTGAATCTTGCTTTTCTTGCTTATCATGCTGGTTTCTTCTTAGAAATAATTGCTCATCAGGATCAAGTGCTTCACACACAAAAATAAATCTCAAAAACCAGAATAACTCTAGCATGGAGAAACTCATGGCTCAAGAATGTAAGGACGACTCATCGATGGGCTTAGTGTCATGGTCATCGATGAAGATAAACATCATGCAAATTTGGCAAGGTCTATGCTCAGAACTCAACTTTTATGGTAAGCGCCATCAATTCCTCGCCAAAGAATCCATGTCTTGAGAATCATGCACAAGATGTAGGGAAGCTCTTAGTCACCGCTCAAGTTAAAAAGTCTAACACCCATGATGCAACGATTACATGCATGGTACATGGATCGATCGCTTGCTTTTTGGAGGGTTATAGAGAAAGGAATGGTTAGTTTGATATTCTATTGTCAAGACTAATGTTTTGTTTGTGTTTAATGCAATAGCTACTCAGTTTGTTACTTCTTTTTCCTATTGCATATAAACGCTGCAGCTTTATGACTGGTTGACTGCTAAGGTAGAGCTTTGTTGTTTCTCTATCCAAATAAATCGAATATGGAGTTGTATTTTCCATTCTCTTTTAGTTCTATATTATATATTTGCTTTGTGGAGTAGAGAAAAATTTCTACATTTCCAAGATCACACTGAAGGAGCTAATGGAATAGCATGGTACAAGTAATCAAAATGCATCTTCTTATAGGTTATCTTCTTAATTATATAACAACCATAGGTATGGGCATACCATGTAGGGCATAGGTTAGTGTGTGGGTATGTTGTGCATATAAGATGAACGATCTCTTATTTCATATTTTTAGTAAGCTACTTGGATGCTTTGATCTTCCAGATGTTCTCAATCCTCACGTTTCAAAGTTTGCTATGTTTGTATTGTGGTTCAAAAACTGCGTTTGGTTACATATGTAAAATTGTTTTTGGAGGCAAATAAGACAACTCAATCTTATACATGAGTGTAGATTTATAATTGTTAGTTGGTTTATGTATATCATGTCTCATGATATTATGTGCAAATAAGCCATACTTATATTACAAATCAGGGCTACAACCACATATTATGTGTTTTTATAGGTATGTTTTTAATAAACAAAAGAGGACTAGATCGGTTCACTTACTTAAATACAATATCTTTGACATGGCAATCCATATACGCATGTGCATAGGTCCTCACTGCTACATGAAATTTGTGTGCAAGAATTGCAAGCTTAAGGTGCATAGGAGGATTCTCAAAAGACTTGTTGTGACAAGAATCATGCTTGGTTGTCTATTTTACGTAACATCGTAACCAAAATTTAATGGCTATATATGTAGTTCCGTAAATTGTTATGTATGTAAACCATCAATTCAGTTTATGATGTATGAAACAATGGCAAACCATGTCACCAAAGTGGTCTGTAAAGGAACTCTCAAAAAAAGAACCTTGCTGCTACGGAGGTATGGAATTTTCGTATTTAGTTCATGCCTCTGTCTTTCTTCAGATACAGTATATTGGATTCTTCAGTCACTTTAACTGCTACCATGTACTATCTCCTAGATTCTTCATTTTTTGTATTTCTAGAAATTTGTGTCTCTTCCTGCAAACTTCACTACTCAGGTTATCCATATCATTTATGAGCTTTGCACTATGTAGCTAGAGGTAAGCAGCTCTCTTTTTCCTCCTTTCTTTCCTGGATGGTTTGTATCAGCAATTAGCAATACATGTTATTTCGGATTATATTGGTTAGTCTATAACAACAATAGGTACTAATATGTATACTCAAATTTCAATAATTCAATGTATTCCTACTGCCTGTGTACATAATGAAGAGGCATGGCTAGCGCTGCCTGAGACTAGCCATAAATGCCGCTTTTTATTTTCGTGTGGGATTATCGCGCGTTTTAGCCCAAAACCGCTATCGGTAATATCTGTGACGGTTCTATAAAAACCGTCATCGATATTAGTCTATCGCTGGCGGTTTTATATACAACCGCCATCGATAGTTGTATCGCGGCGCTTCTAGCCAAAACCGCCACTAATAGTCGATTATCGCGGGCGGTTTTGGTCTAGAACCGCCATCGATATTTGAGTATCGCGCGGTTCTATCCAACAACCGCCATCGATAATTGTATTATTATCGGCGGTTTTGGCTCGAACCGCCACTAATACCGAATATCGCTGGTCGTTTAGCAAAAACCGCCACGATAGTGTTATCTCGTGGCGGTTCTAGAACCGCCACCGATAATCCTCGATTATCAGTGGCACTAAATCTGTGACGGTTCAAAAACCGCCACTGATGGCAGTTATGAACCGCCACTGATGGCCTTTTTCAAGGTAGTGTTATCACCCTCAGACGGATGGGCAAACTGAAAGGATAAATCAAATTCTGGAAGACTTATTGAGAGCCCGTGTACTATCATATGGCTCTAATTGGGAGAAAAGTTTGGAATTCGCTGAATTTTCTTACAACAACAGTTTCCAATCCAGTCTTCAAATGTCTCCTTTTGAAGCCTTGTATGGAAGAAAATGCAGAACTCCCCTCTTTTGGTCCGAGGTTGGAGAAAGAAAATTCTTTGGTCCAGATCTTATCCAGGAAGCGCAAGAGCAAGTAGACGTAATCAGAAGCCGTTTAAAAGAAGCGCAATCTCGTCAAAAGAGTTACGCCGACAATCGTCATCGTGAACTCAGTTTTGAAGTCGGTGATCATGTATATCTGAAAGTATCACCTCTCCGTGGAGTTCGTCGTTTCCAAATTCGGGCAAATTAGCTCCGCAATACATTGGACCTTTTCGAATCCTTGAGAAGATGGGTGAGATGGCATATAAATTGGAGTTGCCACCTCAACTGTCAGAGGTTCATAATGTCTTTCATGTGTCGCAACTCAAGAAATGTCTTTGTATTCCCTCTGAGCTGACCAACCTGGAGAATATCGATCTTCAACCAGATCTTTCATATCGAGAACATCCGATTCGTATTCTGGAAGAAGCGGAACGTCAGACAAGGAACAAAACCATCAAAATATTGAAAGTTCAATGGAGTCATCATACAGAAGACGAAGCAACTTGGGAACATGAAGATCATCTCCGTAAAGAATTTCCTGACTTCTTCTAATCCTCGTCAAATCTCGAGGACGAGATTTTTTGTAAGGGGGGTAGATTTGTAACATCCCAAAATTCAATAAAATCATAAATATAATACTAAAAATATCCATATGATTTATTGATATGTTTTCTGATTTTTTCTGAATTAAAGGAATTCTTTTGGCTTTTCCTATTGAAAGAAAATCAAATAAGCTATGTGGTCAAATGGTAAAAGACAAAAAGGTAAAAATATAAATTTAGAAAAATTCAAAAAAATCTCAGAATCATGATTGTGCCACTTTCTCTGACCTGGCATTAATAAAATAAAATTTAAAAGGTAAAATAATCATGAGGAGTCAAGTGAAAATCTGAACCAAAAGGTTTGTTCAGGATATTTCTTACCTTAACCAGAGTTGAAACTTTAACCATGCTGACATATTAACTTAAACCAACCCTGGTAAAAATATCAAGAATTTACCTCTTCATTTAGTAATTTTAGAAATTCAAAAATAGTCAATAAGAAAAGATGAAAAATACAATGTCAGAATTATCATAAATAAAATATCAAATATAAAATTATTAAAATTTTAAAGGAAGTATAAAATATTAATAAAAATTCTGTCAAAAAGTTTCATAAAATTTTAAATTCATTTTAACCCTCATTTAAATAAAATATAGAATCAGTTAAAGTCTTCAATAGTACAATGTCAGATTTTTAATAATATTTTCACTCATCATATTTATCTAAAAATTTTACTAGGCTGTATTCTTTACCTTGCCGACCTCTGTAAATTTTTTATAAAATTCTGAGCTTATCTTGAAACCTAAACTACCGGATTTACCCTGAGTTGTCCAGAATCATCCTGAGTTTTAAAACCTTGTCTCGCTGACGTGTGGGCCCGCCTGGACAGCTGTCCCTGTGGGCCGACTTCGTTTTCTCTCTCTGACCGCCCGACCCCACCTGTCAGCTCCTTCTTCCCCGTTTTCTCCCGTTCCTTCTTCCGTTTTCTCGCGCGAAGCAGCCGAGCCAGCCGAGCCTCTCCGTTTTGTCTCATTCCCGCCACAACTCATCGCCCGAGGCAGCTATCACGTCGTCAGTAGCCGCACCGCACCTGTCCAGCCGACAAAGCTTCCTCTCCCACGCCAGAACAGCCGAGAGAATGCCCGCAAGCCGCCGCCATTTCCTCCCCATTCAAACCCTGCTCCAACCGACCTAGCCACCTATATAAGTGCTGCAAAGCCATCCCTGGCACTCGTGCATTCCCCTGAAACACTCAAAGCTGAGCTAGAACCGCCGCAACTCCGCCAGCCACCCTTTCTTCCCCAGCTCCGGCCAAATACCTGAAAAAGGGGAAAACGTTCAAACTAGCTTCTCGCGAGCCATTCTTCGAACCAATTCGCCTGAAGTATCCTCACCACCCCAGGAACCGATCACCAACCTCAATTTGACCCCTTCTTCTCCGGTGAGACGCTGCACCGAGCTACTTCCGCCGCCGCCGCAGTCGCACGGTGAGAGCCCCCCTCCGTTATCCATTTTCTTGCCTGAACCCGGAAATAGACTCCTTGTGTGATGCTAGTGCTCATCGTGGTGACCTTTCACCTCGGGAAGCCTTAGTTCGCCGTGCCGCCGATGAGCCGTGAGCTCCGCCGCTCCCTCTCTGGTGGCAGGCTGCCTCCAGCCACCCCCGTCGGCGCCACCTCCCATAGATGCGCATGAGTACGCTGAGAAAGAATCCGGAACCCATTTCGCGATTCCGGCCGTGCTTCGCCGCCGGCGAACCTCGCAACCAAGCCCCTGTCTCGGGTCACTTACAGTTGGGTCCACCCTGTCAGTCACTCGCGTGTGTTGTGTCTCTGCCCTGCGGGTGTTGTGTAGAGTCACTGCTGCGCGGGTCCCGCGTGTCGGCCGCCCCGCGCGCAGCGTCTCACTGCCAGCTGGGCCCGGCATGTCAGTGCCTCGGTCAAGCCCAGCGCAGAAAAGGGAAAGCGTTGTTCTGATCAGAAGGCGTACTTTTCGTTTTTAGTAAATTTACTAATTTTCTGTATTTACAAAACCGAATACATTCAAACTTAAATATCTTTTGAACTAACCACCAAATGAAGTGAAATAAATTTCTAAATTCATCTAAAGTCATGAAGATTCAGAATATGCAAAAATATTTTAAAATGAACTCATTTTGAATTTCTGATTTAAATTTAAAGAAAGAATTTGAAATATGCCGTTTGTAGAATTTTTGTAATTCAATTCCAAATTAAATGAAACAAATTTTGTTAGACTCCATACTCTGTTAGGAACCTGATTATGCAAAAATACTTAGGGTGTACCATGGAAAATAATTAAAGTATAATATAGGGTAAGAAAGTAGTCCCATAGTAACAATCCAAATAATTTCAGGATTTAGAAATTGAAAATTCAGAATAGTGAAACATGTAAAAATGGTCTCTGAAAATGATAAATAAAAGTGAGTAATTCAAGAAAATAAGATTGATTATTATTGGAATCTAATCAGAAAATGTTTGTGGAACTTACAAATAAACGTACAACAAATATATTGATTTAAGCAGTTGATTTTGTTTGGCTCTTATGTCTGATTCTTTCATTTTGTTGGAATTGCCATGTTATTATTATTCGACGTGTAGCACCCGACGAAACCTGTGAATTCGACGATCAGGAGTTTGACGTCGAGGAACATCAACAAGGCAAGCACCCCTTTGACCATATTGATCCCAAATTTACAAATGTTTTCATTAAATGTTTTACTTCATACTTTATTTTACTAAAGTTTGCTATATTATGGGTATTGGTAGCCATACCTGTAGATTTTGGAACTTCCTTGATAAGTATGAAATTGTGAACCTTGATAACCCTAGAATAGCATAGACATTATTTGATGTCGATCTGGGTTGTTCACATTTAGTGACATGCTTAGCCATGCTTAAATGAACATAAAACCTTGACATGATTAAAAATGTTGGATATGACAACTTAATGGATATGACCTTTCTTGGTTAATATGTTAATCAAATTGAAAATAAAACTATGGTTTAGATGCGGGCAATTATTGGCAATAGCCGGAAGTACAAGAGACTTGTACGTAGTGTAGGGTGGAGATTATTGCCCGTGTCTGATTAAGGACCGAACTACGTGTTCGTTAAACCCAAGAATTTACCGTACAACCACAAGTGCTGGTATGAGACAGTCTTAACCTATTAAGTTGCTTAAAACTAGCTTTGCACATTGGTAGGTTGGAGTAGTACGAGCTTCTTCAGTGACTGGTTGCTCGTAGGGGCACCCACACCGAGGTGTTGGGAGTCACGTTTGCTAATACAACGGTGAATGCCATACTATGGACATACTTAATCATCATTGTGCAGTGACTGTGCAAACATAAACACCATAGTACGGGTTTAACGTCACCGGGCTGGTGCAAAGTTAGGGTTAAACAATGTAACGGTTGTGTTATTATCTCCTTGCTGACACACCAAAGGAAGTGTGTTACTGGCCTGGCAAAAGGGGTTGATCATTACTTGTGGGTAAAGCTGTACAACTCTGCAGAGTGTTAAACTTTTCGAAAAGCCGTTCCCGCTGTTATGGGAATCTTGGTGCGCCAGCACTAGATAGCTGTTTTTATTTTCATAAAACTTGGAATTTCTACCTGGGACTGGTAGGATTGGATGATGGACATGGTCATGATACCCAGGTACATGAGATTTATTTATGCTTATATTTTGTTACTCTCATTATTAAGCTGCTTTTACTTAAATTCCGTTTTACAATCTATTATTCTGTATTTACATTCCAATTTAGCTTTATGCAAAGCAACCATAAGCCTTCCCTTGAAATGGCCTGCATATATAATAGGTTTTGCAAAGTCTTATGAGTACGTAAGTACTCAACTTGCCTATGTTGATATTTTTAGGTGAAGAAATGATTTCCCGACGACACCTTTTATGACGCAGATTCGGGATGTGAACGATGAATTTTACTAGGGTCTTCCTTGTCAGTTGCCTGTGGGGATAATGGGTTGAAGGCATACTACAAGAAATATGTCTCCACTGATATGCTTTTACTTTTGGTATTGTAAGAATGATATGTACTTTGCTTCCGCAGTAATAATAAAGTTGTGTATGACTGTGATATCAATTTGTATTTGTGCGTACTAGTCACTGATCATGGGACTAGTACTGTATGTACATGGTATCCATTTTGGTATTTATTTATCAAAAATGGGGGCCTTACAAAAATAAATCGGGAAATTCCGATTCTTTGATTTTCAGCATTTTCTCTGAATTTAATCTTTCGGAGGCACGTTCTCGCTCATACGAACTCCGATTGAGGCGATTCAAGTTTCTAAATTTTTATAAAATCAAGCTCTACCTTTCAGGGCCATTTATTTTCAGTTTTGAACTTGTTTGTATCTCTATTTGTATTCGTTGCTTTCTTTTCCGGTAGACGCTAATTTCGAGGGAGCGAACGAAGACTTCGAAGACCAAGATTCAGCACTAGATCAGCAAGGCAAGTCGTAACCTTTGATCATATTGATCCTATGTTTGCAAAAGTAATTTGTTTTATACAATTGCATGCTATTTTGTGTATCAATGCTTATTTCATGGGAGTAGATATGTTCCTAGTTGACATTATGCCACCTTGACTATTGGGATACCATGTGTCCATTGTTAAACGTAGGTTGGGACATTACTAGTTGGACATAATCATTATACCAACATTGGGTTATCGTAGCTATGCTTAGACATGCTTAGATAAATGTTGGGATCCATATCACATGTGATTAATGTTAATCTTGACTTAATGAGATATTGAATTGTGGCTAATAGCCGCTGTTGTAAAATTTTGTTGTACCATGGCGGGGTTTGCCATTGGTCTTGGTTGAACGAATTGTTTTCCCTCAAGCAAGTGATCGTGCAGTAAAGGGGGTGCTTTCTAGCACATTGGGATGTGGATGTCTTGCCTGAGACAACTTAAGGACTTAATCTTGTGCACCATTGAACTGGGCCTAACCGTACTACCACATGTCTGGTATGGGACAGACCTAACTGATTAATTTGCAATGTCTAGCCTTGAGTACTGTCAATTGGTGGTGTGGGTTCCGGGATGGACGGGTAGATTCGCAAGGCGCAAGAGGGGGCCCTAAGGGGCGAAACCTTAGCGGGCAGTACCGAGTTTAGACATGCATTGTAAAGGCTTTGTCATGATCTCTCTGCCGACACACCAAAGGAAGTGTGTTATTAGCGCTTGGCAATAAGAGCTGATCATGTCTTGTGGGTAAAGAAGTACAATCTCTGCAGAGTGTAAAACTATTCGAATAGCTGCGTCCGTGGTCATGGACAAGCCCGAGAATTTCACACGGGGTATAGAGCGTTTCATAAAATGTGGAAATATGGAATTGTTGGGATGGGAACGGGGAGTTCACTATTATTTTGTTGTCTAAAGTAATACTGTTGAATTTATTGGTTGATACTTGTTTTAGATGGCGTAGGGTGATGCCTCATCATTCTGTTCATGTTGTCTACCATTGATCTATCAGTTATTTATCTTTTCTTAAAGATGCTTTTAATCTATCTATTGTATTTCAATTCACGTTATTGCTTTTGCAAATGAACCATATGGCCATCTTTATTAAGCCGTGCATGAATATATTGCATCAATTCCCTACGGCTAGCTGAGAACTTTTTGTACTCACGGCTATACGCCTTTGTTGATCAGTTGCTGAGGAAGGATCAGGAAATACTGAGTATCATGAGAAGGAATTCTATGAAGACTACGTGGATTAGGAATGCGTTCCCCAGACGATTGCCTGTGGCATGTCGAATGGCCCAAGTTATCTTTTCGCTGTAATAGTATTTGTTTCTTAAGCCCTTAAGGCATATTGGTGTAAACATTGACCATAAGGTCGTTTGCTTTATTTAATAATAATTTGCTTCTTCTTAGTTAATTCGTTGTATGAAATGATATTTCATCTATGTTTCCACTGTGTGCACTAGCGTGATCCTAGACTAGTGCAGTAAACACAGAGGGTTTCGGATTTGCAAATCCGGGTCCCGACAGAGGCCGTGGCGCCGAGGCGGCTTCGAGCTGGACCGGCGACGACGCGGCAGCAGCGGAGGCCGAGTCGGGCGCGCTGAGCGAGCCGAGGCGGTGGCAAGCAGCGCCGGGCGCTGCGGCCGGCGGAGCCGAGCGGCAAGCTCGGGCCGAGGCAACGATGCGCAAGGCCGAGGCTAGGGCGGCGTGCGTGGAGGCCGAGGTCGGGGCAGCACGCGGGCGGCGTTGAGCCGGCCGAGCCTGCGGAACCGAGCGGCGATGGTGCGGCGGAGGCGGGCCGAGGCGGCGGCGACAGAGCCGGGCGCGTGTTGGCGAGCCGGAGGCGGCATGCGCACGCTGGCCGAGGTCGGGAGGCGCGGCCGGTCGGATCGCGGCGATGCGGTGGCGGGCTTCAAGCCGGCGAGCCGCAGAACCGGGCGATGGCGCTCAGCGACTTCGTGTCGTGCGCGCGAACCGAGGAGGCGTCGGCGCTTCGGGCCTTGCCGCTGTGGTTTTTTAGGATTAACAGTAGCTTGCATCGTAGCCGTGTCGCCTAGCTTCTTGCCACGTGACAAACACATTACCAGATGCGTAGGATAGATGCATGCATAGAATCAATCGGCGATTAGATTCAATCGCCAAAACCCACCTTTTCTCACCTTTTCAATCTGTTCGCCGGTAGAGCTTCGTGCTGATAACGTGTTAAGGAACCTCGCTATTGAATAGTCCGGGGTTCCCGAACAGATCTGAAGTGGAGAACAGAGAGAGAAAGAGAGACACAGGGGTTTAGGGAGGAACAACGAGAAAATTCTTTATTGCTTTCTGATTCCTTGTACAATAGGGGGACCCTATCCTCCTTATATAGTAGTCGTATAGGATTTCGGTTAAGAGACCATCGTGAACCTTCATGGGCCACGTGGTTTCCCAACATATACTACTGTAACTTTACAACCATTGCATGATAAGAACAACTTTCAAAAACAACCAGTTAAGGACAGGATTGTTATTATTATCATCGTCGTCGTCTTCTCAATAAGCACGACAAAAAAGAAAGACAAAAAGAAAAACATGAAAACGACTTTGATTTGACCCAATCTCAAGCCTTTAGTCGTGTAGTGATGTAAACCATAATCCTTTTCTTTTGCCAGGCCGGCTGGGGGAAAGGGATCAAGAAGAGATACCTTACAAGATTTAAACCAACATAGCAGGGAACATTCCTCTGTTCCACTCGCTAGCTTACAACGGTCGAGCTGTTCATGTCGCTAAAACAACCCAAACTTTTGTCAGTGCAAAACGGGATCATAAACAAATTAATAATGTGTTTAATAAAAAACATTTAGCAAAGACTGATGATCAATTATGTAATGACTCATATAATTAAAACATATCACGAGAATAATCAACATTTTATTAGTTCACTAATGTTATACATAATTTATACATTGAAATCAAATACAACAGTTATTACAATAATTGAAAAACACAAAAAGTTTACAAAGACCTACAATATAAATATTCAGGAGACCTGCAGCTTCAATTACCTGAAACCATAACAATACATGTACATGTACATGTATATGCATCTCAAGATTTTACAACACCATAAATGGAGCGATTACTAACGAGAATATTGCGTTAAGCCGATGATGGTAGAAGCCGACGAAGAAGATTTTTTGGAAGATAACACATTATGTCACCAGAATTTGGAAGGTATGACCAAATTGTCAGGCTAAAGATAAATGGGTGTTTTGGCCAATATCGGATAAGGAAGAAAAAGTTAAAGATAGAATTATGACCGATATTGATCTAACCTTGGGAAGTTCTTTCTGAGTAGAGGTCGGATCATGATTGACAACGTATCGGAAAAGGATATGATCGACCAATGTACTATAAAAGATGATCGAGAGAAAGTGAGAAGAACAACATAATCAACCAAAACAACTCGCATTACTTTTATTATTTTCCTGTCAATTAGGAGTAGTCCTGTAATTTAGATTCCCTCTTTTGTAATCCGATTTTGATCAATAAGGTTGCGAATCGCCGATTGTTGATCTTCATCGATTACGTCAATCTGGTTTGATTTTCTCTGATCTTACTGCTTATCGCCTTTTTCAGGAAGATCTATCTCTTACTATTGATCAGCCCTAATTGGCTGATTATACTTATTGTTACTCTAGATTTGATGGGTTTCCTTCTTAGCCGTTTAGATCTTTGCCGGTTGTTGCACTAGAGTGGCTTTTAGTATATTTTCTATCTATCTTATCGATTACAGGATCAAATCGGTTGACACGTTTTGAACTCTCTAAACCTGGCGTTCGTCGCGTGTTGTAGCTGACACATCATTCGTCACATCGTTTGACGCCGACAGTCAAAATAAAAAATCTGAACAAATCGTAATAGATTAAAATTCCGCACTTAGGACGACCCCGAAGTCTTCAGTATTCCACTGCCGAGTATTCAGTTAAGTCGACGACGACCCCGAAGTCTTCAGTCTTCCACTCAATTTTCTTAATAATTTGAAATAGTAAACAAGGATAGCCAGATCTGTTATATACAGTAGAATCTCATGGTACGCGGTTAACCACTCTAAAAAATAGAAATTCAAGAAATTCTTATAAAAAGAGAAGCATCCGAACTTTAATCCGATGGATCTAAATGAAGTTGAACTATAAAAATTATTGAATTTTATTAGAAAAAGAGAAATATGCAATAAATTCTCCTAAAAAGCAAAACATACAGCCCTTGATCTGGTGGACCATAATTAAAATTGTATTGCAGTGGTCATTAAATATTATTGCTTATATATATACATATACATGTATATATACACATATATATATAGATATACATATACATGTATATATATATACATAGATACATATATGTACATAGATACATATATGTACATACATACATATATGTACATACATATGTATATATATAGATACATACATATATATGTATATGTATATATATGCATATATGTATATATATATAATTACCTAGGGACCATGATCTAAAAATGATATTTTTTCTATGTATTTTCATGTGAAATTTTTAGAATGCTGAGTTTAACTAGTTTACTAACTATTTCAAATAAGTTTGAATTGAAATTCAACTAAATTTTCCCTTTTTATGATAGTTTAGTTGTAAGTATGTGCCGATTTTATATATAAATCAGTAAAGTATGTGATCCAAATTCATTCAAAATCTTTGAATTCGAGTATATTTTTTTAAAGGTATGTGTTTTATTTGAATTGTTACAGATGGGTATATACCCTAAAACTGAAATTTTTGAAAAATATACTGGAACATGGCTTGAATTCGCGCATTTGAAATCATGGTGTCTAGGCACCATGGTGCCCATTTCGGCTTTTATATGCATATACATATATATACATATATATGTATATACACATATACATATATACATACATATGTATATGTAATACATACATATATATATACATACATATATATACATAAACATATACATATATATATATATATATATACACATATTTGCCTTGTAATTTAAAACTAAAATAAAAGATAAATCGTAGATGCAATGCTCATGATTTTTCTCGTCAGTTTCAACTTTCAAGCCATCCACTCCAGGGTCAGATGCATACGCATACAGTAGGACTAGGAGACAGACTTGTGTTCTCCTGAATGCATGGTCTTCTATATATGTACTTCTGACTCATGTAATGCTTACATTACCATTAGTCAAGATTCTAAAGCTAGCTGTTAGTATTAAGTCTTCAACGTTGTATTGGTACTAACTGAATTCGCGATGAGTTAGGCGTAACAATTAATATACTTTGCGGGTTCTATACTTCTGGTTTACATATTATTTTCAGCAACTAAAGGAGCAGAATAAACAAATGGGCTACTAGAGATGGACTGACCGACCAAAATTCACGTTCCACTCTCGGGAGAATGTGCGTATCTAGCTGGAGAAAGCGCAGCAGACCAGGAGAAGATATTCTGTCGGGATCCGATTATGAGAATATGGACCTTCTGTGTATTCTGTGCTAGTCCAGGATCACGCTAGCACACACAGTCCTTATAGGGTTGAACATTACAGACATTCACAACGATACTATACTAAATAGTGCAAACATTTATATAAACTGAATTGTACGATCCTATGGTCTCCTTACATAAGATCAGCCACACAGGGCTTACATTATCAGAGTAATAAAAGGGTATCAGCGAAAAGTAATAAACTTCGTGGAAGCCTTCACCTTGCCACAGGCAACCGACTGGGCTTGCCCCCTAATTGTCCGGATCTTCAATGAACTCCTCCTTCTAAACTGGTGTAGACTCCTCCACTGATGTTTGGTTGATAGGTAAGGAGGGGTGAGTACTCAAGACACTCAACAAGTAATGCACAGAATGCATTGCTATTACTAAATGCAAGACTTAATCCAAAGAATTGGCTTACTTGGCTCATTTTCATCAAACAGTGTTTTTAAATTAACAATTTATTTAGATTAAAAGCAGTGAAACAGTTAATAATAGTACTAAGTTATTTAAACAGTTTTTCTCTGTAAACTTGGCACACAGCCTTAATAATTCATTTTCACATTGGCACACAGCCACCCATTCCACATTTTTATTTTTGAAGATCTACCCTTTGACTGTAATCCCCGAGTAATGTCCAATACCGCGGACAAGGCTATTCGAATAGATTTGACACTCTGCAGAGGTTGTACACTTTACCCACAAGATACAGCCGCTCACCACACAGGTGATCGTCTGTAACAAAGCCTTTCATAAGCCTCTACCTTAACCAGTGAACCTCTCTGGTATTGCCTTCACTATCACTCCCCTCACACAGAGCCGAAGTATAGGACAAGTCAACACCGTTGGATGGACACCAAGCCGTAGCACAGGTACACTCCTCCACACAGACACACCCCTGTGTACTGTCACCCCGAGGTTTCAGAAGAAAGATATTGGAACCCTAATCAACTAGGTCTATCACATACCAGACATGCGATTGTACGGGTGACTCAGTTCAAAGACTTGCAAGGTGAAGTCATTAGCTGACCAAGGCAAGACTTTCATCACTCAACAGTAGCACACAGCCCAATGTGGCACACGGACTCACAACACTCATCAACCTATTGCCACACAGGCCCACCTGGCACACATCCTTCTGCCACTTGCCCCAGTCTAAATCATTTCCCACCCTGTTGATTATTGTGCAACCATGCCAACAATAACTCAACATCGGTACAGAACCACACAGGTCTCCATACCTCAATTTCATCATGTGGCATCACCACACCATTTTCAAATACATTTCATATGTCATTAATCAGCATTGTTGCATTTTCCAGAAAATCTTCGATGACTCGTTGCAAGGCTAAGCATCTATTCACTGTCTAGCCTCCCGTGTTGGCATCATATTAACATCCAACGAGTACAAGCAATCCTAGGGTGACAATGATTTCAGGGCATACAAATAGTAATTTCAAGGTGGCAATAACAATATAGGTTGATTAGCTACACACCCAAATTAATTTAAATCCATTTTTAATTAACTTAGCATGCCTAATTTCAAAATAAAATACATTTAAAAACTGGGATCAAAATGGTCAAAGCATCACTTGCCTTCGAAAAGTTGCTGGTCATGCTCCGAAGCTTGATCTTGAGCGATAAAATCTTCCTCGAAACTTCCCGGCAAATTTGCGTCTACGCGTAAAAATTATATATGCAATAAATAACCAAAATAGTGGACTACATAATCTCAAAAATTCAAATAAAATTCACCATAAAAAGAGCACAATTTTACAAATTTTTATAGACTGGAATCACCTCAATCGGAGTTACAATGCAAAAGTTATAGCCTTTCAAAGTTTTAATTAAAATATAAATCAAAAAATAGAAAATCCCGAATTTATTTATTTATTTTTCTATTGAAAACTCGATTTATTGGGTCAGCATGACGTCAGTCGACACGTGGCGCTTCCTGGTGCCGCCATGTCACCTCGGTCCATGGACAGGGTCCATGGACCGCCTCTGGTCCACAGTGGACTCGGTCACGTAACGCACGCACGCGCCCCACCAGATGACGCCAAGATCGACGCCATCGCGGACGCCGACCAACCGCTCGAGATTCATGCACGGACACGTGTCGGCGTCTCAGCCGTTCCCAACCGACGGTCAGATCGCTACCACGTGGCGCCATCAGGACCTTCAAAGGATCAACGTTCGGATCTCATGCGTCACACCGACACGCTTTGAAATCCGTGTGACACGCATCGTGCATCCGACGGTGCCAGCAAAATCCAACAGTTAGCTTCCCGCATGGACTTGGTGACGCCTCGAGCTCCACACCTCCACGCGTCACGCATCGGACGGCGCTCCCGGATCTAATGGCTGGATCTCGCGCACGCCTGGCGATGCCTCGGCTTACGCAAAGACACGCGGCGCAATCCCAGCGGCCCGTTTAAAACCAACGGCCGAGATTTGGTCTGGTCCCCGGTCAAAGCGCACACGCGTCCGCACATGATTCGATGAGGGTGCGGCGCAATCAACGCCGCATGTTCAAATCTGAACGACGCGGATCCTTAGGGCAACCCGATCTAACCTCCACCTTTCGGATTCAATCCAACGACGCAGGTTACCGGAGCGGTTCACTGTGCACAAAGCAACGTGGCTCTATCCCAAGCGTCCACTGCAGATCTAACAGCTAAGATCCACCAAAGACTTAACATCTAGATCTAATCCACGCCGTCCATCCTAGATCCAACGGTCACGAACTACTCTAAGCATAAACAGAGAAGGGACGACATGGACATACCGACGCGGCGTGATGAAGATCGAATGGTCGGCAAGGGTTCGCGAGGTTGACAGCGGCGATTAGGAGAAGGTTGCGGAGCTGGGGAAGACGACCACGGCGACGGCGCTAGAAGACGATTCCGGCGAGAAGAACTGACGGGATCGACGCATCTTGGCCCGGCGAACTCGACGGAGACCTTGGGGACAGCGGAACCTCAACGGACGGCGAGCAAAGGGCAAAGAACTGCGGCGAAGACTTCAGCGAACTTCGGCGAGCTCTTGAGGGCAAACGGCGGTGGCTCGGGAGGCGTGCGAGGAGTCAAAAGATGCAGTGAGAAGAGCTCTGCCAGACGCGCTAACCAGTGTACTTAAAGGAGCCTCGACGTGCGCACTACAGGCGGCGAAACAAGCGAAAACGCTCGGTGGCATTAACTCCGGCGATTACGTGGGCGAAGGGACGTGGCTCCATCACGGGCGTCCGCATGGACTCGATCGGATGGCGCACGCGCGCGGGCGACGCGGCGCAACGGCAACCGTTCGATCAAGATCAGACGGCGCGATTCTAGGGTTTCGGCGAACTGGGCCGGGCTAAGCACAGTGCTGGGCCGGCCTAGTACTATTCATCACGTTATTAAAGACATTTTCGATTTAAAATAAATCAGATAAATAAACAAAGCCAAAATAAATAGCAAAATGCTCGGAAAAATTCCAAAAAAAATCTAGAAAATATTTTGAGACATTCTGAACTCAAATAAAATATTTCCAATAAAACTTGGCATAAACTTTTATTTTATTTTAATTGACTTCAAGAATGACCATATTTGAATAAATCAAAGTAAATTCCAATGATTTTCCAGAAATTTTCAAAAATCAAAATAACTCCAAAATTTAAAATATGGCAAATTTTAGGGTGTTACATACTCAAGGTTAAATCAGTTCATCAGAATGCAGTTATTACTACTTTGATTCTGAAGTTTGATAAGAGAGACTAAAAGCAGCAAATCATCAATTAGACATGAGTACCAAGAAGCGAGTACAGCTTCTAATTTTCTACCGACTCATATGCCGTCATGCATAGTATAGAGTCTTTGCAGTTGTGGTGGTGTTGTTACAAAAGTTCTATTTAGTTCATCTGAGGGAGGTACATTTGCCGGTGGCTAATGGCTACATGCCACCATGGATGGAAAAAGATTCAACTCTCTCTGTGTGGGGGCTAGTTAGCTCTTCTTGTGTGATGTTTTTGGAACGAGTCAGATTCGACGAAAGTGCAATCTCTCTTTTGGCATTATTGGCTCAATTCTATTCTCCTGTTGAAGAAGATGGACCTTGCATCCTTTGCTCGTGTTTCAGATTTCCTCCCCATTCAGCAGGGTGGATAAAAAGCTAGGAGTAGGAAGTCATCGATCATGAATGTTAATTAGTGACCTAGCAAACTCTAGTGAGCTCTGATGAAAGTAAAGCACTGCTACGGAAAAGATCATCACAGACGGTTTAGAACCTTCATCACAGATGGTTTCCCGAACCGTCTGTAACCATTTGTCAGTGATAAAAGATATCATTAAAACCGTCTATGATATACAAACATCACAGACGGTTTTTAATTATAAACCATCTGTGATGCTATGATATCACAGACGATTTTAGTTTGAAACCATCTGTTACATCATAGCATCACAGACGGTTTTTAACCGTCCGTGATAATGAAGGAACTAGTTGGCCTAGAGAGGGTGAATAGGTAACTTTTGCAAATTTTAACTTCTTAGTGACAATATAGTATTCTCTTTATGAGAATAACTCAGGACAATAAATGACAGAAGTAAAAAGCAAATACAGATAACAGCGAAAGCAATAAAGAGAAATAAAGCACAAATGAGACAGAGATTTATCCCATGGTTCAGAGCCTCACTCCAACTCCATGTTGAAGCACTTCTTCCGAAGTATTGCTTTTCCAAAGCTAGTCGCAGTAGCTCTGATGATCACTCAGGAAACTCTTTCACTACTCCAGTGAGGTGAGCTACAAACCTTTCACAATCATAGTGGCCTTCCACAATCTCCTTTGGACAGGTCGCACTTTTCACTTCCTCCAAGCTGTTTAGGATTACTAAGATCCAAGAGTAATAAACTTTGCACAAGTTCTGTCTCTTGGTTCACTCACAAATCATACAGCTAGACTTCAGTTTGGAGCTAAAACACTTAGAGATGTTGAGGATTTTGATTTTGAAGGTGAAGCACAGACTCCTTTTGAGAATAAGAGCTATTCTGAATGCTAAAAGGTCAAGGAGTTCATTCTCTATCCTAGTAGATGGCTCAGGAAATACTTATATAGTCATTTGGAATGAAAATAGCCGTTGCACCTACCACTGTAGCCGTTGGATTTGTTAGAATATCAAAAATATCAAAATATACGTTTACAACAGACTGAGCAACAGAATTTAGCGATACTGATCATGTGTATCACGGACCAATTTAAGACATTTACGACAGACCAAAAAATTTTGTCTGTTGTACATGGGAATTTCAGAGAGTTTGGTCCGGCAAAGGAATGAGTGAGTTACATGTATGTTGGACCAAATTATTTGGTCCGTCATACATGAGAATTTCTAAGGTTAGTAGCCAAGGACGCTTTTTGACAAAATATAAGTTTATCCAAGCGATTTTCTTTAGTAACGGACTAAAATTTTAAACAAGAAGATTTGGTCCGTTAATAAAGGAAAATCCTTCGAATAAGAATGTATATCTATGTATGGAATTAATAAATAGAACTCCAAGGTTTGGTCCGGCAAAAAGGCTTATAATCTGAATGAGTGCTGGACTAAAAATAATTTGGTCTGCTGTAGATGGAAATCTGAGAAGATTTTGGTCTGTTGAAGGAGTATGACTTTATATGTATGCCGGACCAAAAACTTTGGTCCGTCATACATAGAAAACCACTTGGTTGCAAGATGTCTTCAAGGAATTTTCACCAAGGACTAAAGTATGTGAAAATAAGAAGTTTGGTCCGATGAGTAGATACCTTGATAGGAGTTTTGACAAGGAAGATTTTTAATGCAGGACTAAAGTAGCTTTTGACTGAAAAGGATTTTGGCCATGTATGCAACAGACTTAAGAAATGGATAGCTGAATTTTAGTCCGTCGCATATTTAGACTATTGAAAAGAGGGAGAATATTGATTCAAAGAGCAATGACTAAGAGTTTTTTACTCCGAGCTATCTAATTTTGTCTTTGCCTTATGATCCAATCCGCTAGCTTGTGCAAAGTCCCTCTTTAGTACAGCCAAAATAAAAATAATCCTAACTATTTGACTTGAATCAACTCCCAAGTCATAAACTAGTAAAAGAACACCTTAATCTTGTTAGTCCAACTTGCTTCATCTTTTATTTCAGCACATGCTCTTCAAAACTTAAGCATTATTAACTTAGTCATCAACACCAAAACTATAATAAAACAAGATAATGAAAATTGAGGGGGCCTAGATGCTATCAATATCCCCATTTTTTGTGATTGATGACAACATACATTTTCAGTTAATAATATCTCATCCATTCTGCAAAACAGAGTTAGCTAGACAGAATAATATGCAGAAGTTGTAGATATATGTGCTCCCCCTTAATGAATGCACGATCTGAATTTTGACAGTTATGATATATTTGGACTATATTAGATCCTTAAAATACATAACTAGAGACCAGATCAAAAAAGAGTTAGAGTAAGTACTTCCAGACAACCAATACCAATACCAACAAGAAAGTATCAAAATAAATATCAGAATACAAATAAAACCAGATAAAGATCAGATACCACTAGTACCAAAACATTAGAAATTACAGTAATAGCCTTAATAGTTTTAACAGACTTTGTCCAGCCTACAGAACAGAACCTACGAATATTCTCCCCTTTGGCATCGATAACCAAAAAAAAAGAAAGGGTCCTATTTGCGCCGAGAAAAGTTCCTTTTGAGCTGACCAAAAACTGAGCTCTTCCAGGGAAGGGAAACATTGTGATCATCATCTGCTTCTGATTTTTCTTGAGTTTGAGTACTTGTCACTTGGGTCATGGCTTGATCATGCCAGCTCGGATAACCTGGTTCGCCCGGTTGAATGGTCAGATTATGAAGATCATACTGTATTTTGTTCAAGGAGTCATTTAAAGTATCTATTTCTGCGAGGACCTGACGCACATCTTCAATGCAATTTTGTGCCAGTTGAGTATGGTGTAGAAGGGCATCCTCAGTGAAGTCCATGAGATGGTCCAAATTTTGTCTGATCCATATCTGATTACTCCTATTTGATGTGCTTGCAGCCTCAACTTGATTTACCAAATTCTTGTGATGTTTATCAATTTTCTGATTCATATCATACAGTCTGTCCTTTAACAGGTTCTGATTGTTACCAAGCTGCTAGATCCACTATCTTAACTCCACTTGATTGCTGTTGAGGTGATCAAATCTAGAAAAGATTTCATTTTGGAATTTTGCTTGTTCTTCTTATCTCTGAGCTGCCATTGCTTGATCTTCCATGTATCTTGCTTGAAATCCTCTTTGGTCAGCATAATATTATTGTTCAAAAGAAGAAAACCATACAGGTTGAGAGTCAAAGATATTTTCCTGAGCCTGAAAGGTATCTTCTTGTGCTTGCTCAGCATGCTCTTGAGGAGAAGAAGGAGGGTACTGAAAATCAAATAGACTCTGTCAACCAGGAAAAGTATCCCTCTGATCATGCTCAGGATGAACAACTGATGGAGGATAATAAGATTCAAACGTTTGTGGCATACCAGATCCTCCTGCCTCATAATCATTTGCTCCTGGCCTGAAACTTTGAGCTTCCATGAATCTTGTTGCTGCCGCTGACTCTTGAAGGTGATGAAGTTGTTGCTCTTCATTAAAAGACTTAGCAACTGAGCTTGAAATAACTTGAGTTGCAGTATCATCCTCATTCCAGGATTCACTTCCATGAATCACTTCTGTTGGTTCTGGAGTAGAGGCTAGAAGTTGAGTGAAAGGCCTTGGAGAGTAAACAGACTTATGATGACTTGAGGCCTTACTTTTATTTCCACTTTGAGCATTAGGCTCTTTGTCATTTTCAGATTTGTTCATGCTGCTGCTATGATGACTTTCATATGAGGGCATATGGCTTTCATAAGGCTGATGCCAGCAGTCACCGCCTTTAGCCTGTGAATACCCACTTCGGCTGTTGTTATCAAACTTATTTTCAGGTTCTGCACTTGACTCATTTCCTCCTTCTTGATCAGGCAGTTCTGGTTCTTCCCCTTCATTTGGTTGATTCTCATGCAATCCTCGAAGAAAACCAGTGACCCTCAAATTTTGTCCAGTGGATTTATGCATATTATATTTCTTTGGGAAACACTTAAATTCCTATTCAGATCATCTTGGGAAATTATACCTTGTGCCAACAGAACTTGTTGATTTGTTGAGCAAAAGGTAAAGGGTCGCTAAATTTTCTCAGAGACCGCCTCCTCCATTTCCCCAAAGATGTAATCAACCAAGTCTATAGGTTGTCTTGACAAAATGAGATGCAACAGCCATGCTAGGGTTGAGGTCACACCATCCTTGTATCCATATTTGGGAACAATTGTATGCCTTAATACTAGCAGCAATACCATTGCTTCTTCAGATAAACAAGAGACTGTTGGGATTGAAATCAGGACTGGTGGTGTCTTTGTATATATGTGCAGATATTTGTAAATCAGGCATATCACCAATCAACCTCCATCTCTGACAAGGATACATTTTTTCAAATATTCTTGTTCTATTCACTAATGGACTTGAGGCTCCAATTGCAAACTCAAACTGAGTAGATCTAATTTTTCTTATCTTTCCATTCGTAGTGAACATAATATGTTTACTCTGTTTGTTCACTAATAAAGATGCATAGAACTCTAGTGTTCTTGAGATACTCCAAGGTATTGTCTTTGACATTACATGAATTAAACCAAGGGTTGAGTTTATACGGTCAAACAATCTTGTTGAGTTAATTATGGAGTTCACTTGATCCCAATCCACATACTGATGATTTGACAAGACTGATACCATCTTTCCTTTTCCATCTTTTCTATTCAGATAGCCATTATCTATGTTTTTATGAAGAAGAGACACAAAACTTTCACACTAAGCTGGTCTTGACTCAGGAAACCAAACTTTCTCATTAACCAGTCTCACTGCCCTCAGTTTTTTGCTTCTTAGGTCAGCCAATTCTTCACTACTCAAAGTATCAACTTTAGCAAGCAGCTCAGTATTTTCTGAAGATGATTCACTGCTAGGCTCATAGGCACTATCTTCAGAAGATGACTCAGATTCAATTGCTTGTTTATCTTTTTCATTTCTTGGATGACAAGTGACCAACTTTCTATTTGTTCGGACAGCATTATGAACATCTTAAATGAGCACAGGACCTTGAGGTTGTCTAGGTAATGTTATTCCAGGAGATGTACTAGATACCTTCGGTTTCTTGCTTTTTACTTTATCAACAATTTTTCCAATTAGTCCCCTTTTATTTGGGTTCTTCGACCTCATCTTGACTACCAACTAATGTTCAACTCTTGCTCAGACAGACTCAAATGCAGACCCTTTTCAAACACAATGACCAGACCTAAACAAAAAGATAAACACTAGAGTCTAAGATCTTGGTCTAGGGTTTTAACAAGAGGAAAAGAGGGGTTTTAAGAAAAAACTTACTGAGCCTGAAAGTGATTCTTGCGCAGAATGCCAGATGAACACCATTGCCAAGATCCGATTAGGGATTTGCTTCTATGCTAAGACGGTTTTTCTGGCTTTGAGGAGTTTGCGCAGGCACGAATGTATCAAAGGGGGAAAATCTGATGGAAGAGGTAACTGCATTGAATATAAGGGTATTTTGGTAACTGATGCCTTTAAATAAGGTGGTTGAAGGGAACAGGCATCTTGGAAAAAGGTGGTGGGACACCTTCACGTATATCGGTTTGAGCAAATACATGGAATCCCGAAAACAAGGTCAGGTTAGCAGAAGATAAGTCCTAAAGCAATAGGCAAGATTTTGAACAAATTTTGAAATTTGAGAAGAGAAGAAAAGGTTTTATGAAATAGATAAAATCCATTTGAATTTGGATAAGAATTAGACTTAGAAACATTTGAACATAAGCGAGACTTATATTGACTGAAAGATCGGAGAGTTTACCTATTTTGCGGACCAAGTAGATTCAAATACAGGCTAGACTAATTTTGGTCCATGATTAAAGGGTTTTGCTCTAGATAATAGCGAGACCAAAACTTCCTTTAATGCCAGACCAAAATTTTTTAGTTCGATGTGCATTAAAATTTTTTTTGCTTTTAGATTGGTCCGTCTCAAATGGGTACTTGCCATTTTTCTTTAATTGATCTTAGTCTGTAATATGAGTATATTTCTAAAGATTAGAAATAAGGGATATAGCTAAGATTAGCAACCAACATAAAAGGAATGAACTGGAAGAATTGAGTTTTCAGGGAATGTTTGAGTCTAATTTTCAAATGAGCATAAGTAATTTCAACTTAAGCTCAGCTGAAAGACTCAAGTGCTGAATAGAGATATTTAGCTAAATATTGCCACCAAATTTGAGAAGAACATAGATTTTTACTTAGTTACTATATTTTGAATTGGATAAGAAAGAAGTAAAGTAAGGTAAGTCTTATAGCAGCATTTTCTCATTTTTAGTTAAGAGATTTATTTGGATTTTAGAAAAGAAGCATTTTATTCTGAATTCAGCACTTTTGAATTTATTTATTTATTCACACATTGGGTATCAAGAGATGCATAGTAGGCAAACTTGCTCCCCCCAAGTGTGACATCATCGAACAACATTTGAATAGGCAATGATATACAGTTCATTTCTTAATTTTGAGAATTTGGCATCATCAAGTGGTTTAGTGAAAATATCAGCCAATTGGTCCTCAGTTCTTACACAACTAATCATAATATTTCCTTTAGCAACATGATCACGAATAAAGTGATGTCGAATTTCAATATGCTTAGTTCTAGAATGTTGGACCGGATTGTTTGCTATTTTCACTACACTTTCATTATCACACAACAGAGGCACCTTATCAAACTTTATCCCAAAATCTAGAAATGTTTATTTGATGAATAGAATTTGAGCACAACAATTGTCTGCAGCCACATATTCGGCTTCGGCAGTGGACAGTGCTACAAAATTTTGCTTTTTAGAACACCAAGAAACTAAAGATCTTCCAAGCAAATGACAACCCCCTGAGGTGCTCTTACGTTCAATCTTGCAATCGGTATAATCAGAATCTGAATAGCCAAGAAGCTCAAATGGAGCACCTTTAGGTTGCCATAAACCAATACTAGAAGTAAACTTAAGATATCTAAATATTCCTTTTACAGTACTTAAGTGAATTTCTTTATGTGCAGCCTGAAATCTAGCACACATACAAACACTAAATATGATGTCAGGCCTAGATGTTGTCAAGTACAGTAATAAGCCAATCATAGATCTAAAAAGCTTTTGGTCAACAGGCTTACCTCCCACATCTTCATCAAGATGAGTATTAGTTGCCATGGGAGTCTTTATTGTCTTGCATTCTTCCATTTTGAAGCGCTTGAGGAGGTCCTTGGTGTACTTTTCTTGTGAAATGAAGGTTCCCTCCTTTAACTGCTTGATTTGGAATCTTAGAAACAATGATAGCTCCCAAATCATAGACATCTCAAACTCTTTGGCCATCATGTCACCAAATTCTTTGCAAAGAGAATCATTAGTACTCTCAAAAATGATATCATCTACATATATTTGACAAATCATTAATGTTCCATTGATATCTTTTAGAAACAATGTTGGATCAACCTTCCCAATTTTGAACTTCTTATCAAGTAGAAAATCTCTAAGACGCTCATACCATGCCCTAGGAGCTTGTTTTAGACCATAGAGTGCCTTAGATAATTTGTACACATGATTTGGCAAGTTTGAATCTTCAAAACCAGGTGGTTACTCAATATAAACAGTTTCATCAATGAATCCATTAAGAAATGCACTTTTCACATCCATTTGAAAAAGAGTGATACTGAAATGAGTAGCAAAGGCAAGAAGAAACCGAATGGCTTTAAGACGTGCCACTGGGGCATAGGTCTCTCCATAGTTCAGCCCTTCCACTTGAGTAAATCCTTGAGCTACAAGTCTAGCTTTATTCCTTATTATCACTCCATTTTCATATTGCTTGTTTCGGAACACCCATTTCGTACCAATAACATTGTGATCCTTCGGGCATTTTATTAAGCTCCAAACTTTGTTTCTTTCAAAATTGTTAAGTTCTTCTTCCATAGCAATTATCCAATCAGCATCTTCTAGAGCTTCTTCCACTGTTTTAGGTTCAATACAAGAGACAAAAGAGTAATGTTCACAAAAAGAAGCTTATCTAGAACGAGTTTGAACACCCTTACTAATTTCACCAATAATTTGGTCTGTGGGATGATCCTTAGCAATAGCATGGTGACTTTCGATGATGACTGGCCGATCTTGTTCCTTTTCTTCCCCTTCTTCTTGGGTTCCATCATGTTGCACCATTGATTGTGTAGGAGATTCATCCTTATCTTCCTTGGGTTTAATGTCACCCACTTCCGTCTTTCTCATTGCTTGCACCAATCCATCATCACCTACATCATCTAAATTCTCATGCTCGCCTTGTGAGCCATTAGATTCATCAAATTTGACATCATAAGTTTCTTCTACTAGGCCAGTTGAATTATTAAATACTCTATATGCTTTGGACTTAGAAGAATATCCTATATCCTAGCATTATGCCTGAATCACATTTAGTTTGAAATTTACCCAAATGAGTTATCTTCTTATAGATATATACCTTACAACCAAATACACGAAAATATGATATATTGGGTCTTCTACCTACCAATAATTCATAAGGAGTTTTCTTAAGCAATCTATGAAGATAAAGTCTATTTACAGCATGGCAAGCAGTACTGATAGCTTCAGCCTAAAAAACATCAGAAGTATCAGATTCATCTAGCATAGACCTAGCCATTTCAATTAAAGTTCTATTCTTTCTTTCAACCACACCATTTTGCTGAGGAGTATATGTGGCAGAAAGTTCATGCTTAATTCCTAATTCATCACAGAAGTCAATAATATTTGTATTAACAAACTCAGATCCATTGTCACTTCTTATTTTCTTGATGGGACAATCAAATTCATTTTGGGCCCTTTTAGCAAAAGTTTTGAAATTTTTTCCAACTTCACTTTTATTATGCAAGAAGAATACCCAAGTGAATCTGGAAAAATCATCAACAATTACCAGAAAATATGAGTTACCACCAATGCTAGCATATGAAGTGGGGCCAAATACATCCATATGCAGAAGCTCAAGTGGTTTAGTGGTGGACATGATACCTTTGATTGGATGAGAGTTAGCTACTTGTTTGCCTGCTTGACAAGTACTACATAGCTTATTCTTTTCAAATTTAACATCTTTCAAACCCACCACTAGCTCATTTTTGAAAACCTTTTTGAGATTAGACATACCTACATGCCCAAGACGCCTATGCCAAAGCCATCTAAGAGAAACTTTAGCTAATAGGCAGGTCGAGATGCATGAGGAGTTAGATTTGAAATCTACTAAGTAGAGATTTTGAAATATGAAACCTTTGAAAATAAGCTTTTCATTTTTATCAAACACAGTTACTCCATCAGATGAGAAGTTACAATGGAATCCAAGATCACACAATTGAGCAACAGATAGTAAGTTGAAATTTTTAAGGAATCAACAAGAAGAACATTGTCAATAGAGTGATCATTTGATATAGCAATCTTACCAAGACCTTTTACCTTTCTTTTGATATTATCTCCAAAGGTGATTTTGTGACTTGGATCACTTTCTCCTTCAATTGAAGTGAACATTCTTGAGGTCCCGGTCATGTGTTGAGTGCAGCCACTATCAATTACCCAATGTCTGCCTCCACTTTTATAGTTCACCTACAAGTTCATTTCTTAACTTTAGGTACCCAAATACATTTGGGTCCTTTGGTGTTAGTTATAGCAAATTTAGGTCTAAAAGGATTTAACAACATGGCCTTAGGTACCTAGACAACTTTAAGTTTCTTATCACGATTTGAGGGACCTACATATTTTACATTCATTCTACCCCTAAAATCTTTAAATAGCATGTAATGGACATCCACCATACAACCCTTTTTGGCATGAGAAACATTTGCTAGATAGCAATTTTTAGATTCATGATTTGATTTATGACAGTAATAGCATTGAGTGCTCTTCTTAACAAAAATCTGTTCAAAATTGTTTGATCCATTTTTCTTGAGCAAGCTGTTGGGTTTATACCCTAAGCCCTTTTTGCCCAAGTTGGATTTCTGTTCAACAAGAATTTTGTCAAGAGTAGCACTACCCAGAAAGCATTTTTCTAAACCTTTATCAAAATTGGCTACCTTGGCTTTTAGTTCTTCATTTTCAGTTTTAAGCTCCTTAGCACAGGAAGCATATTTGCAATTTTCATTACAAGCATCAGAAAAACTAGAGGTCATGATTTCATCTTTAAGTAAGTCACATGAAATTGATGCATCACATAAAGAAACATGTTTAGACTTGTTGGTTAGCATTTCATTTTCAATTTCAAGCTCATAATATTTAGTCTGTAAATCTTCATGATTCTTGACAAGCAAAGCATGACTTGTGACTAGATCATTATGAGTTTGTACAGATTTTTCATGTTCATGCATAAGCTTATCATACTTGTCTGTTAGCATCTTTTGGTCATTAAACAAGCCAGCAATAGTCTTCTTAAGAGCTCTTGTTGAATTTGTTTTATCATGCAAAGCATTATTTAGCTCTTCAACTATTTCTACTAGATCATCATAAGAAGGTGAGTCACTAACCTTTTCCTCATCTGATCTTGCCATCAGATATAGAGGAAATGAAGGTGGTGGTAGAGTTGAATCATCTAAGGCAAGTCCAGCTAGCCCCTTTGACTTTGAATTTTCATCATCCGAGGATGAATCTTCACTAGGACTTTCTTCATCAGTGATCCATTCTCCTATGTGAGCTTCTCCTTTTCCTTTCTTTGCTAATTTCTTGGAGTATTCTTTCTTGAAAAACTTCTTCTTGGGTTTTTCATGAGTCTTCTCCTTATTCTCATCATCCTTGTTCTTGTACTTGCCCTTCTTCTTGATTTTGTTGGGGCACCGAGTAGCTATGTGTCCCTTTTCATTGCATTCAAAGCATATAACATTAGCAAAAGGATTTTTCTTTGAGTAGTAAGAGTTTGACCTTCTTTTGTCTTTAAAATAACTCTTCTCATGATTTTGTTAGCTCTTCTCATGAGTAGAGCTAACTTCTTCACATCTTCATCCTCATCCTCACTTGACTCATCATCATCCTCGTCAGATGAGTCTTGTACAACTTCCTTGGCTTTGAGTGTAATGGATTTCTTCTTTGGAGCATCTTCTTCGGCTAATGTGAGCTCATGAGCAGATATTTTACCTAGTAGCTCGGTTGGAGTAAGCCTCTTGAGATCACCACTATTGGACAGATATGAGATCAAACTGTGATACGCTCGAGGAAGCACTCTAATTATCTTCCTGCATACCTCAACATCAGAATCTTTAGTTCCTAGGCCTTTTAGTTCATTGACAATAGGATTTAACCTAGAGAACATGTCATTAGCATTTTCTTGAGGAAGCATTTTGAATTGATCAAATTTTTCTCGAACAACATAATATCTTTCCTCTTTACATCGAAGTACCTTCATGGATTTCTTGCAATGTTGTCCATATGTCATAAGCGATAGTAAGATTACTTACTCTATCAAAATTTCTAAGTGAGACAGAAAATATGGCATTTCTAGCTTGGGAATCATACTACATATTTTGAATCTCATCGGAGTGGGTTCACTATACAGATTGCCCTTCGGGGATGACACGAGGAGGTAAAGGCTTCTCAGTAACCCTCCACACATCATACCCAACAGCTTCTAAACAACATCTCATTCTAATTTTCCAATAAGCATAATTAGTACCATCAAAAACGGTACTCTACCAATACTAACAGTTGTGGATCCATTTCCTCGGCCATTTACCAAAGCTAGTTAAGCTAATAAAGGTAAACCAGGCTCGATACCACTTGAAGGAACTAGTTGGCCTAAAGGGGGTGAATAGGCAACTTTTGCAAATTTTAACTTCTTAGTGACAATATACTATTCTCTTTATGAGAATAACTCAGGACAATAAATGACAGAAGTAAAAAGCAAATACAGATAACAGTGAAAGCAACAAAGAGAAATAAAGCACAAATGAGACAGAGATTTATCCCGTGGTTCAGAGCCTCACTCCTACTCCACGTTGAAGCACTTCTTCCGAAGTATTGCTTCTCCAAAGCAATTCGCAGTAGCTCTGATGATCACTCAGGAAACTCTTTCACTACTCCAGTGAGGTAAGCTCCAAACCCTTCACAATCACAGTGGCCTTCCACAATCTCCTTTGGACAGGTCGCACTTTTCACTTCCTCCAAGCTGTTTAGGATCACTAAGATCCAAGAGTAATAAACTTTGCACAAGTTCTGTCTCTTAGTTCACTCGCAAATCATACAGCTAGACTTCAGCTTGGAGCCAAAACACTTAGAGATGTTGAGGATTTTGATTTTGAAGGTGAAGCACAGACTCCTTTTGAGAATGAGAGCTATTCTGATGCTAAAAGGTCAAGGAGTTCATTCTCTATGCTGGTAGATGGCTCAGGAAATGCTTATATAGTCATTTGGAATGAATATAGCCATTGCACCTACCACTGTAGCCGTTGGACGTGTCAGAATATCAAAAATATCAAAATATACGCTTACAACGGATCGAGCAATGTAACTTAGCGATCTCGATCATGTGTATCACGGACCAATTTAAGACATTTACGACGGACCAAAAATTTGGTCCGTTGTACATGGGAATTTCGTAGAATTTGGTCCGCAAAGGAATGAGTGAGTTACATGTATGCGGGCCAAATTATTTGGTCCGTCATACATGGAAATTTCTAAGGTCGAGAGCCAAGGACCCTTTTGACAAAATATAAGTTTATCTAAGCGATTTGCTTTAGTAACGGACTAAAATTTTAAACAAGAAGATTTGGTCCGTCAATAAAGGAAAATCCTTCGAATAAGAATGTATATCTATCTATGGAATTAATAAATAGAACTCCAAGTTTTGGTCCGACAAAAAGGGTTATAATCTGAATGAGTGCTGGACTAAAAATAATTTGGTCTGCTGTAGATGGAAATCTGAGAAGATTTTGGTCTGTTGAAGGACTAAAGTATTTGAAAATAAGAAGTTTGGTCCGATGAGTAGATACCTTGATAGGAGTTTTGACAAGGAAGATTTTTAATGCTGGACTAAAGTAGCATTTGACTGAAAAGGATTTTGGCCATGTATGCAACAGACTTAAGAAATGGATAGCTGAATTTTAGTCCGTCGCATATTTAGACTATTGAAAAGAGGGAGAATATTGATTCAAAGAGCAATGACTAAGAGTTTTTTACTCCGAGCAATCTAATTTTATCTTTGCCTTATGATCCAATCCGCTAGCTTGTGCAAAGTCCCTCTTTAGTATAGCCAAAATGAAAACAATCCTAGCTATTTGACTTGAATCAACTCAGAAGTCATAAACTAGTAAAAGAACACCTTAATCTTATTAGTCCAACTTGCTTCATCTTTGACTTGATTACATGCTCTCCAAAACTTAAGCATTATTAACTTAATCATCAACACCAAAACTATAATAAAACAAGATAATGAAAATTGAGGGGCCTAGATGCTATCAGATAAGTCTTCCCACAGGCAACTATTTTTCTATTTGTTGGCTAGCCTCAGGAAATGCTACCTATGCCCTTTGGAAAAAGCAGATTACAGATTAAGTCAACTCAAATTACAAGCATTACATTCATTTCAGATTACAAGCATTACATCTATTTCAGATTACAAACATTACATCCATTTCAGCAATCAACTCAGATTACATCATAGCACAAAGCGGATTACGATAGATTAATATTGCAAGGCACATCTATTTCGAAATGAACTTAGATATATTAACCAAATGGAATTTAATACCAAACCAATTAGTTGAATGCACAACTACAATTCACAAAATCCATAACACAAGTTTGACAATTAACCCAAATGGTAATTCAGAAAAAATACAACTCCTGATGTTATAAGGTAGCGTGGAACTCGCCTTTTGGATTTAAGACTTAACTGAGCAAGAAGGCACAAGGCTGTCCTCGAATTCGCTTGGATCGGCCTCTTCCAACGCAGCTTGATACCGATTGGTCATTTTCTTATTGACGAGGAGTTGCATGTTGTGGCAAACGTAAAGTCCACAACGGTTATTTCACTTTTCCTGCTGGTGGCACTTCAAATATAGAATTGGTTAGTTCCAAAGTCATTATTACATAGTTTATATAAGATTATTGTGTATAGCGATACCAAAAACTTAAAATCGCGCTTGACTTCGCTCTGTCCTTGCTAGAAGACCCTCCATAATATCTGCATAATCTGAAAGAACTTCGTGATTGGAAAAGGTTAGCCTCAACCATTCTATGAGCAACGTATACCTTGAACAACCTACATGACCATGTTATCTATGGAGGAAATATGATTAATTACCTATTGAGTAATTTTGCGATACGATTTAAGTCATGGCTGTCACTCTGTAAGGAATCAAGGTAAATAACCCGATTCGTGGATATCACTGACGGTTTAGAATAAAACCTTCTGTGATATTGATGTATATCACTAACGGTTTATGAAGAGTACCGTCTATGATGATGTCACTAACAGTTGCACTATAGAATCGTCAGTGATGTTCATCATCACAGATGGTTTCGAGAAACCGTCTGTGATAAGACATCTAATATAGGTCTTTCTATAGTAGTGAAGAGAGATTTTGAACTCCATTATGTGTTGAGAAGGACATGAACATATGTTTTCTTTCCCAAATAAGTTGGAAATTGGAATATTTAGTTCAGCATTTAGATTATGTGGAATTGAGATCAGGGAACGTTGGTAGTTTTATCAGCTATATTCTAGCAAATATTTTTAGTGCCTTTCTAAAAGTATTTTTAGCTAGCTATATTCTAGAATATTTTATAGTTCAGGGTTATAAAAGATGTATTTGGGCCTTTTAATAATATTAGATTTCAAAATGGGTCTAACGTTTTTACCTATGGGTACTGTAGGATAACGGAGCTATCACTAGTTACCTGTAAGATGTATTTGGGTCTTTTAATAATATTGGATTTCAAAATGGGTCCAACGTTGTTACCTATGGGTACCTGTAGGATAACAGAGCTATCGCTAGTTACAATCACTTGTAGCTAATATAGTGGAACATTGCTCTATAGCTATGCGTTTGGGATCCAAAAAAGCTATAGCGCAACTATAGGTAGCTATTTAGAACATTGACTTTATAAGATTTCATAGCATAGGATTTACGACAGACTAGAGGGAATTTAATAACCACTAATTCAATAAACTGTCAGAATTCCGAGCAATTAATGTATAGTTGTATATGTATGGTATATCAGTCCCATTAGAAAATGAGACGAGGGACTCTGTATACAATAAGAGAAAAAACTATCGACTAACAAATGTATGTTGAGCTTTTGGGAGGCAAAGCAAGAGATAGAATTGAAGCTATAGTACGAAACTGAACGAAGAAGAAGAGAAAAATACATGTTAAGAACATTATCTCAATTGGACCATCCATTCAAAGACCAAAGTATGAAGGACTAGAAATAAATTTACGTGGCATCTACGTTTTAGCATGAGGAAATGCTTTTAATCTTAATAATTGGTTACGTGGATACAGATTGTAAATTATAAAGGAAATTAAACAAAAGTCCAAAATCTAACTAAAAGGAAGTAACATGACTACTGCACAATCACACGCACTATTTTGCTGGTTGTACAAATCGTCGCAGGCGGTATCACACGTAATTTGCATTGTTTGCTGTCTTTTGAGTAGACTCAGTTCCGTCCTGTACTAATATGCACATTCTTGTATTCAATTCAATTCTGAATTAGTCCAGTCCAGGGGAAAAAACAACCACTTCATCTTCAATCTTGTATTGATGCCAAGCAGCAAATTAAAACCTTCTATGATCATGGTGTTGATTCATTTGGTTGCACCCTAACTCTAATCGCAGTATGAACATCCCATAGCAGAAGTAGCACTGACTGTGATAGACGACCTCGAAGTGTCCAGTCAGTCATCTACCAATGGAAAACTTAGAGCTCTTTTACGGTGGATTAAAATCAATATAAGCCGTTCATTCCTTTGAATCTAATGGTTGAGATCAATTTAGATCTAGTTATACTACCACCTGTAGTATTTGTAGTAAAATTGAAAGATGGGTAAAATGGAAAAAATTCCGTCATACTATCATCCTCTATGGTAAAACACGTCATGTGATCCCGATGAATGACGGATGAATGGATAAGAAGTCTTTGAAGATCAACAGGTATTCGGTGAATCCAACACTGTAAACGAATTAGGAAATATCTAAAATACCCCTGATGAATGGGTAGAAAAAGTCTAAAATACCCTTGAGAATGGATGGTTAGATTTAATTCCTACTACCACTACTTACTACCTATGTAATTCACCGTAAAATTTCTCAAAACTTAAACATGGTATATATTGCCGCCTACAAATTTCTATTAGAAACTCTTACTTCATTCGCTTGCTCAGAACTCACCATATGTATATATATTACCCAATTCCATGTAGCAGATGCACTATGAGTATGAAACCACCCCTCTTCCATGTACTCGGTGTTTCTTTGCTATGCAGTTGCACATAAGAGCAATGGCACTGTCGAAGATTCTCTCCCATCTCTCCACTCTTCTTCTGGTATGCATGGCTCATGCAACAGCCAGCTGCCCGGAACAAGTAGCACTTCTCCAATGGAAGGCCTCTTTAGCACATTCCAAGTCCCTGTACACATGGTTACCTGTTGCCAACTCCACCTGCTGCTCGTGGCTGGGCGTCACGTGTGACGAAGCCGGCCATGTCGTCGAGCTTAGCCTTCCCTACTCTGGTCTCAATGGCCAGCTTGAAGCCTTGAACTTTGCTGCAGTTCCAAACCTCACCATGCTTGACCTCAATAACAACCTCCTCCAAGGCGCCATCCCCTACCAACTTAGCATGCTCCCCAACATTGTTCACATCGATTTGGGATTCAACAACTTGACCAACCCGGATTACACCATGTTCTCTCCAATGCCCACCTTGGAGTTCCTGTCAATACCATCTAATAATTTAGATGGTAGCTTCCCACCGTTCATGAGCTTCAAATACACCAACATGACGTATCTTGACCTGTCACGGAACGCCTTCTCTGGGCCAATACCAGAGTCGCTACAGGAGATGATACCGAATTTGAGGTATCTTAACTTGTCAGGAAATCAGTTCGTCGGGTCAATACCGCAGTCACTTGCGCAGCTATCAAAGCTTCAAGAGTTGCAGCTCTCATGGAACAACCTCTCTCAAGGCATCCCGGAGGAGATCGGCCATATGGCTGCGCTGCAACACCTCGACCTTAGGAACAACCAACTTGAAGGTCAGATACCTGCAACCATTTCATTACTACAAAATCTTAGCTACCTAGCCTTGGGCACCAACAAGTTCACTGGTACCTTACCCCCAGATCTTGGCAGCAGGCAGCCACTCACTGTCCTTGGGTTGGCCAACAATAGCTTCTTTGGAGAATTGCCTCGAGGCCTATGTAGAGCCTTTGCATTAGAAATGTTGGTTCTAAACAACAACAACTTCTCAAGCATTCTGCCGCCATGCATTTCTAACTGTTCAAATTTAGAATCTGTCAGGGTGGGGCAAAACCACCTTTCTGGCCAATTGCAGGTGTTTGGAGTCCATCCCAATCTGATTGCTCTTGATGTGTCTGAGAATCAATTGAGTGGAACATTATCTCCAACTTTCTGTTCGTTCACTGCTCTACAGATCCTGGACTTGTCGGGTAATTATCTTTCTGGGGAGCTCCCTCATTGCTGGTGGAACTTGACAGACCTTCAGCTTATGGATTTGGCAAGAAATAACTTTACTGGCAAGGTACCAACCACAAGGAACCCTATTCATTCTCTCAAATCATTGCGTCTGGCAAACAACTATTTCTGTGGAGATTTTCCGTCTGTCTTGAAGAAATGTAGAAATCTAATCACGCTCGATCTTGGGGGAAATAAGTTTTATGGCATTATTCCATCATGGTTTGGTGTGAGAAATTCTTTGCTAAGGTTTATTAGACTACGATCGAATGTGTTTAACGGAAATATTCCTTGGCAGTTAGCACAACTCCCCAAACTCCAATTGCTCGACTTAGCTGATAACAAGCTCACAGGTTCTATACCAAGAGGGTTTGCCAACTTGACATCCATGATGCGACCAAAACAAGAAGAATTTTTTATATTAATCGAACCCAGTACCGATTATCCATATTTTGATCGAATAGACATAAATTGGAAGAGGCAGTACTGTACATTTGATAGAACAGTTGCACTGATGACAGGCATGGACTTATCAAGCAACTTCCTCTCTGGTGATATCCCTACAGGGTTGTCAAATCTTCAAGGCCTCCGGTTCCTAAACTTGTCAAGAAATAATCTATCTGGCAATATTCTCAGAGATATTGGCAATTTGAAGTTTCTTGAAGTCCTTGACTTTTCGTGGAATCGACTGTCTGGCCCTATTCCATCAAGCATCTCAATCTTGACGTCTCTTAGTTCGTTAAATCTCTCTACAACCATCTATCAGGCAAGATACCCACAGGTTACCAAATTCAAACACTCGATGACCCTTCAATTTATAGCAATAATTCTGGGCTCTGTGGGTTTCCTTTGAGCATAGCATGCTCAAATGGTTCAAGCTCAGTACCAGCAGCTTTCAACGAGCAAAATGAATATCACACAAAACTTGAAGCCCTATGGTTGCGCTTCTGGGTGGTTGCTGGCATCATCTTCGGATCATGGCTGTGGTTTGGAGTTCTATACTTCTTTGAGCCATGGAGGACTGCTATCTTTCACCATGTGGATCAGATGCAAAGTAAGATCATGCCAAAGATTGTATTCTGAACTGTTAAATTTAGCTTATGAGTTTCCTATCACCTAGTTGGCACTCTCACCCTACCCCCTGTTTGGCCTGTTGGCTTTTGTTACTGTTTTGTAAGCTTTTTAAGCAGTTCTTTTACATGTACACAAGGTATATATAGCTTGTGTAAATGAAAAAAAGGAGATTTGGACTGTGCTGTATTAGATATGACAAAATGGAAACCCCCATTCAACAAAGCTGTGATGTGTTTAGCAATAGAAGCAAGATGACCAAAAAAAAGAATGATTTGACCGAATTCCCCTCAAAGTGTAACACCCAGTTTCTTTAGTGAAAATCAAACCGGTAGTATCGGGACCGAGATTTACATTTAGACCTATGTGCATTCTGAACTATTCCTACGATTAGTGGCTAGCTCACACAATACAACGTTAATAAATATCACATCCATACATGCATATTATAAAGGAGTACTTGATATTACATAAAGAGTCATAATTAAGCCTTATGGCCAGGCTTTACACGACGGACCGACTAGCCAATTGAGTTCACAAGTAGCAGCAGACAGAAAAATAAACTAAAAGGACCTCCATGATTTTTCATAGACAATCGACTGGGACTACAACCTAGTTCTTACCGTCATCTTCATGACCAAAGCCGGATGCATAGAAGTATTCATACACTAGGTTTCACTATGATAGTCTGAACCCACATGTATGAGCAACAATGAGTACAAAAGTACTCAACAAGTCCTTATACCAAATGCAAGTAGATAGATGCCAAGGAAAGGCCTTATGATTATTTTAGTAGAAAGAAAGTTTCATTTTAAATAGCATGATTATTTTCCAAGATTAAGACTTAGCCAAGATTAAGACGTAGCCTTTTTTAACTTAAAACCAAAGTAACTAGTCTATTTTAACTTATTATGAGAGTGAAATCCCTCCAACTACAGCAATGGAATCCCTCCACTTACATTAGTGTAATCACTCTACTTATAACTAGTGGAATCCCTATGCTCGGATAGAGTTCCTGTGCAGTTTGCAAAGGACTGCAACTTAAGCAGTTACCGCTTGTGAGCACCATTCAATCGAAGCAATAAACGGTCCGGATTGTCAAACAGTGTATTGCTACAGTGCTCGCTACACTTCAAGTTCATTGCAGTGTTTTCCAAACAATACCCGAACGATCTGAGCTATCAATTTTTGATCCAACGGTTGATTCGTAACTGCTAAAGTTGCAATTCTGTAAGGACTGCATTGCATCTCTTTGCCCTCTACTCATACTAGTGGAATCCCTCCACCTTTAGTATTCCATGGTCACCATTCTCCATTATTTTATGAAAATTAACCAAGTGAGAATTTCTTCACAATAATCGTAACTAGGGGCACGGCTATTCAAATAGATTATACACTTTGTATATATTGTACAACTTTGCCCACAAGATATGTCCAGCTCTTGTTGATGTTCACGCTTCTGTTGGCGAGAGTGACTAAGAAGGTCATCACAAGGTCTTCACAACACCCAGAATGCTCCATTCAGCTTGCTACGTGTTCAACGAGGGACCCGTCGTTACTAGGGAAATCCATATCCCTTTTCGAAAATAGAAATCTCAGCTACCACTCTACGCGGGAGTCAGGCCGAAACTAACCAAATTACTTAGACAGGTCACGCCCATACCTGACTTGTGGGTGCACAATTGGAAGTTTAGAAATATGTCACATGATTCGGTCCTTAATCAACTCAAAGAGACAATCCACAAACCCAACTCTCATGCAATCCCTGCACTGGTTTCATACCATCTACTCAAGTCTCCACCATTTTATAAAATATTTTGCTGTTTCTAGTGGTAACTCACGCTACCACATCAAGTTCCATACAATGTCCCAAGTTCTGTAATAGTAATGTTTGTATCATAATCAAAATAAACACTAGCATCTCTAAGCATAACCTTTGTTCATTAATAATTAACCAAGGGCAAGTTACTAGTTAGCCTAGGGTGAGAAAAGGTAGATGTAATATCAACAATCAATGGAAGGAATTAACAAGTATTAACTGCATGGTATAGATAAGCGTCAACATTTAACATAGAATTTAGTAAATAACAATAAGTATGCTATTAATATTTAAAAGCACGGTAATTGTATTCGAAAACTGGGAGAACATGATCGATCATAAGGATTTACCTTTCTCAATAGTGGATAGAGTTGGTTCTTGATCAGCAAAAACATAGCCGTCCCAAGCGTCAAATTCTATAATAGCAAAACACATCCAAATTCAAATAAATTCAAATGAACTCCAAAAATTATAATTTTGGTACTATTGGAAAGGTTTTGAATTTAGAAACAAAAATCAAGTCATTTGGATTTAAAAATGAGGAAGAATGGGCTCCCCAAAATTTGATCCGCTAGGAAATTTCATAAAATATAAGAATCCTGACAGGTGGGGTTGGCTGAGATTTTTATTTCCTTTTCGATTATTTTTCTTAAAGAAAAACCTCTATGGTTGACGGGTGGGTCTACTTGGGATTTTTATTTCTTTTACAAAAACTCAAGATTGACACGGGCTAGAGTCTACATGGACTCGGTCCAAGCGACAGGTCAGAACCGTGGGTCCACATGTCAGCAGCTACTATCTATGGATCGGTTTTTCAATGGTGGGCTCGCATGCCATACACACATACACTAAACTAGCTCTTAATTAGATTTTCTAATTACCACTGGCCTACATGTCATACTAACATTATCTACTAACTTAACACTAACTAATTACCATATGAACTTAATCTAAATACTGTGGGGTCTTTTCAATGGTGGGCTCGCATGCCATACACACATACACTAAACTAGCTCTTAATTAGATTTTCTAATTACTATGGACCTACATGTCATACTAACATTAATTACTAACTAATTACCATATGAACTCTAAATACTGTGGGTCCACACTGGGTCCTTTTCTTCCCGTCAAAACGGAGGAATGGGGAGGGAGGGCATGGCCGGCATAGTTTACATGGACTCGGTCCACACGACGAGTCATGGGGCTGTGGATCCCACATGTTAGCGGTTACGATTTATAGACCAAGTCTACGCTCAGTTTTTCAATGGTGGACACATGTCATACACACATACACTACACTAGCTCTTAATTAGATTTTCTAATTACCGTGGGAGTAAATGTCATATTAACATTATCTACTAATTTAACACTAACTAATTACCATATTAACTTAATCTAATTACTGTGGGGGTCCACACATCGGTGGCCATGGGTCTTCTTCCCACAAAAGCGGAGGAATAGGGGAGGCATGGCGGCTCAATCAAGCTTCGGCGCCGTGAGACGGCTTCAACGAGCTCCGGCGACTAGCAAAATAGAATGCGGGGACCATTGTGACCCTAACCGCAGTGACGACGCGGAGAGAGGTGCACTGAGACGGCGGTGCTACGGCAAGGATGACGGTGACGGTACTGTTGAAAGTAAACCTTGGGTGCTAAGTTTAGTATTTTCCTTAGTTTGGTAAGTTACTAATATTAGGCTATGCGTGATTGATTCTAGCAGATTTGTAGGGATGTAATTTCCTTTCCATGTAATGTTCTATTTAAGCAAGGCAATAGACACAAGAAAAGGCATCCAATTGGAAGCACCAAAACATCGAGTGAGCGGTAGAAGCGTGAGTTTCTTGTGTTGTGTTGGTTGTAATCTCGCCGACAGCGTGTGCGTTGTCTCTCGCAAGGTTCTAACATTTAGTATCGAGCCGCGGTTGCGCGCTAGGGCTGAAGATGTCGAAAGGCGGCACCTCTAAAGATGGAGTGGTGGTCCGGCGGGTGATTCGTGAGGTGGGCGCCGGAGTAGCTACCCGTCCTCACCAAGACCAACTACTCCGACCGGCACTCTGATGAAGGTGAAATTGAGGCCGAGGCTCTGGAACGTCATCAGGGCGGCGGCACCGATACTCGGGAGGAGATCTTTGGCCGGGCGCTCTATGCCGAGCGGTGCCATCGGAGATGGTGCCGACCATCGCCCGGGATGGAAACGGCAAAGGAGGCACAGGACACGATCGCGACCCTAAGGGTCGGGGATGATCGCGTGAAGAAGTCGGCGGCGCAGCAATTTGCGCGGAAATTCGACCTGCCACGTTCGAAGGCGGCGAGACCGTCGAGGACTTCGCCCGGCCCGAACAATATGGCGGCACATCTTGCCACCTTGGGTGAGGAGGTCAAGATGCCAAATCGTCGCCAAGGTACTTGAAGCACGCCATCCGTTTGAGCGATCGCAATTGCGATCAAGACCTTGTTGGATGTGTCGACCATGGCGATCGCCGATCCGACGGGCGGTTGAAGGAAGCGGAGGCGTTCAAGAAGCCGGCGATCGCTACAAAGACGAGGAAGGTCAGACCTCACGGAGGAGGAGTGGGAGCGTCGGAAGAAGCGCGGTGGAAGAACCACTCGGGCGGCGCAAGTGGTGGACGAGGCGGAGCGGGGCGTCGGGAGGAGGGCGAAGGGACGCGCAGGCGCGCAACATGTCACCGGGTGGGCGGCGTCGAGCACCCGGATCGAGATCACGGGAGGCGAAGATGTTCGCCCAACTTCGGAGAAGAGAAGGACCGGGAGGCGGAACACGGGTCTCGGACACCGCGCACAAACCATATGTCCGGATCGAGGGCGCGTTCGGGATGGACACGGCGGTACTCGGCACCGTCCGGTTCGGCGACGACTCCGTAGCACGGATCGAAGAAGCGCGGCACCGTCACCTTAAATCTCGCAAGAATGGCGAGCTCGGTCGTTCTCTGAGTCTACTTCATCCCCGTGACGACGAACATAGTCGTTGGACACTTCGGCGAAGGGGATTACAAAATCAACATTGAAGCTGGGGTGATGAAGATCAAGGCCTGACGGAGGCTATCGGCGAGGTGACTCGGGCGACCAACCGTTGTACGCTCCACGCCAAAATTGCGGAGACAAGATGCTTGGCGGTGCGCAAACGAGGCGATGAGGTGGCATGGCGGCAGCACAGCGGTTCGCACGTCAACATAGCGGCGCTCCGAAGCTAGCTTCTCGAGGAGCTGGTGCGCGCCTGCCTGCTCGGGCAACTTGAGCGTACTGTGGCGAGGCATGCCAGTGGCAAGCAACGCCGCACCTCGCTCCGGCTCGGCGGAGTTCCGGCGCAGAAGTGCCTCGGTGGTGCACGCGCACTGCGGTCAATCCAATTGCGCCCGCGACACCGAGAGGTAACAAATTTTCTTGCTCTGGTGGACGATTTCAGATACATGTGGGTAGCCGCGATCCCGCCCAGGATCGTCGCGGCTGCCATTAAAGAAATCTGTGCTGCATACCGAGGGCGAGCCGGGACTCAAGCGAAGGCACTCAGATGCGGCCATGGCGCGCGAATTCACCGCCGCCAAGTTCGCGGAATACCGCGCATCCGGGTCTCGCGCCCGACACCGCGCCATATAGCCCGCAGCAACGCGCCATCGAGCGTCGAAATGGCACGGTGGTGGCGATAAATGAGAAGTATGCTCAAGGCGAAAGGATTGCCCTACCGCTCGGGTGAAGCGGTAAGCACGGTCGTGTATGTGTTGAACCGGTGCCCGACGAAGAGCGTGGATGGCATGACGCCATTCGAGGCATGGCACGGCAAGAAGCGGCCGTGCACCACCTTAAGACCTTCGGTGCATCATGTATGTACGGAACACATCACCGCGATCCAAGAAGCTCGAGGATCGTGGGCGCAAGATGGTCTTCATCGCTACGAGCGGCTCCAAAGCGCATGCGCAGCGTTCGACCCCATCACGGCCGCTCCATGTGACACGCGACGTGGTGTTCGACGAACGCCAGCTGGGACTGGGACAAGCGGCGGCGACATCGGCGAGCCAAACGGTGGCGACGACATCTTCATAATCGAGTCTGCGACCACAACCGAGCAAAGACCGGCGGTCGACATGGCGGGCGGCGCCGGAACATGTCGCTCGGTCGGGGCCGACGACGTCGCGAACCAGACGCCGAGATCGACGGCGCGAACCTAGATGCGGACCACGACGACGACGCGCCTCCGGTTCCGCAGCATCAACGACATAATCGGGCCACCGCCACGCTGAGTTCGCGCCGCGCGCTCGCGGACCGAGGAGTGAACATGGTAGCGCGTGAGCCCGCCTCATCGGCCAAGCGTAACGCAGTCCCACCTGGAAGGCGATGATGGAGGAGATGGAGTCCATCGAGGAGAACGGCACGTGGTGCTCGCCGACCTTCCACCCACCGCAAGGCGATCGGGGTGAAATGGGTGTACAAGGTGAAGAGGGAGAGCAGGGCGGTGTCGAAGCACAAGGCACGCTCGTGGTGAAGGGCTACACGCAATGCACGCGGCATCGACCACGACGAGGTGTTCGCGCGGTGGCTCTACCGACTCGGCGCGCGCTCATCGCTCTCGCGGCATACGAGGGTGGGAAGTGCACCACATGGACGTCAAATCGGCGTTCCTAAACGGCGACTGCAGGAGGAGGAGTCTACGT